>JAODXP020000004.1:12344880-12372380 GCA_027497455.2 Sardinella longiceps | reverse complement strand
CTTCCCCCCCAAACCTAAACCACAAGATTTTGGATGCGGACCGTTAGTTTAGATGTGAGCAGTCTCTAGCCATCTCACAGGGCACGTTTAACATCCACTCGATCTGCCCTGCATTTTTTTTCTCATATACGCAGCCAGTAACCCAGTTTGACTGTCCGCGGCGGAGTGTGAAAGACGGCCCTGTAAACTCACCCTTCATTCTCTATTAATGGCTTGCAATCTGGCACAAGCAGATAAACAGATTGCAGTGAAGCCAGACTGAAACAGAGGAGAGGATCCCACAAGCACTGCTTCAAATGGGCTGCCCCTTTTGGTCTTGTTTTGGGCTAATAAAGACCACAAAAGCTCTTCCAGTGAATGGAACGGTAATGAATAGCCAACATTTAGGGTCTGCCGTCCTTACCTGTCTTGGCGTTGATGGCGAAAAAGCCTTGCGGGTTCCCGCTGGTGATGCGATAGGACAGCTTGTCGCCGGAGCGCGTGTCAGGGTCAAAAGCCTCGATCTGGATGATGGACACATCCTTGGGCGAGTTTTCCATCACGGTGGGGTAGTAGACGGGCTCGGTGGTCTGCGGCGCATTGTCGTTCACGTCCTGCACCTCCACATAGACTTCGACGAAGGCTGAGAGAGGGACCACGCCTCGGTCGGAAGCGTACACCGTCAGCCAGTAGTGCGATGTGGTCTCGTGATCTAGAAGCTCCTGAGTGCGGATGACACCTGGAAGAGAGGAAAACATTTTGAGTAAGACTGTGTGAAATACTAGGCATAAATGTGTGGGATTAGAAACAACACTAAAAAAACATGAATCATTCTTTATACACATGCACATTAAAAACTTAAAGCTTTTCTTTGAAACACTGGCTGCTGACTTGTAGCCTGACTGTGCTGGCATTCTGAGAATTTTCTTGAAAAAAAACAAACAAAAAAAAACATCCATGCAGTGTTCAATAAAGTGACTCAGAGGATAGAACCCACATGTACACTGAACAACATGACTTTACCCATCAATTAAGTGCTTTGATGAGAAGTGACTGGTAGGTTTTATATTTAGCCCCACAAGGCATGAACACACATGTGAACTCTTGTTTGACCGAGGCCTATTCATTTTGCGTTTGCCCATCAAGCCGTTGGCTTCAAGCTGGGCAAACGTAACAATGCTAAGCAGTTTCTCGCCACAGTGTTATGATTTAAAGTTTTAAGTGAAGTCATCTTGACCGGCCTGAGTCATTCATCACAGGTTATGCCAGGCCATGAGACATGTATCACAAAACTGCACCATAAAAAGGAGCAGGAAGGAGAGGGGGGGGGGGGGGGTTAAGAAAGAGAAACAAGGGAGTGGTAGAAAAAAAACTAGGAGGGGGTAGAGACGCTATAGCCAGTCTGCTCAGCTTAAGTCTTCAGCTGAACAAACAAACAGGCCCTCACAGATGAGCTGCCGTTGCCTCACAGTCACATATCGATGACTTGAGGATGGGTGTGAGAGATCGCTGAGCAAACACCGGGCCACAATATGGGCCGTTAATTTTCCCCTCACGACACACAAACTGACTGGCCTCCTTGTTTTTGGAGAGAGGGGGGAGCAACTTCTCATTAAAACGTTGCAGTGCCAAGAGCCGTGAGATCAAATGTTTGCTTACCGAACTTCCCGTGAAGGGCGAGGATCAAAAGTCAATAGACTCACTGTGTGTTTGAATGATGCATTAGGCCGAAAAACACTGATATCGATGTGGTCATAAATGTTTTAATTTCCTTAAAACTTCCTCATTACAGTTATTGTCAGTCATATACTCAAGTCATAAAATAATGAGATCACCGACTTGCTCTGTGTGGGTGTGGGTGTGTTGACTTGACTGTGAAGGAGGGGCAAGCAGGCGCTCCCTGTCCAAAGTTTATGGCGACCTGGATAACCAAAGACTTCTTTTTGTCCCACACACCTCAGATAAGGCCCATCCCACGCCTTCCCGCAACAATCCACCACTGTCATGCACCCAACACCCCTCCACAGGCCACCTCCTACCACCTTTTGTCATGAGTGCCCTCTGAAAAAAGCCCACACACACACACCACCACACACACCCCCATCCCCCACACCTCTGGCCTCCGCTCCGTAACTCAATGACCTGCACTGTGGGTTTGGAATAGACTCAGGGGCCAAGAACAGGCCTCAGGGGAACTCTGCGCCAAAAAGAGAGCCATCTCTGAGGTCTCACTTTCACGGCCCACACCACACAGTTCTCCCCACACAGCTCTCCACTGCTTCTTCCAAACTCCATTTATTTGACTTGTTCCTTCAGTCATTACTCATCATTACAGCCCAACGAAAACTAGCTCCAGGCTCCTCATAGGCTGCTGGACTGCTGAGCCTCTGTAAAACGGATAGGCTGTTTAAGCCACATTTCCTCCGGGCAAGGGATGGGGGGACTATGGAATGGCTCATACGTCTTCGCCATGATACTCTTGATGTTAAAGATTTTAAAGGGAAAAAACAACTAACATCCATCCGTGCATCAGTAAATGGGTGGGGGGATAAAAAGTGATGAAACAAAACTACACCATGAAATGCTATGCTACGTGCAAAAATCTACAGTTTGTGTGTGTGTGTGTGTGTGTGTGTGTGTGTGTGTGTGTGTGTGTGTGTGTGTGTGTTTGCATGGGGTGTAGGCAGTCAAGTCCCAGAAAAAGGTTGGGAGACTACCAAATGTGCTTGTCCAAGGCAAAGTCTTTGCATGGATTGACTGGCTCAAGTCGTGCTCCAGCTGCAGTGGGAGATTCGAGGGATGGAAGCGCAGAGCGGGGAATTGCAAATGCTGCGCATAAATAAAAAATGCGAGTGCCGATCTAACTTGTGGCAAGCAGTGCAGGCACACTGTCAGTGAATGTGTGTCTATATGCTACATTTATTTGGGGGGAGGGCAAAAATGAATGAATGAATAGGCAAGTGAAGAGGATGAAGAGAGATGGAAGAGAGGAAGATAGGAAGAGAAATAGGGAGAGAGAGGGAGAAAAAGAAGGAGAGAAAGAAAGAGAGAGAGAGAGATAGAGGAAGAGAGAGAGAGAGAGAGAGCGAGAGAGGGAGAGGGAGGGTGAGTGGGAGGCAGGAGAGAGAAAAAGAGGCAGATGGGAGTGCAGAGGGGAACAGTGGAGATGGAGAGGGCTGCACACTAAGAGAGACAGCGTGAGAGAGGAGTGGAAAGGGCAGCGCCTGCAGAGAGGGATGGAGAGACGGAGGGAGGGAGAGAATGAGCGCGCAGGAGGACTGGGTCAGCGATGGGAGAAAGGGACTGTGGGAGACCCTCTGTTCGAGAAAGAATGCCAAAGACAGAGAGGCAAAAAGATTCAGTGAGGGAGAAAGGCACACACAGAGATATAGAGAGGGAGTGATGAGTGATGAGCGAACCAGGGTTTAAGGGGCACATGGAGAAATGTGAGAAAGGAGAGAGAGAGAGAGAGAGAGAGAGAGAGAGAGAGAGAGAGAGAGAGAGAGAGAGACAGAAAAAGGAGTAGTTAAAGAGTGAAGAGAGAGAGAAAAAGGGAACCTGGGCCAAGTCTATGCCCACGCCTGAGTGCCTTTCCATTTGACTAGGGGTTGCCTACAAGAGTTCTCTCTGTCTCTTTGAGATGTGTCATCTTCTCCCTATTTGTATTTGCCTGTCTCAAAAGCACTTTGCTGCTTAATGCAACAGTCACACAAAAATGGCTTCACTTTTTCACCTCCGAGCCATAAAATGGGCAAATGCCCTCATTTGTGCTCCCTTAAAGCCTCCCCACACTGGCTTTGACAACATTGTGGAGCACTATCGAATTCACACGCCGGCAGTGCACTACAAGAAGCGAACATAGCGCAGTAGCCTGTAGAATCACCAATGGATCTTCAGAAGTTCAGAGTTCGGTGCTGTTGTGTGGGGCTACGTTGAAAACAATAGAATAGATTGTTGGAAACTGAGTTCTTCGCAATATGTCGGACACCTTTACACCAGAAATGGGCTCTGTTAGATTCTAGTCTGAACATCGGCCTACCAATCTACTAACGGGGTGTTTAGCTATTGCTTTTTGCTTTTCCAAGCTTAAAATATCATAAAATGAAAAGAGAACCACCAGCCAGTTAGGCGCCTGAGCTGTCATTCTAATCCATGCTTTTGTATTTAGCCTGTATTTCAGTAGCATGACCATGAAGAAGAAGTGAATGAAGTTAAGAAGGCTACACCGAAGGCTTGCCAAGAGAAGGGAAGGCAGCTTTAGCTTTTAATTTGCAATCTTAAACTTACAGATAAACTAGAACCTACTGCTGACTAACACGTCAATAAAATGAATCATGGTCTTCCTGTTTGTTCAAAGTTTGGCACGGAGTATGGCACCTAAGCACAGTGATTCATAAGTACATAAGTCGCTCCAGGTATTTGGCCACACCTGTAAAACCGCATTGACGGAGGAAGCTACAAGAGCTGCCTTTGGGGAGTTGAAAGACAAAAAGCCTGTCTGCCCGGCACTCTCTCCGCTTTGTCTGTTCGTCTTTCACCCCCCGGCTAAACTTTTCACAGTCATCCATCCCTAGATTCTCCACCCCACTGAGGGCTGCTAACACCTAGATGGCATGACAGGCTTCTCATGAACATGTGTTCATTGGTGTAGCCTCCAACAAAAAAAAATCATCACTTGCCATCACTTGCCGTAACACGAACACAGTTATTAGCTTTTTTCTAGGGAAATGACTTCAACTGATTGCACTTCAGAGAGTTTCTTGATTAGATTTTGTAATAAATGAGGAGACAGAGAGAGAAATTGGCTGTGCTAAACTACTTAGTGCTTGGAAGTGTAGAGAGAAGGAAAACGGAGAGGCAAGACAGAGAAAGAGGGATGGCGGCAAAGTCAGGGACTGGAGAGGGATAGAGGGCCAGTGACGATGAATGTGAGAGACGCTGCGCCCGAGTGAGGGGACATGGAGAGCGGGAGAGAAAGAGAGACTGTAGTGAGCGAGAGAAAGGACAGCAGCACGAGAGAGGCGCTGTACTGGAAAAGAAGAGAGAAGCTGGGGAGGGCCCCATATGCCTCCGCCATAATGAGAGTGGTGAGTGCATCAGGAGCTTACATGATGGACTGTGCCAGGGCACCATTTTAGCTCACAGCGGGGAACCTCCGCCCTGCACTCCTATCTTCTCGGCGAGGGCAATCAGAGGCTGACGGGGGTTAGCAGTTAACTACCCCCCCCCCCCACACACACACACCAGCCAGCAAGCTCGCCGTGGCATGCTGGTATTAGTCCAAACAATGGGAAAGGAAGGGAAAACCGCACACAGAGATATAACACGCACAGGCACACACACACACACACACACACACACACACACACACACACACACACACACACAGTGTCACGCGCAAACATCTAGTGTGAAGCGAAGCGCCAGAGGTATCTTTCACTCACTCATCTCATATCCCTCCTCCGGGCTGCACACCCACCTACCCACACACACACACACACACACACACACACTATACGATCTCACAAATACGTTGCAGCGCCATGGCAAAGCTTCGGTTTAAGAGACTGCATATTGCACGCATATTAAAAGCTGGCAATTGAAACAAATTAGAAAGCCAAAAAGATTACCGGTTGTCAAAAGAGGATTACGATTCACAAAATCCTGTTTATCCCCCTGTTCTCATTTTCCTACGGCAGCAACTCTGCTTCCAAAAGTGAGTCAATATCATCTTTTTCTGGCAATAAAAATAGCGGTGTCTGTAATAAGCACCGACACCACAGAGACAGCGCTATGTTTCATACTGTTTCTGGGCTTCTTCCATCTCAGCGCGACTCTTCCAATTCAAAACTTTCTTTCAAGCCCCTTTCTGTCTGACCTCAGCATGCACGCGCTCCGGCAGGATTAATTTAATTTAACCTGAGATTGCACAGAGTAGGAGGAAAGTAAAGCGGGAGCATCTGAGAGGGGATGGAGGGCAGGCAGCAGGTTTTCAGGGGCAATGCTGGGCCTGTGTTCTCCCAGTCTGCAGGGGGAAAAGAGGCTTTCTTTGAACTAGGCTGGCTAATTCTGCACTCCCGTTCTCTGCATTCCTCAACCTTCTTAGGCCTCCTTCTGCCTCACATGCTTACATAAACTCTGTGAGCTCTCTCGCTCTCTCTCTCTCTCTCTTTCTCTCCCCCTCTCTCTCTCTCTCTCTTTTTCCCCCTCTCTTTTCCACAGCCCAGCAAAATATTTGAAATTCCTCCACTGTAGAGAGCCTGGTGTATTAGCGGCAGTCCTAAGCTGAGCTCTCCATGCCCCCGCAACTTAAATCATATCACTCCCTCAGTTCCCAGACTTCTCAGAAGCTCAAAAGTAACCCCCGATCTTCAACATAAGTATTAATGCCTGAAACTTTTGAAAAATTTAATAGTCTGAAGTGCTGCCACAGCGTGTGGCTGGGAAGGGTGTAAATAAATAAATAAATAAATAAATAAATAAATGGGACACACACACATGAGAAAAAAGTCAAAGCCTGCAGAGCGATATCCAACAATGTGTAAAAGACCTAGCTTTGAGTGATTTTTATTACTTTGTAAAAATTACCAGGCACAGACTACTGTAGATACTAGTTCTGTGGAGATCATAGGCTACAAATCTCAAGAGCTTGCTGCTAAAATTCATGCTATGATGTTAAAAAAAAAAAACAGGATCTTCTTTTTTTTGGCGATCTAAAGGTCTTGAAACAAAACAGTTGGGGGTAATAAAAAAAAAGATATCCTGAGACCCTGAGACTCAAATGAGGGAACCAATTACTTTCCGACAGCCTGAGAATGATATGTGTGTCTGTCACTCTACAGTCCACACCAGCCCAATCACACCACCACACCCCACCTTATCTCCCAGATATCCTCAAGCGGAGAGATTAGCATCCGGCTCGGCGTGGGCTGCGGGTCCACCTCAAGCATCAGCATGTGTTTCTGTTGTGTGCAGCCACAAGCAGCCATATCAACAGCTGGCTCATGGGAAGTAGTGCTTTAGACAGACCAAATCATTTCCCCAGCTTAACAATGTAGAGCACTGTGCCTTGCTCCATATATCACCCTAATCTTATCATCTAAAGCGAGATGGAGGGAGGAAGAGAGGGAGAGAGAAAATACTAACAGCTCTCCATTTAATAAAAAAACAACATTACCAACTAATGTTCTGAATTACACAAGAGCCTCGAAACAGACAGGAAGGAGCAAACCTTTGCCACTGACTGTGTGGAATGGGAGGAGAAAAGAGATGGAGAGAAACGCACGAGAAAAGGGGAGTGATGCAATTAGAACATGCCTGGTGGGATTTTCTTTCTTTCTCTCTCTCTCTCTCTCTCTCTCTCTCTTTCGCTCTGCCTCTATTTTCTGACTTTAGCCCGTTAATTCCAGTCCAGAGAGCCTTTTGGGACATGCCCAGACAGCTCCCATTGTCATCGCATCCCACTGTTTTTGTATGGGGCCTTGAAGCAAAGCTGCACAGTGAACCAACTGCTTTAATAGCACATTATTATTTAAGACTTACCACCTCTTGGCCTATTGGGTGTGGAGGATGGACTTCTTTCTATGTAGTATGTATCTAAATATACTGTCCTATATAGAAAACCATCTGCCCAACACTACTACTACACTTTAATGATTCCAATAATAAATTCCCCCTGACATAAATACACCGGTATTGCTTTGCAGACTACGGCTTGACTTGAAAGTCAACTTCTGAGTCTGTTTCTAC
The DNA here is from genome assembly GCA_027497455.2 of Sardinella longiceps. Classification (NCBI taxonomy): domain Eukaryota; kingdom Metazoa; phylum Chordata; class Actinopteri; order Clupeiformes; family Clupeidae; genus Sardinella; species Sardinella longiceps. The sequence continues at coordinate 12,364,652 of JAODXP020000004.1, read as the reverse complement.
CTTCACCCTGTCTCTTCTCACAGAGAGACCTGGATAACACGAAGGAGTGAGGCAGCATTCAAAAGCTGGCATGCCACTGACATTTCGAGAGCCCCAGTTTTTTTTTCTCTCTCTCCACTCCCTCACTTGCTATTTATAATCTCTCTCCTGTGTATTTTCGCCTCGATCAAAGGACCTTAGAATATGCCCAAGTGGCGGAAGGGCCTAGTGGTGCTACATATACAGAGTCAGGATCCCCTGGCCTTTCTGCTCCAAACAGCCGTGTCCACTAACCAAAAGAAGTATTGCTAGGACTGATTTGACCATTTCAAAAAAAAAAAAAAACATCTAAATACTGATCACACACACTTTGGTGCACACACAGACCATTCTGTTTTGCACAAAGCAACACTGGCTGGTTGATATTTCTATGGGCATGTGTTTGGATGCTCCTGTGCTATTACCTCCTGTTTTTTTAAATAAACCAGGAAAAGTATCTTCATCATTTATTGTTAGGGGCTTTCAGTGTTATGCCTGTCAACTCACCGTGGACATCCAAAGAAACAAATACGGTATGGAAAACAAACAAACAAACAAAAAATTCACTGTTCAGTCACATCCACTTTGAAAGGCAATGCATCATACAGTTTGTGTCACATGGATGTATCCCATAATGTGACTGCAGTGCTCATCCTACTGAGAAAATCTGCTTGTTCTGATGAGCTTCGTTAACTTTACTTTCTCACAAATCTCACCATGCCATTGCCAGCTAAAGGACAATCAAAAAAATGTGATGTAGCCTTATGTAAGTAAAACCACTTCATTCAAAGAAAAAAGTAACAAAAAAAGGCTGTTGCGCAGAGTTTTTTTCTCCCCTCACTTTAACCATGGTCCTAATGTGACTGCATTAACATAACAAGAGTTAATTTGCAATCAAGGCTAAGGCATGTGCACGAGGTACCTATACTGAGCCCAAAAAAGATTTAATGGGCTGAGAGAGCTACAAACTTTTAACAGGGGGAAAGTGTGCCTTTCATTTAACACCCTACAATCAACTTCAGGGCTGCTGCGCATTCCTGGTCCAGTTGTCCAGGCAACGCTCCTCAAGCAAACATTATTTGGAAGTCATGTGTGTATGTTCAGACAGTGGAGAGAAGAAAAAAAAAACTTTCAGTCTAAATCATTCAGTTTAACATTCAAGACTGTCTTACAGAAAAAATAAATTTTAGAGCTAAGACTGCACACTTCCGTTCAGTAAATCCCTCGGGAACAGAAGGTAGAAAACCAACTCTTGCCTTTCCCTTTACCCTCCCACTCTGTCTCTTTCTCTCCCTCGCTTTTCTCCCCTCCTCCCTCTTTTTTTAAACCCCCCTCTCTCTCTCTCTCTCCCTCTCTCTCTCACACAGTCTGGGATCTGCAGGCAGTCAAACATGAAAAGACAAACCATTCAGCACATACCTCTCTTATCTGGCATCACTGAGAGACTCAGCCTACCTCGCTTTGCCCAGGAAGGGCAATGGGGGGACAGGGCTATATGGGATGGTGAGGTGGAAGTGTGAGTGTGAGTGAGCGTGAGAGGGGGTGTGTGTTGCAATGCGTGGGGCATGCTTCCAAAGGGGAAAAAGTGCACAGTTTGCAGTGTTTTGTCATTACATGTCAAATATTTCATGTAGCTTCACAAAGCCCCTCATTCACTGTGCAGTGGTGCCACAAGTTGAAGTGAAAGGGCAATGCATACATTAGCCAGTAAGCAAAGGGCAATGCATAAGTTAGACAGAGAGCAATTTGGGCCCGAGGAAGAAAGCAATTCCACAGAGAGGCCCAAACATTAGTCTCTCGACTGCTACGACGCGACCCATGCGCAGCATTGTTCCTCTCATTAAACGTCATTAAAACAGCAAAGCCATTTGCTCAATTTGTGCGACGGCAAAAGTCAAAAGGGGGCTTTATTTCCCACTTGTAGCCCCTATTCCCTCCACCCATGCTTGCTAGACCCCTGCCCCCACGTCTATTCTGCTCTTATCAGCCTTCGCTCCAGATGAGTGCAAATTGCTTTATCGCATCTCCCTCCTTTGACTCGGTTTAAAATTCCAGGCTGACTTCATTAAGGAGTTTGAACAAAGCAAAAGAAGAAAATTAACTGTTCTTGGAAGACAAACAAATGCACAGAGAGAGAGAGAGAGAGAGAGAGAGAGAGAGAGAGAGAGAGAGAGAGAGAGAGCGGAAAAAAAACAGGCACATCTCGGCCTTGGAGGGGAAAGAAGGAAAGGTAACACTAGGAGAAAGGAGGAGGGTTGGAATGGAAAAGCACGCCTAATTGAACACATAGGAGATCAGACAATGCCCTGACCTCAAATGTCAGCAGTCAATCCTTTCGTGCAAATAAAGACCTAATGAATAAACTGAAAATAAGGTGCAGTCTCTCATTCTGCCTTCTGCCTGTGGTGAAAATGCTACCCCCACATCACCACAGATTGGGCACAGCCAAACACTAACAACATCCTCCACCCAAACCTACTTCTGTCTAAGCAGCTCCAGATGTTGATGTCGGTCAAGTCCCCCTCCCCCTCTCTTGGCTATTTTTTAACCCCATCAAGCAGTGGCAGCGCAAGACAACATATCAATTATGTATGGGGAGACCCAGCAGTGGACTCAACACAGAACAGCTTTCCTCAGCACTTCTGCACTTGAATGACGGTCGCCTCATTTGGGTCAATCAACCTCACCAGTGACCAAACAGCCCCCCCTGACCCCTGCTTCCAAACACAGAGAAGTGCAGTAGGTCTTCATGGACGGTCTCAGCCTTAGCAGCACACCCTCTGCTCGCTTCATCGCCCACCATTTCCAGACCAGGTCTGTTTATTCTTTCTTTTCTCCAGAGGTTTATTAAATAAAGCAACCGGATTCCATGCGTGGCCTTGGCAACATCAATCAAGTCAGCGGCATACCTAGCTGGCCCCTGTTTGTGTCAGGCACTGCCATTAACTCAATTACCCCACCAACAGACTGAGCCTGACTCTGTGCACACACCAGAGCCAAAATTAGCCCAGGGTGCACACTAAATCTCAACGCGGCTCCGCACAACCCCCAACTTTAAACAAGTTTGTGTGATCTACAGAAGTAAACAGGACTGCCTGAGGCTCACTCGGTTTTCCAGCCAGAAGCTTAGCAGACCATACCACTCACTGAGGGCTGCTAAAAGTAAAAAACAGCAAAAAGGAAGAAGAAGAAAAAAAAATCGAACCCATGTCAAGGCAACAATTTTGGTTTTCTACTAATCTTATCTTGGCCCAAAAGGATAAGTTACCAATGTTATTTCTTCTGCTTCTTTAGGGTGAGGGGAAACTCAAAAACATGAGGTTAGGACAAGCTAAATCATCAGCGTGTCTCTGAGGAACCTGAGGTTACAGTGGAGATATTCCCTCTGCATGCTAAAATGCAAAAGGCAGAAACTAGACCTAAATATAAGGATAAGATGGAGCTATAAAAAAAATGGGGGAAATAGCTATTCCCCACATGTAGTGACCATGTATGAGGTGAGGTGGTTTTGAGTACATTCTCTGGAGAACTTTTCATTTACACATTCCTCCCTCCTCCACTCCCTGAGCCCTAGGGCTTGCAGAACAAGAGCATAAAACGGATAAATAAAGACTGCACGTGGAGAACACAGGAGTCCAGAGCCGTTAAGTAAACCAACCACAGATGTGTTGGGTCTTCCTTGGGTACACTTCTCATAAAGCATTTGCTGAGCTTGAGGTGTGTGTCACAGTCTGGAGGGTACTGAATGTCTGAAGGAGAGGCTGCTATATTGTTGCTGGACATCTGTTTATATATTCTGCTTTTTGTCTGGCCTATTCTTTTAATCCATCCCCCACCAACCCCCAATAGATGCCTTTGGCTTCACAGCTGCATCGGTACTAAACCCACGAGTAACCACTGTAAGACTGATCTGTTAGAAATGTAATCTTTCAGCCACATGTGGCAACCTACACCCACCCCTCTCCTATCCAGACCTATGGCATCCCTAGAGAGCAGTCTTCCCCTCAGGCATATTTGCTTTGCTACCGGCTCTGGCTGTGTTCCCCAACAATGGCTGCTCAAACCAAGGCAATCCTATCATTGGCATTACATATAAATCACTTTAAGGAGGGCGCAGAGGTGGAGGCCCGACCCGGAAGAGCAGGTCAGAGCTGCTGGTGACCTGTATCCTTTTTACTGGGAATTGGGGGATGGGTTAGGGGAGGAGCATAGGAAAGGGACTGTGTGTGTGTGTGTGTGTGTGTGTGTGTGTGTGTGTGTGTGTGTGTGTGTGTGGCTCAAAAGACTGAACTACTCAAATGGTACTTGGTGTATTGTGTATCAGGTTCCCTTCTGTGAATGCAATTCCATTAGCATAAACAGCTAACCTCATTCCAGACCATAATTTCTGGGCACGTGAGAGTAGGCTACTCAACCACCCAGCTAAGGGTTAATTTTCACAAAGCTGAAACTCTTTGATGAATTGGGGAGCAAGCCAAGTTTAAAACAATCTCAGCTGAGTTTCAAATTGGATAAAAGAGGAAAAAAACAGCTGTGCGTCACTTCTTAACAATGGGCCTTGCAGGCATCATTTAGGCTTGTTTTTTGTTGTTGTTGTTGTTTTTTAGTGTCTTTGAACAACAAGGAGAAACTGATCAATAACCATCTAGTGAATACGGCATTCCACCATCACCATATGACCGGACCAGAACAATAGCTGGCAGATGGTCCTAAAGGGGTGAAGCCCCTTTCTGGCTCATCCTGTCATGCTAAATTTACCAGCAAAGAAAGTGATATTTCCCAAAAGGTTCACGGCAGACGCTGCTAATTTACTGCTGCTAATGAAGAGTCTCTGTCCATCCAATTTCTCCATGCATTTCATTTAAAATTATTGAGGTCTCCAAAGATCCTGTCATGCCAAAAGTCTTTGAGCGACTTTAATTACTTCAAAAAGTTTTTTTTTTCCCTAAAAGCAAAGGAATGTGAAAACTACTCCTCCATACACTGAAAGGTTAATGTTTTATGTATGAATTTTCACAGACTAACTAACATTAAAAATGAAGGTTATATTGGAGAGCATGGATATACTTTAAGGAAAGAAAAATCTGTCATTATGCTACTGGGTTTATGGTAATTCAGTACATATTTCAAAAGTGCTGCAAGAGCCAGATCTAACTTAAAACCAGTAGCTTTCTGTGACAAAGAAACTGTTTGAATTTCACACCGATTATTTAAAGCTCCGGGGCACAGGTGTTGCTTCAGTACTAATCAGGTGGGGATAGATATTGATTCTTTCTACAGCCCGAATAGGGACGCTCTTGACTTCTGACAGGAAAATGAAAACAACGTGATTTGATGTAAAGTCCCAACTTCTTTTTATCCTCACTGACAAACTCATTTGTATGTGACCTAAATTGGCCATTCAAGCCTTTAACAAAGTTTTTTGTTTTTCTTTTTTGTTTTCTGTTTTTTATTTCTTCAGGTTGAAAAGGTGGTGAATAGGGAAATTATACTACCATCCTCTTAATACACCAGCAACTACCTTGGAATGTCTATGGTAGGTCTACAGAGACAACTGCTCCATCTGTTCTCACCATCATTTTTTTATCCTCAGAGAGAGAGAGAGAGAGAGAGAGAGAGAGAGAGAGAGAGCAAATGAGAGCAAAGAGTCATGTCTCTTTGAAACATGAATAAACCTTGGCTTAAGTGGTTGCTCCAGTCCAATTAACATGAAAATACTATTTCATAAAATATTGTTTCATCAATTTTCACGGTCAGTGAGGCTGGCTTTAAATAGTTGATTAAGGCAAAATACAAGAATTGGCTTGGGATACGGGATGATTCATGACTGATAAATACAAACATGCAATTTTACTCAGAGCACACAGACACAAACAACAATGAATAAAGGTGAACTCACCAGTCTCCTCATCAATGGAGAAAATCCCAAGACCAGAACCATCCCTTATGGAGTACCGCACTTCACCATCTCTGCCTTTATCCTCGTCCTGAGCAGAAACTTTCATCACCGACGTACCGATGGGCACATCCTCCTTGACATATCCTTTATCCACAAATGACGGGAACCAAGGTCGGTAAAGGTTTTCATTTACATCTACCACCTCCACCTCGATGTGACAGGTGGAGGACAGGGACATTGGCTTGCCTTTGTCCTTGGCCCTTGCCATGAGGCTGTACACCTGCTTCTTCTCATAGTCCAGGTTCTGAACAATGCGCACTGCTCCACTGAGTTTGTCCACTTCAAATTTGCCTTCCCCATTGTCCACCAGGCTGTACCGTACCTGACTGGAAGGTCCCACGTCGGGATCGTGGGCCTCCAGCCACATAATCACAGTGCCAATAGGAAGATCCTCACGTACCTTTACCCGATAATTGGGTGGGATGAACTTTGGGGGATTGTCATTGATATCTTCCAGAACGATTTTGAGCAGCACAGTCGACACAAGCTGTGGTTCAGTAGTGGCCTGGTCACGCGCTGCAATACGCAGTGTGAAACTTGGATGCACTTCCCGATCCAGAGGCTTCTTCACAGTCACAATACCAGTCTCTTCATCAATAGCAAACTGACCTGTGTCTGCCAAAATAGAGTACCTGACTACCCCATTATCTCCAAGGTCCTTATCTCTTGCCTGCACCGGAATGATTTCTGTCCCTACTGCTGTGCTCTCACTAATGTCTACAGAGTAACTGTCCTTGAGGAACTGTGGGACATTATCATTCGCATCAAGAATCTTAACATCTAAGAGGCGTGATGAAGACTTCTGGGGTATCCCTAAGTCATATACAGTGATGTTTAGGGTGTAGTGATCCTTAGACTCTCGGTCCAGGGGTGCGTACACTTGGAGCCAGCCTGTATCCATCTCTACCACAAAGCGGCTCTCAGAATCACCCCCAGAGATGACATAAACTAGTTTTCCATTGAAACCACTGTCTGCATCTGATGCTGAGAGATGCACAATCCTAGCCCCAACTGGCAGATCCTCTTTCACCTCAATTACACTGGGGAAAGAGTCTGTGAACACTGGAGCAAAGCGGTTCACTGAATGGATGTCTAAAAAGTTTTCCTCAGCTTCCACCTGATTGTGGATTTTGCTACCCTGAAGCAGTTTCTCTGCCAGCATTGTGGCAACACCAGTGTCAACACATTTGACATGAACTGGTTTGTGTGAAGTTACAACAGTCACATTCATAATCATTGGCTGAGTCTCATACTCTCCATCACTAGCGATGATTAGCAACCTATGGTAGGACACTTTGGCTGCTTCACCATCAGTTAAAGGGTGTCTCAAGGAAAGGACACCCGAGTTGGGGTTCAAGTCAAACAGATCCAAGTCGTTACCTGCTTTAATTCTGTACCTCACAAGCTGCAACTCATCAGCATCAATGGCAGACACTGTAGTAATTTGCTCACCTACGCCATGGTCTCTTGGCACAGTTACATCACAGTCTACATTCTCAAAAAGGGGCTTGTTGTCATTTTGATTATTCAAAGTGATGGTGACTGGTGTCTCCACCTCTCGGCGGAAAGGTGAGCCCCAGTCTGACGCCCGTACCTTTAAATTGTATATTCGTGGCATGAGCTCATAGTCAAGTTGTTCTGAGGTGCTGATGACCCCTGAGAAATAGTCTATTACAAATGGCTGAGGGTGTACATTGGCGATGCTGTATGTAACATACCCATTTTCACCACTGTCCACATCTGTTGCCTTCACAGCTAGCACACTTGTACCTACAGGCATATTCTCATCCACGGTGGCCTTGTAAGAGGACTGCTTAAATTCTGGGGCATTGTTATTGACGTCTGTGACATCAATTATGACCTTAGTAGCTGCACTTTTGTCGCCAGTCACAACTTCAAGCTCATACTTGGAGACATAGTCAGCACGGATAGGTCCAGCGGTTGTAATAAGACCAGTCTCTGGGTTTATGGCAAAAAGATTTTTCTCCATCTTGTGCCTGAATCCGTATTTCACATGTGGATATTTTGGCACAGCTGTGACCATAACAACTGGTGTGTGGAGTGGTGCGAATTCGCTGATGTTGACACGGTAAACAGGCCTATCAAATTTCGGGGGGCCCACTTTAAACTGTGGGGATGTGACATGAATAACTTTAGCAGATGAAAACTGGGGAGGATTTCCTTTGTCCTTGGCTTGTAGAGTGAGGTTGTATCCAAATGGCTGACTGTCCCAGTCTACATCCTTGACTGCTTTGATTTTGTATTCCTTGCTCCCTGGGCTCATCCGCATGGCCTTAAACTGCTGAAGAGGATCCCCAGCCACAACACTGAGTGATGCAATCTCCCCATTTGCTCCCTGGTCCCCATCCTCCACACTGACTATGGCATACGTGGGATCTTTGTCTGTGTCTGAGGGAGCCAAAGTGACAGCTGTAATGACAGGGGCATGCTCATTGGCCTGTTCCACTCTAATTGTTAACTTAGCCATGCTGCTGAAGCCACTGCTCCCGTACAGCTTCATGCCCCGATCCACCGCCAGAATCTCCAGCTCATACAACTTGGTTTCAGAATAATCCAGCTTTCCAGTGAGTGTCACAACTCCACTGGTGGGATGCACTGCAAACATGTCATTCCACTCCCTGAAGCTATAGTAGTATTCGCCATTAGTTCCAATGTCAGCATCGGTGGCAGTGACCTTGGCCACACTGGTTCTGATGGCGGTGTTCTCTGGTAGGGAGATGCTGTAGGAGGTGGGTGAGAAAAGAGGCCTCAAATCATTGGTGTCCAGGACTTTAACTCGGACCCTGGTTCGTGCCTCAGCATTGGTGTTTTTCTCCACAGCCTTGATGTTAAGCAGGTAGTGGTCTCTGACCTCCCGGTTGAGAATGGCACTGCTCCCACCTTTGGTCCTTATTCGCAGGAAGCTGAAGTCCCCCAACATGTAATCCTCAGCTTTGAACAGGTTCTCGTTGTCTCCTGACACAATTTTGTACCGTATTTCCCAGCTTGGGTCTGTGACATAAATGCCCATTTTTACTGGAGTTTCTAAATAGGTCTTAGCAGCTGAGTTCTCATATATGGTGGCATTGTAAACAGAGTGGGTGAACTGCAAAGCCAATGCTGTCTCTCCCTGCCTTTGGTTTGCTATGCAGCCACAGAGAAGCTGCATGAGCACTGTGAGTACTGAAGTCAAGTGAATCCCCATGATGGCACACTGTTCTTCACCAAACCATCTACAAACAAAAGAAGGGGGACAGCATTAGTGCACTGGTTTTCCTACTATTTCAATCCATTTCTAACTAAATCATTTCAACTGCATGATTACAAACCAGATATAAAGTAGCTATTAGAGATTATGTATTACTGCACTGATGTATCACATATTTCAATTTCAAATGTTTTGTTCTTTTTTTAGAATTAAAAATGACTGAATGAATTTTGATACTCAATATCATGTCTTATTCCTTTTCTATGCTATCTCCAACTCATGGCTAAGAAATTCAGAACAAGCTACATGCAGCTAGACCTTTGAGAATAATAGCGATCATTTTTAATTAGCCTACAGGCCTCTACTTTCACGGCAGAAACAACGCTAGGGTAGGCTAATCTAGAACTTGAAATAACGCGCAGCCCTTAACAAGTTACAGCGTCAGCGACATGAAGGCAAGGCGTCATATTTCTGTTCACAATAAAAATAATAAATATCCTCAGAAATATCGTTACAATAATTCGTATTAGGCCTATTTTTTTAGTAGGCTATGGTGTTATCTTTAAACACAACCTATCGCCGTAAAGGTTTAAATATGCATGCACCATTATTAACATTTCGTAGTCTGCTCTGATTCCAAGAATAAGATCATAATATTATGGATGAGTTCTAAAAAGTAAAACAAGTCAAATACTTCGAGCCATTGCATCGGGCAGCAACTGGTCTAACAGCAGGTAAAAATACCCTGCTCATTCCTATGTTTCAAAACGATATCCAGTGTTACGAATTTACGGACGGGTCTATATCAGACACTGGGGCCCTCTCAGGAGTTGTGAGCTGGCATGTCTACCGTCTGCTTGGCGCGGCTAAAATAAACAGAACTTTGGAGCACCCGTAACAGAATGCAAGACAAAGTTAAAAGCTACATCAAAATCTTTGCTTTCCACTGAAATGTAATTCGCAGTTGATTGTATGTAATTTCCAAAACAAGTGCATGCCAGAAATTACAAAATTATTTGTTACGGTATCCTGTATATGTAAGTTTTATTAAACTTATTAGCCGAAAAAGTAATGCATCGCTTAATTCATCCACGCATTGGCATATGTCTGACTGATAAATTGAGGGACATATGCAAAGGAAAGGTGTTTTTCGTCATTGGATGCTAAGTTTAGCAATTAAGCATATCGCTAACCTCATTCCTAAAGAAAGGTGGCTCAAATGCATTGTCGCTAGTTAAATAAATGCTACCGTTAAATAAGCAATCACAAATCACACACACACACACACACAGTCCATTCCGCAATTTCCGTTATGCAATACAGCCAAGAAGTTTATACACAAGTTTCAAATACTTTCTTGAGGTGATAAGTGATTTTCTTTCTTTCTGTTAAAATTCACACCCCATCCCCCACCTGCATGCACCCACAACCACTGAATTCACACTGCTGCCGTGCGCTAACCAGATGTATATTGTTCGCATTTGCTACAACAGGGGACGAACCAAGCCTTCAACAGCCTAAAACATTTCACATAGTTAAGATTAACACACGACAATTTGTTATGTGGACCGCATATGGAGTCTTCTTACTGTTAAAATAAAGTTTCCCCAATCCGAAGTCCATTCACAGAGACTCCGATTTGCAAAAGACTACCCGCAGGCTATCTACTTTGGGAATGCTCAACTTTTCACAGCTAGGCATGGCAAAGACAGCAAGGACTAGTAAAAGTATGTAGACGCAAGATCATATCGCTATGTACATACCTATTCCCTCATTAACGGCTTTGATAGGGAGGTTTTTCATGTGGTTTATAAAATCCAATTTTCTGCATGGTATCGACGTGCTCCTCAACTCGCTTCTTGTCTGCCTGCGCTCTCTCGCGCTGAGTGCCCGTTCTTTTCCCCCTGCCTGTTCCCATACGCCTGCACAGTATCTTTCCGCTCGTCCGGATCTACTTACTGCTGGCATGAACTAACAACCCCTGATAAACGGTCTCAGATTTTGTAGAAATTAAGTCCGCGTTTCTTGCAATAGTGAAATAAAGCTAAATGTCTGGTCTTTCATTAGTAGGCTACTCTACATTATCTAGGCTACCAGTAAATAAAGTGGCTATTTATCTGATTTTGAGCTGTTCAATAGGCTACTCTTCCGCGTGACAGGATTCTCCCACACATCTGGTTATTTTGAAACCTGTGCATGAAAAATATTCAGCGTACAAGTGGTATCATGGTATATTTAAAAATTATTTTGTTTTCCTATCAACAACTTTTTTTAAGTTCATTGCCTCATGCAGAGATTTTGATAGCTCATCTATGTTTAAAAAGACTTTCGTTTAGTGGTATGTATCCTGATTGAGTAGGCTACATTTTAACAGAGTGAAAAAATATATTGTTGCATTGTCCTATGGTCCTAGCCTATAACGCCTTAGTAAGATAGGTCTATCGTCGCAAAAAGCAGGAGCCCACCGCCAACTCGTCAGGAACTGGCTGAACTATCAGAGCCCACGAGCGGCGATTGATGGCGCTCTCTCACTACTGCTGCCTTGATTAGATGCGCTCGCTGGAACTCTGTTCAAATTCGCATCCACGAAACAGGAAAGAGTAGCCTAAACAGTTAAATTGACTTTTTTGCAAGGCTGTAGTTTAACTTATGATTAAAGAACATGGGCTTACTTCAAGAAACGACTGCGACCTGCAGATAGGTTAGGCTATCTATAGCCTGGACGGTGGGACTGCCAAATGCCAATGCTGCTGTCATCATTCACTTTGTGAACGTAACGTTGCCGGTGGTCCTCAGTAATAGAATATTAAATTTAAACTATTAACTCTCTCCTTGAAGCTTGCTATCTATTCGTGTTTGTTTCACGGAGTTAAGTCTACTCACCAGACCAGGTGAATGAATGTAGCCACACCAAAGTTCCAATCAGAAAAATCCACAGAAATGTCGACTAACTGTGTATGCGAGCATTTCGCACAATGTAGGTAAATCGGCGAAGGCGCACACAATCAGTTCGTTGAGTAGCCTGTCGTTATTTTCCATTTAATGCCATCTGATGCACATCCACAAAAGCCACATTTTACACGGCTGCGCTGGCATTATCCGTACTTCTCCAGACCGCTTGCGCTCCGGCGATACAGTGCTACAGCAGCAGAAAGGCGCTTTCTGACTGGGACGCGTACCTTTCCAAATCCGTGACGTCACCAATCTCGTATGGGAATCATCATCAGTGTGCTTGATTCTACTTTTGTAGCCTACAGATCCTTAAAGGGAATGGGAAGGCAGACTGATTGACTGTCTGGTGCATGATAGAAGCTATTGACATGTTTGCAGAAATATTTTTCCCTTTTCGTTTAAGCAAATACATATTTTTTTTTCATTTGGGTAGGCTATATCATCAACAAACTGCAGGTCACTGTATTTTCACACGGGGGTGTGATGAGGAACTCTCCCCCTACCATTCCCCATAATAGCATACAGCCTTACATAGATGTTAGCCTGAACCTTTTGATCAGTCTAATGTTAAGACGTAGGCTACCAGTATAAGCCTGCTCTCACTGTTTGTGTTTTAGGAATTACAATGGAGGTTAATGCATTTGAGAGCCGATCAATTATTTTTTATTTTAGTGTATTTTTCCTTGTGCCTGCTATGTGTTCAGCAATCCCCCCCCCTCCTCCCCAAGCATACACACACACACACACACACACACACACACATGCACACACACTTCATTAATCTTCGACACTCTCCTCTCCCCACCCCACCATCCTTTTTCATGTACATCATACACAAATCACAAGGCTACATAAATTCACTGTATTATGCCCAGTAACCATATGCATGTGACAAATAAACTTCCTTGTATCCTTGTATATATAGGCATTATGGCATTAAGGCAAATCCATCTTCAAAGGGAAATGCTGCAAATGCAGCAATCATCCACGGCTTCTGCTGCAGTAAAAATGATTGGTCACTGACATACTTTCCCATTCTTGTGTGCGAGTCATATGAGGCAGCAAACAACATACTCCACTATGACTGCAAATGACAGAATGTCCAGATTTGTACCACCATCAAAAAATATGTCACTTCGTTGGAGACATACCTTTTTTTCTCAGACTCACCACTCACCAAAGGTATAGGCTACATAATAAATGAGGGTACCATATTTTGCCTCTCAAGGTAAACTATAGTTGATGCCAACCTGATACCTTGTCCAAAATATGCTGACAAGGCTAAACATACTGTACCATACTCAGAGTGTGTTTTGTACTGGCTGTTTACGAGCAAGTAAAAAAGAAGTTCTACACATAGGCTACACATAAGCATGTTTCTGCCTTCAGAATACAGCCCCCACCACCCTGCCTTTTTTCCCAGAGTACTTTAGATTATCTCTGCAAAGCTTCACAGTTCACACCAGTCTTGTAATTACCCCCGACATTATGGTATAGGAATGCTCTTGTGAAAAGTCAAAACAAATCTGCAGAGAGTGTCGATAAATGCATAATTCAAAGTGCACAGCAGGTTCCTGTCTTATCTTTGTCAGACCGACTGCTTCATTTGCAACTTTCAAATCACTCTTCTCGAGCTTCTCCCTCTCCTTGGAGGTATGACACAGTGTGCAAACTTTGTACAGATAGGCAAAAATGGTTAGAAGAAATTTGAAGGGATTTTTTTTTAGTCAATGAACGACAAATAAAAACAGATTCACCGTGTAAATAACTGCTCTCCAAAGGAAGCAAAATATATCCAGAATAGTATATTGTAGCTTTATAATATTATTATGACAAGTAATTACAGCCCAGAACAGTCTTTGAAGCCATATGAAGATTTGGAGGCACAATGCAGGGTAGGCAAAGTCTAAAACAAAGGTATACAAGTCTAAAACAGAAATTAAATAGATATATTTGAATGACTTATGCAAACACAATAATCACAAAATCACCCAGAGATGAAGTAAAAAGTGAAGAAAGATCTCTGATCCATACATGGCGAGCATAATGAACCCTGAAAGCAATGGCGTGGGCCAAAGTAGGAAAGAAAGAACGGAGAGAGAGAGGGAAAGACGGCAAAAGATGGAGGCGGAGCAGAGATGAATGTACAGTCACAAATAGGATAATGGAATGTCAATGAGACTCAGCAAAGACTGTAAATGTATTCAGTTATGTATTAGAGATGTGTTGTTGGGATTGTACTAGCTAATCAGAGTGCATTAGTGAGGAGGGGAGTGAAAGTGAAGATTAAAGTAAAAGGTCATCAGCCGGCCAGAGAGGGGGTGAGTACTCAACTCCCTAGATCCTCTATTAGGGAGGATCGGTTTTACTTCTTCATTTTCCTGATAACAATTTGCTGATAATCTTCAAACCCTTTCATATTCAGAAGAGCGCAACAGAAAGGTGTTCAAACAAGAGAAAACAGTATAATATGTTTAATGTTATGTTCTGTATGCAGTATTGTTAACAGAATATAGCATATTTTTTTTGTAGATGAATGTGGCAATAAATCTTGGTGCCGGTTAACAGAATATAGCATATTTTTGCGGTCTGTTTTGAAATGAAAAGATGTGTCTCTGCACTGTCTGGAGATATTATGATACACAATACTTCTCCCAATGCTATTTACTGAAGCCATGGATATTGATACATGACTGCTGCATTTCTTTTCCAGAAATTATGCAAATAAGGATGTTTTATGACTTGCACAGATTTCTTTTGCATGATAAGCTATAACTCATGTGGGCTATGTTTATGAAAAGAAATTGTTTGATATGAAATGCTATCCAACTTCCCTTATTACTCAGGGGGAATAAAAGCATGGTGATAAGAGCGGACTGAATTTTAATCACTGAATCAACAGCACACAATTTCCATAAAGGATTATGAAGAACTGGTGGTACATTTAGAGGAGTGAAAAAGCTCCACCTACCACTATTGGTGTGAGTATGGATTGTGGTTGCCTTTTTAAGACTGCCATATATAATACACATGGTGCTTTGGTTTCCCTTTGTTTTAATCCCATGGAAACTCAGTTGGGATTACACACAAAAGGAGCGCTTTCTACATGGATTTGCATGGCTGGATTAGCGCTAGCATGTAAGAGAGGCACATGTGTTCCAGTAACATACATAAAAATCATCAGAGGCCTCTTTGCAAATGGCCTTTTCTGCTGTCCAGTGCGTGAGCTCAGATGATGTCTGCTCAGTGAAACTTCCCTCTCGTTCTCTCCTCTCTCTCCTCTCTCTCTGTATCGGGAAGAAGCAGATGCTGAAGTCTCAATTATCTGTCTCAGTGAGTGGAGCTCCACGCCTCAGCAATCCTTTCCTCACCACAGACACCAGATCCACTCGACGCATTTGCATCGCCGGGGCTTAAGAGAGGAAGAGAGAGGAGGAGGAGAGAGGGAAAGGGAGAGGGGGTGAGAGACAGCAGAGAGATGCACCCGTCGATGCTTCTGAATCTTCAAGTGCCGCTGCTCCAGCTCAATCCTCACAGCGCCTATATCCTCTGTTTTGCAACTTCTAAGTCTGTTTTTTCTTTATCACCAGTCCAAGTAGGCCTGTGGATTCAGATTTCTGTTGCCTCTTAGAAAGGTGCTTGAAAAGAGCACTCTTAAATCACCCTCTTACCCCTCAGCACATGTGAATTATGCATCCAACCTCTCCCATTTGCTAATCTAGTGAGAGTGTGTACTATAGTCTGTCAGATTTAAGAGTCTTAGGGAACACCTCTGGGGTTTCTCCTATCCTCTAATCCCCTCATCAAGATGACACCGAATTTGAAAAACAAATTTGAGTGGGGAGCAAGGTGTGTCATTACAATCCTTTTAGGCTTGTTGACTGAAGTTACAAATTGCCTTTGCCTCATATCATGTTATACTGTATATGAGTGCTTTTTATGATATCATTAGGATTTATGAAGGTTTAACACATAGCTGTTATAATCTTCACACTATTAACACACACTGGTCTAATTTAAGAATGTCTAGAAAGCAATCAGCACAAATCAGTGGGGGGAAAAAAAACTGATTACATCTTCAAAGATGCCAGAAACATCAGCATTAGGAAATTAGGCTACTGGAGGTGGGCATGGGGGGTATGCAGTATGTAGCCTAATGTCACAAACAATTTAGGTTGACAAATCCCAGAGTATCTTTAACTCTTTGCCATCCTTTGTAAACTTTGGAAACATTTTTGCATTTTGGAATACCAAATGATTCAGCATTAAGTCAGCTACTGTATAACACAGACCTATAAAAGTGAAATGTGAAAAGCAATGTTTTCCTAGGAGTCACAGTACATAGCATATTGCAAGAGTATGCAATCTTTAGGCCTCAAGAGAAGACTTGTGGTGGAAGGAGTAGTCAAACATGAGATCATTTTAAACCTGTAGGGTGTTTTGGGCACCCGGGCCACAGATGGGCAGACCTCATCACCAGCAGTCCAGAAAAACACTATTTCTAAAGTTATATGAGGTCTCTGGGGCTTGTAATGGAATAACACAAGAATTCAGAGACAGGCATCATGGGGGTCAAGATATTGCAGATTCATATTTCTTGGGCTGCTGATTTAGTCTGATTATGTTCTCAGACCAGCTGGAGCCCAAGGGGACACTTGACAGACTGTGTGAAGGCAGAGTATGTGAGTGGTAGCTTGGGAGTGCCCATGCTGCCTAACGCGCTTGATTTCATTTTGCCCTGCGAAGCAGCATGGTGACCATGGCCGATCTGTAGCCCTGCTTTAGGGAACCAATCACTGAACATGGTGGGTCTAGCCCTGGAGTACCCACGCTGCCTTGCATGCTGAATTTATTATTTTAAGTCATCTTGTGCCTCTAGAAAAAGTGATACGATTGGCTATAATCTAAATTCAGCTGTTTATGATAGACTATCGTAAACTGCCTACTGTACAAGAAAATGAATAGGTATCCTGACTAAATATCACTTGTGATTATTTAGTTTGGTTTTAGCGAGGTTAAGCTGAGCCCCTCGCTTAGAAATAAACTTCCTCCGCATCATTTGTTGAAACCTTCTGTTTTCCTGACGTCAATACTGTGGTCTGTATAGCTGCCTCTGGCCTGGTCACAACTCTCCGTCCTCGCTGGTCTCTCTGGTCTGTCTTTTTATCCATCCGCCTATTGGTAAATAAGAGCCAGACGCACATTCACACACCTTTCCCCTATTAAGCTTATAAGCCAGCCCACTATGATTGGCGAGTTGATAATGAGTAATTATCAGATAATTAGGGGAACCATGCTGGTTATTAGAGTTCACTCAGCAAACGTGATTAAACACAGGAAGCTAATCACAGCAAAGGCAGTGCAAACATGCAAACATAACATTGCAAACATGCACAATATTAGCCAGTACTACAAGTACACAAATATTTCCCATTGTGATACACTTGTCTGTTCCCATGGTCGAGGGGCCTGTGAGCCCACTCCAACAAGGCCTTTCCCTGAGTCTCTCGGCAACAGCATGAATATTCTACTGCTGATCTGAGACGGGAGGCTCACTCGAGACCTGGTCCGCAAAGCACTCTGGGAAATGAAGGGATCAGCTCCACCGGCAAGGAGAGCCCAGGAAGCCATTACGATGCAGGAACACAAACCCAATTAGAGTCCACTGAGAGCAAACCTGGCCTCAGCCTTAGTTATTTCAGCTTCAGCTGTTTCAATCTCACGTTCACTCAGTCATATAGACAGCACTGCTGTGGCTTAGTGCCTCCACAAGACCTCAGTAGGGCGCGGAAGGGAAACAAACATGGGCCGACTTCTATTTCTATTTTAATTAGCTTTGGCTACCCATCTGTAATTTTTCACTCATTTTAATATTTATCCACCTGTGCTGGAACACCCCCATGTATATGCAGTCACATGTGCTAAGCTTGATTTATCAGATATTAATTTATGTATTTTTTCATCTATTCTTGGAATTTTCTCTTCCTTCATCACAAATTCACTCTCTCACAAATTCTCTCACCATTTGTGCACACACACACACACACACACACACACACACACACACACACACACACACACACACACAAACACCTTTCAAGCTATAATATATTGCTGTGTTGTTCTGTGAGTGATTGCCATCACACTTTTGAAAAACATTCCATCTGTGTTTATTTCTCATTAGTCACTGTAGCCATGTGATACATTTTTGCAATTTCTTGGGAAGTGTAATCTCTCTCTTGCACATAAAGCACATAAACCTCTTGAAATCAGTAGGACATACTTCAGTTAGAATTATTTTGAGTGTGATTGATTGTGACGCTGGGAATTAAGTAGCTTATTTTGACCTAACGTGTGGTTGTTAGGGTTTTTCATTTTATCAAGAAGAAGACTACAAAACTCAAACAACAAATTCTGATGAAAAAGCTGATATCATAACTGTTCACTAGACAGAAACTTAAAGTATGAAAGTGAAAAATGTAGGAAAGAAATGGCATGCAGGCTGCACCACATTATAGTGCACAACCCCACCTCGCCCAGTGTTTTTCTAAAGGCCATAATGACATTTTGTGTTCCTCAAAGATGCCTTCATGCATCTTAACAGTTCTGCAATTTACATACAGGCTAATGTAGGCTATGGAGGTAGGGACACATCTTCTTTATCTTTATCTTTTTCCTTTTTGTGTTGTGGTGTAACTCATTTTAAAATGAGTGTTAAAGCCACCACATGCAACATTTAGGTAAAATTTCGACGTTTCCTATTCATTACACCTTTATGTAAATTGCCTAGAACTTGCTAGACTTGATAAATGACATGTTCCGGAGTAAAACGAGCCCTTTCACGAGATTGTCCGACCCTCCTAGAGGCAGATACCGCCTATGCAAGATCAGGGAGCGCGTCCCGGCTATCGTAAGTTTTGGTTAGCAAGCAAGCTAGGTCACGTGACTTAGCCAGAGTTTACTGTTTGAATTACAACGCGATTTGTGACTTCTCAGCGCATTCAACTGTCGATACATTTTGTTAGCGGCGATCACCATTGACTATGCAATTCTAAATGGAGGATTATTGGCAGAAACGCTTAATAACTGCTTTGTTTGGTTGTTAGCTTACTGGATGATGCCACCGGATCCTGCATAGGTTCTCTTTAAAGATGGAATTTTAATTGTGATACAGAAAGAATCTGAGAAAATCCAAAGTGTATCCAGCCAATCAAATCGTCTTGAGGGGCAGGACAAGTGACATAAGAGAGTTGCAGATCTCGGGCTCCGTTACGCTGAAGCAAAGTGAGTGGAAATTTGTGGAATGGTAAAATTGGGTTGTTATCGTTTTATGGAGTTATTGAGAGTTTTTTGGATGTATCCCTGATATTCCCCAACTGGTTGTCATCATTTCAAGCCTAATGGTCTAACGGGGTGGCTACACCGGATGCGTTTCAGTTGCGTCTCAAGCCGCGTCTGCCGTAACAATTAGATTCCATTATAATCAATGAAGGCTACACAAGTTGCGACAGCACTAAGTACAGACGCATTGAAGCCAAAAAGATAGACTAGTGTTCTATATTATTTTATTTTTTTGACGTGAAGTTGTTTTGTGGCAGATGAACTTAATATTACATCAGGCTATGCCAATAATTA
>JAODXP020000004.1:12300917-12343417 GCA_027497455.2 Sardinella longiceps | reverse complement strand
GTGCTGCCGTGAGGCTGAGATATATTTATCTGTGAAAACAAGAAAACGGCAACAACAATAGAGAAAATACAGCACATTCATCTCAGAGGGAATAGATCTACAGCAAACAGACTCCAGAGACATTCTGTGTTCCTCGAAAAATGCCTTCATGCATCGAAGCAGCCGTAGAGTTTACGTGTTGACGTAGAGACATATGTTTTTGTTTTTCATTTTGTGTGTTGTGGTGCCACTATTAAAGCCTCAGCAGAGAGGGTGGCCCTGTACAATACAATAATTCCATTTCAAAATGAGTGTTAAACATGAGATGCAAAACACTGAGTGCATTCACATGTCCTCCAGAATAGATGGGTGGTAGAGAGGGAAAGGGAAATGTAGAGAGAGAGAGAGAGAGAGAGAGAGAGAGAGAGAGAGAGAGAGAGAGAGAGAGAGAGAAAAAAAAAGATAACGGTAGGATAACGATGCAGTCGACACATATGGCCGCCCAAGTGCGTCCACAGACAGCGCGAGCATATGCCCACACCCCTGAGATTTAGAGAGCGCACTCTGATAGTCCCCAGGCGTAGAAATGGCTTCACGAGAGGGTCATATTGAGTGTGTTTTGAGGTCTGTTCACAGTCAGGGCAGTCCCAGAGGCTTACTGTGACCCGAGTGTACACTGCTACCAGCTGCTGTTGTGTTGCTTGTGTTCCGGTATGGACAGCCCTTACAGAGGAATGGCAGACTAATTGATTGTGGAGCTTGAATTGAACTCTCCCAGAGGAAATAAATAACGAATGGGTCAGATCTGTGTCTTCCTTCCTTGCTAAAAAGGGCAAAGATGTGTAATTGGTTTGACCTATCTACCCCCATACTGAGTACATAGCACAGACAGACCTGAACAGTGGCTGGGCTGGGAGGAAGACTTGGTAACCAGAGAAGGCACTGAGTTAAGACTAGGGATAAGGATTGGGGAGTAGGGTTTTTACTGCAGTATACTGTGGTTTCAGTTTTGTCTATTTTCTCTAACTCTGAGTGAGACAATCTTTGCGCAATCATCCCCAATTGTTTTTTTCATTGGTTGCCAAAATCAAATGAAAAGCCAAATATCATAGAATTTATTCATAAGTCAAATATGGTAAGAGGACCCAACTCTACCACTGGCTCAAGTTTATTTGTCATATTCCTCTGTGGAGGCCCTCCGGGAGGTGTAGAAATCCAATAGAAAAGACAGACATCTGGAGATGGAGATAATTTCAGGCCTGTTTGTGAGCCGTGAGGTCGCACCGAAGGAGTTCTAAAGGGACAGCACCTAGGGGGAGAGGCAGTTGTGCAGGAAACTAATGGAGTGCTGCCTCTGAGTACACTGTAGCTCTGGCATGACTAACACCCAGCTACAAGAGGGCTAATAGGGTCTTCTATTCTCAGGTCAAGAAGATCCACTGTTCTTGTGTGCGCTACTTTAAAACTCAGAGTGATTTAAGGCTTCAGTGTGGCTGTGATCAGCAGTGTGTATCAGCAAGTCAAGCAGTTAGGGGAAGAAGCCCATCATTGTGCTCAACCTCTCTGACCTCACCAGTTATTACGCTTTTCTAGTTACATCCTGGGGTTATGCCTGGTGAAGGTCATGTGCAATGTGTTGGTTTATAGACCAATGTATGGAGAGCAATGACATGAAGACTCCAAAATGCCTGAAAGCATAGCACGGATGTACAGGTATGTAGCGGAGGCAGTTTGGGTATGAAAAAGAATGTTTTGGTATTGCGTTTGTGCTCTATGTTGTTTGTTTTTATTGTATATTTTATCATGGAACTATTAATCTGCTGTCTTGGCCAAGACATCCGTGAAAACGAGATTTTGGGAGTAAAGGTTAAATGAAATTAAAAACTCTGCAATGCACTTCTCAGACTTCAGGTTAATTTCCATTCAAAACTTCTGCATTCCTTGAGGCTACTTTGTCCCTCTGCTCTTTATATAACATAGGCTCAGTCAGTAAGACGTCTGAGGTCACCGTGGCCACGAGAGAGAAATAAACACAGCTAGGTGGTCGCCTTTGTTGAAAGATCATAGCAGCCAGTGGGATGTGAATCACTTTTTGACCTGAAGAAAAATGTGATTGAGCCAGTGGGGATTATACTCCCACGAGGAGCACATGAGATCCCATAACCTCAC
Source organism: Sardinella longiceps (assembly GCA_027497455.2). Taxonomy (NCBI): domain Eukaryota; kingdom Metazoa; phylum Chordata; class Actinopteri; order Clupeiformes; family Clupeidae; genus Sardinella; species Sardinella longiceps. The sequence goes on along the minus strand of JAODXP020000004.1, from coordinate 12,341,269 downwards.
ACTCACATGCATGTGCACACAGTGCACACCACCTATTCATGTGCCAGTACATTGTTAGAAGCTCTATGGACACCTGTTCTATATATCTATATACAGTCTGTCTAAGGGGGCACCATATGAACATGGTTTATTAAAAAGTCATGTTGAATGAATAGTATATATAAAGCACAAAATCAGTTCAGACTAATTAGGTTATGATTTTTAAAATAGAAATGAAAACAAACTGTTTTTTTGGGGGTTTTTTTTTTGGAGACCAAAGGCAAGTGATCTGCCCTTAGACATTTAAGCCCAAAGCTCAAATTTAGACTTGCAGCCCATTGTAGACAGAATCATCAGCAATGTGTTTAAACCCCATTGGTTCCAGCATTACTAGCACATTATAGTAAGTATGTTGTCAAGAGGGTGTTGCTGTACCACTGACTACTGTTAAAGCCACAAGTAGTGAATGTGTACTGTGGCCTTACTTCTGCAATATGCCCTTCTTCTCTGACCTTTTGTCATAGCTTATGGGCTTGTCCTGGTTCTCCTATGCAGTATTTAAGTGATCAGCCCAAATGCATGGCCTTGCATGACCGTATTCATCTGCCATCCTTACACTGGAGTCTGCCACTTTGCCAAGGCTAGGGTCTGTGTCTTGTTTGGTTGTGCTATCCATTGTCAACCTTTTCATAGCCCACAAGGGCTGATTGTCCTCAAGAGAGCAGTGATTTGGTCCTATTCTGCTTAATGTGTTATTGCTTTAGATCTCTCTGGATCTGAGGAGCAGTGTGGCCTTCATCAAGGTCCCCTAAGTTTTGAGTGCTGGACACTTATTCCTCAAGTACAGCAATACTTGTCTTGCATTGTACTGCACTCTACAAAAGCTATAGCTGCATTTGTACACTACTTGACAACCATTCAGCTACAGCTGGAAAAAAATAAATCATCTAAAATGTTTTTCCTCCATCACCCAGACCAAAATGAAGAGTGCTTGGATATACAACTGAAGCTTGCCCGGAAGATCAGAGTGTATTTGTGGTTGAAAAGTGGTTTGCCATTGACAACATAAACATAATTCTTTAGATTTATTTTTTTTCTTATTCATTTTGGCCATCCTGGGTAACATAGCTGATATTCTTCTTCCAACATTTTCAAACTTAAATTCTGTTCTTAAATTCTGTTCTGTTTGAGAGGTTCAAAAATAGATGAGCGGTATAATTGTAACAAAAGCATTGGAGATTAAAACAAAAATTTAATAATGTAGAGAGTCATTTTATCTTCGGAGTGAAAGATCAAACCATTAGGGAGTGCAACCCTGCCAACCCCATGATAATGATCAGAAATTAAATTTGGCAGCGAAAGAGAAAGAGGATGAGGTCTAAACTGAATCTTTCCATTTCAAGGTAAACAAGAAAAAAAAAAAAGAGTCAAGATTAGTGGTGTTTGCACAGCACCATGAAATTGCCCACCAGCCTTGTAAAAACCAATTATGGTGTCAGAGAGATATATACATGTGTTTACCACGAGCAGAGGAACTTTGAGTAAAAATGAAAAAAAAGGACACTAGACCTGGCATCTATTTTTCTGTTGGCCTCTCCCTCTTTCTCTCTTCCATGTCGACTTTTTAATTTGAATTCCCTATTTCATATTGATCAACAAAGATGGTAATCATTAGAAACATGTGGGTGTGGATACTTGCGCCGTGTTGTCTGGGGGATAAATGTTTAAAATTGATTTTATGAAACAATTGCAGCACATTAATCTCAGAAACAGCTCTCTCTTCTTTGCAAGCACCACTTCAGTAGTCTACTCTTTCCTCCATAAATAGCACTCTTCCTCGGCCGGCTAAGTAGTTGCTATAGGACATCGAATGAGGATGTGGCGTGCGAAAGGCAAAATGCATCCATAGCCTGTACTGTTTACCAGGCTCTCTAATCCATCAACAGCTGAAACTATTGAACAGCGCTGTTGATAGAAAGGCTCACTTGCACTTCCTCTGCAGCGGTGGGAAAACTGCTCGGTGAAGCCTGGTGGTTTGCTACTCATCAAGGTGACGGACTCTCCCACACCACTGCAGGACTAAAGTCTATTACAAGAGGGGGGTGTCGGCACTGGAGGCTTGTCGTGTGAAGGGCCCAGGCGAAGCATGTGAGGGGCGCGGCGTCTGGGCAGGGGTCCTAATCGGCCGCAGACCTGCTGGAGTTGATCCAAAGCGTGTGTGCAGCCATCAGGGTTTGGCTTTCCTGACACAAATGCCCCTGATCTGATGGATGAATGCTGGCACTGCCGGCTCCGAGGTCTGAAACTTCAAAAATAATCCAGCCGAAATTAATTCAAGGTCGTGCACCAAAAGGAGATTAAACACCCAAAACATGCCGCAAATTATGTAACTAGATTTAGTCACTGGTGTTTGATGGATTGGCCAAGGAGGGCGTGACAATTTATTTTTCGACAGCCCACACAAGAAATGTTTATTTCTGTATCCATTCGCAAGACGAACTCCTCTGTGTTCTGAAATCAACATTATGATTCATCTTGGCTGCTAAGTCTGTTAAAAATCTTTAATGTATAATCATGTTGAGGGAAATCAACACCATCTTCCCAAGACATCTGCTTTCTGCGCTTTTAGTGACCTAAACGCTTTTAAAAAATCAGATGTTTTTCTGCAAAACCTTCCGTCTCCCATGTCTGTGAAAATGCTTAGGCTTTGCTACTCTCCGTCCACTTCAGTCACTCATCCTGCATTAATTACTTGTTATGAATCCCATTGCCATACAGAAAGCAATCTGGTGTCAGGCTGAGAGATCTTGTGATGTGAACTTCATGTCAGACATTGTTTACACCAGCAGTTCTCTCTCTCTCTCTCTCTCTCTCTCTCTCTCTCTCTCTCTCTCTCTCTCTCTCTCACACACACACACACACACACACACACACACACACACACACACACACACACACACACACACACACACACACACACACATCTCAGTCTCACTGACTGTTGGTGCATCCATTTGTAACACTATTTATGAGGTAGGAGAGGTTAAATGGTGAGAGAAGGGGAACGGTTTGACGGGGGGGACCACCCAGTCTGCCCCCCACCACCTCTTGCCTCGGAGCGTTTATGACAGGCTCCCCTGACCCCTCTGCCATCGTCTTCTTCCTCCTCCTCCTCCTCCTCCTCCTCCTCCCTGCCCCCCAGGGTGACAGGCCCATCACTGCTATTTACCCAGTGTTCCCTGGACAGCACCACACTCCGCCACACCCAGCCCTGAACAACATGTCATGCTCAGTGACAGGCGAGGGGGTCAAGCACTATCAGAAGGATGGCTAGTTTTTCTATTTCCTTTTTTTTCTTCCTCCCTACTCAACCCAAGTGTATGTGTGTGTGTGTGTGTGTGCGCATTTTTCCTCATTATTCTTTTTTGAGTGTGTGTATATGTGTGTGTGTCATCCGATACCCCCACAGCTGCAGTCACTATAATCAAGCAGCTTGTCTTCTCAGGGAGCCGCTCAGCTGAGTGAGCACACACACACACACACACACACACACACACACACACACACACACACACACACACACACACACACACACAATACTGTATGAACATAAACACACACAAAGCCATAACCATATACAGAAAGTTAAAAACATGTAAGCAGACAAACAGTAAAAAGAAAAGAGAAAATGACACATCTTCCCACTACATTTAGTTTGTTTCAAGTGGTCAAAGTCTTTCCTAAAAGTGGGGACCTTTGGAGATGGATGTGGATTCACACTGGGCCATCCTGTTGGGACCGGGGGTGGAGTTGTACAGGCTGGGCTCTGGGCGGGGGTGGATGCAGCCTCTCGGGTATCACCCTAGGGTCACAGGGGTAGCGGAGCAGCATACATTAGGGAGTAATATGGAGGAGGGATAATGCAGAGGGCTTGATTAGGCCCCTAAAGTGATTAGATAGAGGTGGTCACGTCAGAGATCAGTGAGGGTTGGGGAGAGTCCAACAAGCAGTTCATTTGACTGTTACAGTCAACTGTCACTATTATCACTAACATGTTACTCACAAAGTTTTAAGATATAGTTACTGTTTGCGGAACCTTATGACACAGCATCCATTCAGTAAAGTGACACACCTGCTGTATATATGTGCAATGTGCCATGTATGTCAGTCTTTGAGTTCCTACATGGTATATGACTGTTTTTCATGGCATCTGCAGGTTACAAGCCAGGAACGTTAAACCAATATTAAATCCAAAGGATCTGCATGTCATAAAAATGATCTATGCTGCTGTCTTTACCATATGGGCGGTTTGCATTGTGTGCCATGCATATGAAAGAGTTTCCTGCACTCTGTGGCTTAGACAGCAGAACAGAGTCTTGAAATACAGCCCCCTATATAACAAAGACACCAGCTTCAACTCAAAACACTCATCAGTCTATTTGTATCCACGGCAACCAAGCCCTTTGGTCATTTTCAGTAAGAAGACTGAGTTAGGGCTTGTTTACACAATTCAAAATAAAGCACTGTTTACCTATCATATTTGTATTCAACCAACAAGGTCTGTACTGTAGCATTTTGAAATAACAGAGGATTTATATTGAGTGAAGAGTTATATTTTTTCATATATTCTAAATCTAATAGAAAGGCCTATGCAGAAGGTTGATTGACATAACAGTCATCCTTCCAATGTATTCACTGCTCTATGTGCAGGGCTGTTGGGACTATAGTTAACATACTGTAAGAAGAGGAAAATAACTACGGAGGGCAGAAGGCTGGAAGACGCTTTGTGCTTGTGTGGGTTTTATGGTGCCAGTGAATTAATTCCACTGGAGAAAGAGAGCGCAGGTTCACACCGCATAAAGGGAATTCATTATAGTCTAAAGAATATTAAGAATATTTTTTGTGTATACTATATGTCTGTCTGTGGGTGTGTGTGTGTGTGTGTGTGTGTGTGTGTGTGTGTGTGTGTGTGTGTGTGTGTGTGTGTGTGTGTGTGCGTGCGTGCGTATGTACAGTATATGTATGTGTTCGGGCTTGGCATGAACCAGTCCCAGTAGATGAAATGAGCCTTGTATATATGGGGTAGATAGATCCCTAGTAAGGCACAGTTTGTGGCACCCACATGAAAGCCTTTACTGCTCTAGCGGGCAACAAAAGGGTCATAAAGAGCAGCACCCCACAACAAAACACAACAGCCACAAACCACAGCACTCATAACTCCTTGTGTGTCCACAGTTACTGTAGCGACCAGTGCCTCATGGCCCTGATTACAGGAACTAGAGATGGATTCTCAGTCATTTTCTTCTTTATGTAGCCTATTTGGTCTGCCGAGACACTGGTTCAGAGGCACAGTTGTAAATAAGGCAACATATTATGTTTATACTGTATCAGTACAACAACATCTAACTGTAGCCTAGAGAAGCATGGCAATGTTTATCATGTTAGATCTGTGATCCAGAATATTAGTGTGTGGGTGTATTTTGTGTTTGCAAATACACATGTTGGATGTGTGGGTTTACAAGTGTGAGTTGAACAGAGAAGATTCCTTGGAATGATCTGAAAAAAGATCAGAAAATATGAGACCCTTTGCTCTGCAGCAGTGGTGATGGTTGCATGTGTTTGTGCATGTGTGTGTGTGTGTGTGTGTGTGTGTGTGTGTGTGTGTGTGTGTGTGTGTGTGTGTGTGTGTGTGTGCAGGGCAGCAGGCAATTTATTGAGAGATTCTATTGAGAGAGGACATGATTAACCTTTGCCCCCCAGGGCCTAATCACACAGTTGAGCTGCAATGCCGCAGGGCTGTCTCATCCACCCCCTCCAAGGCAAACTTGTTTAAAAAGCAACAACAGTCTGATAGCTGAATATACACACACAAACACACACACACACACACACACACACACACACACACACACACACACACACACACACACACACACACACACACACACACACACAAACAGCATATACTGTTTAAGCCTGAAGAAGCACCAGGAATGTTCACAGCATACACCCACCAAATTGAACCAATTGCATTTAAATGTAACTGGTGTTTGTTTTACTCCACTCATGGGGTCTAAGGGTATTGTGGGTACCAGGGGACTAAATTAAGAGTAGTGGTGGAGTTTGACTGCACATGGTGTGGCTAACACTAATGATTTTCCACATCATGCATGTTTAGCTTAAGGGCAAGCTTTGGTGTTTCACAGTTGATCTTTCTTTATTTTCCACCTCCTTCATAGCCACGTTGCCTCACATGCTTTCCCACGAGAGCATTCAAATGGCGTTGGATGCCATAGCATTCAAGTGTTTCTGTGATTGAGGAAATGCTCAAATAATGACATTCAAACTCCTCTCCAAAAAAAGGAAGTGGTGGAGACTGTGGTCAGATAATCACCCGGGAAGGGAAAGAGGCGACATATCAGTGGCACTATCTCGAGTCGCACCACCCTAATCGCCCTGTGAAGTCTGACCCTCGATTACTGGAGAGCAGAGGACAGGCCAGCCACTCAGTGCAGGGCAGTGCAGTGCGGCGCTGAAGGACTTCACGCACCAGGGGCCACAAGACTGCTGCGTCTGCATCCGACCCCCCACGCCAACCTCCACTATCACCCTCTCAGCCCCAGCCCACCACCCCACCTTCCCCCCGTCTCCTCCTGGAAGAGTTAGAAAGGGGCCCAGGCCGCGAGGCTGAACCTGGTTGTCCTCGACTGCCAGTCGAGCGGAAAGCAAACACTAGCGAGGCGGAGGTCAGGAGGGGTCACAGAGAGGGAACCAGCCGGATAAACAAGCCCAGCCAGACATGTCTGGAGCAAAAGAAAGCCACCGGTCACTGGTCACTGGTCAGAGAAGCTGACTGGGCCCAGTTAGAGATTTACTCTACTTGTCTTGTGGTCACCAGAACTGTGGGGTAAGATAAGGTGAGGTATTTTTATTGGTATCCAAAGGTAGATAGGTTGCAGGTAAAAAAGAGAGTAGGCTGCTTACACACACATAGACGACATACTATTGACATAAAAAAAAAAAAAACTGCCATAGCTGCGACAGCAGTGCACCAGACACAGAGACATGGACAAAAAAAGTGTACACTGGTGGTCACCAGAAATGTGTACATGCCTTCATGGGTAGCTATGCCACAGGACTCATTCATAGGCTATGAAAAGATACTACATGCATGTGGGGCTCTCCTTCTTATCCCAACTGATGCAAATTATATGTGTATAATAACGTAACCTTTCGTGTTAACTTGAGCATTGATGTCGATGTGTATGTGTCTGGGGGACAGATTATGGCTCTAAACAAAGTGAAACTGTTACACTGACTAGGCTAAGGGATGAGGCTCTATCTGTACAGTATACAGTATCCATAATACAGTAATGTAGTCTACATATGCATTTCATCAGAAACAATTTGCTTAGTTGTCAAACACTTCATTTTTTTCACCATGTTAATGTGGAAAAGGCTGATGCGTGACTGATTTACCTACATACACAAACACTGCGGAGCCGGCATGGCCTGACCCTGATGAGATAATTACGCTTCTGAGTGTCTGATTGATCTCTCCTTCAGCGCTGACCTCGGGAAAATACTCTCAGAGTAAACACAGCTTGGCTGCGTTTTTTTTCTTCCCCCTGTGGCACTCTGCCTTGAAAGTCCCCGAAAAACTGTCAAAACGTATCAATTTAAAACTTGTTATTTACAAAACTATTTGTGCTGTTTACAATTCTTGTTAGCTTACAAGTCAGTGTCTGCATTTTATCACTTTCATATATTCCAGATATCTTTCATCTAAATCACATCGGCAACATCAGAAATGCCATAAAAAATCTTACATCTAAATCTTCAATAGGAAAAATTACATTTGGCCCAATAATCACATTGCCTGAATTGATTATCCTCATCTACCAGAATGTGATTGAAGTGTATCCATCAGCTTAGATTCGCATAGACACTGAGTGGGACATGGTCTCTCACCCACAGCTTCCATGAGATATGTTCACACACCCAGAGTCTCAGAACTCCGCATCAAATCATGACAGATCTCACACATCCCATGCAATCTGGTCAAAGTCAACATACACAGACATCATGGCTGCTCAAATGCCATGCCATGTGTTCAGTCGTCATTTGATTCTATGGCATTTGTAATAGGTCATCCGCCCATTCCAAGCTGTTCAGTGACGTCCTTTGATTCAGACCCTGGTGATTTTTTGTAGCGCACCATAAATGATGGATGGTTGTCAGGAGAGTCTTGTGACAAGTAAAGAAAGACACATTAGAGGAATAATATTTGACCCTGCATTTGGTGTTTATGTTTTTTTTTCTCCAAAATCTGCCAATTATATATCTCTCTACGCTCTCTCTGTGTAACTGCTCCCTCACACACTCAATAAATCTCTGTCTCTTCTCACCTTGTCTTTCCTTCTCCTTATCCAAGTGTCCTTTTCTCTTTTTTGCAGCTCTGTCCTCTCCTCCTCTAGCCTACCTCACAGAGATGTTTGAGCTGCTGCAAAGGTACCTCTATCACCAGGGTACACAATTTCTCACAGATGAGTTGAGAAAACCTATTGTACCTTTTGTATCGAAGGCAGAGTATACTGTGGGTATTTGCAGCAGGCACCTACAGCACACACACACACACACACACACACACACACACACACACACACACACACACACACACACACACACACACATACACATACAAAAACATACAAAGAGAGAGAGAGAGAGAGAGAGAGAGAGACTAGTGCTAAATCTTCATCGTCTTCCCATCTCTGCTCAGCGGAAGCCTGAACGCTATTGTAGTACGGGCAGTGTAGCAGGAGCTGCTGTCTAACTGCACAGGTAGAGTTGCAGCAGCAGCAGGCTGACACAAACACGGAGAGCCTGAACACTGACACATCAGCAGCACAGATGATGGATGCTCTCATTTCCTGTCTGTTTCAAAGCCGACCCCAGCTACTGATGCTGCCATCCTCCAACACATATTACGACACACACACACACACACACACACACATATGCGTGCACACGCACACACATTCATACACATGTGCACACACACACACACACACACACATATAGGCAAGCACGTGCACACACTCAAACACACACACAATCAAACACACACTCACGCACACGGATGCATGCACATACACAGACACACTCTCTCTCTGACACACACACACACACACACACACACACACACACACACATACACACACACACACACACACACACACACACACACACACACTGCAGCTTCCAACAGGAATATAAAAATGAATTTCTCCCCCCAAGAAAGGATTTACAGTGCAATAAGAGGCCCAGTGCCTCGGAGACTATCTCAGGAGCATGCTTAATGCAGCTCCCCTGAACAGCCAGCTGAATCCTGTAATCAATTGTTTGGTTCTTAATGAAAAGACAGCCAGTGGAGATGGGTGAGGCCTCGCAGGGTATCACTCTGCTATAAAAACAGACACCCATCCTTTTGTTTCCCACAGCCAGTTATAGTCAATAAACAAGAGTAATAGATGTCTGGCTTTAGCGAGACATAAAGGATTATCACGAGTTTAATTTTCCGGCTGCATTAGACCCCGGCTCTCGGGAGAGTGGAGAAGGGGGCAAATTAATCAGAGTGGTTAAACAGCAGCCTGAAGTCCCTCCTGATTCACAGGGGCCTTTACAATCAGACATCGCATAGCCCTAATGAGCTGGAGGACAGCAACAGTGGGGACCCGATACCACAGCATGCTCATTAACAGTCCAGTCACAAGCACAGGTTGTCACTGTTGTCAAGGGAAGGGACAAGGTGTGTATGTGTTTATGTGTCCGCTTGTGTCTCTTTGTGTATGTGTGTGTGTGTGTGTGTGTGTGTGTGTGTGTGTGTGTGTGTGTGTGTGTGTGTGTGTGTGTGTGTGTGTGTGTGTGTGTGTGTGTGTGAGTGTGAGTGTATGGACATGCATACATAGTGGGGTTTGGAATTGAGTTAAGGCACTTAGCAACTACTTTGTCTTTTGACTGTGTAGCATTAGAGGTCTACTGGTCAATGAATGAGATTCTGCTGATTTTTCTTGCACATGCTCTGAGACACAGCGGCATATGCTTGTGCATCTGTCCCCACCCCAGAGTATTGGATATACTGTATCCTCTTCACTCGGTCTCAAGAGCACCTCTGCCCCCATCGCCCCGCCCTCTGCCCTAACAACGGCAAAAATATTGTGGGGCGCCCTTCGTTTTTGGTGAGCATAAGCCACCTGGAGAAGGAGTAGCGAGGTGCTGTACCTCTGGGAGCTCCGTGTGCAACACCCCCCACCCCTCCAAAATATTTCCTGCTACTTTTGCTTTAGCTGCTGCTTTGACTGCTGTTCTCTCTCTCTCTCTCTCTCTCTCTCTCTCTCTCTCTCTCTCTCTCTCTCTCTCTCTCTCTCTCTCTCTCTTTCTGTCTCTCTCTCTTTCTCTTGGTCTATCTCTGTAAATGGCAAAGTTAATGAAGCACACTCTGAGAGCTCTGTATTTATATTTGAAAGAAAAAAAAACAAAACACATGCCCAACGTCTCTTAGCTAACTGCAATTTTGAACATCTGAGATGGAGTTTGTACTAGATGTATTTTCCAGAGAGGGCATAATGGGCAAAGTGGCTTGGGCAGCTGTGCTTTTAGTGAAGTGTCAGGATGTTATCATTCAGCACACATACACTTAGGCCAGAAGCAGTGGCAAAATAGTCCAGCAGGCCATCATGATTTATGTGGCCTTATGGAGCTTATTTATAGAAATATTTCCAATGTATATTAAAATGCAGCGCTCTTCTGGTCTTTCCTACTATTAATCTCTCAAGTATGAGCTTTAATCTGATCTCTGGCAAATGAAAACTGCAAAAGTTTTTTTTTTTTTTTTTTTTTCTGCAGCCATGATAAATTCCTGCATTACGCACATTTAATTCCAGGCCTTTGTGAGACACTTCAAGAGCATCTAATGTGCCATTAGGCGGGCAATGCTTCAGTTTGAGTAGAACTAGGTTGATGAAAGGAGAAAAATGTCATTTTGTTTAGAGTGGTGGCCGACACACACACACACACACACACACAGACAGACACACACACACACACACACGGCATGATCCTCCCAGTGTGATTTCGTCACATACACACATGCATGCGCACCTACCCCCACCTCTCTGTTTGCGTATCTGTGTGTGTGTGTGTGTGTGTTAGACTAATTAAATGGAGACCAGCAGAGTGTGATGAGACAAACCTGCACTATGTCATCACATTGCTAATGAGCCAGCCAGCCAGCCTATTTGTGGAGGAAAAATGTTGAAATGGTGGACTTGGTTTGTGAGGTGTGATGTTTGTTACAGCGTGGGTGTAGGTTTAACTGAATATATTTACTCTATATGTGTGTTACATATTAGGATGCATGAGTGGATCATTTTGCATAAAATCTGCACTCTGAGTCGCTGAAGTGAATAATGATGATCATATGCAAATATAACATATTGAGATGTTTACACGCTTTACTCTCTGGCTAACCACCACGCCAATTAATGGACTGCTTGCCCTGCTGTCTTGATGATTGACAGCCTGACTGATAGAGAAAGATATGCCACCATCGTCACATTCCCACTTTGTCATGTCTGTGAGGCTGAGAACGATGTTATAAGTCAGGGGTAAAACAGGGGCTTGGCAGGCTGCAGTCAGTGGGGGGAGAATGGATGTCTTTGGGACTGCTGCCCATGGGTCTAGCCCTGTTCTGGGGTGAAATCTATTTCCTTGCAGCTTTGCACCCATGGGGGACAGATTTGCAGCTAATAACATCTGACCAGCAACACAGACCAGCAGGATGGCTGTGCTTGCCAAGAAGCTGTCAGCATTGCACGCCACTGGCAGGGGCCAACCACCAGCATAGAGAAGGATGGATCAGAAAAGTGCGCGCACACACACACACACACACACACACACACACACACACACACACACACACACACACACACACACACACACAGAGAGAGAGAGAGAGAGAGAGAGAGGAAGAGAGAAAGAGAGAGAGACTGAAAAGATGCATGCAGAAGAAAATACCAATAGATACATATTTAGTCACTAGCCCAATGAACACATCCCCTGTGAAGACACACACACACACACACACACACACACACACACACACACACACACACACACACACACACACACACACTGCAAAACACACAAACCATCCCCTGCATGGCAGAATAGAGTGTGGGTTTGGAATGCCTCCTGCTCACTACACTTAACATTAATTGTTCTGGCTTGCTCATCGTTTCTGCCGGACCGATTTTTTTTTTTTTTCCCTTCTCACTTCATATTCCTGTGATTGGGACATAAAATCCAGGATATGGGAGCCATAAGCCGCAGAGCTTTCGGGCAACACTCCGCCAAGCCCTGGGTTTAACACCCCAACCTGCCAAAACAAGCCGATCAAAAAGCTTGCGCTAAGTCTGTTTAGTAAAACAATTAGCCTGTCAGTTCTTCTTGCGGTCAGAAAAAGGCCCAATGCCATTCCTAGCATGATAAAGGTGCCTTTCTGTTCTGGAACAATGGACGTTTCTTCATGAAACATTAGGTGGGTTTCGCACTTGAAGCCATGGCAGCTGCTATGTTGCGTAAGGAGATTTGAGCCCTTTTCACCATCCACAGAGGAAGACTCTCTCTCTCTTTCTCTCTTTTTTTCTCTCTCTCTCAAGTTTCACCTTCATGGATCATTGGCTTCTTTGAAAGCAAACAAACACAGGTGATGTTTACCTGCTTGACTGGAGCCCTTAAGAGCTTCCTCTGGATCAGATAAGGCATGGTTAGCTCTGGACACGGACATGTTTGGAAAGCCCAATTCCATTCAGGTGAAGACAAATAAAACCCTACTACGCCTTTACCTGAGAGACATTTTGTTATTGCTCAAAGTGCACAAATATTGCCTCTCATTAAAGTCTTGTGGGATGCATGGCAAGTCAGCAGTGCATTAAATGGACTGACAACTCCCATAGCTTACAATATTATAGCTTTGACAACAGCAGTGAGTGTTTGAGGAATAAAACAAACCTGAATGAACAATGGCTCTTTCTGTACTGATGTACTGCCTCCAGCTCATGAATCTTATCTTACTGAATGCAACCAAGGTGCTGTTAATAGTGACTACGCCTTCCTTCTGAACCCAGGCCAGTATGGAACAATGATTTTGGTGTAAGACAGGCATGTGGAGACCAGAGTGAGCTGACTTCATCTATCTGCTCTGACTTTAACACACACACACACACACACACACACACACACACGCACACACGCACGCACGCACGCACGCACGCACACACACACACACACACACACACACACACACACACACACACACACACACACACACACACACACACACACACACCTCTGTGGGATTCTACAGGACAAATGAATGATGAACCACTGCCACCCAACCCCCTGACCCTGCAAACTTCCTGTCATGGGCGGGGTTTACCTTTGATTGACGGATGATGAATGAGGTTCTGCTTGGGTTGTTTGCTTAGTCAGCTGATGTGTCAATGCTGCTGTGTGAAAGGGTTAAGGGGCTTAAGGGGGAAAGGCAGGTTACACCAGGTGTGTGTGTGTGTGTGTGTGTGTGTGTGTGTGTGTGTGTGTGTGTGTGTGTGTGTGTGTGTGTGTGTGTGTGTGTGTGTGTGTGTGTGCCAGAGTGGGAGTGTAGGAGGTGGTGTTGGAAATTCCATAGTCTGATAGCAATCTAAGTGTCCATACAGTGTGTTTCTTTGTCTAAGACTGTTTGTGCTGTGTCTTAGCAAAATACTGAGTCAGTCTCTCCCCTTGTGCTTAACTGTTAGCTTAGACATGCTTGCTGAGCAGCACTTGCATAGAGAAATGAAAGTTATACAATTCAGACGCCGGCTCTGTAGGTCTAACTCTTATCCCACCTCCATAGTATATAAAATCTTAGCAAAATCCCCCCACAGATGAAGCACTTCTTCACCAAATGTCACTTTCAGAGATAGCCCAAGAATGAAAACATTTATCACTATTTATCTGTGGTAGTGGCATGTGCCAATCATTCCAAAAAAATAATACTGACACTAATTCCATTTTTCTGCTGGTAAAATCTGCCAGATCTCCAGATCATATCCGACCTAATGGACCCTCAACAGCAGCAGACAAAGAGCCCATGGGGTTTAAGGAGGAGGAGAGGATGAGCGCAAGGAAAGGTTTAATGATTCGTGCCCTTTCATTTCCGGGTTGAGAAGATTTGTATCGTTAAACTTATTTTTGAAAGTGGGCGCAATCTGTCAAAATGAAAGCGTTCTCTAATCTTCCCCAATTTCCCCTCAAATCTGGGCCATTTCCTCTTGGATGCCACCGACTGTGAAAGAGGGACGTTTTGAATCTTTTCAGCATGGAAAACAAGTCCTCGAGGGTATAGACTCAGTGGATGCCAGATTAGTGTAAACTGTTTAAGACCTCACTGCTCTTTTGAACCTTTCATCCCACTGATAAAACCCTGTTATAATCCTCCAAAGCAATAACAAACAGTAAACACGCACAACCTTCAGCCTCTGCGGTGGCCTGCCTCCAATGCCAAACATCAAAACTTCAGTCATTTGCATGACAAATACCTAAATATCTTTATTCTTTACACAAAGTAAAAATGAAGTAAAAGGAACGATGATGATAATAAAAAAAAAATTGTGACAATTTTACACGGGATTCGAATTCCCATAAAACAAGGTATTATGGGAATCTGAATCCTGTGTAATTTTTTAAGCTTTGATGAGTACTATGCCTGACAGATTAAGTTCTAAATGAAAAAAAAGAAAGAAAGAAAGAAAAAAACCTACATCATGTGCAGGCAATCAGACCGTTCTAAGTGAGGAATTGAGACCGCGCTGTCCCTTCCTTCAGTCCACATTACAAAAGAGGGCACTGTGGTTTGGCAGCCAGAGTACACCCTGGCCTGGTGGGGCTTAATACATCTTTGACAAATTAGTCTGAAATATTAGATCCCTGATACAGACTTGGGCGTGACTTACAGCCCCTAGCTGCCATTTATCTGCTATCAATTGGCCCATCCATCAGTCAATCAGGGCTGGGTACTCCACCCGGTGCTGCTGTTCAACTCAGTGCTGTTCATCAGAGCTCCTCAGCGGCGGCTGACAGCCATTCATCACATTGGGGCACCTAATGGGATCCACACCCACCTCTCTGTGAACCTCCTCCATGACAAATCCATTGAAAGCTTCAGTATCAGGATCCATGTAAAAGCATTTTTTTTTTTTTTTTTTTTTTTTATCGTAGCCATCTGGCCAAGAATAAATATATGTTTCCCAAGCCATGTTTGTGTCTTTCTTCTAATTTGGGACCATGGGCTCCTGTTTGTGTCCACGGTGGATTCAATCAGTTTATTTACTGTATCATTCTGTTCTCTATGACTGCATTTTTCTCTTTTTTTGTAACCCACCATTGATGCTTTAATTCTCTTCCTCTTGAGCAATGGCGATAGAAAGGAGGACGGCGAATCAAGAGGATGGTCTCTGGGCTGCCCTGCTGTGTTGTATTTAATGGTGTCTAAATACCTCCAGATGCCTGAGTGCTGATAAGAAATTGAGGTATATATGCCTCTGTGCTCTTCCCAGGGTTGCTTTTTGTTGTATGTTTGCCTTTGAGCTGTGCGGTGGGCTTAAAAATACGCCATTATCCTGGGATATCGGGACAAGGTATTGTTTGTGTTGCCACACAATACGGCAGCTTGTCAAGCTGTTTAGTGTCTTCAGGGCATTTGGGATATACTTGTTTTCTCCATTCCCAGAGAAGCTTTTGAGCAATCTCTTCATCTCTCTCTCTCTCTCTCTCTCTCTCTCTCTCTCTCTCTCTCTCTCTCTCTCTCTCTCTCTCTCTCTCTCTCTCTCTCTCTTTCTCTCTCTCCCTCTTTTTCTCTCTTACACTCTTATACTCCCCTTGGCAGACGAGAAGTCAGTGTGGCTGCTGGAGGACTTTTGTGTTCCTTCAACCATCTTAATTAGGGGCTGTCCAGAGTTTCTCTCTCTCTCTCTCTCTCTCTCTCTCTCTCTCTCTCTCTCTCTCTCTCTCTCTCTCTGTATGTCTGGCTTTGCTAGTGGGCCATAGCCTCCCCGAATAGTAGATCAAATACTGAGAAATAACCAGCCAGACCAAATCTTCGCTACAAGAAAGTGGACATTGCTCAATAATGTCTCCATTGATCTCAAATCACACATTATCAGTCAGAGAGTTGTTCAGCAGTTCAAGGAAGTGCATTTCGACCTCACCTTCCTCAAAGGGTCCATGAAAGCACACCTTTTCCAGGCACTGTGGAATAGTCATAGTCACTCTTGTTATTAATACGAACCAGGGGAGCCACTAACTGGCCTGCGACCAAGCTAACTCTATAATTGGAAGCTAAACTCTGAACTTCCCTATAAAAATCAATGGACAGCATTTGATTTGGCCACACAGCTCATCTGTGATAGCCATTTAATCCTGCTGCTGCTTTTTTTGCTGGCCCTGTAACTGAGCTCAGGGGACCCTGTAGGCTCCAGGTAATATGGAAATGTTTTGCCAGCTCCCCTCGCTTCCCTGGCTGCACTGCAGAGTTCCGCTCATCATTTCACAGTGCTGGAGAGCAGACACGAGGGCCTTGGTCTCCCTCCTCAAAGAGGAACGCCACAGACTGCAGGAATCACACACAGTTCAGATTCAGTTTGGAAGAGACCAGTTCAGTATTAACAGGCGTACACATAGAAAAAGGTCTCCATTTTCTAAAGCAAACTTACTTTCCTTACTTTTTGCTGTCTAAGTCTGTAAACTCTATCTCATACCCATATCCATACACCTAGATAGGAACCCGAGGTCATCCCACTCTGCCAACACAACACAACACAACACAACACAACACAACACAACACAGCAGTAAGCAGCAACTTAGCTTTTTAAATGCAAATATTCAGGCTGGACTACAACTGTCAGTGATCAGTGAGCATGATTCCTCCATGTCTGGTGACAATATCAGGGTCATATTATTATTATTTGGAATACATTACTTACATAATGCTTCATTAACGTTCTACATTCACAGCAAGAATAGCTTGGCATCTGATAGACACACATACACACACACACACACACACACACACACACACACACACACAAATAATCACACATAGCCTTTGAAAGTGTGAAACATTTTCTGATGACTGTGTTAGGGGGATCATAAGACCAAAGGATACCAGCTGGCAGCACATGTCCCACAGCAAGGCCAGCGCAGCAGTCAGGCACTTTGCTAAGCTCGCCGTTGTCCATTAAGCAGTGTGAGAATGGCCGAGGGAGAGGCTGCAACCAGCCAAGCGTCCAGCATTACACCGCGGAGGCATCATAAAACAGGATGTTTTCCTTTGCATGCAATTTCACCATTCATAAGCAGGGCCAGCGCTTGTTGTTGTGTGGGCTGCCTTGTCCTCCTGCAGCAAGGCCGGGAGTAGCCACATCATGGGAACTCTAAACGAGATAAATGGATAATCTAACTAGCTGGCTGTTTAGCTGCTTCTTTAGTGTGGGACTTAATGGGGCACACAGAATGCCTGGCGTCTCTATCGGCTCTGATGAAATGAGAATAATGAGCCTTTAATTCACACACACATGCGTGCAGGCACACACACACACATGCGCGCGGGCACACACACACACACACACACACACACACACACACACACACACACACACACACACACACACCACGCAGGGTAACACTAAGCCCTGCCACATCATAGATATATATCTTTTTATATATAATTACACAAACACACACACACACACACACACACACACACACACACACACACACACACACACACACAGACACACACACACACACACACACACACACACACACACACACACACACACACACACACACACAGAGACCTAAAGAAAAGGAGAAATGAGTCTTGCCCCAAAGTCTCCCCTGCAAGGAGAGTCTCTCTTCCTCAATCAGACAAATAAGACGCTGTCGGCCGCCTCTGGTAGTTCTCTCACAACTTTGCCGATCCAAAAGTTTATGAATATGGGTCCGCGGTCGATAAATCAATTGTAATTTAATTTTATGGCTTTTGAGAAAGTGCAAGGTCAGTTGGCCGGCATGAGTGAGAGTGAGAGAGATTAATGCCTTGTCAGTCTAGGCTTTGTGAAGAGCCGTGGAGCAGCTAACTTTATTTTTATTGTTTAGCTTGTTTGATTTACTGGGGATACATCAGTGAAGTGGCAAAATGATAGACATCCTTACAGAAAAGTTACAGTTTATTTCAACTGTTTAGACACAATTTTGAAAACAATTTTTTTTTTAAAAAAAATACACACAATTAGCCAAACACCACACTACATTTCCATAACTCCTAGATATTTTTGAAAAATGACACAATTCAGTCAAAACACTTACACACTTCAGTCAAAATACATGCACACAATTATAAAAAAAAAAAAACATTTTGTTTCATTTCGGAAACACAGTCTTCAAATGATCAGACAATATCATGGGCAGTTACACACTATGGTGACAAATATAAAGCATATTTGTTAAAAAACAAAAACAAAACAAAAAAAACACCCTATTAAGGAAATGGCAAGTGCTTGGCTTTTTGCCAGGCATTGTTATGTATGAAATAATTTAGATGACAAAAGATATGGATGAACTGCAACATGCAAGACCACACCTATGCTTGATATTGCTGTGAATGTGCTATAGTTGGAGAGATAGAGAAAAAATAAATAAAGAGAGATTTTCAGAGAAGATTTGTCATGAATAGACATGCAGGTATACAGTATGTATGTTTATTGCGTTTCCGATTTTGCACTAGAGTGTGTTTACAGTCAGTGGCTATGTTGTTCAGTGGATTCATTTGTGCAGTATTTTGGAGGGCAGTGTCTTTCAATTGCAAATACGAAACCTGAGAAGTGATTTCTGTGTCTATGTTATTTAGAGTTTTGCTAAAAGTGTGAAGCAAACATTGTGTGTAATGTGGTGCAAATCTGAGGGAGTGTTTCGCTACTTGTAACAAATTTTCATTTTTGTCTTTAAACACCCGAAAAAAACTGTAAACATCATGCATCATCATAAGATTACTACAACACAAATACAATAGATGAAAATAAAATTGTACTGAAGAAATCTAAACTAGTTCAATTATGCAAATGAGTCAGAAATAAAACTGAATTTCAGCTTAAATCTAAAAATGAAAGGTAAACTTCTCAGTAAAGGAAAACTTCTCAGTTTTTCTCTATTCTCAGTTTAATCGACTTATTGTTACTGTAAAGTAATTCTCCCATATGTCTGAGCTCTAACATTTTAAGTTACTGTAATATGCTCCATTATCTGTCATGATGAGAACAATTAGAAGTTTAAATGTCTTTTCCATCAACTTCCCTTGTCTGTGTGATCGATTAAGATTTCCACAGAAAGAAAAACACAGCACTTAATAAAGCATGAAAAATGATTTGCATCATTACCACAGGGCTGTTTTGGTATATGCCAGGAATGTCGTCAGGAAACAGCCTAATGGTATTACAGAAATCCTATTTCAGAAACACATTAGTTTGCGTCAACAGAAATTCTATAAAAAGAAAATACCTGGCTTCCACTGGGCCTGTTAAACGCAGGGCCTGTAATTGCTTTTTGGAAAGGGGCAGAGGGCTGGAATGGGACAGAAAGACTGACACACACAACCTTTTGCAACCATGTCTTAGGCCTTGTATGGCTCTCCCTTGCCAATTAAGATTTAACCTCCCAGTGACAGCAATTTCCCTATCCATTAGAGACACTCAGCAATCATATTACAGAAAACAGACGTGCCATTAAAATGTGCTGTCATAATAACATTTAATTAGAGCTAATGCTAATTTGGATATGATATCAGACAGGATGCAGAGAAAGGGTAAGTAAGGGGGTAAGAGAAAATGAACTAGAATAATATTAGTCAAAATAGTTGCTTTATTGGCAAATTTATGGTGTATCGTTCTCTTTAAGGATGAGAATCGCTTGCAGAAAGGCATTGCTAAGACTTCTGACAAGGTAAAAACTAGGACATACCATGTTTTGCAGTAGCCTTACCATTAGTCTACCATGTTGTCTAAAGTTTTTTTTCCTCTCTTGGTGTCACAGTAGTGTGTGTGTGTGTGTGTGTGTGTGTGTGTGTGTGTGTGTGTGTGTGTGTGTGTGTGTGTGTGTGTGTGTGTGTGTGTGTCATTTGTAATTTGACCCCAGACATTGTGTATCCTCCATGGTCAGGTGGGTTAAAAAACTGAGGAAAACACTGTATATTTGTATACACTTTTTGCAGGCTGATGGTTCAGCACTAAGCCATTACAGGTTGAGAATTACTGATGGGTAACATAATGTCTCTCTGCAATGTACTGTACCCAGTGGAATTGAAGAACTTTGATGTTACTATTCTCTGCCATGCTCGTCGTACTACTTTATGTTTGGTGCTGATAATGAATAAAATAGATTAAAATTTTTAATGCAAACATATCAAGAATAGAAGACAAAATTTGCACTTAGTATGCTTATGCAATCCTTTCTTTCTGCAAGGAATGCATGAATATTATTCTTCTAGTTTTCCCAGCCAGACAGATCGGAATAGCTCTATTTAAAGGGGACATAGAATGGATTAATTGAGTATTTGTACTTTGTTCTCCGATGTTAAAATAGAATATATTCAATTGTAATTTGTCAAAAATAAGATCAAGTAATATTTTACAAGTCTAATTAACACCTTGTATTGAGGATTAGGTGTATTAAATTGGTCCTTTTGCCTAAATGACGCCCTCTCTGGCAACCACAATTGAACTGCAATGGCTTTGTGTTATTTGGCATCACTTGTAGGCTTTGTTCTAATTCGCCCATGTTTTAGTGGCTATTTCGAAACTCAAGATTTCCATAATGAAGAAGGGCAGAACCATGCTTCATCCTCATGATGACTCTTTGACCATGCACAACCTCTCCTAATTCATCAAAACCAATGTAAAAGTGGTTTTCCATTCTTTGTCTCCTTTAATAACATGTAAATACATTATCTTCCCCTCAGTATTACAATTGAGCTTGTTTTTGTTTGTTAGTTTTTTTTTTAAGTAAAACTGAGAATAATGTACCGAAACAATTTTGTATATAAGGCAAGGCAGTTTTTATTTATGTAGCACATCACATATCAACAGCATCTTAAGGGGCTTTACACAAACTAAGGATTATCATATCATATAAACTACAAAGCTATGAGATAAATCAACATTTATTGCAGGTCGTTAGGCGACTAATTAGTCCTTTAGATATGACTTTGATCCCACTATTATTTATTGTTGATCCCACATCGAAGTTTTAAATTGTTTGTAAATGATCTTTCCTGTGGCTTTAAGGGTTGCAATGGCACATTAAACAGGCATAAAAAAAAACATATCAGACAGAATAGAGCTGATAAATATATCTATGAATTATTGTCTATTAACTTAACAAGCTTCATTGGACTAATGGTTCAAAACCGACTGAGCAAGCAAAATAAATATCCTTGCCTTTACCTAGGTCATCATCATTAAAGAAAATTTGCTAACTCTTTACTTGTACATTCATAACGACTGCATTTGTAAATCTAAATTGAGAGAATGGCATTCAGAGTGTAGTCTATTATTTGTGGGTTATAATGAAAATACAAGAATCTATTAACTTGTTTTTACGAGAATGAGTCAGAAAATTGTTGTTCGGTTTAGTGTAATATGGGGTTTGATAAAGCCTATAGGAAGCTAATGAGTTACATTTTCCATGTTTAAATGAGCCTAATTTACTGAGCGAGGCCTGCTTGATGTAATAATTTGCCTTTTCATCAAGATGACTCCCGCTCGAGTTGTGATGAATGTGCTGAGATCGTCTGTATCAGCAGGCTTTCCTGCATGAAATGATTTCACAGGGACAGTTGAATCTCTCTGATCTGCCTTCTATTCCTTTGCCTCATCCGTCTCATTCCAGCTCCTTCTTTGCAACCCCATGCTAATGGTAGTCTCTGCGCTGTTCTGTTCATTTAGTCATGTCTGAAAACCTTGCTGTCTTTTGTTCTCCGTTTCTTTTCTCTATTTCCCTTATCTGTCTTTCCTTGTTTTGGCTTCCTTTTTTTGGCTTTGGACTTATTCCTTTGTTTAGCCCAATGTCGGTATCACTTGTTTGTCTTCTTTTCCTATGCATTCTTGCTACCCCCTTCTCCTCTCTCCATGTCTTGCCTCACTCCCTCTCCCTCTCTCCGCCGTGTCAGAGTGGATCAGCGCTGTTGCCACGGCCTCTGCCGGGACCAAAAGAGAGCTGGCGCCTGCAGGGTTGATGGATTGATCCGGCTGCGGCTGCACACACAGTGTGTGTATAGCAGTCTCCCTCCTCTCCTTTTTCTCTCTCTCTCTCTCCCTCTGAGTGTGTGTGTGTGTGTGTGTGATCTGTGTCTCTGAAATGTGCTGGCAGTGCAGAGCGACACTGCGCTGTCTTCTTGGCTGTGCTCAGTGAGCAGTGATGATTATGAGTCTGCTTTTCAGGGTGTCCACAGGCCGCCCAGGGCTCAACCCCACACACGAACACGCCGTGAGGCTGACAGTCTGCCCCCAAAACATTATGGAGTCAGTCAGCCCACATTCACAGGCAAGCTCTGCGTTTTTCTGCTACTGCGGCAAAGCTCTGCTCCAAGGAACTAACTGCTTAGGCAATCGTGAAAGTCTGACCGCACACCACAAAGAACACTCAAGCAATAAAATAAGTTCTTTTTGTGCAATGAAAACTTCAATTGAAAAATCACTATTTAACCAACCCCTCTTGCTTAGCCTACTTTGTTTTAGTGAAGGAAGAGAAATCGGTAAACATTTCAATGAACTCTCTTGTTGACATAATCCTGAGGTCAGCAGTGGCAAAAAAATAAAAGGTCCCTGAAAGTACATCCAACTTTTTTTTTTTCTTTCTTTCTTTTTTTCAGTCAAACATTTGAACTTAAACTTCCAGTGCTATGGATGACTCTGTTGTTTGACTGTTGTAATTTCCCAGAGAGTGACCTTCAGGTATTATCTCTTCCCTGACGCGCGCCACATCAAAAGGAACAGCAGATAAGAGCAGCCAAAGCCCGAAAGCTCAGAGAGCTGAGAGTCTGTGTGCACCACGGTGCCTCTCTCTCTCTGTTCTCCCCACCAGTAGAGCGGCCAGCTCCATCTGCTGCAGGCTCAAGGCTCACCCCCTCAGGACTGCACAGGCCACATGGCCACCACACACCCACACAGCACGCACACACACACACACACTCACACACACACACAAACACACAGGGCGACATCAAGCATGCTGCCAAGACCGGGTATGTACATCACAGATAACTCAAAGAGGACAGAATCCTAAAATAAGCAAAAATGAATAAAAAAAAAATTTCAGCACAAACTCATGCTACTGTCATCTCAGACTCTACCAATGAGAAGAGCACCGGCCTAATCCTCTAACCGCTCAGTTTAAGTAGAGATATGACAGGACTGGATTAAACCTAAACTGCAAACATAAAAATTCTGCCATGGGCTCGTAAACAAAACAGGACACAATGTAAACAAACAAGTTATTCAAAGCCACGTGAAAGTGCTTGGCATAGCATCTCTGTGGACAGAAGATGAGTAGGTTGTCACTCGTATTTAAGTCAGAGAGGAGTAGGCCGAGTCAAAACCTCAAGAGTGAATGACATTATCCCCCACGCAGCATAGCATACCACACACTTCACGCCAAAGCCTGGCCCTGGGAGGGGAAGACAAGGAATTAAGATGACAGACAGACAGACAGATTCTGTGCTTGTGCCAACAGGCAAATGTCATTGTGCCTACAGAACACCTCCAGACTCAGCAGGTCTGGCAGATGGCCACTCAGAGAGGGAGACGACTCTCCTCTTCTCCTCTTCTCCTCTCTCCTGGACAGGCTTTTGTAGGGATATTTACAGTCCAATACGTCTTGGTGTTTACGTGCACAAGGGTTTTCTTTTTTCATCAAAGTTAATCATTGTTGTGTTTTTACTTCAGCAAGTCAATAGAAAAAAGGGGCTGAATTTTGGTTGTCAACAAATCAAACCTTGGTTGGTCATTTATGATTACCAAGCACCATGTACAATTTCCTATGCCTTCTCTGAGATGTTTACTGCAGTTCAAGTTGAAAATGACAGTGATTGAAGGAATATGTTTTCAGAGTTGGCCATATACAGTATAATTGTGTTATGATGGACATATAAAACCAAATGACATGGTCAAACTAAAGTTGATTGTGTCTATGAGTTGCATAACCTTAAAACATTGACATTATGCCTAGTCCGTGTGTGGGCAGCCATTTCCCCAAAGAGTGCAGTAAATTTTTTTTAGTGACAAATCAGGCAACTCTGAATGTCTGTTGAATCACTTTTCCCCCCCTGAAGTTACAGACACCCCAACTATAGTACAGGTTTACAAACCACTGACAGACAATGTAAAAACTACTTGACTAACTCACTTCATATTTATTTTATAAGAGATTTATAGACCTTAAACAGGTCGATGTGTTTGCAGAACTTATCAAACTCTGTAATAAACAATTCCAGGCAATTCAGTCTTTATTGGCCGGGTCATATCAAGGTCATCAAGGACACTCAAAAAAATAATGACATCACCGGAATCAAAGCATCAGCAGTAATACCATAATAGGACACATCCATTTCCAAACCATCGACCTCCCACATCCAGTGCTTTGTTCTGTCTTGATTTCCATAGGCCCGGCCAATTTGAAGCTCCATAAACTGCACTTTTCCTCACTTCATCTGCTAGTCAGTGCATGGTTTGTCCCCTAAACACCTCACGTTCCTCTCAACCTCCTTGTGGTGTGTGTGTCATATCTTCCCCCTTATCTCTTTGGCTGTTGCAATTTGGTTGTCAAGAAATCAACAAATGGTTGTCAACAAATCAAACCTTTGTAGGTCATCTATGATTACCAAGCACCAAGTATAATTTCCAAGGCCTTTCCTGAAACGTTTACTGCAGTTCAAGTTGAAAATGACAGTGATTGAAGGAACATGTATTCAGAGTTGGCCATATACAGTATAATTGTGTTATGATGGACATATAAAACCAAATGACATGGTCAAACTAAAGTTGATTGTGTCTATGAGTTGCATAACCTTAAAACATTGACATTATGCCTAGTCCCTGTGTGGGCAGCCATTTCCCCAAAGAGTGCAGTATATATTTATTTTAGTGACAAATCAGGCAACTCTGAATCTGTTGAATCACATTTTCCTCCTCAAATTACAGACACCCCAACTATAGTACAGATTTACAAACCACTGACAGTGTAAAAACTACATTCCACTTCAAATTTACTTTATAAGAGATTTATAGACCTTAAACAGATCGATGTGTTTGCAGAACTTATCAAACTCTGTAATAAACAATTCAAGGCAATTCACCATTTCAGTCTTTATTGACCAGGTTGTAACAAGGTCATCAAGGACACTCAAAAAAATAATGACATCATCGGAATCAAAGCATCAGTAGTAATACCATGATAGTAGTAATATTTACTTTATAAGAGATTTATAGACCTTAAACAGATCGATATGTTTGCAGAACTCTGTAATAAACAATTCAAGGCAATTCACCAATTCCGTCTTTATTGGCCGGGTCATATCAAGGTCATCAAGGACACACACAAAATAATAATGACATCACCGGAATCAAAGCATCAGCAGTAATACCATAATAGGACACATCCGTTTCCAAACTATCGACCTCCTGCACTCATCGCTTTGTTCTGTCTTGATTTCCATAGGCCCGGCCAATTTGAAGCTCCATAAACTGCACTTTTCCTCACTTCATCAGCTCGTCAGTGCTTGACAAACGCTTAGTGCTTTTCCCCTAAACACCTCATGTTCCTCTCAACCTCCCTGTGGTGTGTGTCATATCTTCCCCCTTATCTCTTTGGCTGTTGCAATTTGACTCATTTGGCTGAATAAAGACAGACATGCAGACACTTCAACAGCTGACCGCCTTTCATGAGGGCCCCATAAAGCCATAAAATATGTCTCTGATGGCGCCATAGAGGCGAGAGACGTGATAAACCCACAAACGGAAGTTCAAATAAGACACAGAAATTTGTTCTTCTTGACAATGACAATAAAATGACAATGTAAATACAAATGTATACAAATAATGTATCTAAGCAAATTTACAGTAGGTTAAAAAGAAGGAAAAAAAACAGCAAAGCATATTAACTCTTTTTATGGAATATTCTCATTAGAACACTCTGTGATAACCGCTTCGGATGCACTCATAATGCTTTGAGTTTATAAGTGGACTTTAAGTGGACTATAAATGGAATTTTCACGGTGGTGAATTCTGAGCTGACACATGAGTTTCCTGTGGCAGTAGCGTAACGTGTCTGTGTGAATGTCAGTTACATGTTTGTGTGTGTATGTGTGTGTATGTTGTGTACATGTGTGTGTGTGTGTGTGTGTGTGTGTGTGTGTGTGTGTGTGTGTGTGTGTGTGTGTGTACTAGGGGGAGAGATGGAATGTGACTGATACATATGTGTGCTCTGTCAGAATGAATTCTTATTGGTTTGTTAACATTGTATAATGTGTGTGCATGCAGACTATTTGTACAAAAGTGTCTCTACTAGTGTGAGAGACTATTTTTTTTTTGTTGTTCTTTGCTCCTCTCATTTTTCCCTGGCCTCTTTATGATGAGTGGATTAGAGGGGAGGCTGAGGGTGGTCCGGCGCTGAGAAAGAGGCCTGCTGATTTATTCCCAGGGGAGTCATTTGTTACAGGGATATGCGCTGTGTGAAGAGGCCCAGAGATTGGTGCTTCACTGGGGGTGAGTCACAGCCTCTACTGATTGTTTTTATGGTGGCTTCCCAGAGAACTCTTCAGAGAGACGGAGCGCAACCTGGACCCTCCAAACAGGATTACATTTAGCTGTGAATACAAATCACGTCCAGAGAATACAAATCACTTGCAGAGAGATGCACACGTGATGAGCTGCCGTGAAACCAGCGGATGAGCCTGGGTGTTGGAGACGTGTCGTCCCTGAGCCTCTCCTGAGCCCCTCCATGCTGACAGACTGTCACAAAGGTTCCAACTCAGGAATCTCATCAAAGAAAATGCCAAAGTTGAAGCAACACCACATGTGTGTAATAGCTGATAATTATTACTGTGAGTGTTTACTGGGTAATTATGGCCCATATTTACAGTGCGTGTGCCTGCCCATATGAAGGAGGTCGAGGTCATCGGTGACTGTGAGCTCCCCCTCAGCATAAAGAGAGCCATTGTGTAGGTGACGCCAAAGGCTGTTGCCAGTTTCAGATGTTACACAACAGGAGGCAACAATGCGTGGTGTGTGAGGTGAGCTGATAATTAATGCACAAGAGAGCCTCTATCGCTGCCTCTTTTATGAGCCGCACGGCCCCACACCTGACAGCGTCACCGGCTTTTGAGTGCTTGTTTTGTGGCCATGGATTAGCAGTGCCACAGCTCATGTAAACACACACACACACACACACACACACACACACACACACACACACACACACACACACACACACACACACACACACACACACACACACACACACACACACACACACACACACACACACACACACACACACACACACATGAAAGAGTGAGCGTGAAGGCCGACAGCATCAGGTCATGCATTGAGTGCCAGTTAACAGTGACATTTTAAGCTTATCTGAAAATTTTTGGTGGTTTGCCTTCACCTCTTTCAGCAGCATGACGCTTCTTCACCTTTCATGTTTCTATGGCTTTCTCAGTTTCTCCTCCATTTTCACCTTCACAAAAGTAAACTCTGGAAAAATGGAAACAGGCTCACATCACAGAAATATAGAGAATCGATTCATGTATATTTTCTGTTATGATGACAGCAGGCATATAGGTGTTGCTAGTTCCCTTTCTTCAGGTTTTTTTTAGTTAGTCTATTATCTGTCCACACAGACACCAAATGTAATAGATATCACCAGCTAGTGTTAGCAAGTGCAGCCTAGACCAGCAGGGTAGCCACCCCTTTAGTTTGGGCTACCCTTTGCCCAACCCTTGTCATTCAGGCCAAGGTGGTACGTTTTTTGTCGTGTGTACCTGGCTGTGCTGAGCCATGTAGAGTAGGTACTATTCTATGGCCCCAAAAGAGCCACATTGAATGAGCCCTCACACACCCGTGTGTAGCGCCACTTACAAAATATTGAAATTCAGACAAAATACAAAAAGCTCCATCTGCTTCGCCTCCCACCGGTCAATAGTATGTCATAGTTTCTATCTTTTCTTTACGGTCACCACACTGGTTCTGGCCGCCCGACCTGACACTGACACAATATTAATTCCTGATGATGTTCCAGTGTGCTGAAGTGCCTTAGGTCGAGCGCGTCTGCGTTGGACGTGGTGGCATAAAAATATGAAATTAGCTCGAAAGTCCATTTTTCCTCAAGATTATAGTTTCCTTTTCACGCACCCACAGTTCTATCCTACCTGAACTGACACTTTCCTAATACCCAGATCACCGATCACCATCACCAGCAAAATTTAATCATTATTCCTTGACCCAATACCAATGTCTGTGAAAATATAACAGTGTAGGATACTGTAGGTACCCTTTTTTATGCTCATGATGTCCAATCCACCCACAACCTGATCAGGAATCAAACAAGGACCATGCACCCCCCAAATTTCATCATCAAACAGTAATGAAATTTGTAAACACTCAGTCTGAATACTCACTGTACATGTCATATGAAAGCAGAAAAAGCAGAATATGCACAGACATAATCCCTCAGACTATCATAATGTTGGCAGCACGTCACACACCAGCAACAGCCTTATCAGACTTCAGTTTGAGCAGGGACAAAATGGAGCCCCAAGCACGTACTGTAGAGGTCTGTGCTGTGCTGTGCTGCCAGTCTCCAGTGACTGCACTCTTGAGCCCCTGTGGTGATGTGCTGCATTAGCTCCTGATAGGGATGAGCTGTTTGCAGCAGGGTGTCTCCACGGTGCTTTGCTCCATGTCCGCGCAATGCACTACAGCTCCAGATGGCTTTGTCACAACAACCTCATGCCGGGTCACAGAATGTCATGACAGGACTGCCGGTACTGAGGATCCACATGCCAGAAAATGTCACCTCTGTCTCTTGTCGTGTTCCTGTGCAGGTTGTTTTTCTTTTTTCTTTTTTTTTTTGAGTGGGGACTACAACGAGAGAGCATGGAATTATTTAAGAGTAGGCGTATTACTTTACAACTGTATAAGTTAGTGGCCTAAGTGTCAACACTGTAATTTGGTAAACTGCCACAGTAGTTTGTAGTAGTTCTGAATGCCTTGGGATGGATTTGTTTGTATGCCTTCTGCCCTGTTGGCTTTAAACCAGCATTCATGTGGTTCTGTGCTGTGCAGGGGGTCTCAGAGATTGTGGTGTCATCGAAGGTCATAAGCTCTCGGAAATGACAACTCACCTGACTGTCATGATGTCAATACATAAATGTCACATGACCAAACATCCCTAAGGTCTGTTAGAACTGAATAAAAACACTTCAGTGACTGCAAATAATTGTAATGAATTATGAGTCCAGTTTTCATTTAGTTTTCAATATTTTCTAGCCTGACTGTTGCATTCCTAATTCTGCTCCATTGGTGAAATTGAGGTTGAATTCTCAGGATCCATCCTGGCAAATCAACGAACAGATGCAAGTGTTGTGAATGCAGCACAAGAATACTACACGCTATCAATCAAGGGCTGCCTGATATTTTAAAAATTAAACACCTCAAGCAAGCTATCTGTTCTCAATATCCAAAAGTCTACACCTTCTAAAGCAAAGGGTAGACAAAGTGTTTTTATGTGTAAACTTTTTTTTTTCCAGAAAGGCAGTAGTGTGACGGTGATACATAAGATATTTAATACATATTTAATTTTTTCAAGGGGTTATGAAAATATTTTACTTTTATGAAACAAGTACAAAAATGCTCATAAACTTTCATTGAGGAATCTCAAATATATTTATCTTAATGTAATTGTTTACATCGCAAAGTAAACATGTTTTGGAATTAGAATATTATCTTATGAGTTGGATTCCAACAAACTTTTTTTAAAAACAATTTTACTGTGCCGAGTAGGCTATGTGGTTTAAGCTGAAATGATGAACACACCAATCTGTGCGAGTCGACAGTGTGAAGAGCAGCACTGTAATAACTGTGAGATTGAGTCTAGATTGCCATCACATAAAATTATGAAGTGCAAACACCACAGCCCCCTCCATACCAAACTGAAATCCATAAAAATGTGAAAATGAGATGCCCCATTGAGAGTCAAAAGCCATTACACAGATATTATGAAAGCAGACCCACTAATAAAGTGTGAAAGTGAGACAGAAACCAAATCTGGCCATTTTTGGCTGTGTATTGCGCAGGTATCTGTCAAAACCAACATTTTCCCCGGATGCTCCATAAGACAGAGCAGAATGTCTATAACCAGTCAAGCAACCAAAATGTTTAACTTTAAGTTCAAGTTCAAACTTAAATTCAAGTGTAATACTGATACTACATTATAGAGAACATTTTTTGTTGAGCTTTTGTTTCAATGGTCATAATAACAACTGAAATGATCTTAAGACACAGCCCACAAACCCCTTAAGTAAAAACTAAGTGACTAGGCAAAGGACTCATGTCCCCTCTAACGGAATCTTGCCAGGGTTTTTAGCAAGTAACTACAGAATGCCACAGTGCACATGATCTTGAGTTGGACGGACATAAAAAGACAAAGTTGGCTGACCATTGTTAGAATTTAGGGGTACTACTGGCTCCACATTATTCTGTTACTCTACTAGTCTGCCTCTGTCTCGTGTTCTAGTTGTACAGTATGTACAGCATGGTTTTCTTGTACAAGGCTGTAATTGTATACTCAGGCCTAAAGAGGTATTCATACATCACTACTCGCCCATCGCTAAGCGATGATGTACCGAATGAGTGAGTTTGAATGATAGAGTGGCATCGACAAGTGAGTGACTTGTAACTTGCAATGCAATGTGGGCGGCTACTCAGGTAAAATAATTTGAACCTTCAGTGATGTGTGAGTCAAGCAATTTCCAATAAAAATATATAACATACTGTTGATTGACAGTTAATTGAAATGGTGAAAAATGTGGTTTATATGTGTGAAACAGACTGAATGACAAGTGAGTTTCCCTCTGATACGTTAACTGCGACTATAACCAGTCGTCAAGGGAGGGTATTTCATCAACACAGCGAGGGTGAGTAGCGTACAGTATGTGAATGCCCTTTAATGTTGGCTCTTTCTCTCTCGCTCATTGCCGTCTGTCGAGGA
Organism: Sardinella longiceps; assembly: GCA_027497455.2. NCBI lineage: Eukaryota > Metazoa > Chordata > Actinopteri > Clupeiformes > Clupeidae > Sardinella > Sardinella longiceps. The sequence goes on along the minus strand of JAODXP020000004.1, from coordinate 12,309,867 downwards.
ACAACCATCAACATTGAAAAACAAAAAGAATGTTTTCTAGAGCTCCTTTGTCCCACCTCTGAAGTCTGAGAGTTAAACCACACCACAGCACTGCACAGAATATGTGACTGAGAGAAATGTGCATTGATTCAGTACAAAGCATCCTGTGCAGTGGACGGTTGTTTTCTACTGTCTCATCCTCTCTTTAATCGCTCAGTCTCCACCTCAGCAACCCCTCACTGTCTCGCTCGCTCACCTGTTTTCGTATTTATCGTCTCAATGGCTCTCATTTGCATCGTAATGATTAAAGAGCGGGCGGTGGAGAACAGCAACTTTTTTTTTTGAAAATCACTTTAACAGTCTTGCATTTATTCATGAGGCTCCTGGGAGAGTCTGGGCCGAGACCTGTCAGAGGAGGGAGACCTGCCCGCATGAAGAAAGCCAAAATAACCCAATCTGCCAACGCTTCAGCATCGAACGCATCAAGCCTTGGCATGGAAACTTTGGGAAAAAAATAATCACTTCAGAATCGGTAACAGAATCGGATTTGCTGTTCGCATTTCAAGCAGTCCCTATGGCCGCTCTGTCCCAGGCTGCCGACTCCATGTGTCAGGCATGTCTGTCTCCATCTTCCCCTGCTCAGTCGCAAGTAACAGCAACTGACCCCGCAGTCTGCGGTTCAGTATGTCACATTAGCCAATCAGTTCAGACAGCCTCTTACAAAGAATGAAGTCAAGCCTACTGGCTCCCAACAATTTCTACTTCTAGAGCAAAAAAGGTAAAAACAACCACAAATATTTCATAATTTCAGTTAAAACCTGCTAATGGTATAGAAGGTATGGAAGTAAGAAAACCAGGCATTTGCATGTATAGTGGATTTATGTTGAGTCATAAAATATGTGATCAGCAATCATATGGTAAACATGAGTTATTGTGTGTCCGTTTGCCAAATAACAGCAAGAATGATTATACATCCATCTGCTGTGCCCTTCCCTCCCAGGTCTTTCCCTTTGCTTGACAATTTATCCATCCTTGTCCATCCATCCATCCATCCATCCATCCATCCATCCATCTTCTTGTTGTTTTAAAGTACAGAAGAGTTATGGTCCTAGAACATAAGTGAGTCACATAAAATTTCCCCGAGCCCAATTTTATCAGAAGTCACAGCAAAGGTGTAATGGCCCCGTATTTCTCCTGAAGACTTCTTCAAAGACGATGACAGCCTATGGCTGGGAGGCATTGAGTATGTCGGGGTAATTATATCCTATGTGCGAATCGGTGAGGAATCACTCCCGCAAAGCGCCCTTGTCTGTGCCCACTCTCCCAGGAGCAGTACTTTAATTAGAGATAACCTGTCACACAGGTGACAGTGACACACACTGAAGTCTTCTGTCCTCACCTGCTGATGCTGTTTCAGCTGCCCTCTTTGACACCTGAGGGCCTCACGGTGGAATTTCAGGGGGAATATAAGAAGAAATCTCTGTGCGGTTTCTTGGGGTTACCTCGGTTCAGTCATTGCCAACCACTTTCATAGTCAGTTCCAATTTCACTTTGACCATTTTTATTGCAGCCATCCACGTTTAATTTTTTTAAATTATTTTTTTTTAGCGCTGCTGCCATCACAGCATTTCATCCTACTCTTGTTTTAGGTTACCGGCCTAGAGGAACAATCTGGTGTGAATTAACCCTTAGCCCTCCGGTTATTCCATAAAGCTGTTGTAGGAAAAATAATGTGAAACTGTAACTTACTAATAATTTCATTGTCCAATTCACTTAACATTAGCTCATCATTAGATCATTACCCGGTCAGTGTTAAATCCATTTTCCTGGTTCCTTTCCCTATATACAGCACACATCAGGGCTATGTTCTGATTCACAGCAGTTTTCACCTGCTAGTTATGTAAGCTATTTACTGTAGATCAGTATGCTGTTTCTGTGCATTTCATGTGTGTCTCTCGTGTGTTTATTTACATAATGTATCTGCACATGCTTGAGTCAATGCCCTGTGTTTAGTGACCTTTGACCTCCCATGAAGACTGTGGTGCCTGTTGTGCTCCTCTAATAGCAGCATTAAGCTAGGTAAAGGACTGCATTTGTCTCCAGGTAATTGCAGGACAACAGCAGGGGAAAATAGGGCTTGAAAAGACAGAAATTGCACATCTTCCAGGGCTATTTTCGATGTGTGATTTCCTCTGATGTTGATGCAAATCATAGCCACTTGCCTTGTTTACTGAACAGGCAAGACCAGCGCAGTGCCTCATCACTGAATCTCACTGGCCTTTTTCCTCTCGAAAATGCTGAAGTGTCTTCAGTGTGAAGGCCAAACATGGCATACATCATCAATGTATGAGCGGGTGCAAGGCCACTGATGACTGAGGTTACATCTTCGTAGGTGCCACTGGGAAGTGCTAGGTTATGACTACAATTCCGACGCACTCTGCCGTATCCACCTGGCTGCTGATATGAACCGGGATTATGATTGTCCTAATCTGACAAATGTAGCAGCTCAAGAAGAGCCACCCCAAATCTGGCTGTAAAAGTTATTGATTCGTTATAATCACCAAGCCCACATACTGAGAGAGGAGCCATTTGAGGTTTACTGAAGTGAGTCCTTATCTGGTGTTAAGAGACAGGGAAAGAGCTTTGAAAATAGCAGCCGTTTATGGTGAATAAAGCTTTGATAATGCCATCCTCCTCCTCCACCCATGCAGAGGTGAGATGCCCTTACATCATGAGGGCCATAAAGCTTTCAGCCCTGAGAGGGAAATGACAAAGGATGTTCCCCAACTTCAAGGTCAGGCTGAGGCTCGTGCAGATAGCTGGCTTGATTTATGATGATGGCTCCCAAGACCTGTGTAGTTACTTCTCTCTCTCTTCTCCCTCCCAGTGCTTGACATCAGCATGGAAACACCTGGGTCTCTTTAGGGGAAATTGGAGCTTTTACCACCAAACCGATTTCCTTTGTGGCTTTATAAGGTCACTATTTGCTAAAATAACTTGTTTATCACAAACAGTGACAGACACACACACACACACACACACACACACACACACACACACACACACACACACACACACACACACACATACACACACACAGCATATGAAAACATCATCATCAACATGATTATAATGATCATAAGAGATGATATGAGTTATTTCATAAGACCTAACTACATCTATGTGAAGGTGGAAGGTGTGTGGGAGGTATTGCACTAAGTGTTCCTCTATGATTACCTATGAATTAGCACTGCGGTAGTACTTCCTGTGCTCTACCTCACTCTGTTCTTTCTGCTCTCATTCTGTTCTCACACAAGTACACACATGGAAACACACGCCCACTCACATGGGTAATTGAAGCAACCACCCCCTTTATTGCCTTCTCAAGTTCAATTGCAGAGCTAGAGCACAAAAGCTTTGACTTTTCTGTACTTTATAGTGAATACTGTTAAAAATAAACAACAAAAAAAAACCTTCATATGTCCTATACAATACTGTACAATACATAGGCTACAAACTGAATTCCAAGTGGCATATTCTGTCTTTTCAACTTCTTCCATCTATACAGTGACACAATAGTTTTTTTGTCCACTGCGTTAGCTCTGGGGCTGTTTCATATCTTTGAGACACTGTCTTTGTCAGATACCCAGTGGGTACACAGCTGCAGAGCTGAGCTTGGAGCTGAGCTCTTTCACCCAAACATTTTCAGGACAGCTTTGGAGCACACCTGTGCATGTCAGGGAAGACGAGAACTGTTGGGAAGTGTTTTTTTTTTTTTCTTTTTTTTTTTTCTTTTTTTTTTTGTTGTCTTCCTTCAGCTCTTATATAAGTGTCCACGTGAATGCCTCTCGGCTCTTCCACAATCTCTAAGGAAGGCACTCTGTTCACTTCTGGTCGTGTGTAGAAGAAGGACACCTGACTGCAGAAAAAAACATCTAGCTGAGCTACTGAGCTCACAACAAAAAGCAAAAAAAAAGGCTGTAACTGGAGGAGAGTGAGTGCCCAGTAGCTTGCAGCTAGAGGAGAGGAGAGAGGATGCTTTCCTTGATGCAGTGCATAGCCCACATCTGTGCGCTCCCGGCTCTGCCTGTGTGCGACTATAGCTACAGAACCGCGCTTGTGTTTCCCTGGACTGTTCTGTTTAGGAAGGGAAGTGTAGCACAGCGAGTGCTGCGGGGAGTCTAACTCCCGTTGTTGTGTACCCCTCTGATGTCAGCGCTGGAAGGAAGCCTGCTGGCTGTCTCACTCAGTTCCTCTGTTTACTAGTCTCAAGTGTTGGCTCTGCGTCTGCACGGCATCATTTGTCTTAGGTATTGAATGGGGCCTGTGGGATGCTAGATATATCATCTGATGAGTGATCGGAGGTAAAATGAGCCTTATAGGTGGAGGAGCTGGTGTGTGTGCTCCTGAGAACACACACACACACACATACAGTACACACACACACACACACACACACACACACACACACACACACACACACACACACACACACACACGCTCAAGCATACAAATGATTAAACCCAAATCTCAAGGCACACTGACACTAACAAACTGGGACACATGCAACTCAGATACTTACTATTTGCATGTTTGCATGTGTGCACAGTCTTAGAAACAAACACACAAAAACGCATTTACACACTCTCCCTTGATTTCTCTCTCTCTCTCTCTCTCTCTCTCTCTCTCTCTCTCTCTCTCTCTCTCTCTCTCTCTCTCTCTCTTCTGTTTCTCTCCTGCGACACACATACACACAGCTCATCTCTAACTTGGCCTGTGTACGGCACTGCCAGGCAACACGGCTGCTAAAGCATTCCAATTGAATTCTGCCATGATACATATCATATTTCATTCTTTTACCAGATAAGAAATCCGTTCTCTGTTACACTCCCATTTTCACATGTTTCAGCCGAGCGAGCAGAGACCCTGCAGAAAGGTCACATCTTCACAGACTACGGAGGTGGTAAATTACTGTAATCTATTTACCACAGAAGAATTCCTCCCTTGTCTTTGACTTTTAAAAGGAAATCTCCTGCTTTTTTGAATATATATATAATTAATTTTCTCCCAACATTTATTCTCTCTCTTTGTTCAGTCCTCATATCTGCTGTAATCCTGTAACTTTATTTCATTGTTTCAACTGGGGAATTATAGATAGAGACGCATGCACGCCTGTGTGTGTGTGTGTGTGTGTGTGTGTGTGTGTGTGTGTGTGTGTGTGTGTGTGTGTGTGTGTGTGTGTGTGTGTGTGTGTGTGTCTGTGTCTATGGGCACGCATGACTTGGCATACTCTGCCGGATCAGAGACGCAGGCGAGTGCAAATATTTGCGATGGGGCTGTAATCCTCCTATCATTTACAGAGGGAGGGCGGACATGCCATATGCAGTGCTTTGCTCATGGGGGCAGATATACAGTATTAGAGCCTGTTCTACTGTATAGCTGTAATTCTATCACAATGTAGCTGTAAAAGCCATGGTTTGGCATGTACTATACGGACAGACTGCACATAACTCAGAGTTCAGATTAACTGCTGTGGTAAAAAAGTGGAAATTTCAATTAAAAGTAGAATTGTGGGGATGGACTAGGAGAAAGTGTTTAAAAGCATTCTGTGTGATAGTGCAGTTATGTTTTGTGGTGAAAAGATTATAACTTGTGTGAGTGATTTGGGTTTCATCTAAGCGGGACACGCTGAAACAACCAGTGACTTCAAAGTGCCTGTCTGCCTCCATGTTAAAGTAAAAATTCGGCGTAAATCAAGCTTAGCCGTTTGGGTTTTGTGCAAGCCTTGTCTGCACTACATACCGAGTGGAATGAAAGAATTTGAAACATTGAAACACTGACCGTACGTGAACAGAAATGCGAACGAGCACTTTACATCGAGTCATTGTAACATACTGCATTCGAAACCAGGACCAGGAGTATGTTTGAAGTACTCCAAACCTTCACTTGAATCATCTTTTAAATATTTACTGTGACAACTGACATCCATCATCAATTTAGCTTGAAGCTCCCAAGCAAACACCTGAGAGAGTATGAGGTAGAAAAAATAACCAGACCTATTCCAGCAGCCCAGTAAGGCTAAAACAAAAAAAAAAAGTGGGGAAAAAACCCAATCTCTGACATCAGTTGTCTGTCAATCAAGTTCCTACTTGAACATTCATTCGATGGAATTCCTTGTTGCTTTAGGCCTGTGCCTTGGCTGTGCTAACAGCATGCAAAGCCTGCAGTGCATCTGCTCCACAGAGCTCACTGGAGCAGGCAATGGAAATGGGTTGGAAATAGGGTGAGAGGAGAGAGGAATGTGTGCGGATGGCCGCTAATGTGTTGGTTTTGGAGGGGCTCCGACCAAAGTCCAGTCCGTCAGACAGACAGAAAGAGGGGAACTGCGGGGTGGGGGTAGAGAAATGAGAGACAGCAAGCATGAGAGACAAGGGGGTGGCAATGAATGATGGACGTTTCAGGGCTTCAGAAAAGCTACGTCAGGGGGAAAGAGGTAGTGGGTAGACATGAACATAAAAAGTTAAGGAGAGACCCTGTGTGTGTGTGTGTGTGTGTGTGTGTGTGTGTGTGTGTGTGTGTGTGTGTGTGTGTAGGGGTGTGTGTGTGTGGTGGGGGGGGGGGGGTGTTGGTGTGTGTGTATGGGGAGAGGAGGTGTTGGCAAACATGTTTGTGTGTCTTCCACATTCTTTGAGATTAAGGGGATTTTCAGCCTTGCTCCCAACAACAGCACGGGTGAATATGGCCTTTATTACCGCATGATCAATCCAGGAATTCCTCCAGTCATACCAGCATTGGAATGACAAGGTCCACAGCCATGACCACCTCAGCACAAGGCAGTTTAATAAGAGATGAGTGCTTTCAATTTAGACCAGAGTGGCTACTCGCACCGAAGGAGACTGCTTAGCCTTAGTCTTATGACTTAGATTATCGTAGATCTAATGCAGTTTAATGGGACATGCACATTGTGCATATTTGGAATATCTGTTTTGCTGTGAGAATTGCATTAGTCGTAATTTTGTTTGTTTCCTCTTTTGTTTCCATTTTTGTCTTTGATGACAGAAGATAGCATAGTGAGGAGATGGAGGAGGAGGAGGTGGAGGAGGATGGGTGGGTGGGTGGATGAGAAGGATGGAGACTGAGAATCTCTTTCCTTTAGCTGGAGTGACAACTGATAGATGGGCTCAGGGGGAATGAATACATTGTTGTGATCGTTCATCTTGCTAAATGTGACACACTGCCACAATGGGGCATAACTCACGCAGTCCACCTTTGCAGTTGCTCCGAGACGCACTCTTCCTCTTTCTCATACAAACACACACACGCACACACACACACACACACACACACACACACACACACACACACACACACACACACACACACACACACACACACACACACACACACAATCAAAAGCACACAGATTTAACAGCTCTTTGGATATATCCCCCTCCCCCCTTGCCACTGAGAATTTCTGGGTAATCGCATTTTCCAAACAGATAGACAAAAGAATAGAGAGAAAAAAAAACAATTTAGAAAGAAACGTCTGAAAGGACAGATAGAAGAGGAGGGGGTAGCGTCGGAGTGACAGGGGAGCACATCACAAACAGGAAAAAAGTGGCAAAAGGAGAAAACTAATAAGTAGAAAGAATAGAAAAGCAAAGACAGTTATTCAGTTTGACTTTGTCTGAATGAGAGAGAGAAATTTGACAGGAAGACAGGGAAAAGGAGACAATAAGTGGAGAGAGAGAGAGAGAGAGAGAGAGAGAGAGAGAGAGAGAGAGAGAGAGAGAGAGAGAGAGAGAGAGAGAGATGTTATAGTAAGTGTATATGTAATTTGTTTCCTAGTATTTCCATACAAAGAAATTAAATAATGTCATTGAGATGCTCATAGAAATAACAATTCTGGATTTGGATTGAATTGAAATGAGTTAAGCAAGAGCCTATAGACAGAAGTCGGTGTATGTTGCAGTTATTTTCTGTTTGCAATGGAAGCTGGAGACCAGTGGCTGCAGTGGGGAAAAAAAAAAAAACTTGGAGAGCGAGACTTCCAACAGGACACTGCACAGATCTTTGTTTGGGCTGGACATCACACATTTTGGACTGGACCCACACCTCCAGAACTGAACTGTCCACCCACACTAGTGTCCGGGGCAGCCATGCCCAACACCACTGGCCTTCCTCCCTCTGCCCAGCGGGGACCGCTAATGGGCACCCACTGCATACCAGAAGTGCTTTATGGGCTGCCCTGTCCAGCAGTGGGAACGTCCAAATACCTCATAAAATAGGAAGCATAAAACTATATTTTCTCCCCACATCGACTTCCTGCCTTTCTCTCTGTCTGTCTCTTATTCTGATTGTTTAGTCTATCTCATTACTGCTGTGTAAGTTGTAGTCATGACTAATAATTAAATAATGCTGTAGCGGCCATTACATAACAGTCTGTTCTTACAATATCCCAATGTCCCCCAAAAAGCTCAAAACTTTGAGCCTTCAAACAATTAACTAGCATAAATGATCAATAATGAACGTGGTTCATGCAAGCTCTATCTTTAGTAAAATTATTGATCAGGAATTTTCTCCAGAAGAAACCTCAGTTCAAGTCCAGGGCTACGGAACCTCAGAACACAAACTTGGAGATAGCAGTGGAAATTGTCTTAAAACATATGATTCACATGCTATTCTGAATTGTTTTGCATAACATTCACACATTTCACACATCACAGTCTGTTTTCACATGTTTATTTCCCTGATCGCCATGGAGAGAGAGAGAAAAACAAATCTGAGAACCAGCTTGCAGATCCGCCTCCATGTTTTCACTGTGACATGACGCAGCTGTATGCATGAACACATACCCGCGTCAGTCGGTCTAGTCCTTAACATGTGCCGGAATCTGTGACTGGAAAAGTAGCTGCTGGACTTTTCTAAGCTCTCAGAGCTGTGAGGCTTTTTCAGTTCACTTAAGTGAAGA
>JAODXP020000004.1:12253417-12295917 GCA_027497455.2 Sardinella longiceps | reverse complement strand
GGGGTGGGGTGGAGTGGGGGTTGGGGGTAGGGTGTGGAGAGGGATAAGGGATATAGATATAGATGTTTCCCCAGAATAACAGTGCTTAATCCTAGTGATGGATATGCCTTTGTCTGCAGTAAGTGTTGTTGCCGCACGCTGGCCAAATCGGTCACCGTGGTATCAGTGAGACAGTGGACAATAGCCTGCCCTTGGTGCTGCTGCTGTTACTGCAGCTGTAATAAGCTCTAATAGGCTAATCCCTCATCTGTCTTGTACAGTCTTCATGGACTTGTGACCCTTCCCAGGCCATTGCCACAGTTCAAAGACATAACCTCAACACGTTTCAATAGCCAGTGTTTGGGAATTACATTCAAGCATTTATGTTTTGGGGAAAACATCAGCCGTAGTCTGGCTTGGCTTGGCTGGGCCCAGTGAGGAGGCTATCTCCACTTCTGCAGTCAGCTCACGCTGAATAATGCATAACAGTGTCTCCATCAGGACACCAGAACGTCAGATCCAATGAGCAACCAGAAGGGATGATGACGTTGGTGTTGAAATCCAAAGTGAGCGAGTCTGGCAAAACCAGGCTACATCAGACATACCTTGTTTAGGAGTGATGAATGAACGGTGCCTTGCCTTTCCTTTGAGTTGTGCAGTGTTTATGGGTGGAGGAGAGTATTCAGAGCTACAGAGGGAATAGAGCTCTGCTAATAATCTGTCTGAATGCAAATTATGACCTACAATCCAGCATCCCATGGCAATTGTTTTGTCATATTCTCCACAATTATGCTCTATTAACTCCATCAAAAATAACAAGTTCATCCCACCTACAAGACTGGCACATCTAATGAGGGAGGATTTGAATGCATTATATCCATGTCTGAACAAATGAGGACTTAAATGGGAAGAGGAAGTATTGTCTATGAAACACTAAAGTCTTCAGAAATAATTAATGTGATTTTACACAACAGCAGTTCTTCAGAGTGAAAGAAGTCAAAGTAGTTGGGATTTTTCAGAAGTATGAAACAGGCCCGAAATAATAAAATAAACATTCTCATTTCATTGAAGAACAATTCTGTATTTTATTGCAATCAGTTGTGTAGAGGTCGCCCTTTTCTGTCTTTTTGTGCTCTCTCTCTCTCTCTCTCTCTCTCTCTCTCTCTCTCTCTCTCTCTCTCTCTCTCTCTCTCTCTCTCTCACACACACACACACACACACACACACACACACACACACATATACACGGACCACTTAGATTTGACAGGGCCAGGTATGATTAATGCAACCCCACTCAAAATGACCATCATCACTTCTACCAGAATCACCTCAAGCAACACATTAATAAAACCTGACAGAAGAAATCTCTCATCCCTCCCCCTCTCTTTCTCTCTGGGCGTTTCTCCCTCTACTCTCTCCGCCCATACTCATTCTGTGTCTCCCTCTAGTCTCCTTTATGCTGGAAAGATAAAGTTTTATGCCCCTCCTATAGGGAGAATATAACAAGCAGACAGGAGAGTGCAGGGAATCAAATTGAGGTATCATTACATTCCAATACACTAGTGCCCGTAATGGAAAGTAGTAGAGTTTGATCAAGACAAATAAGACGTTGCATTCAACATTGATGATGTTTCCATTAGATATATTTGGCTTGCCAACAACAACTTTCCATCCTGATGGCCATGTTGTGCAACACTGACTTAGCAGCCCTGACTTTCACTTTATCAAGTGTACTACTACCTGTCAAATAAAAGAGTATCCTCCCTGTGTGGAATGCATACAAGGCATACACAGATGGTAATGAATTACTGGCATATTTCAAATTGATTTGTCAAACACACACAAAAAAATTGATTTGTTATTCAAGTGTTATTCCCCAGAGGTTACTCTACTCAGTGTGCACAAGCAGCTTGCATCTTCAGACTACATACAGTACAGTAGTTTATTGAACTTTTCTTGAAAGTGTTCACTTTTGCATGTAGCTGCACACATATTCCAAAAATATACTGTCGCTTGGCATCATCAACAGAGCATAAATAGAGAAAATGTGACAACTCCAAGTCAGCACCAGCAGCACCCTTTTTGTTAGAGTGTCAGCCTTCCCAAAAGCCCTGAAGTACCAATTTGCAGTGTCATTAGAGGAGCTTCAGGGAGCGACTGAGGCTGTCCCATCCTACCCCCAAGCCATGAGCCGCTCCAGTGACTTTGCTCCACAGTCAGTCAGACAGACAACCTCCTCACACGATTAGTCAAGCAATCTGCCCTTTCCCAAAAAGATTAGCCCGGATTCATTTGCATCCTTGGTGAAGGTGAATCCTCTTTGGTGACCGATCAGCGCATGCAGTGTGCATGGCGGGTGAACGCGACAGCCACAGATGAACGGCTGAGACGGGCGTTGGTGAGGCTTACCGCTGGTAATCGGGGCTCAGCGAGGGCAGTGATCCTTCGCCCACCTGTTCAGCTGATTTCACACCTGACGCTGCCGCCCACCGCCGCCACCACTGTGAGACAGCTGAGTAACGGCAAGTCTACAACGCCACCACAATAAGCACGGTTAAACAAACCCAGATAGGCTTTCAGACTGTGTCCAATTGAATGTGTATTCTACATTAGCTCCCTGTTACCTTCCTCTTTTTTGCAGTGCTGCATTTCCTTAGGTTCAGTATAAGTGGGGAAACAGAAGCCTTGAGCAATTGATGGTGTTTAGCTTGCATGACCTGTGGATGTCCTAGAGAAATCCCCTGTTTGCCGGGACTACAAAGTGGAAAAGATGCTCCCATCCATATTGAGAACTCAGTCCGAAGCCAGTTAGTGATCCCTAGTGTACGGAATAGCAATGAGGAGAGAGGATGAGTCAGAGAGGAGAGGGTGATCTTCCCTGTCAGACAAATGAAAGATACATGGAAGTGGAGATTTTTTATTGATGCTACACCTTGCACATACTGGTTTCTTCCTGTTTTTATTGGCAGTCTTGTTTTTATTTGTCCATATTCACTATCCCTTCCAAGATTGTGTAGCGTACTGGTGTGAAACAACAAGAAAAAAACGAGTGCCATAGGATTCCCTAAAATCAGGTTTTTATTTTGGTTCAGAACAGCTGAGAGATGTGGTAGATGTGCCATCTGTGAAGGTTCAAGTTAAGGGCATTAGATTTAAGACAGAGGAAGCCCTCCCCTTAAAACCTCCCCCAAATAATTTGTATTTATCCAAGGAGACATGATCGAATGAAAAACGATTATCTCTTTAACTTGAGCTCATGGGTAAACATGGCCTACTCCATTGTGCCAAGGGCCACATAAAGACTCTTCTCCACCACTAACCTACATTTAACCTCATCCTCATCCCCCTGTCTAATCCAGCGGATAAGTGCCACAGAGAAGGAAGTCTTTAAAATAAATCTCACCACAACAATTGCACTGTCCTAAGTGTTGCTTAGCATAAACTGGATGTAAAAGGGGAAGTCTAGGACAGAATCTATACCAAATTCAAATCAATGCTTTGGAGTCATCCTGCCATCTATAGCATGAGGCACAGAGAAAGATAGACTCACAAATGTAGAGGAAGCATAGACAACAAATCCACTCTCTCTTTCTCTCTTTGCGGATAATCCAGCCATGGGCTTTCACCGAGATCCTACATGAGATCAAAGGGCGTTGTGGCCATGTTTTATTCAAATTGTGGGTGGGAGATTGTGGGTGCTGCTGCTCTTTTGCTTTGTTTGAGCTACCTCACCAGCAGCTTACATGGACTATAGGTGATCTCTGCGTGTCACCAGGTGACCTGGTCTGTATGTGTGTGTGTGTGTGTGTGTGTGTGTGTGTGTGTGTGTGTGTGTGTGTGTGTGTGTGTGTGTGTGTGTGTGTGTGTGCGTGTATGTGACAGTACAGCGGGCCTTCTGTCGCACCCCTTAATGGCTGAACACGTTGTGTAATATTGGCCAGGCCAGATAAGAGAGAGGCATGAGAGGACATGAAAGACAACAGAATGTGTCTGTTTAGAGGGGTTTTGCATTAGGGATACAGGGATTATAGAAAGGTGTTTACAGCCCTTAGTGAAGAATGATCAAGGACATGCAACAGGGGTGTCAAACTCATTTTTGTGGAGGACCACATAGGATTTTCTTCAGAGGACCGACATGCCAAGTTTACAAGCGCAACCACAAACTGCGGTGAAAAAAGTGCACATTTCCTTGTGGTTTTGGCCATTACCCACACAGTCCTTGTTAGTAAGCACTTCCATGATGCACCTCATAGGGAGTTGCCAAGAATCACTACAATTCTTTTCAAGCCTTTTGAATCGGTCCGCATCAAATGACGTAAAGGGCCGCATCCTTATGTTTGACACCCCTGACATACCACCCCAGAACTGCGGCCCTCATGAGAGAGCTTTCTGGAATCTATACTGGCACATTGACTCTAAACCAATGCTAAAGTCTGAAAGAATACCTGTTCAACATCCAGCGGTCATAAAAGCAGCATAAATAGTAATTGCATGTAATTGCTTGCACCAACCTGCCATTTAAATGTTTATTCATTGCCATTTTGACTTTTCCAAGAAGAATGTGTCAGCCATTGTGTCCTCTTCTTCCGCTGAGACAAAAGGACAGTTCAACCTTTTTTTCATCATTCAATACTGATAAATGCAAAATGAAGAGGAACATGGGCTGACAAAAGTTTTTTTTTTTTATGTTTTGTTTTTTTGTACTTTACTAAGAAACTGACTAATGGGTCAAAAATCATTGACATTCTGTAATTATGATTATTATAATTATTTTTGTGGTAATTACAGCTGATTTAATTGAAGCTTGTGCTGTTGTGCTGAATTAATCAATGGGCACTTTAAAAAAGATGGCGTAATTAAATCTCATTCATTTGCCATGGTGAAGTGGATTTACTGTGGAGGAAATTGGAGAAAAAAAAAACATATAATATCCATTTGTGATTTGCATGACATTTGTCGAGTTTTGTGATAAAAATTCAATCAGTAGGTTGCAAATGAAAAGGCATGTGTGGTGGTTGTGGTGTGTGGGGGGGTGTAGTCCTCATGAAGCATCCGCCCTTGCAAAAGCTTTGGTCTGTCAGAGAGAGAGAGAGAGAGAGAGAGAGAGAGAGAGAGAGAGAGAGAGAGAGAGAGAACAGGATGGTGGCCATGTAAGTCTTAGACTGCCCTGACTGATGAGCAATGTGGCACCGCAGTGTACAAATGAATCACATATTCTCAACTGCCACAATTATGTGAGAGCAGAAATGACAATGGTAGGTTCATGCACTGTATTCTTTTGAACAACTTGATGATTTCATATGTTGAGGATTGATGTCTCAGTATTTGATGTATCATAATGATTCTGTGAAACTCCCAAGATCACTGTAAAGCTACAGAGATCTGTTGCACTAGTGTTGTACTTGTGCTACAGACAATGGACTGATGGACTGAAAAGAGAGAGAGAGAGAGACAGACAGAGAGAGAGAGAGAGAGAGAGAGAGAGAGAGAGAGAGAGAGAGAGAGAGAAATGTATGGTAGTATTGAAGCTTTCCATTGATCTTTGTGCCGCTGTGCTGAAGCAAGGGTGGCATTGAAGCCCACACATGTGCACCTACAGTAAGATTAATGACCCAGCAGTGGAGCGTGTGGTTTGTCTGGGGATGGGGGAGAAGGAACAGCATTAATGGCAGAGTGTGGGAAGCACACAGTCTGTTGTCATACAGCTGAGAGAGAAGAGGGGCACCACTGGAAGACTGAGGGGTGGAAACGCTGCCCAGTCACATCAGAGGTTCCTGCAGCAGCCAGTGGTGAACAGATAAGGCCAGTCTGTCAATGCAGGTCAATGGAAGCCAGGCTTCTTAACAGCAGATTATTCAACATCATCACACGCTGATATTGATCAGTTTGGATTATTTGTGTGCCACTGACTAGGTGTTGACTGCAGGGCTGCTGTCTGTTCTGCCTTGCCGAGTCTGAGCTCTCCCCAGCTCAATGAGCCTTCAGTGATAAACAGGAGACTGTGAGGCAGCCAGCAGAGATGCTGCAGACATCATCGGACGTCTACACACTCTCACCGGTGCTCTCAGCCATTACATTAGACATAACATCAGACACTTACCACCCACCAGCACTTTGAATACTCTCTCCTATAAAAACACAGCAAATTGTTTATTGCTGATGATACTTTATAAAACTCCTCTAGGGGGCCATATTGTAAGCAGTAGGTGATTTTGATTGGCATTTATGGCTTTGCTGGGAGACCTTCCTCCACAAAGAGAACAAAACGAAGACCAACCACTGTAGTGATCCCTGACCTCCCCTCCTGGAGAGTGTGTGGGCTAAATAGTGTTGTATGTGTGCGAATTAAACAGATCTGCTGGAAGCTCTTTGCCAGTGGTGCTGCTGGTTGGTTTGGGGGGGATTAGTCGTCTCTGGCCTCTCCAGTTTAACCCTAAAATCCTCTGGAGGGCAGCTGCTGAGATTCGACCCTTCCTGCCATCTGCCGTCACGACTCCGCAGCGCCCGGAGGAGGAGGGACTCCCGCCACTCTCCCCACCCATAAGCCACTTGGGCCGCCACACTCGTCCAGATTAGCCATGTAATCAGTGACTAATAAAGCAGCAATCTGCATCATTACGGCGCCACACGCCGAGGCGCTGATCAGGGCTGGAACAGGCCCAGCATGCAGTCACATTGGGGTTCAGTGACCGGGTAATTGGTACCATTTAGTCCCACACTTAGAACATGAAAGGAAAGGTGGATTAGTCCATGTTTGAGCCGGCGCTGTTGGGAGTCCAAAGACGCCAGTGGAGATGGTTTTATGTGGATGTTCTTCAGTGTTTGTATGCAACACGCTTAGAAAAAAAACCTGTTCTCTAAAAACAGTTCTCTAATTTGTTGCACCTTGCAAATTGGTATGTAATGCCATGTTGTGCACTTATTTCCTTTCTTGGCGTTTGTATTTACAAATGTGTGGCACCACCATGACTGATGGTTTAGTGTAGCCTAGTGTATTTATTTGGGTCAGACAGTGGAAAGCAGCGGAGTCATCATGAAACAGGATTAGTGGTTGAAAGGCCCCGGAGTTCAGCAGAGAAAAGTCGCTTACGCACTAAAAGTGGATCTCCAATGGAGGAGAATATCATAACAAAAATGACTGATAGCAGCATGCAGCACCAAACCCGAATGCAGTCTTCAGTGAAAATTCATAATAATCTGTGGAGGGGGTGTTAATTGACAGGCATAGTTGGAAGGCTTAGCTATATTAGAGTGTACGTGTAACTGAGGCACTCTGAAACAGTCTAAACTGTACATTAGAAATCTCTGAAGTTGAACCAATCCAGTGACATTACTGGATACAATGAGTGTACATATGTGGGGCTGCTCTAAGGGCTTGAGCCCCTGACCCATTGCCACTTCATATAAATGTGTAATACAAAGAGTATCCCATGCAATCCAATTTTGGCATCCCATCAAATTTTTGAAGTCTTCAACGCCCCCCATTAGTCCACCCATATACTGAAAATAATTTCTTATAATCTCTATTTCACCAATGGTCTTCTCCTTGCAACAGCATAATAAATAAATAAAATATGAAATATGAAAATATGAAAATGAATAAAATATTTTTTTCAGAACACACTTGCTGATTACTTGCTGTTAATTTGCAAAAAACATAAATGTAAGACAACCAGGTAAATGTGTTATGTGTTACCTTTTGCAAAACCTAACCAACTACGCACAACTTGTATTATATATGTAGGCCTATAAGGTCACCAGCAGCAGTTATGCACACAAAAGGCTGTAAGATTCCAGACTGTTGCATGTCTGTATAAGGGCTGAGATGTTAATTAATTAAACTAAATAAAGTTAATATAACATAGAGGAAAATAATATGTGTAGAAATGTGCCCCTGATAAAGTTCTGAGGCCCTGACCCTCCCATGTATGTTTGATGTTTACTCAGGGAATTGAAATAATCTTTTTTTTTTTTTTTTCTTTTTAAGCTTTGAGGTTCCTGAAGCAAACTGGCAGAGAAAGAGAGAGAGAGAGAGAGAGAGAGAGAGAGAGAGGTGACAGATATTCCATTCATGATAAACACGAACACCGGCTCCATTACTTTTCCTGCCTCTAACGTGCGTATTCACTCTGATAAACACTCCATTTTCGAAATCCCACACCCCTCTGAGTATGTATGAGTGTTGCATTTTTTACTGCTCTGGGCCACAGTGGGACATCTTCAGCAGCACGGAAACATTCAGCACTTTATCATTTAGACAACAAGAGCTTTTGTGGTTTTAATAAATCCATATATCTAGGCCCGTGCAAAATGAAAACAATGAAACTGAGTGATGTAATCCACTCATGTTGTATTCCTCAGACTTGACTGTGGAATACAAGCAGTGAAAGATCTCCATCCTTCTATCATTCTAAAGGAAATGTCATGGCCTATAGCCACTCACAATCACAAACTGCCTTGCAGCTCCTGGATGGAAAGGATGCTGCAGGCATTGCCCTATCATGCCAGTCTGGTGTTTGTGGCAAATCAACTCATCAGGCATTAATTAACTACTGAAGGGTAAGGGTGATGGAGGCCAGCTGCTCTTGGCAGCCTGTAGCCATTTGGGTCGGGATTATGTCCCTGATATTAAAGGCATCACGGTTTTAATGAGCGACTTTGGGTCCTGTTCAAAAATGTTCATCCTCTTTGCCGATGTTCATCCTCTGTGCCGATAGTTTTTACTTCCAGTTAGTTAGTTCCTTCCTTTTTGAAGTGTGCAAAAAAATATGCCCTGTAGCGGTGACAGGCTTGAGACCTCTCTTGATACATGGTATTTATAGCGCCTCAGGAGAGGTAAAAGGACTTGTATTAGCATGGCATTAATGTGTCTGTCTGTGTGTGCATGAATACTGAATACTTACAGTATGAGGCAAGTGGTGAAACACATTAGCCTTACTTAACATGCTGGAGGCAAATAACTGAAAAATGTTCCACTTTCAAAGTATGTCTGATGTTTCATCAAAATATAAAATCAGAAATAAACAGGAAATGAGTTCAATTACTTGTGTTATTGGAAAAAAACAATAGCATACACCAATTTCACCATAATATATGGTAACAGTTTTGAAGGTGCTACACAAACATGACATGGAAACACAAAGTCCGCAAGTATCTGACATCACTGACCCATCCCCTCTACACTCAAATGGGGTATTAAAATGCATACATGTAGGTGCCACTCCAGAAACACAGTGGCGAGTTATCACATATCTCCATAATCATAATCAGCCCATCTCATAATATGATCCGAGTATGAGAGTTGCCCAGCAATAGCCACTATTGTTAATTTAGCAACAACTGAGCAACAAAGACTGTTAAGGTTCACAGTAGCTTTGTGGCTACGCAGTCTCCATATTCAATCAAATGAGATGCCTTTGTTTCCATTATTTTGTCTCCCTCAGCTCCTTTGTTTTGAAACAGTGATATGAATAAGATAAGAATATCATGAGAAAGGAAGTCATTTGACCAGGGAATTATGATTGTCTCTCCAAAAAAAGCGTGGGGAACAAATCAGTTGGTTGAGATAGTGGCCATCTGCATTTGCCAGAGGCAAAGCTCATTTGGTCTCAAATGATTCTCAACTGGACTCCCCTGGCTGTACAGAAATGCTCCTGGAATCAAAACTAAGTGGAATAGTATGAAAAGCAAAAGGAGTCATTTGAATAGAAGGAAAGGACAAGTATTTATTTAACACACAAGTCACAAGTTTAAATAAGTCTGTCCTCCAACAAGTCTGATGTGTCACATTATCTATGCTCTTCAGAAATTTAAAAACCTAACAGTGCTAGACACATTCATAGACTGATGTCTGAAATTCATGATCTTCCGTGGTCTTTCCTCTTCCTCCATCACAAAAAAACCCTGGAAATCACAGCATCTTCAGTGTTGGGTTCAAGGAAGGTTTGCATTTCCATGTAAGTGTTTTCAGTCAGAGTTCCAGAACACTAATGCTGGACATCTGGCCCTGAAATCAGCTCCATTCCCCTGCACCTGTTTACTCCGGATTCATTGGAACACTAATGTGGCCCACTACTGTATATCAAATTACTGCACCATATGCTGGATGAGCCCATCTAGTAGTTAACTGGTCTGTGTCGAAGACTATCCAGTAAACCCATTTATGTGACAGTAGGTGGTGTGGACATTGTTTTTGTAGTCATCTAATACATGCAGCCTGGGGAATCTTGTTTGGAAAGGACACCATTTGAATGGTCTTTGGAGGCCACACACAACTTGTTTTCCCCAGTTTAATTTTCTCTTCTGCATACAACACAAAAAAATATCCATTTTCTTTGCTTTCAGTCTTGGGCTTTCTTACCTGTGGGAATAATATTCTCTGCTCGTCATTTAAATATTACACACAGCAAATTCTCATGCTCACCTGCACAAAAACACAACTGCAGAGCACATTACCAGGGCATGGGGAGCAGCTAGCTCTCAGTCTCTCAGCTCTCAAATCTGCTTAGCTCCAAATTAATCTTGTGCCAAGGCAAAGGGGACAGCTCCGGGGCTTGTTTATTTGGATCCCCAAGTGCTCTTTTAGCAGCGCACACAAACACTCAGGCCCACACCCCATAACACCACCTTGTGCAACCTTGTAGGCACAGCCCTGGAGTCAGGTATTGGTAATGAATCAGGGAAGCAGTTTCTAGCACCCCTCATCTGTGCAGATCTGCCTCTGGTTCCCCTGTGCTGCGTTTAAACCTCACAAGCCACTGTTGCACCTCTGCAGAAGGCTTCACTGTGAGCAAGCTAGGCTATATCTCCACCATCAAGCCGGCCGCACACCGGTTCCGACAGCATTGTGGAGCTTTCGGATCCGACAATTTCGCCTAGCACCTAGCACAGTAGCCTGTGAAATTAACATTGGATGTCAATGGGCGGCTCCGACAAAATAGACTTGAATCGTAATTCACAACCGACGGTGGAAGACATCGGCGCTGGTGTGCGGGTTGCATGAAAACAATGGAATCGAATGTTGGGAGCAGAGTGCTCGCACTGTGTCGGAAGCGGTGCGGAGCCCTTAGGTAGGCTGTACCTCCACCGTCACAAGGACCAACAGATAAGAACTCACATTGCTGCACCATATAGGGAACAGGTGACATATCCTCTCTCATTGAAGATACAAGATATTTGTGATATAGATGAAAACCTATACAACCACAGGAGAGGAGTAATGATGGAAATTACCTATAAGGGAGCTATAGTGTAAAAGTCTTCAGAGGAAATATTCAGTTGTTTATGGGAGACCTTTATATAATTGTGATCTCTCCTGTCACCTCCAAGACTGTAAACCATCTCATGGGTCTGTAAACAGGCTGATATTCTCATCAATGTCCATTCTCTTCTCTGAGGGCACAGTAACATCTGTAGCCATCATGGACACCAGGCAGCCATGTCTGACTTGAGCCGCTGGGCCACTGACCAGCCATCTGATTGGTCCTCTGTGACACGGTCTCCCCGAGAGACATGTGGTGGACAGGTAGTGCCTAAGACCATAAAGCTGAATTATTTACAGCAGAGCACAGCCCAGCAAAACAGAGCCGAGCACAGCACAGCACAGTACAGCACAGCACAGCCGACAAACTCCTGCCTCCAGCAAACCCACCTCCCTCCCTCTCTGCCTCCCTCCCTCCCTCCTTGCCTGCCTCACAATAAGGATAATTAGTGAGGCTAATGTATTCAACAGATCCAGGGAAAAAGCTTAGTGTGTGTAAATAAGGGCAATGAGCAGATTTATTTACCCTTGGATCTATATTTTAACAGCCCTGCTGTCCGCACCTTCTGCTGAGCTTTTCTACAGAAAAGGAGAAGAGAGTAAAAAGATGAGCCACATACTGTATTGTTGCACACTAAGCAGCCATTTTGTTATTTCCCTATTTAAGTTTAACTAACTGAAATTGGCTTATAAAATCCAAAGTTTGTAAACTTTGAATCATAAAAAGAGGCATTGTTCATGTAGTGTAAAAAGGAAGACATATCTTTTAGTCTTACAAAAGAGGTTTAACATGCTGTTCCTGGTCTTTATTGGAGTATAAATGCCAGCATGGAGATAGATAGGAATATGACAAACCCTGCAGAATGTCAGAGGTGGACCTTTGATTGAATGGTCACTCTGGGTCATCCACTCTGCCACACTTGCAAAAGAGCAGCCGTGGAGCAGGTGGAGGAAGAGATGTCATAATGAGCACGGTTCCCTGGCCAGACTGAAACTAATCAATTCAACTCAAAGGGCTTTGAACCAAAGGGAGACATGTGGAAGCAATCTTCCCTTTTTAACTTGCATCTTTGACTAATTCTTAAATCTTTGACTATTAGCCTTCTCAGACAATTAGATGCTGAGACTTTAAAGGCCTCAGTCATAGCCAGTGAAAAATGATTTGGCTGTCCTGTCATGCAGATAACTTGGCTACGCACACACACACACACACACACACACACACACACACACACACACAAAAAAGAGAGAGAGAGAGAGAGAGAGAGAGAGAGAGAGAGAGAGAGAGAGAGAGAGAGAGAGAGAGCAATAACAAGAATGAAAGGGAGGTAGAAAGAATGTACTGGCATTTAGTTATAAAAGTCACACTCACATACACATATGCACATACACACACACAGAATAAATACACGCCTACATATAGTGGCTGCATCAGATGTGCTAAAGAGAATATTGGCCATCAGCTAGTAGAATAGAGAAAAAGAGAAAAAAGCTTGTGTTTGAACAGACTGACTGGCGACAGGCTCGTTTAAGTGCTTTCATTCAGAGACACTGCTGATGTTTTTCATCCTACACTGGGTTACCAAAGCTCATAGAACATGTTTCTGAATGGGCTCATATGAATGCCCTTGTAACCTGTTAGTCTGTTCAAACATTAGCGCACATTCCAATGGTAGCAGTGTGTAAATGCAGAGAGCAAGACACAGAGAGAGAGAGAGAGAGAGAGAGAGAGAGAGAGAGAGAGAGAGAGAGAGAGAGAGAGAGAGAATTGAAGAAGGGCATATTGAGACATGAGAATTATTCCCTAACGTAGACCGGTGTTGTTAGAACTACAAGGGTAGATTACAGTATATCAACACGTTCCAAGTGATAACTGTAGACAAGTTACTGGCATTGCATGCAAAGGAGAAGTGATAGAATAGACCCTGTAGCTAGAGCCGAGTGTGAACGAATAACACCATAGCTCAGCATGTTCTTTCCTCCCCATCCCATTCCATTTTATTAAAACAGACAGAGCTGGAGACAAAACCATTAGGGTTGTACTCCTCTGTCTACCAAAACACACAAACTCTCTCTCTCTCTTTCACATGCACACACACACACACACACACACACACACACACACACACTCTCTCTCTCCCCCCTCTCTCTCTCTCTCTCTCTCTCTCTCTCTCTCACACACACACACACACACACACACACACTCTCACTCTCCCTCTCTCTCTCTCTCTCTCTCTCTCTCTCTCTCTCTCTCTCTCTACACACACACACACACACACACACACACACACACACACACACACACACACTTCTGTCTCTCAAACTTACACCTATACACATAAATGTAACACTTACTGTGATGTTTAGTTTCCTGAGAGTCATACCTATAAAAACTGATACATTAGCTCCAGTAAGCCTAGCTCCAAACAAGAGACACAACAACATCTCCACATGGCACATTAAACATGGCACATAGCTGCCACAAGGATCATCTGGAGTAATCATTCCCACATGTTATGAGAGGCAAAAATAAATGACATTGGGCCAATCAAATTTCCTCAGTGAAGTGCAAAACAGCTTTAAAGGTAAATGCTGGCTGTGTGTGTGTGTGTGTGTGTGTGTGTGTGTGTGTGTGTGTGTGTGTGTGTGTGTGTGTGTGTGTGTGTGTGTGTGTGTGTGTGTGTGTGTGTGTGTGTGTGTGTGTGTGTGTGTGTGTGTGTGTGTGTGTGTGTGTGTGTGTGTGTGTGTGTGTGTGTGTGTGTGTGTGTGTGTGTGTGTGTGTGTGTGTGATATGTGTGTGTGTGTGTGTGTGTGATTGAGGAGGGTTATCCAGATCTAGCTAGTTTCACAGCTCAGTGGTCACTCCAAGAGAAGTAGTTTGACGAGTGGCTGAAGAGACTGCCATTCAGATCCCTGACCTGCTGACTCCTCTTACAGAAACTGTCTTCTGAGTGAGTGTGTGTGCGCGTGTGTGTGTGTGTGTGTGTGTGTGTGTGTGTGTGTGTGTGTGTGTGTGTGTGTGTGTGTGTGTGTGTGTGATTTTGGTTTCATCCATTTATCTTTGGGAGAGACCCGAAAGAGCTGAAAAGTGGCATAAAATCTTTTGCACTTGAAAACCAGAGATTACAAAACAATTAACTGGATCGTGGCGGCTCAGCTCGATGAAGTTTCTCTCTCTTCTGCCGTTCCTCTCCTCTCCTGTCTTCCTCTGTGTTCCTTGGATGACCTCCAGACTGTAAAATGTTTGTCCAAAAAGCTCTGGCTGTGTTTGAGCGAAAATTAATCTGTCACTCTCCGGCACCGAGTGCCCTGTCAATGCTTTCAGCCATACTGCACATATAAAACAGCCAGTCGGCTGACAGCTTAGACACGGAACAGATCAACTCCAACCTCTTCAGGGAAGCAACAGACAAAAAGGGCAAACACTTGTGGCCCTTTGGTTTCTCACACACAAAATAGAGCCTTAACACACACAGATACACGCGCGCGCACACACACACACACACACACACACACACACACACACACACACACACACACACACACACACACACACACACACACAGCATACACACACACACACACACACACACACACACACACACACACACACACACACAGAAAAAGAGCTTTAACACACACACACTCACACACACACACACACACACACAGAGAGAGAGAGAGAGAGAGAGAGAGAGAGAGAGAGAGCAAGAGAGAGATGAACACATGGACAAATATTGATAGAGATAAAGAAGTAAAGAACAAACTGCAAAAAACAGGAAATGTACAGTGCACACTCATGAACACACTCACATGTGTACATGTGCACACACACACTGTCAAGCTTGAGAAAAATCAATAGCATACTGACAGTATTTTCCCAACAGGCCTATGTGATTCTACAGCTCACAGCTCATTACAAACACAAGATGACAGCCATATAGTGGAGCAAGGCAGTCCATGCACCCCCTCAAGCACTAGGAAAAACAAACAAACAAACAAACAAAATAAAAGGGAACACTTTTATCTTTGCCCTGCAAGAATAAAAATCTGTCATAGCTCTTCTTGTTATGACACCTGACAGACACACACACGCGTGCGTACAGACACACACACACACACACACACACACACACACACACACACACACACACACACACACACACACACACACACACACACACACACACACACACACACACACACACACACACACACACACACACACACACACACACACACACACACTCAAAACTCATCATGCTAACATTCTACAGTTGGCTAGTAATTTTGACCATGATTGGGAAAGGTTGAGTATTGCAACAATCTCAGGCTTGATTTGCTGTAAAACCCATTCAGCATGTATGAGGTGGCTGCAATAAATCTAAGCCCTGGAAATGGATGTGCTGTGGTGTTTTCAGTGGTCCAGGCCTGTTATCCTAGTGTAGAGGAAGAGGTGGTGGCACCCGGACGGGGGTATAAATCATGTTTGGATCATGCAGGGGAGGGGCTGTGGCAGCGGCTATTATTTTATTAATCATCGCAGCCGGACGAGCAGTTCATCCTCTTGTCGGGGGCTCGCTCATCCACGCAGGGGCATTAACATTCACAGCACAGCAGACACAAACTCAATTTGCTGCTCCAAAAGTCCTCGTGAGAATAGCCCTCCATTCTTTCTCTCTCGCACAGAGCTCTGCTCTGAGGTGGAGTTTCTCTCTCTCTCTCTCTCTCTCTCTCTCTCTCTCTCTCTCTCGGCATTGATAGTGGAAATTCTGTGGGAGGACAACTATTCTATTACATTTGACATCAACCTGTTCAAGTTATCATTTTAGCCGAGGTTATGTGATGCAAATTAAAAACATCAGCCTCTCTTTTATAGGTAATGGAATATCTTTTAGCTGTCAAATACTCCTTTGGATTTTACAAATGGTGACTGTAGTAGTAAAATAAATAAAAGGGATAAGTTTTTCTTTGCGTCTCGTTGCAGACATGCAGAAACAAAAGTAACTGTACAGTCCAGACTGCAGGAGATGCAGGCAACAAGAGCGACAGATATAATTCAACACTAAAATGACACTACAACGGTGAGCAATACAGTTTGCCAACTTGAGCTATCAAGTTAAAAAATTAAAACCAGTGCAAATTAGCTTTGACACGTTTCGTTGACAAAGGAAATGTCGATGGACTCATCATGAATGATTTGAACTACATGAGCGAATACTGATTGTTTCCAGGGTTGTTCAGGATTTGTCAACAACACTGAGTCTTTTATCGCTTGCAGTCTGAATGTACAGTAAGCAAAGGGGTTGCTGTTTGTTGGGGCCTGGAGTAGTAGAAGGATTTGATGAGGAGTGTCTCAGACGTGCCTCGGGTTTTTAGGGCCCTCTGTCCTGCCCGTCATCTCCACAGACTCCAGGCTCCAGGAGTCTGTTAGTCTGCTCCGCTCCCCTCTGCTCTTTAAATAGAGCTGACCTCAGAACAGACTCCGGGACTGCTACGGTCTTCAACTCGTTTGGAAGAGAGACAGAGAGAGAGAGACAGAAAGAGAGAGAGAGAGAGAGAGAGAGAGAGAGAGAGAGAGAGAGAGAGAGAGAGAGAGAGAGAGAGAGAGAGAGGCTGCAGTACTAGCCTCACATCGATACTAGAAATCCATGGTCACTATTCATTTCATCAGTTACAGTTGGTAGTGGGACTGGCACACGGTAAAGAGCATTGATTTTTCAAATTAAATCTATTTATTTTCAAACTAAAAAAACACTCAAACCTCTGACGCAATACAAATTCCAGATGGTGTTCCGGATTAACACCAAAATTTAATCATCTGTTCCTTGTCCTAATACCCAAATTACATCAAAATCTGTGCAGAGGTTTATGAGATATTTTGCACACAAGCAGACAAACAAACAAACAAACAAACAGAAGACAGACAAACAAACAAACAAACAAACAAACAGGCAGACAAACCAACGTCGCATAAAACATGAGCTCCTTGGCTGAGGTACTAATAAAGCATGAATTTCACATGACATCAGGAAGTCAGAGAGGAAGATGTTCCTGTGTGTCAAACAGGGAAAAAAAATTGAGGTTCTTGCTTGAACATAAATACGGTGCAGATACTCTCAGTGAAACAAATACTCATGACAGGCATCATAAATGTGTCTATATGAATGTATGAATGTCACATCCTCAACACGGCCAGTTTCTACCTATTCAGAATGGGCCGTAGCAAATGTTGTGAGAAGTGCTGACATCCTGATGTTTACCAATCAGTTTGGTCATTTTCAGACATGACCTCCAAGGAGCCTGCATATGCCACATAAATATTGCAAGGTGTTTGCTTATCGAACTTCCATTTGCAGAGAACAGTGGCCAAACAGAAAGTATCAGTGTCCCTGTTTGGATCCATACAGCAGTTTTGCCTAGCATCATTACCAAGCTGCATGTACAGTCGATCTAAGCTTGGCCACTGTAAAATATCCAACGTATTAATCTTTCCCACAATGACAGCAGTGTTCATAGCCTCCCTTGGCTGTTTGCTGCATGTATACTGCTGTGTCTGCGGGTGCAGAAAGTGCCTTGCCCTTTTAAATGAGCACCTAGGGAGTTAAATGAGTGGGCTGTAACTTCATTAATGTGGCAATCACAGCAGTGAGACAAACTCTGACAGCTCTGTCACTGCAGGCGCTCATCTGATTTGCCACACTTCAGATAGATTCAAATGTGGTGAAACGGCATCCAATTCTGTCTGCTTGCAGTACTGGATCTGCCCAGATACCCTTTTTTTTTTTTTTTTTTTTTTTAACTGATTAAAGGCCAAGCTGAGGCTCACAGGGAGCAGGATCACCAGCTAATGCTCATCCTGGGGCCTGAGAATCTATAAAAAGATGGAGGCCCGTGATTGCTAGTATAGTAGATAGTACATAAGCAACTGATATTCAGCTACAACCACGCTCTGTATATTGCTTCCTTCCTCTGTTGCTGTTCTTGTCGATGCTGCCCATCTGGTATGTGTGTCAGTGAAACCTCAGAGGGCTCTCGTGAGGCTCTGGCATGATCGCCTCTCTCCAGCCCAAACTTCCTCTCTCCTGCCTGGCAACACACACATTCACGCACGGATGCACACACACACAGACACACAGACACACACACACACACACACACACACACACACACACACACACACACACACACACACACACACACACACACACACACACACACACACACACACACACACACACACACACACAAACGCGCGAGCACTCACATGCACACACACACACACACACACACACACACAATGTCACCAATGCTCTCT
Source organism: Sardinella longiceps (assembly GCA_027497455.2). Lineage (NCBI taxonomy): Eukaryota > Metazoa > Chordata > Actinopteri > Clupeiformes > Clupeidae > Sardinella > Sardinella longiceps. Next base: position 12,277,360 of record JAODXP020000004.1, on the reverse strand, counting down.
CACACACACAGTAACACATACGCAAACACAGTGACAGACACACTCACTATTTACACAGTGTGCCACTGCAGACAGGGTGTCACAGCAAAGGAAGATGAAGAAGTGGTTAGTCTTTCTATTTAAACACACAACACAATGCTACTAAATATGACTCCCTTTAAATAACTTGGGAATCAAATCAAAGGATCGGCAATAGCATGAATGACCTGCCTGTACCGCTGATAAATTATCAGATAAATTATGCAGGAGAGCACATGGAGACATGAAAGTAGTACACATGATGAAATATGGTTGCTAAAATATTAATGAGTGTGTGTGATAGGCAATCTATTTACCACCATTTCTCTAAGGAGACAGCTTTCTCCCCTAACAAATGCTGCATGTGTGCCTTGTGCGATGACATGTTGAAGCCACATATGGATACCCCATTATAGTCCTGTGGTGGCTGCTGGTGGTCTCTGAATTGGGAGGCATACATTTATTTCTCTAGGCTGCGCAGTAAACATATTTTCCCTTTACAGCACGCTTTCTCAGACTGCAGTATGCATACCGATTGAATTTCAAAAAGGCCTGACCTGCCGCTACCAATTTCCTATCGTGCATTCACAAGACTCACCGCTCCTACACCAACCCTATCCCAAGGCACAGATTTGATAGAATGACATATGGGTCTCTTTTTTATCAAAAGGGTGGGGATGAATGCAATTTTACTGCAAAAGAGAACAACAGATTTATTTCAGTGTGGCAGGGAGTGACTGAAAGAAACAGATATAGAATGAGAGAGAGAAAGAGAGGGAGAGAGAGAGAAAGAGAGAGAGAGAGGGATTTGATGTTGAAGGAAATGCCAGGATATTGTTAAGGTCAAATAAATGACTCGATGAAGCCCACGTTTGTGTCACCCGGAAAAGAAAAGCGCTTACTCTGTGGGTTCCACCTGCTCCATCAAGGCGAAGGTGACTTTGTGGCTTGACCCTGTGAAATAAACAGCGAGATGTGAGACTCACTCAGACGAGGCGGAGTGGGAGAGTAGCCATGAAATGATATTAAATGAGGAAATGTCACAGCCTTTGTAAATATTGGCACCTTGAATGAAGGTGAGGCACTGACCTTTAAATCGAAATGTTGTCAAACTGACGCAGGCATGACTACAATTTAAAAATAAAAACACCAGCCATGCAGTCGCACACTAAGATGTTCACAAAGCGCTGCACCATAGACTAGTGTGCAGCCTTATACGATAGAGGCAGAAGGTTACCTGCGGCCATAGTGAGGCCAGAGAAGTCTTTACGAACTGTTTGCCATTCAGGAGAGATGCCTAATTACATTTCAGACGTGTGACTCACTATCATGCAGACTGCTTGTTCAGCAAAACCCAGGAGAGAGGTGACTTTTAAACAACCTCTACATTAAAGCTGAAGGCCAATCCCCTTTGTGGTATTACCAAAATGCCTGCCTCTGTTTGTCTTTGAGCACCTGAGAGAATTCCCTGCAGAGAATTAGTGCGTGTTTGCTCATGCAAAACGTTAAATTATAACTTCCCTCCCCAAAAGCCTGACACGACACACTAGAGAGACTGGGGAGGGATTGTGTGCTCGGCATTTCTGAGAGGAAATGAGCATCTTTAGCATGAGTCATCCCTAAAGCCTGGGCCTGCGAGCAGCTAAATCACCTCACACTCTCATCACTCCCAGATCAAAGTCAGGCAAAGACATTAAGACATGCAGAGATACTGGATGTTGTGTATAGGCCTTCCCCACAGTACTGAGCAGAGAGTTTGAGACCAGAAGAGTTCACAACTTTTGTGTTATTAATTAATGAAAGTTCATAAAGTATTATGATTTTGAGTATTATGATATGTGTCTTGTGCAATAATCTTGTGCAATAATGTGTATATCAAGATATTAAATGTGTGAATGAGTGAATCATTCATCTTGACAGATTTACATAGACAGAACAATAAAAACCTGCAATATTCTCTAACATGCAGATCACAGGCCACAGCTCAACCACACCTGCACTCTTTTTTTTTTTTTTTTTTGTAACTGTGATAAAATACATCTTTGTCATAGACAATTTTCCACACTGTAGACCATTCAGTCTACAGCTACTCTTTCCTGCACTACATATTCCCATTAACGATTAAAGGAAAGGGTCTTTAAGAAAAAGAATGGGAAGATTTGATGCTACAGAGACTGAATAACAAACCCAATTACTAGTGCTGACTCAGTGGGGCATAATGAAATGAAACTGAAATTAGCCTAAGTTGGTATGCCCCATTCACTTAGTGTCAGTTGCCGGTTCACTGCTCGGTCTATGTTGTATCAAATTTTCTTGTTGTACCTACAGCACTTGGTGAGTTTGAACAACGGGGCTATGGATTGATTTACACTGGATTTCTCCTTTAAGAGAACACCGCGGGAGAGTTTTAGAGCAAATATCTGTAGGGTGTGTGCATTCAGATCCAGACATCAATCCTCACCTTTTGCTCTGTGACACCGTCCTTGAGAGCCCTTATCTGAATAAAAGAATAAAAAAAAACTTACAAAAAGAGTACTAAAAACCTGAAGGCTGTCTAGATCTATTGTGAGAAGTATGCAACTTATCTATTCATGTGAATGGAGGCATCAGCATGCACATTCTTTAGCAATTACTGGCAAAAAAAAAGAAAAGAAAAGAAAAACGAGTTGCAGGTCACTTGGCAGAGCCTATAAATGCCTAAAATCTCAGAACAAGTTTGTCAGACAATGCTTGGTGTTGGCTTAGAAGAAAAGGAAGAGACCACATGAAATAAATTATTTATGCCTACGTAATTGCATCATTTATTTTTACAGTCAGAATATCGGCTTGCTTGTGTACATATGCCTTACAGCTGGTAAACACACACAGCTCAAGCCCACTCCGTCCCTCAGTGCAAGAAAATTCCTTTTGATGCGAGCTTTGTCACCCACTTTGGTGTAACACATGGACGATGACATCGGCGAGAGCCATCAAAGGAGGTGGCGGGAGGAGAGCAGCTGGAGGAGTGGAGGGGTCTCACAGGGAGGAGGAGAGGCTCCCGCAGGGCTGCTGCTTAATTATTAACACACCGTTACTCCCCCCACCCGGCCCCGACACACACACACACACACACACACACACACACACACACACACACACACACACATACACACTAGCACACACACACACACACACACACACACACACACACACACACACACACACACACACACACACACACACTCTAGCACAGCTTCAGGAGCTCCAGAGAGCCCAGCCAGATCAAAGCTGCAGCCCAGCTTCTCCTGCAGAGACACTGACTCAATTACCTTTCCTTTCCAGTAAAATGGCCTGACACATGTCATCAATTAGACTATGGAAATGACTCCTTGCAAGTGAAAAAAAAGAGGTGATGGTAAAGGGGAGACCATGGAGTTGATGAAAATCAGATGATTGAGGCCTGTTTGGTGTTATCGGAGAAGGTGGTATGTATGTCTGTGTTTTAGGCCTTGGGCAACCAAGATGTGCCTATCCCATTCACAGTGATTACAAACAAGCAACACATGATAGTGTCAGAAGTAATTTGACACAGTGAAAAACATCTCTCATCTTTTGCTTTCATTCTAAAACAAGATGACAATAGAAACTGCAGTGATGAAGCAAAATGGAGGGAATTGCCTTCAGTGCCAAATCTGCTTGTGAGTGGAAATGATTGCATCTGGAAATATGATCCTCGGGAGAAAGAGATGGAGATTGGAAGTTGGGGATGTGCATGTAAATGATAGGCTATCCAAATTTATGTACTTGTTTGGACTTATTACTCTGTCAATCATTTGTTTTGTTGCTTTCCCTGTGCAATTTTTAAGCCCATTTTGAGCAGATTTTTCCCTTGTGCAACAATTTCTGGGATTGTGCCGAGTTTCATTTTAATCGTGCTTCCTGCATCATGGAGTACACATTGGGTATTGGGTAAACAGGTAAATTAAACCTGTTGGAAATTCTGTTGTCCCTTGTGTTCTGAAGCACAGCCACCGCAATTCCCCTCTGAAGGCAGTGCTTTGGGAGGTGACCAAAGAACATCCCTTTCAAATCAACTGCATGTCCTTTGTTGGTGCATCTTTGCATCACATAGAACTAGTTGTTCTCACAGGCAACATTATTTACATGCACATAAGAAATTTATTCCCATACATAGACATAGAGTTCTGGGGTTCCAAATGTATTTTTTGTCACTTATGTAGTGTGAGCAAGTCATAGCTTGATATTGAATCATGTAGGCCTACTGTGGTGTGAGTACATGAACCATGAGCAGTGGACTTTTAACCCCTGCAAATTACTTACTTAGTTTGAGCTAGAAGTGACTGAAAAAGTTGTACAGTATGCCTAGTCTAATGCGCCAAACCATTTTGTCAGACTATGTATGCACCCTCTCGAGAGGAGCAGAATTCTGCAGAGATGCGAGTGCTTCCTGGGCCGAGTAAATATTTGGATCCCGAGGAACCTCCACCAGCTTCTGCTGATGCTAATGCTGGACTGAGCTAAATCAGCGTTGACAAATTTGCCTGAACCTAAAAGGCAGCAGCTGTTTCAATGGGCCAACTAAAGAGGCGCTATTGCAAGCCCCTCCCAGAAGGTGATTGGTTCTGACAGGCCACGGTCCCCAACAGACAGGCACAATCCATGGACCATCTGCTACCCAATGTTCAGCAGACAGCCTGTACTTAAAGGGCACCACAATCAACTTGACAAGAATGCCTAGCATTAAACTGTGCTACCTCTGGGTTGGTAATGCTTTCTGTATGTTGTTTTTCTCGGTCTTTACAGACTTTTTTCAGCTCAAACAGAGAATTCTGAAAGAAAAAAAACTTTACCATGGCCCAATATATTTGCTCAGTAAAGATGAAAAGTTTTCAACATACAGTATATCACCAGTTTCGGCTAATGAAATGCCGTCTGACTAATTAGTTGGCTAATGACCAATTAATAACACCTTTACAGATCATTGACTAAAAGATTTTCTTTTTTTTTTCTCCCAGGAAGGTGGGGGGCCTGACGGTGTGTTCAGAAGATGCTGACTGACACAAGAGAGAGAGACACACACAGGAGCTGTCTGCAGTCTGATTAATGGCTGAGGGGAAATACTGAAGTCTTATCTTTGAGTCTCCTCCATCCTCTAGGCACCAGGGGAGATATTGATGAGACCATGGGTGCATTTACATTACCTCTCAAGAGTGGAACAGTAATGGCTTCATCACTTTTCCCATGTAAAAAAAACAACACTATTAATGCTGCCCATCACTTGAGCACAATGAACAATTTCATGATTGTTTATTAGCAATTTGGGAACATGTAAAAGTGTCACATCATACAGTACATAGACCTAATTCATCACTCTATTGTCACACATTGCATTAGTAACAAATTAATGTTAATTACAGTGTAATACACTGATTATCAGCGTATAACAACATTATAAGCCTGGTAGGGTGCAAAGAGTTGAATGAATTCTGATTCTTATCTGAAACTAAACTTGATTTGTCCTTTTTTTATTTGTATTATTTTTTATTATTATTTTCATCCCGGTATTGTGACACTCCTAAGCACTGCATTTTGTAGCTCTGTGAGAAGTGGTCCATTTTAGAGAAGCAAAACTGTCTTTCCATTTCAATGGCCAAGCCTTTGTTTTGATGAGACCAGGGGCTCACACACAACAACACTTCAGCTCAGTGCTGAGTGAGGAGGATAGGGGAAGGTGAAAAAGAGAGAATGCAAAAAACAGCACACAAACAAGATAATTGTAGCACTCACAGGCACTTGGCTGAATTTTTTTGGATCGTTATGTACAGCACTTGTGAAGCACTTCTGAAGTCAGCTTTTTTTGGGGGGGGGCTGTTGATGTTGGTGTTTTAGATATACCACTAAATAACCCAAAACCAAATGTTAGATCTATGTGTGCCATAAGAGTATATCTGGAGGCCATTGACATATTTGTATTTGTAGCTGTAACTTTCATGTCTGTATGAGGCATGAAGACCCATAGAGTTCTTCTCTTGAGTTGTTTTCTAGTGGTATATATCCAGTACTACATGGTCTCAGACACACAGGCTAGTATTCTCCCAGGTGCTTCATTCCCAACAAATTCCAAGCATTTCAGCCTGCACTAAGCACTTTTTCAGACTACTGCCCCTGGGAGAATGGGCCTACAGTATGGCTCGTTGCTAGACATAGTGGCTGAGTAAATGTATTTGCTGCCGCTAGGGTTTTTAGATTTCTAGGATAGTAATCCTTAATCCCCAGGATGATTTGATATTGACCAGATCCTCATCAAAAACAACATGAGTGTCTTAAAGACTCCGTTATGAACACAGCTTTGGTTATTTCAATACAACTTCTGTTGTACATATTGTATGGATGCATGCATGTATAACATCACAGCTTAATCTTAAGGTGAAATATTTCAGTACTGTCTCTTGATGCCATTTTATACCATTTTCTAGTCTATGTAAAAAAGTAGATTAAATGAAGACACAGTGCTTCAAGTGTTACCCTTCCATTTATTTTCATTTTACTGTAGGCCTACTATGATTGTGTGCATTTTCTCTTCTCTTATTGGGTTCCCTAAGAAAATAGAGGCCTTGACCCTAGGTGATACAATTACTGTGCTCAGCCATCTGGGCTCTATGAACAGCCATTTGAAAGCTGCCGTGGATAAAAATTACTTTAAATGACTAAATTATAATTGTAAATGTAAGCGAATGTTGTTCTAACGGATACTTCCTCACCTACAAAGAATGGCTTTCAGTAAGTAACATTTTGACAAAACTTATACAACTCACAACAACTACAAAAGCAAAAGCCAACATAGCAGCCTTGGCCTTTACAACTATATTCAACAAAGCAAAACTCTTTCCCCCTTACTCAGTCATTGCTGCCTTTACCATCAAGTCTCCTTTGTGAACATAAACCAAATCATACAGTTCACATCAAGTAACTACAATAACTAATGTAAATGGTAATAACAAAAGAGATGAACTCCCATTGAGATGATCATAACTCAATGCTTGCATATAGAGCACGGATGTCTGAGGAGACCAAAGTAAGAAAACCCCTGCTGTCTGCCACAGGCTGTGTTCACAAAGCCAGTACACCCCTCCTAGGGAGCATTCATGGGCCAATTATAGCGATTAGTGCAAAGGAAAAAGGATAATCAGCTTCTGGAGCACAACTTTTCACAAAACACAAATATGTCCCCTCTAAAATGGCACAGATTAGTTTAAGTGATGAATATTGCTTGCAAATTGTGGCATTAAAAGTATTTCCAATATGTCATCTCCGCACAATTGTTCTATATTTCAAGTAAGTCTGCCAGGGATGGATCAAGACCTTTAAGAGGAATTTAGATACTAACATGTCCGCCTCAATCCTCTCTGCTTTAAGTCTTTGTTTGTTGATGTTTGTTTCTTCAGCAGAGAATCAGCCCAGTCGGCCACTATTCCAGTGCAACTTAGCCTCAGTACTGTAGAGCTTATTTTGTCATGGGGCAGATGAGCTTGCTCTCAAGGTTTGCAGAGGATTTCAGACTGTTAATATTTCTATAAGATAGAAATACATTATTATGTGACAAATAACCAACGTCTGCAGAGGGAAGTATACTTTGACCTCCGTCACATCTCTGCCATATCTCAGCTAGGATTTTGCCCCATCTTGGAAAAAAGTAACGGTCAAAACCATAGTCCATCAGTCTCCTAAAGTTATAAGTAAAGTTAAATCCTTGCCACTCCATATGAGCATCTGGTAGTGTCCATTTCTGATTTCTGTAATCATAAGCTACATGTTTACACAGGGCAGTATGACTAGTGTGGGGCGTTAGAAGTCCCATGCGTTTACTTTACCCATTCCATCTACATATCCAAGCACTTTGCAGTAGGTACCATTTTAATGATGTTTTTAGTATGTCCTAACTGTGAGTTGAACTCGGTCGGGAGACGGATTCTCTACCACTAGGTTTTCTCCCTCACAAATGTAGTTGGCTTACCTCTAAAGTTGATGAAACTGTTTATAATGGTTAGTGCATTTCTGCTGGATTGTGAGGATAATACCTGATATACAAAGCAAACCCGCCTGTTTGCCGGTGAAGGTCTTCTGCTGGGTGTTTACAATTCCCTTTCTGTGCCCCATGTAAATGTATTGATCTGTGTTCTGACACTGGCACAAGTGACTGAAGAGCTTGATAAATACGTTTGTCAAGTGGCTGTCAATATGCCATAATGAGAAAGGTCAAGTTGCTGCTAGTCTTCTCTCTGTGGAATGCTGATCAGTGAAAGGCGGGGATCTTAGCGCGCTGTGCACTTCACATTCCAATGAGTCGCATCAGCACCTATAGCGGACTTCTTGACCAGCATCTTACTGCACTGTGTAGAAAGATACTTGAAAATTTGCCACAAGATGAATGGGCACTTTATAAACATTAACATTTACTTATATAGAGTATATCTTAGGCAGCCACTTCTTACATGAGAATTGATAGCCTTGGTACATGTTGGTAGAAACAGACTGCTACTTATAAAAGCCTGGTAATAGAGTAGAGAAAGAGGTTGTGAGAGTTTATGAAATCAGGATAACCGATAACCACTCTCACAGACATGACACCGATATTGGAAGGGTCTGAGGTTTATTTGAGTTGCGGTAGACCTGCCCTGTGCTCCCCTGCACAACCACATTTCCTCATCTTGGATGTGGGTGAGAGATGGAGAGCCTGCCTGGTACAATATTGCTTTTATATTCCTCTGCCCAGCAGAGTCCCTCATAAATCAGTTCATTTCCTAGACCTGTCAACTTGATGATATTCAGGGGGAAATCTGTTTAAAGGCGCCTCCGTGAGGTGTTATGGAACACCTGCTGGGGGGACTCTGACAATCTGAGGGTGTGATTGTAAACACACACACACACACACACACACACACACACACACACACACACACACACACACACACACATACACACGCACATGTGTACAAAACCATAAAGACACAACACACTTAGAAATTCTGAAGTATGTAGTGCTGAACCATTCCATTTGTGGATGCGACAAAACAATTTTATTGAACGCATAATCTAAGTTTTTCATGTTAAGTTCTACTGCCCACAAACAACAAACAATCAAATTTCCTGTGATCATTCGCTTTTTACAAATAACATGTCAAATAACATGTCATTTTATTTGTGTTATAAATGTGAGGGAAAAACACATTTTCTGTGGAATATTCTATGACAAGTGGGTAGAATTTTAGAATTTAGAACCTATTCCACCATCATCATAAATATTTTGCTGCATAGCACACAGACACACACTGAAGCTCATGTAAATTCAGAGGTGCACACAGTCAATATAATGTGACAAGCGTAACGGCATGCAAGCTGAGTTATAATCCCTCCCATACATTATGGAGTGACTAATATGGCCAATACCATCTCATTCTGTCAGCACAGCCATGCTAATTATCATGAGCTTGACTGAGAAGGGGCTGCACAGGAGATATTTCAGCGCTGGCAGAGCCAGGGGTTTTGCAGGTGAGTAATGAGTTTAAAATGGCAACATTAGCCCGATGAATGCACAAGAAAGCACATTGACATTTAGCATGATTACAGTAAAATGTTTGTACTTGAGGCCCTAAAGGTTGCTTTTAACACTCTTATTGGTGAAGATTTAACGCTAATCACTGCCATGCTAACTGTAGGAAATATCACACAGCATGCTGTATGGAACTGAGTGAGATAACCTTGGCTACTCTGGGAGTCTTCTTTAGTGTTCACAGACCCAGAGTAGAGGCTCCACGGTCAGACCAGCTGTGTGCTTTTGGGGCAGATGTAAGCCTCTCATCTCTCATCTCCTTTAGGCTAAAATTCACACCCCTGCTGATTTCTCTAGGCCTTGAAGTCACTCTCATAATTCACTGGCAAAGCCAGGGGCACCTCGTAGGTGACTTAACACATTTAGTCCTTCTCGCTCATTAATTATCCAATTACTGGCCTACTTAGGCACAGAGATCTTGCTTTATGCAGGTAATAGAATAAGTACCCCGGGGGAGCTAAGTTGTGACCCCTGCTTACATTCACATGAAGGGAAATAACTCACTTCCTTAGTTGGCAGGACTGTGGAGGAATCTTGCCTAGGGCTGAATCATTGTGAAGCTTCAACCAATGAAAAGCCTATGAGCTTTGTCAAGCCAAAAAGTTCTGTAAGTGAATAACAAATTGAAAGCACTGTTTAGATAGATATAAAAGAAATATGCAATCTACTTTTCAGGGAGGATTGATTGATCTGTTTATTCTTTCCTGCCACTTTTAGTCATTCATCATGTTCTCTCTCTCTCTCCCTCTCGCCCTCTCTCTCTCTCGCACGCTCTCTCTCTCAGTCCAGATTTCAGCTGGTCTCAAAGTTTGACAGAAGCGTACATATTGTCATCAACCTTGAGCCAGAGTCTCTCTGTTACTCTCCAAGTCCTGTTATCTCTTAACCGAGACTTAAATTACTCTTATAAAACGTTTACTATTGATTGGCTCACCCTCGAAGAGGACCAGCTTATCTACCCACATATTTTCTGATTGGCATTTTAATCGCATTCACTCCCTCCCTCTATTTTTCCCCTCCTCGTCCCCTCTCCTCAACATCCTTCAGTCGTCCTCTGACGATGTCATGGGGGGGTTGCAGCTTGGAACTGGATCGGGTCGTCTCGCCTTATAAATGGCTCTCATTTAACTTAATGTGATGGCTTTGAAACATGTGTTGAGGAGGAAATCGAAACGCGTGTCTCCTCCAATGTCGTTTACATGCCACGTGGGGCGGCGTGCATGGAATGATGATCATGACACAGAGAGTGGGGGAATGTTAGAGTGTGTGTGGGGGTGTGTGTGTGTGTGTGGGGGGGGGGGTCACTGCCACTGCTTGTCAACTGTGGAGGGTTCCACTAATGCTCCCTCCTTCCTCCTCTCTGTTGGAAAGCGGGCCGGTGACAGTCCCAGAGGAGCAGTCTATAATATGGGCCGGGCCGTCCTAATGAGCCCGCAGTGCTGTCCCCCCCACCCCCCAGCAGCTGCAGCTGGGCTAGTCCTCTCGCTGGTGGTGGTGGAGCAGCAAAAATTTATGACAGGAATTCACTCGGGGCTATTTGGGTTTTAAGACTCTTTCCTTGTCGTTTTTTCATCTCCCTCCCGCCTTACTTTTTTTTTTTTTTTTTTTCTCCTGAAGCTAAAATTGTGTTTGAATGATTTAATGAACGGAACTCCCCACCAAGTGTTATGTTAGCAGTGATTCGAGGAAAGAAAAAGAAATAGAAAAGATGGCGTTGTAAGAAAAAGAATAACAAGTCAATGGCATGTTCCATTTTGCTCTCTCCAGCTCCTCCGCGGCAGGAGGTAACAGAGAAACAGTGCTGCTATATTTATGGGTGTTTTTTCCCTGTCTTTTTTCCCATGTAATGTTTGTGCCTAGAGGAGCATTTGAATAATCTATTATGTGATTTCATCAACAGATAAAAAAAGAGACAGAGGATCTGCCATTGGCCTCCCACAAATCTGGTGTGCGCTGAATATGTCTTGTGTTCCACCCATCCCTCTGGGTCTGGAGGGTAGTCAGACACTCTGGTCACTCAGATGACCAGAGCAACACACCCAGCCTCAGGTGAGGATGACAGACAATGCAAAACATACAATCCAAAAGCATCAATGAAAGTCACAAAATGAGTTTTCACACATAGTTTTAAAAGGGTAAGCCTGTTGTTTTCTTACCCACAACTCTTGTACAGTCTCTGATTTTTTTTTTTAATGATGCATTCTCACCAAGAAATGTGTATTTATCCGCAAACCAGCGATGATCATACAAAGTGATGAATGTGATTTTAGTTGTAAATGTTGCAAAAAGTCTATTTACTATGACTTCAGAGAAAAAAAAAGCCTTACATGCTTCTGAACAGAAAAGAACCCTGCAATGTCACCTGTTTTCTCAGACCATCAATATTAAAAAAGAAAAATATCAAAGAAATTGGGCAGCCTACCTTTTCTCACCCCCTTAATGACACATTTAACATGAAAACATGGGTTTCCCTTAACTTTGAATTACTAGGTTGTCATCAACGTTGTTTTGATTGCTGAAAATATATACATGCATTTTCAACATCAACACCCCTTGAAGAAATGTATTTTTTATGCTGAGTTTAGTTATGCTGTGTGGCTGTGGAGCATAGTGATTTGATGGGCCTGTCCTTATGGCCTGGACTGGGGATGATATGAGAGGGCATTGGACATTGAGGGAGGGCAGGGGGACTTGACCGGAGCTCCCTGAGGACAGGGCCGAGAGAGCACGCGACCCTCTCAGATAGCAATACCACAAGCTACAGTACACCATGACCAGCAGCTCCATCAAACCTGACATGTGACTGTGACTGACAAGGTGACTTTTGATTTATTTCATGTAGCTGAATAATAACCTTCATGCTGTGACAATATGGCAAGAGACTGAAAATTGCTTTTCTTTTTCCTTTTACATTACCCCACCTAACAAATGAATATCAATTTTATCTACCAAATGCAATTTATTGTTGCATACTTAAAAAATAGGCCAAGAGTGTCCTTTCTATACCATTAATATACTTTGTAGTATAGCCTAGGGGTGTTGTTAGGTGCCGTTTAACCCACTCAGCTCTGCTACATTCATGATAAGAGCGGACTCAAGGGGCTTATTGCCTTTCTATAGCCCACATATGTAGATCATGCATACCTTGATTGGTTTCATTAGCCACAGTAACAAGAAATGTAGCGATTTATTCTAACACATCAATTCCTCGGCCAAGATATATATTTCCTTCAACAGAATGGTTGCCCAAGTTAACTTTAGAATGTTGCAGCAATACAGAATGGATATGCAATTATATCAAAAGCAATTCAATCTAATATAATCAAGAATCGGAACTAATCATTTCAGAATTGGTCATACTTTTGTCGCCATTGATGTGAGTGGTCCAGATGCAGGCACCCCATAAGTGGGCTCATCCTCTGCTAGTAGGGCTGACTAGCAGCTAGGATAAACACAGTGTGGAGGTTTGGCCTGAGGATAATGCCACACTGTTTACTTTCACAACGGTTGCCTGAGTAGGCTATCGCAGTCTTTTATCCAACCCCACTGAGGTATACAGCCTCACAGGATAGAAGTGCTTATTATTCTGCACGGGTAAAGACGGTGAGTTTGCCGTTCATGAGTGCACAGCGATAAGGCCTTTGCTCCATTGTAAATGTGCACAGAAGGAAGGAGATGTGAAATGAATAACATTTTGAAGAACATAAACAAATAAATTGATTTTTAGGGGGGGAGGTGGGGAGTTTGCTGCAGGGGTGGGGACTTCGGTTATATATCTGTGGATTTTCATCCTGCCGGTATGCAAAAGGTCACAGTAAAAGGGGTTGGAGACAGTGAGAAGCAGTGAAGTGAATCAAGGTGGCGGCAAAACTGTGATTTTCATTAACCGTGATCTCAACGCAGCATACAAAGCACAAGAAAGGTGTTTTTACCCCTGTTGATCAAAGTTACACTTGCAGAGTGCTTACAACAATACCACCATGTAAGGTATCAAGGTATCTACATGGTTTCACACCACAGATGACAAATGGAAGAAATCTAGAATTTCCTCGTGAACAGCTTTGTCACCTTTTCTAAGAAACAAGCATGAAAAGAGCTTCTTTGATTTTTTTTTTCTTTTGTATTTTAAACACCACTTGTGGTCCTCTCAACTATCCACTATCAACTAAAACAAACAACCAAACACTCTGGGTTTTAATAAAGCCTTCAAAGAGACAGGCAAGATTTTAGGTTAATTTAGTTCCAATAGCTTATAAAGAGACCCATGTACTTTTCAGAATTCAGGGCAATGGTGTTACCAAAACTCAGCAACTGTTGGACAGGCTGTGTAGCTACTAAAAATCCCAGGATACCAGTTGAGCGAAAGAAATAAAATGTGAAAAAATGTGAAAGATTAATATTTCAGGAAGCAAGAAAGATGTTTCGTCTGTAAAACTGATAGCTCTGAATCCAGGCCTGAATTTGTCTCCCAGCTCTGCCCTCTCCTAGTACATCAGGGCAGCGGCGGCGGCGGGGAAAGAATGGAGGGAAGCAGCCAAATCACATCGTTATCTCCCTCCTGCATAATCACCCCTGGCAGATCATCATGGCACAGAATATGTTGTGCTAAACTCATCTGCACGCAAAGAGCCGTAATAATGCTTTATCTCATCACTGCAATAATGGACAACAAGCCGGCCCACCCACCTTCTACTGCTTCTGAATTATGGGATGCAGGGCATTTTCTTTGTGAGACTCGTGGATAAGCTATCAGTTTGGGTTATCATGTCTGGGATGGATTGAATGACCTAATTTTGCAGCCTGAATGAGGCTATAATAACAACTCCATATTGATGTTTCTCTTTTTGGGTTTATATTTAATTAACAAATGGAAGGGGCGATTCAGAGACTAAAGCGGCTGGCAGTAATAATAATGGTTCGATGTGGACATGTTTGTGCATTGTTTAGCCAGTTTATGGATTACGTTTGTTTGTTGTGATACAAAACAAAGCTTTGAAGCTTTTCAGAGAATTGCAGTTCTGTGTATCACCTCAGCAAAGATGGGTCAGTAATAGAAGCTACAAGTGGGGTTGCCATGTTGATGCTCACTGATGCCATATCTACCTGTACTCCAGTAAAGACAGTAAATTATTCATGGGAACACTCTCCACTCTCCTGACAGGAGAGTGCATGGATTTTGTTGTCAGATGCGCTATGGATTTTCATCCCCAGTATCCACACTCAGACTAAAAATACTGGCCCTGTCTAATACACACTGCATTGTGGGATTGATTCAATCCATGTCTCCCTTTGTTTTTGGACATGCTCACATTCGTATTGTGTTAAGTTTCTATACAATACAAGAGCAATCTTTTAAAGCTATTTTAAAAGTGTGCTGGTAGCACTGCATGGTTGAAATTAAGTTTTTTTGTTTTGTGTGCCGAGGCCAGACGCGGGTCGTAATTATCTGCTTCTCAACATGGTGTTCTGGGCTCAGCTCCACTGGCAGAACCTCAGCCCAACTCTGCCTGGTAAAGCCACCAACCCCCTCCAAAACAAGCACACACACACACACACACACACACACACACACACACACACACACACACACACACACACACACACACACACACACACACACAAACACACACACACACCGCTTGGCTTAGGCTAAATGGAGGATTTCAATTTCCTGCCCAAATGACAACCCAACTCAATATGACATGCTAAAATACATGTCTTAGTTTTGATTGTCTCTGCTTGTGGCCTTAAAAAATAGAAAAAGAAAAAAAGAAAAAACATTAAAAAAAAAAAAAAAATCAAACAAATTACATAGAAATAGCCCATCTTTTGTTTGAAAACACTGTGCTTATGAAGGCATACACAAGAGACAGGTGCAAAACATGGGTAGAGGCATGGAGGAAATCATTGTGTTTTGGAACATAACCAAGAGGGGGGTCCTTCTGTTGCTATAATGCTGTCTCCATGGCCCTGCCGGTAAGGCCTCAATACGGCCCTGTTGTTGTCTGACAGCTCTGCAGCTGCCATGCTGATCAGTCTCCCAGGCTCCCTGTTGCTAGTCAGGCAATGATGTTTACATGGGCCAGGAAATTTAGGACATTTTGAAAACAATGGCAAATTATGTTCATCAATGTACATATTATGTAATGGCAGAAGCGGTGGTGGTGTGGCTCAGTGGGCCAAGGCCTCATACCATAAACCTGGGGACCCAGGTTTGAATCCAGCCTGAGTAGGGTGTTCACCTGGTCTTCTATACAATGTACTGTACAGCAATTTTACGCCAATTGAACATACTGTCACGCATTTTCATGGAAATAGGCTCAATCTTGACTTTTGTCCAAGTGTTCTGAAAAGACAAATAGCAACAGTACTCGACAGGCTGACTCATGCACCAATCAAAGTGTTATCAAGCGCAGAAATGCCTCCTTGGCATTGTCAACAATTTTGAAATCTGAAAGTGCACTCTTTGGTCAGGTACATGCAGGTAGCAGCTGGAATACATTTTCCACGAAAAAGAAAAGATGGGCTTTTAGTAACAAATGGACGGCGACATACTGTAGCTTTCTTGGTTAAAACCAGTGAAAGGCAAAGCAGAGATAGATTTTTGCATTTTGTCAGGACCTTGCTGCATGCACTGTTTACCTATTAATGCATTTGTGCGCACCAAAGCATAAAAGTTTAAGCATAATCTCCATTTAGCTCCATCTCGTTTGTTGTTTATTAATAATATCCAAAGACGGTGCCCAATATACTTTGGTAATGGCAGATCATTTTAGTGTAACTTTGGTGAAACACGAGCCGCAAGAAGGCTTAAAGTTAAGGGTGCCATTAAAAGCTATCAGTAACCTACATAGTGTTAGTCAGTGAGATGTGCTGTTAATAATAACTTCCTTTCAGCCAATCAGAAATCAGCAGGCCATTCCATTTTTCTGAGTAATAATAAGAATTTATGTTTATAATGCTAAATGTTATTACCTGTTTGGCACAACAGTTTACATTATTTAAATCATAGCCTTGATCAATCTTGTTTGTCTATTTGTTTAAAAATAATTCTGTTTCACACATCTCTTAAGCAGCTTTTCAAAAGCCGCTCTCCCAGAGGACTCTAACCTCACCCAGAACACTTCATTATCTACATCAGATTTTAATTAGTTTATTAAATATGCTGCATAGGGGTTTGTGCTATAGGGCAATGAGATCATTAATTTGCCAATTAAAGTGGGATAATCCACTGAATTTCATCAATTGTTGGAGTTTTCCCAAACTATCTTTGTTTAATTTCAGACAGTCAATACATGACTCATAAATCCATGTAAAAGTGCTCTGACTAGATAACTCAACTGAAATCAGACCTGGGGAATCTCAATCCAATTACAGCACTTGACCAGTTTGATGTTAACAAACATACAGAAGCAGTACCCGAATTGTCTTCATTTAATGTGGCGAGCTTTTAAAAAAAGCAATAACCCACTCAAGTCCATGAGCAATGGTTTACTACCGCTAAGGGTTTTTGTTTATGGCACTCTATTCCGCTACACACCGCATGATTTCCAATTAAAGAAGAAGATACATTGACTATAGATGTGCCTCCAAGGCACATAAGACATTGTCCAAATAGACTGCAAGAGAAACATTATGATGATGATGAAGATTATGATGATTATGATGATTGAGCCCCAGTTGTATGCTAGGGGATGGGATGCTAAGCAGGAGCACTGGTCCTGATGTGATGACAGGCAAAAGGGTTATGTGCTCCCAGTCATGCTGCTCAGGGATCTGTAGCAAATGACCTGCTGACCGACACGGACACACATGGCTGGTCCTCTCTACTGTCCCTGACCAACAGCAGCCAAACTGTCCTTCATTTCCTGGCATTAACACTATTAAAGGCCAGGGACTGTGCCTTGTGGCATCCAGTGTGTGTGTGTGCGACCTAGAAGTATTTGAGATGAATACTTTTTGAAAAGATTTAAAGTTTCAGGATTATTTCATTTTTTCCCCATATATTCTCTCTGATTTGTCCTGATGTTTGTTATTGCCAAATGAGTAAAGGTCAAGTGAGTTGTAATATCAGAGAGATGCTGAGTGAACATACAATATGTTAGCCGTGGAGGTGCTATGCTCCATGTAATCTTCAACATTGAACTGAGGGTAATAGTTACCATAAGGAGAACAAACCCAGGCCTACTAAGATCACAGCATGTGCTTACACATGAATGTCCCTAGTAAAGCACACTCACTGAGTTTTGAGCACACAGCCAGTGTAGGTTCATATCAAGGTAAATATTAATAATTGAGCGACTGCTCACTTTGCATCACTAATGCAAATGATCTATGCACTAAAATAAGGACCATTCAACAGCCAATAACAACCTAACCTTGTTGAAAATGTATGAGTTTGTTGAAGGATGTAGTGTCTTCCTAAAATACAAGCCTGGCTTTGCTCCGCTCAATAATCATCTCCCTCCACAACTCCGCATTCCGGCCATTGGCACCATTTGCAGCGAGCAATTCCATACTGGGCTAAAAAGCAAGCAGGATCGGGGGTTGGGAGAGATTACTCCGGGTTTGTTAGTGTTGTAGGGTCGCTTACTTCACGACCAAGCTGGTGCATAACGTTAGTGATTGGGTAAAATCAGATTTAATCATTTCAAACTTCTACAATTCACACCTCCAGCTTGCAATCTTTTGTCAAAGCCAGGATACTAAAATACTGTAGCAGGCGTCTTTCCTTGAAACCAAAACTAAATTGATTGGAGCGTTGTGAGACTGTTAGACTCCTCTGTCTAGCTGACTAAGGATCCCCAACACCTTTGTGACTCATGAGACACATTGCTGACTTCCCAGACCTGTTTTCTTTCCCATCACCTACTGGCTTCCTTCCTTCCTTCTCTCTCTCCCTCCCTCCTTTCTTCCTTCCTCCTGAGTTCATGTGTTGCTGTTCACTGTCAATAGCTGTCAGGTTCTTGTCACCACACAGCATTTATGTCAGACAGACTGGCACCTCTATGGTGGTGTGGGGAAGGAGAAACGGAGAAGTGTACTTGACAGCAAAACAACACAGAAACAACTAAGTCATCGAGGTAAACACATACACAGACAGTGATACGTGTTTTTCCCTGAATCATCAACTTGTCTGAAGGAATTATTTCTCTCTCTCTCTCTCTCTCTCTCTCTCTCTCTCTCTCTCTCTCTCTCTCTCTCTCTCTCTCCATTTGTGTGTTTGCCTTATAGCAATTCTGTTATGGGCTGTTTGTTTTTCCATGTTGAAATTGTGACAGTTGTAGCAGTTTTGCTAAATCAAGCTTTTCAAGCTCTTTCTTCCAAACTATGTGATTGTGTGAGAGAAGGGGATTCAAGCACCCAGATGTGGCTTTAAATAATCATGAGCATGCACAGCTACAGAACCTAGTTTATTGTAGATATAAGCATTCTCATATTGGCATGTTCCACATAGGACTGAAGGATACTGCTGGTAATCAGTATTATCTCTGGTGTTAACTCTGGCGTGTGTGTGTGTGTGTGTGTGTGTGTGTGTGTGTGTGTGTGTGTGTGTGTGTGTGTGTGTGTGTGTGTGTGTGTGTGTGTGTGATGGTGAGAAAGATGAGAAATATCTGTGATTCTTCTCAACACCACATGTGCTGCTGGAAACCTCACAGATCTGAAGCAGGTGGAAAGAGAGAATATTGTGTAAAGATTCAAGAGACAAAGACAGAAGACACAGTATAGGCACACACATATTGTACACACACAAATGCATGCACGTGCACACACTCTCTCACACACACACACACATATGCGCACACAACTATTCTTCCACTGAATATTCCTGTTATTTTAAAATAATCTAATACCGAAGTCTATTCATTAGCATGATGGCACACAATGGAATGGACTACAGTGTGGTGCACTGGCTTTGTGGTGTGTAAAATTGGTCCATTTCAGTGTTTCCTCTCTCAACCATGCAGAAATTAACAACAAATCACATTAATGGGGAGGCGACATGACTAATTGTTTTGGGAGTCAAATCCATTACCTGTAACCAGTGGAAAATGAGAAATAAAGTGAGGCGGAGAAATGTAGTTAATCAACATGAATAAATAGCTCCAGGATTCCCATCGGCAAATCATAAATATGCTTGTGAACTATAACAAGACACAATTTCCCTCCTCGAGTAAGTAAACAGGCTACTGTAAACTGTTCGCCTTAATTTAAATGTGGGCACTATGTAAGATTTCCCTCTTCTCACATGTTTGCTCACACACAATAAATAATAGTCTATCTGAAGTGGCTGGATCCTGGACCCTGGACCCTAGGGCTACACTGGATGCGTTAAGTGTTAATAGTTCCGTCATAAATACATTAAAATGAAAAATAAATAGAATGTGCGCCTGGTGTAGCCACTTCGATTGGTCATAATGGACAGGGGCGTTGTAGGAAAGGGGGACTGAGTTACCAGGGCCCTTGAGGAGTCTGGAATTGTATTCCAAGTGTTTAGGGGGGCCCATGGCCACTGTTTGTGCACAGGGCCCAGAATTTGGTGCTATGCCCCTACGATATATTATAATGGAGGCTAAATATTATGGCAGATAAGTCTTTGACTTAACACATCCAGTCTAGCCTCCCTGTAAGTGTTAAGCATGGCAATATGGTAGGCTACTCAAACAAGCTTCTTAGCCAATACCATAACATTCAGTGCACAGTTGGACAAAGGTAATAACAACTGTATTCTCAACTGGAATTCTCATTACATTGCTATGCACACATTCTAAATCAATCCTGATTTATTTTTCTTTTTTCTGTTTCCTTTTCTTATACTGTAGGCTACCTCAGATTCTAAAAACTTTTTCAACACATGCAGTACTTGGATGCGATTCATCACACACTGTACATTTCAAATAAACTTCTTGATGCCATGAATTTACATCTCAGGGAGACATGCCATGTATAGAGGGCCCCTCTGTTTTGTCTGACCACTGATGGAAGGCAGTTAGGACTTGATGAGAGAGGGCAAATCGGAATAGAAATGCCTGAAAACAGAGAGAGAGAGAGAGAGAGGCCATCAGTTTGACATGCCAGTGACACAGAGTGGGCTTTGCAGGCACTCCAGAGTGAACTGAGAGCACTCAGTGTTTGTTCTATATTAGCTCCCATGCAGACCTGGTGCTTTTGGATGATTAATGGGTTTGCTGGGGCGTGAGTCACACATGATTTTGGAAGCTGGTGGAGAGATGCACAGGAACCATAATGGGTAAGATCAGCAAGAACAAATCAACTTGGTATATTACATGACTTATTCATCGTATTATTTTTTTATCTTTTTGAGGTAATTGTAACTTTTGTGTGGAAATTAATGTCTTTTAATGTTTTACCGACCTGACTATTAATTTCAAATACAATTCAACCAGCCAAGCTATTGTAAGCCATTGGGGTTCTCCTTGCTAAATGGAACAAATGTGTCAACAGGCTGTATCCAAGATTGTATGTATAAATTGAATTTAGATTACTCAACTTGCACGACCAGTTCCAGCCTTATTGCTGCCCTATGCCCTATTTTAGTATTGCCCCATCTTTTCTATAACTCCAAGTGAAAATCTGTAATAATTCTAGTAAATGTATTATGATACCCCACTGATATTTAGTGCTCTAGGCGATCGCCTGGTTCATCTATGCCTAGAGCCGGCCCTGGAAACTCTTACCCCCAGGCTTACCCGATTCGCTGTCTCTCTCCCTCTTTGTTTGTCATACAGATTTGCTGGTGACATGTTATTATCTGGTTGGGTTGCATTATCTACAGTGGAATCCATCTGCATAATGTGTGCAAATGTATGAGTGGATGTAGGCTTTATTCCAGTAAAAAAAAAAAAAAGTCATGTGATGTTAATGGACATCAAGGGAGCCATAATGCTCTTTTGAATTAGACAACTTCAGGTCCCTGCAATTTGTGGAGTGAATAATATAGCTACATTAAACTGCACTGCTCAGTTCTGGCATGAAGGAGGTACTAGAGAGGGAGCTTGAGAAAGGGATGTGAATGAATAAAGAAGGTCCAGAGAATGAACCTGTTGAAGACCCATGGAGCGTTTCTCAAAGTCGAGAATGCTTCCTAGGTAGCACACCAGCCTTGGAAGCCGTACATTTCAAAAACGAGCATCCATCAGTGCATCCTTGAAAAATCTATGAACAAAGGCCTCTGTCCTCACTAGAATTAAGAAGGATGCTTGACTTTTGTTTATGCTTCTCTTCGTACAAGGGTTTGGAATCGGTACGAAGAGAAGCATAGACCGAGGAGCTGGTTATGACCAGGTTTTATTTTTTTTTTTCCCGATGGCGCAAATTTTTGATTGCTTGTGTTTACACTGAAGATTAGAAGAATTCATTCTGCCGAACTCACCGGGGTGTATCAAATGTGTGAACTGTCAGCTGTTGGATACTGAGGTAATGGAGACATTTAAGGAGATACTGCAGCTTCAAAGAAACAAACAAGTAAACAACACCTTTTACCCTTCCTTTGACACTTTCAAAAAGACAGCTGCACATAAAATGATGTATTATCTCAAATGGGTCTATCAACTACAAAGTTGCTTTTTTTTTTTTTAGCTCAGTGCATTGTTTACTGTGATAAAAAGTCTTTTGAATTCCAATTATGGCTCTCAAAGTGGGAATATTGTCCTTTCAAACATTATGAGATCAGACTTGGAATACCAATGTGCCCCTTTGTATTTGTCTCATACAAGTAAACACCATCGCACCGTGGCAGAGCTCGGCTAAATGTGACAGTGCCGTTCCAGGGCTAATTATCAGTGGTTAATCTCTGTTTCACCCCCAACGTATAACAAGCCCATGTGAAGTTAGTCTCCTGCTTAATGAAAATGCAATTTCATTAATCTCTCAGGTTCAAATCAATCTACTTCAAAGACAAGATCAGCCGTGCGTAGCCACAAGGTCAATATCGTCCCTAAAATCCCCTCTTTTTGCCACTGCACTGAGTGAAATTGCAATTGATTTACATTTTGTTGAACAAGGACTGGAGGAGTATGATGTGTGTGGGAGCGCCAGAGTGAAGTAGAAGTAAAGGATAACAGAGGGCTTTTTATAATGCTTCTCCTGCACTTGGTGGCTTGTAAACAATCATGGAGGACTTGATTTCATCTGAGGGCTTAGGGCTTAGCAATGGCACATCATCATCCCCCAGCGAAAGGCAGGGAGTTTGTTTGTGTACACCTTACTCCTTGTGTATTTCGATTTCACATCAGATTCACTCCTCCCAAGATGGACTGTAAGTGAAAAACCACAAGTGAAGGATACCAATCTTTTTTTAGCATAAGAGCACCACATTCAAGTGTTGGCAAGGGAGATGACAATTTAGATTTCTGAGTACACTTGCTTTGAAAGCTCTTGAGGAGGAAACTCACTTGGTGAGATGAGGTTTCTAATCAGATGCATGTTAAGTTGATGACTTGACACTAAGGAACCACTGTCTTAACATAAATGGTAGAAGGAAAGCACATGTTTAAGGTTGGAAATGATCAGAATCACTGGCCACTGGACCAAGTAAGCAAATGAAATAATGTCCTTTCTGACCTTGTGATGGCAGATTGGCTATTTCACCTAAGGCAAGGCATTTCCTGTTTCACCAGCCACATGTGAAATACTACTTCTTTATCACAGTGCCTTCAGTTCAGACCTAATGACTTTGACCTTTAGTGAGACCCAAACAAGCCAAGAATATTAAGCTACAAAGAAACAGATATAAAAACAATTTGGTTTTGTACACATTATTCCGTTCTATATAGGGAATTTTCTTGTAAGAATATAGTGAGTAGTTTATAGTTAAGTTGGATTCTTCCTGCCCCATCAGGCGGTGTCCGTCTCCATTTCCCTAACCCAAGGCCACATGGCTGCACAGGGCAGTATATGGCTAGAGTGGGGGGTTAGTCCTCTGGTTGTCCCATAAGTTTATGTTAGTGTACAATTGTAATCCTCATGCTCTTATTTTAATAGCTATATATGTAAACACTAGACCCACAATACATCTAAAGCTACAGTAAGACCAGGGACAACTTCAAAAGCACAATCTGGCTGTCTGACTGACTGTTGATTCACGTTGCATTTAAAGGTGATCTGAAAAAACTACTACCCAGACACTGCACAGCACAATCAGCGTGGGAGTACATACAGAATTTTCACTCTTCTGAATACAATAACCTAAATATATAATTGAAATGAAACTGGCACACTCAGTCCTGATAGAAAAGAAGAGTATAACAGGAGAAGAAAATAACTAACATTACAACTTCTTGGGGGAATATAGG
>JAODXP020000004.1:12227091-12253317 GCA_027497455.2 Sardinella longiceps | reverse complement strand
CTGTTATGAACCATAAAACAGGTTTAAAGTAGACCCATACTTTTCAATAGTATAATGACAGTTCCAACATTTCAAATGAGGCATTGAAAACTTTCTCTGGCATGAGGGTGTCAAAATTATTCTCCCCAGCAAAATTTTTACGATGTTGCTATACTTGTGGTCCTTATCATACCGGCATTCTCCTTTAAGTTAAATATTTTTCACTGAATCAATTTCCTGAGACTTTCGGCATGGACAAATAAGTGGGATTTCAATTAAGTTTAGGTGATGTCACTGCGGAGGTCAAGCCACCAACATCATTTTGTATGTGGTGAATAGCATTTTGAACGTTCTAGCTCTATACTATTCTAGCTCTCTACAAAGTATGAATGGTAGCACATGAATTCGCAAAATTAATCATCCTAATGTATCATATTTATAATATTTAACACATTTTGCCATCAAAACTGAACAAGCACCGCTTGAATGGAAACATGGCACCTCAAAGCAAAAATCTGTGGCCATTGTGCAAGACAAGCACCTGGTATTAGCTCAGCAGTCCATGCAGGGTTATCATTCTTGAAGTTCACAACTGCAACTGCTGCAAAAGGTTGACGTAAGGTTCTCTCTCGCTGTGCGGTCTCCCAAAATCTTCATTGAGACTCAAATCAGTCTGTGAAGAGCAAAACCAATACAACCCATTACATACATTTTGTCAATGTTTGTTTCAGTAACATCAATATTATCACTACAAATGAATCAACAATACCTTTACTAATGGTAGTTTCTTTGCAATTAGCAAAATTTTATTAATTGATGCTCAAAGGAAATATGCTTATTTTCTTTTTTAGTTAGGTGTAGCATACCTTCACTTATTTCAGATTCTGTAGAACCGAGGTCCTTGGCAATATTTTTCAGCAATCCCTCTGTGAGATAGAGAAAGCTTATGTCCGACAAGTAAAGAAAGAGAGAGAAAACAACAACATATCTACAGTAAGTTACAACCTGGAAGCCAGGACAAATTAAAATCGATATTCAAACTTGTCCAACATTTTGGATACAGGATATTCACCCTTATCCAACAATTTAGATTCAGGTAGGCTTTCAAGTTGCAAAATAAAATCAGTTTACAGGCATGAAATCAGAAAGATTTCCTCACCTGAACTCTCAGCTTGGTAGGCTACTTGGCACTTGAATCAGAGACAAGCTTTACTCATCCATCTAAACATGGGAAAAAAGAATATTGCATAAACTTATCTGATAAGAGTCAAAGCAAATACATCTCAGCCCTATTTGTCCCAGTCTCAGTTGCAAAGTTCCCAGATTACAGACATCAATTCATCTGTTGGCCTTGTATTACACTTGCATTTGCAGAACTGTCCAAGTCAGCCCCATGTTAAGTTGAATGAGTCACCTACCTTAGCTTAGCTAGCCCCGACATCCACTTAACTTTTCAAGTAGCCTAACTACATCTAAAGCTGATTAACATTAGCCAATTTCAGAGTTGAAGTCAACCAAACTTGTGTTCGGTAAGTTCACACGATCATGTGAACTTATGTCCTCAGATAGGCTATGTCAAATGCATGTTGACAAGGATGCATTGTTAGCCAAGCTAACATTTCTGAACATTAACTTTAGTTAGCCAATTAATCAACATTAGTCACTGAAGCAATGTATCTACAGCATATCCAACTCTGTACAATTTTACAAAGGTTTAATCATTTTTACCTTGCATTTAAGTCCACAAATCTTGAAGTATCTTCCACAGACTGAACCACACTGGACATTCCATCTCCGCATGAGGAATTAAAAAAGATGGCCGTCGAGTCCGTTGCTGCTACTGTTTGGCAGTGGGCGGAGATTTAAATTTCAAACCAAACATAACTATTTCTTTTACTCTGAACATGATTTAATCTTAAAGATTGTACATCCCCCAAGACTATTCAAGAATAGGATAGTTCTACATGATTTATACATGTTTAGAGAAGGAACATGAAATAATAATGTTTTATATACTAATTAAATACATAGAAAACCAACAACCCCTCTTTTCCCGTTTTTTCAGTGTATCTACCACATCTTGGTAGAAGTAAGATAAACCACCAATGACCGAAACAATTTTCCCTATGGCTTGAATACCAATTCACCATGTTGAATAAGCCACAAACGAGTCAATGGAGGTTCATTATTTTGATGGTACAGATTTTTGCCTGAGGCCTCAGACTGCACACAGCATGAATAACTCACAATAACTGATACCAGAAATGAAACTGTAACAACACGTTTGAAGAAACCTCTTTGTCTCCAACAGTATAAATCAATTAATTGAAGCTTATTTGATTGTCTCCTAATTGTTGCATTAATGTTGGGATTTATGTAGAACTTTAATTACATTATATTTCTATCTCTAACCATCCTCTGGGAAAAAAGAAAAAAGAAAAGAGAAAAACTGAAAGGAAAAGGAAGTCCAAATCTCTGATAGTTGCACCAGATGCAAAAAAACAACTCCCTGAAAGTCATCACTCTTTTCATATGTCCAATTACCAATCCTTCCCCTCAATCTTTCTCTCATTTTACCCTTTCCTCCATGTTTCTTTCATTTTGTCTCCTCATTCCACCTCTCTCTACGCCCCTTCCCCCATCCTCCTCAAGCTCTCGGAAACCCCTGTGTCTATTTTTAGAGGCTCGTGCATTAAGGCTCTCTTCCCTTCCATTTGCTTTGCAACCCACTTTGGCATTCCCCTGCCCCATCTCCCTCAACCAACCAGCTGTATTTCAATAATTCATGAATATTAATTCATGTAGATCAGATAGGCCTAAAATTTTCATGGGCGGGATCTAATGAGAATCCTTCCTTAGCTTCTTTGTCTTAAGACCTCCTTCTAAATGAGGCATTTAGAGGCACTTCTAAATGAGGCACCAAACAATATAACCAAAAAATACAATTTATTTTAAATTATTTGCATATAAACTCATGTGAGAACAGCATCCATTCAAGCACTAATGAAGACAAAAACGTGATATGCTCCACATAAGCGTCTGTGCAAGGATCAGCCTCATTATACTGGCCATATTGCATGTGTTCTTCCTTGTCTTCATTTGCACGCAGCAAAAATGGAATGCCATTTTTTTAGTTGGTGCAGTAGCAGGAGTAGTAGCAAGCGCGCACACTTCTGCTTTGAAATGCTTTTAAGACCCAAGCATGTTAAGAAATAATAAGCTTAAGTTGACTGTCACATTTAGGTCTCTTTAGCCATCCGTCATGTACTGCTGCAGTAGTTCCTTTGAAGATACAGATAGTGCTGTGGAGAGAGGTGGGGAGAAAGGAAAGTAGAAAAGTGCAGGGAGAGTGTAACTGATTGAGAGAGAAAGAGAGAGAGAGAGAGAGAGAGAGAGAGAGAGAGAGAGAGAGAGAGAGAGAGAGAGAGAAGGAATCTGAAATACATGTGCATGGAATAGTTTTGATTGCAGGGTTTGCTGGAATCATAAGGGTGGCGCTTATGGTATGGGACGGAGGGAGAAAAATAAAGGCTGGGCCCTCTGAGAATGCCCCTGATCTGATGTAAAAGCGTGTAATAGCAGAGAATTCCCTGTGACGGTAACTGGAACTAATGGCTCGCCACGGGAGATGACACGGGCCAGCCTAATCAGGCCCTGATAGCAGTGCTAAATCAGCACAGACTCCCACGCAGGATGCCGCTGCCGCCTCAATTATTCACCACAGGTCCACATTAATCCTCTTAGAGCCCAACACATCATGCAATAGAGAGGCCCGGACTACAAAGGCCAGTGGAACAGCAGTCCAAACCCCTGATACAGACTCACTCACGAGGCATGGCCGTTTCCAACATAAAGTAGCACCGATCGATTTCTAAAGGGATGCCATGACATACTAGTCTGGTCATGCCATGGTACGCACTTCCGCCACATTATCATCTCCCTGCTGTTCTAGTCTGGATTTGATCCCACTGATCTCGATTTCTCCAGTTGCATTTTTTACCACATCCAATCAGCGAACAGACGAAGGCGATGCTGAGCTGAATGCTATCAGTCAAGGAAGGATATCAGTCGAGGGCCGATCCAATCTTTTTTTTTTCTTTTTTTAAAGTATCATTTCTCACTACCAAATGGCTATACCCTCTGCACAAAGCAGTGTAGAACAGGAAGCTGCTTGCCAGGCTAGGAGTGACCTCACATGTAGACACTTCCTTATTTTCATAGTCTGGCTGATGGCCACCCTACTGCCAGCACACAAGATTATTTACATTGTTTAGGCCACACCAATTTAATTAGTCGGTTCTCAGATTTTTTTCAGGAAAACGCAACGAGCAAACGAGCGAAATAAAAATAAAATGAAAAAACAATGCTCTTAAAGCAATATACCGGAGTAAGATTAACCATAGCCCTGCTGCACAAGCCTTCTAACAGCAATGTATTTTGCATGAAATGAAAGATTTTCGAACAGCACAGACCTAACGCGAACGCGAAACACTTTACATTGAGTCAATGTAACCTCAGATCTTACTTTCGGTTTCCAACAGTCAGGTCCCATTGCCTGTTCGCTTCTGCGTTCGCGTTCGGTCTGTGCTGTACCAAATTATTTTGTTCCACTCGCTAATTAGCGCATTTAGCAAGCTCTTTCAACAGGGCTATGTTTGAATTCACTCCGGTACTCTCCTTTAAGGTACCTCCACAGAGTTGTACAAGTTGGAAGACTGCTCTCGGCACCATGTGTACAACTAAGCAAAGTTCTCCTCCTCTATAATTTCTATGCACCTGTCAATTGTTTTTGTTTTTTTTTTGCTCCTTGAATATTCTAATAACACTGGCCTAGCAGGATCCCCCTCCACAGGCATGTTTTATGTCTCTTGCTGAAGTGAAAGGGGCAATTTGATTGGTTTTCGACGTCACGTGAACTCAACATTCAGTCTTCAGTATTATAGCCATCAGCCACTGTGTTGTTTATGTTCGTGGGAGTTCAAATTCAATTTTATTTTTATTTCATTTAGCAGTTTTTTTCAAGAGGTGATTCCGAGAACCAACTTATCAAATTGGTGTGGCCTTAGGGTCAATGGGAGACAAAATCCAGTGCTATATTGTTTCAGGGGTATTGATTATATTGTCTACTGTATGTTGTTATGTTGTCTGATAAGTTTGCCTTGGGGACCTGCACTTGCATTATGTATTTATCTAGTGTGACCACCATGTACATGTATTTGTGTATGTTATGTAGGATATATAGTGTAATCATCAAGGTATCTGGGTGGATATTAACTGTATGTTTTTAAACAAGCCTCCCAGGGATGCAAAAAGAATTTAAGTCCCAAACTGACAAATATAAAGTGTATCATCTATAATTGATCATAGTTTACTGACTTTTGTAGATTAGACCATTTCATGTCAACATTTTTGGAGAGTAAACACATGAACAAGACAAGTAAGGTCTATGGCTAAGCTTGGCAGCCTTGTGAAAAACATCAAGTCTTATCCTACTTTCTGCAAAGGGAGACAAGGCCTATTTGCTCTTCTTCTAAAAATATCTGTAGGAATGCAGACACAGTGTCTCCCCATTATTGCCAGTGTGCACAGTCTTTGTGGGAGACACTCACTATCACACGCTAACCAGCCCACTGCTAATCATCACAGACCACGTGAAATAGCAGAGCTGTCTCCTATGCCTGCCAGCATGGCACACTGAGAAGCTGTGACTAACAGGTCTGCCAAAAGCCACTCTAGCACACCAGCCCAGTTATTAGAGAACCACAGGCTCGGCAAAGCATGTTCTGAATGTCCTCAAGTATGGGGGCCTGCTGCGCACAATACAGTTGATTCAAATGGGGATAATTCCCCCTTTTATAACACACTCATATTTTCTCTTAAGACTTCAATGTAATTCTCTCAGCCAATCACAGCATTCATATAGTTATCAGGTTCTTTAGAAAGTCCTACTTCTGAACTTGGAAACTGTTTTTTTCAATCGCTAAGAGGCATTCACCTATACATAAAGACTTTTATCTTGTATGTAAAGAAAATGTAAGCCTTGATAAAGTGCTATCATTAAAAGTCAGCGGATATTGCTTTTAACTCTTTGAGTGTTGGATTTAGCGGTGGTACAGCGGGCGAGCATCAATGAACAACGCCAGGGTGAGTGTTTACCGTTGTTTGCAAGTGTCTTTGTAACAGTCTACTTGCTACATGGTAAGCAAAAGTTACAGCTGAAATGAAAGATTGTAGTGGTGACGTTGCCGCAAAGACTAACAGGAGAAACGTCTTTTGCAAGATACTTTGTAACAGGCCAGCAAACTGTCCCTGCATGGCTGTCACCTCCCCCCATCCTACACCCGCATTAGCTGTCTCTGGTTAATGTGGTAATAGGAGGTGTTGCTGAAACTGGATAGGAGTTAGTAGCCTAGGATTGCTCTGCTCGTATGCTATGACGCTTATCTCTCTCTTGGTGGGCCAGTGAGAAAATGTATCGCGATTCATTATAATCTCAACTGATACAAAACCTCACACATTCTTATCGAAATTTTGCCAGTTGACAGTGTATTGTTGCATCCACTATCTTAATAGCAATTGGGGGGGGGGGGGGGGGTAGATACATTTGGAACCCCTGAACTGTAACTCTCTGGGAAGAAATTGCTTGTTTGTGCTTACTGAAAAGAAGCGAGTGCTCTTGGCTACATGCTGAGTGAAAAAAAAAGACAGACGCAACATATGGATATGCAGCTGGCTTGGAAGATGTGGGGTTTGATTTCATCTTGCAGAGAAGGAACTGAAGGTGGCATGATATGGAAAGGTTTTCTATTATGCTGCTTCATTTATTAAGTAAAATAACAAAAATAAAGTGCAGGATTTTTGCACTATTGCAGTTTTATTCTCACTTACTGTTTTTTTTTTAACTTTCAGCTATTTTGCAGACATTTTGAATAGATAGGCTACATGTGTTTATAGTTTCAGAAATCACGCAAAAACTGTTTAAGTGTTTAAGGATTCCAAAATGCGTACACTATCCAATCTTTGCACTCAGATTCAGACGGGAGAATACTCTTCACATGGGATTTTGTGGCACTTCAGCTTCATAGGGGTGACCAGAATTTCGAACAAGTTTGATTTTGATCCGATCAACTGCCAATTGGGAGCTGGTGGTGGGGAATTCATTTTGCTCATATATACCCAATGCATGGCACAGGATTAACGTGAAAATCTTCCCAACAAGTCAGACAAGCAAGACATGTGCATTGTTCAGTGTCTCATGATGATCACATACAAACTATTTCCCCATGAGGGCTGCTTTCTCCTCTGGGAGGGACTCAGGTGGAAGCGGTAAAGAGTGGGAGCAGGAACATGAAACTGTGAGTGAACAAGAGAGAGAAAAAGGTTTGAGAAATTAGAGACGCACGTGAGACCTCTTTTCATAGCCTACAGTACCTTCAAAGATGGCCACAGCCATGGCAGAGTTCTAAGAGTGCTTAACCTCAAATCCCATGTAGTGTTCAAATTTCATTTTAGCTTCTGCTGCACTACACATAAAAATGAAAAAAACTAAAGCAAATGAATAGTCACCACTGGGAATTATGCAAATGGAACTCATCCGATTATCCACAGGAAAGACCAAACATTATTTTGTTCCAGCGCTCCAACCATGTTTGTTAAATATGGCATGGGATGAGTCGTATATTGGCATCACAGACTGTGTTTCACGGCAAATTTGTCCCTTGAGTCAGTGGCATCCTAATGGTGTATGCAAAAATTTGAACAAACAAGAAAAGCATTTCTGTTTCAATTGAGGATAAGAAATGCTTTTTGATGTCCTATGAGGCTGGTATGTATGACTCATTGCTTTTGCTGTTTGTCTTTGAACTGTATGTGTGCATCATGATTGTGTGAGTTTGCATTTTTCAAGCTGATTTGTGCATGGTGATGGTCACTTATGAACAGTGACGAAGGCAAAACCAGTGATTTTAGCAGAACTGAAATATTAAAGATTCTAAAGACCCTCAAGAACTTGATGTATTTGTACATACTAGTGGTCACCGAATCCTAATTCTCAAAGATATTTCTATTTCAAGAAAAGTTCAGCATTGAAATTACCTAATCTAGTCTGTATTGTGGTATTAAGCAGGCCATGCTGAAGCCAGCCTGCTGGACACAATAGAGACTGATTAGAATGGAACAGGAAGTGATGAAATGTGCGACTGAACAAAGGCATCTGATCTCTTCCATCTACACTAGGCTTCAGGAGGTGGCTGAGATAGAGAGACATCATGTCCTGATGCAGTCATGTTCAGATGGTATAGAAAAGTCTAGAAAACAATGAATGATTGGATCTGATTCCGATGTGATGCAGATCTATTGGATCAACTCAGAAGACCTGGAAGTGGGCTTGTGTGTTCATACGAGTCATTTATTCACATTGTATCATGTATGTATCTACAGCTACTTGACATACACTATATGTCTGTATCAGTGGGTGGCAACATACCAAAGCCCATATACCTTCTGCTTGCTATGCCAGCTGCTCACAGTAAAAACAGCCTGGATGGTAAAGCAAAGACTTAACAGTTTAAACTATTTACACCGTGTAAAAATCCGTGCTGCGCCTTCAGCCTCATATCTCAATATTTATTCTCCTGGGGATTTTCACAGCGTAATAACACAATCACTGCACTGTAACATTCTTCATTTCCAGCCAACACACAAAGTCAAACTTTGTTCTCAGAGAAAATGATCATATCATTCGTTCAGAAGCCAGCGTCAGATAGTCTCTGTAATGTATCATTGTTTATTAAGCCTAAGTCCAAATACAGAGGAAAGGTAGCATCTGGTGTTGTCGAAGGCCATTCATTTGTGAAACTCATTGATATTATTATTCTGGCATTAAGCACACGGTTTTCTCCCTCCTCTATAAGTGTGGCTTAATAAGATGCAAATGTAATGAAATACAATTTTCTCCAGGTATGGGGAGAGTACACATTATTTTCAACTTGAATGCTCTCTAGAATAATGCTGGTCTAGCCATCCAGTGCAAGTGCACCCTCTGCAAACAAATTCCAATTAGAGCCTGGTGATTAAACAAAGTGTGCTGCTGCAGCCTCGTTACTCATCACAGTCTCTTCTTCCCCCCAACACACACACACACACACACACACACACACACACACACACACACACACACACACACACACACACACACACACACACACACACATACACACACACACACACACACACACACACACACACACACACACACACACACACACACACACACACTCCCCAAACCCTGTCTCACCTCACCCTGCACTCTCTCCATCTCACCCTGTGCTCTGCTGCCTCCAAGCTCACTGCACACGGGAGACGTTAGTCCTGAGTGCTGATTGGTTTGTGAATAACTGGCCAGGCATTGGTGGTTCAAACACTGGCTCTGCGGATTCTTGATATGGGCTACAGTTGTGTGATGATCATTTTTATATTACTTACTATATCATACTTGACAGCTGCAAATGTGCATTCTGCGTCTCTGCCTGTTTAAACGCACCTCTGACACACATAACAGGTATGACTAGGACTCTGGAGGATGATCATAAGAAAGAATATAGCACACGGATAAATGACAGTAAATGAAGGCAGATACTGTATGTACACAGGTTAAATACAGTTTATTGGAGGGATATACATGCTGTACATAATAGTGCAAGAAATGGCAACATATCCTCTCACTGACTCATGGCCTGGTTTTGACTCAAAATACCCCTCTAGGCTAAAATGTTACAACTTTAATGTATTTTGGGATCTCATAAGTATTCTATGTGCAGACATGAAGAGAATCTGTGCCAGCACTGGTCAGTTTTTCTCCTGGCATATTTGGGCACTAAAACATCTGGGGTGGAGAAAGGTCTAAAATCCAGGAGCTGGTTAAAGGGTGCAAGAACAGCAAAAGCACATACAGAGCCTGGTACAAAGAACTCATTATTTACCCATCTCATCCGCCAATGACTGACTACCAGATGCATGCAATTAATCTAGATTTACTATTCATATCAATCCTTAAACACAATGCCAGAGGCAAGGCCATGGTGATTTTTACTAATTGCCACATTGTGATCATTTCTTCAAAATGAAAACAAATCAAGATTAGCTGGTATTTTGTTCAAAATGATACTATGCAAATACTACTTTTTGAAGATGTTTAATTACTAATGCATGCACTACATTATTTCTGTAATGCTAGTTCACACTTTTAGTTTGGCTTGTTTTGGAATGTTGTTACACTCACACTGAAAAGCACATCATAAATTGTGTCTTTTCAATCCTTTGCTCTTGCTGTTTTTGACTCTGTTAGCTTGGCATTGCTGTCTAACCTGCCACAAATTGCATTTATAAAAGAGGATCATCCAGTTAAGGCTTCAATCATGTCTTATCCTAACAAATAAAGAATGAAATAATCAGTAACTACTCAATATACACATTAGGCAGTGGAGTAGTCAAAGGTCAAAGGTTGTGTGTGTGTGTGTGTGTGTGTGTGTGTGTGTGTGTGTGTGTGACAGAAAAGATAGCAGGCTAAAAAAAAAGGTGAATCCGGGAGAAACATGCAGAAATAGAACATATCTGTACAAAAACCCATACTCCTACTGGAGTACTGAATACAAGAATATTATGTGTTCCTCACACTAGTCCCAGATACACCTAGATATTGATCTGTATGGACATTAAAGGTGGGGTATGTGATCAGGAAAAGAGAACACAAAGCATTTCAAATGAAACAATTCAGAGGTCCAATCCCCTGTCTTCAGATTT
Source organism: Sardinella longiceps (assembly GCA_027497455.2). Classification (NCBI taxonomy): domain Eukaryota; kingdom Metazoa; phylum Chordata; class Actinopteri; order Clupeiformes; family Clupeidae; genus Sardinella; species Sardinella longiceps. The sequence goes on along the minus strand of JAODXP020000004.1, from coordinate 12,242,538 downwards.
CCCCTGAAGCCACACCTCTAGAGTATAAGGAATGGGGAGGGACAAGACAATTGGGTTTGACAGACTTATCACCATCCAATCATTTTCGCTGGTTCTTTAAAATGGTTGGATGGTGTTTTTCTTGTCCTGCTCATTCCACAGGTGACTAACAAATTTTATTTTTGTGTTGGATGAGTTAATTAATTCTTTCCAATCAATATGTGAATGTCATTTTAAGCAATATAGTAAAAAGTGTTCCAGGAAAACATCACATACCCCACCTTTAATGCTGTTACAGCATGCCACAGAAAATGTTTTTCCATGAGAGATACGTAAGATGGAGGAAGCATGCCACAAGATGACCTCTGGATTTCGGCCATCTGTGAATGGCCTACTGGGTCAGGGAGGAGAGAAAGTGTGTCAGAGTATTGTCCTTTGGGGTCAAAACTTAGCAACAAAATATTTGGTACTCCTGTAACAAAGATATTTAGGATTAAGGCCTGATTTGTGCATTTGAATTCCTTTGGTACAACAGGATTATCCTTAAAACTATTTATTTTAAATTGGGAGTCCAAATCAAACTCACTAGTACACGTGTCCACGCAGGGAAAGGCCAGTGGCAACCTGCTTATTTTCAGAAACAGACAGAGGCCAAAGACAAAACATGACATGAGATGCACTGAAGTCACGACAGCACAGCACAAAAAAATTGACTATAACAGAGACTGGCAGAAAGAGACGGATCAAGAGAGTGAAAGACAGAGAGAGAGTGTGTGTGTGTGTGTGTGTGTGTGTGTGTGTGTGTGTGAGCGACTGCATTGGAGGGATGACTGAGTGATAGTGGGCTGGAGGAAGTGTGTCAAACATCTGAGACAAGGGTCTATGTGTGTGTGTGTGTGTGTGTGTGTGTGTGTGTGTGTGTGTGTGTGTGTGTGTGTGTGTGAGAGAGACAGCATTCCTCACGGCATTGAGGATTAGGCCGGCAAGTGGAGCGAGAAGGACAGTAATGAAGCAGAGAGCAGCTCTGGCCTCCTGCAGTCGGACAGCACTAATGATCCAGCGGCTCCATCTGCCCACTGACACCACCACCACTATGCACTGGGCGCATGGAGCCCTGGGAGCTGCACCGTGCTTACAGCACACTGGAGCACTGCAGCCAGCGCAGCACCACTCATGTGGGACGACGAGGAACGGCACGGCAGTGGATAAACAGTCCTCTCTCAGAAGTGGGTTAGTTACAGCACAGGGACAAACACAACTGTAGGCCTACAGTACATCAGTTTAGAGCCCGAGAGGTCAGGTTGCAGTACACTTTTGGATGTGTTACTGAGAGCTTTATAGGATACTGGACCATCACTGCAATTGCACCATAAGAATTCAATCCCAAATACAATACATTTGCCTTTACATTTACAAACTGTACAAGGGGCACAAGAAGTGTTTGGTTAGTTCACCAATAGGAAACCATATGACTGAACAGGGTCATGGACCTGCCCCTCTCCCTTAGCCCCTGCCTGTCTGAATTTAGTAAAAGACTATTCTGAGGTTTTGATACATTGTAGAACTTTATGTACACGCATGTCTTCTCAGTAATGACTACTTGTGTTGATCATCAGTGGATCAAAGACCTGGCAGACAACACACTAAGAGCAGTTAAATGTAATGAACAGCGCGCCCCTCCCCCATGTTTAGCCCATTCTGGAACAGATCTCTCAGAAATCTCAGAGCTCACTCTCTGAGATTTTGTCTTTCACCCATGTAGCTCACTTTCACTTACTGTATGTGCAAGTTGCACACACTGGTCCGCTCAGTGAAAGCAATTTTCTTAAAACAAAGCCTAGCCCTCACGACTGACTTTTAGTTTGATAATGACATATAGCTTGAGCTTCCAAGCTTTGGTTAAATTGATGGATTAAGATCTAAGGGTATTATTTGAAGCTAATGCAGAATGTTGTTGACAAAACATTCATGTCAGTTGACTTTTCAGTCATCAAAGGGAGCCAAAGCAGAGGAATGATTGTAAGAAGGACTTTCATCATTGAGATGGAAGGAGGAAATTGCTTTTGATCTCTAAGGAAATCCACTTGATGCACTGTAAATGGCAGAGAGGAAAGTTTGCAAAGCAAACAGGGCCCATCAAGTCTTGACATTCTGCACTTGATCAGTTACAGTGCATCTTATCTTCTGACAGATTTCAGGGCTTCTTGACTATAGGTTTAAAATAGATCTTTCAAGGTCAATACGTTCTCCTGAAAAAAATAAAATTGGCTGAAATTCCTCCACATCACGTGGCATTTTAAATCCACATACATTCACCCCTGAGATCAGTCCTTTGGTACTTTCAGAGCATGCATAGTGTATTGTAAGACATGCCGTAAAGCTATCTATTGCAGTCAAAGAGGCAAACACTTACTTTGCAGTTTTCAATATTTCATAGCACTTCAGTGCTGATGCATTTTTAAACACATTTACATTGAAGTGCCATACAAAAGGTTCATGGGGGCAAGGGGGCCCATCATGATGGCTTTACTGAAAAAAGAAAAAAAGAAACTGTTACGCATTACGGTTATGAGCAGTTGAAATGTCAAATTACTTGATTTTGTGATGGTTGAGTGTACATATTTAGAGTATGACAGCATCAGTGTCAGCAGCTGCCACCAAAAATATTCAAAAGTCAAACAGAACGCATCCCAGAGGTGTTGCACACACACACACACACACACACACACACACACACACACACACACACACACACACACACACACACACACACATCTCCCAACTTTAATTTGGCGCTAACTTACATTGACACACGCTCGGGTGATAATGACATTTAAATTACACGGCTGCACCCAGTAATTCAGGTTCCATTATTCCACCACTTTGTGTTTGAGCCTGGCGTGGTAGGGGGTGGAGGAGGTGGCTCTCCAGGGGGTCTCCGTCTAATTAAATCACGGGATGAAAGAATGCCTCCTCCATCTCTGGCTGCCTCCGTCATCTCCTCTGATGGATTCTGATCACCTGCAGCACAAACCTGCCAGAGACTGACAAGCACGCTTCATTTTCCATAGGTGTTTCTTAGATGCCAGTGAAGACAGCAAGACAACTTTCCAACCCTGAAGCACGCTGGCGGATGAAAGACCTCAGAGGAGAATACTGGTAGTCTTTCCCACAAAACATTAGCGGGTGACAATGACTTCTACCCAGCTGGAAGTCTACAAATGAAATAAATAGGCCTACATCACCATGGTTTTCTAAGAAAACTGTAGGGTTAAGCTGTCTGGTCTTTTTGTAATCAACTATGGGAAAGTTGACAAGGGCAAAAAAACTGTCAATGGAAAATAAAATAATTAGTGCTTTCATACACACAGTTTACAGGTTTTTATTGTGTAGCTATCGCAGTATATACAGAAAATGTAGACTTTACGTAACAAATTAGGCTTGATGTCTTGTCACTATACTGCCTTTGTTTTCTCTAAAGAGTCAAATGAAAAATAAGGAAATAAATCAGCACATTAATCCATATTACCACCACTGGACCCGAAGCATGACCTCTCCTCACCTGTGGAGCATTTTCAGACATTACTTGGACTGCACTTGTTCCTGCATCAGTGGTGATGTAATCAGTAGGCTGAAACTGAATGGCCCTCCGTAATTACAGGTTAATGAGAAGCTGTGGTCTCAGCACCAGGAGACAAGTCCTAACACTGTCTCCATTGATCGCTCTTATCACACTCCAGCACACTGGCGTTTGGGGTCTCATTTGTCAGGGGCTTGGAGGGAAAAAAAAAAAAAAAAGTTTAAGCTTACGTCAATAGACCTGCTCAGCTCCAAGACCATCAGGGACAATAATTTGTTTCTGCATTGTGCACAGCAGCCCCTCTCCCTCACTCACTAGTTCTTAAATAAAACACTACAAATTGCATTACTGATCAGGATATATTGGCAGGATTACATGGTGCACTGTAAGTATTGGTCTCTTTGCAATGCCTTTTTACTGCATTGACTCCTGGTGGGCTCCGCAATTTGACACAGCGTAAATATGACAGATGCATTACCATCACTGTAAAGACACTGAGACACAGATGAATTGAGCATCTGTCAACAACATGGTAACCTCCAGAGAATGCACTTAGACATACCTCACAAAATACCTGTCAATGTTACACACGGTACACTGATAGTTCTACACCAACACCAGTTTGCACATTACATTTTTTTTAGTACAGAACAAAACAAAACAAACAAAAAAAGACGAAGGGAAAATGATGAAAGAAAGAAAGAAAGAAGAAAAAAGGTCCATACAACATGTTGTATTTCATGTCATTTCACTTCATTCACAGCTCCAGATTGCCTGACCCCCTGCAGCTGCCTCTGAGAACCCTAAAAGTGGGCATTTGATCCACAACACTTCCATTTGAGACAAGGGCACAGCCCCGTCAAGAAGAGATGGCATGTACAAAGGCATCATCCAAGCGATCACTTGCTTTCCATCTACCCTTACGCTCCCCCTGCCATGCCAAAATAGTTCTTGTCTCTTTTTGAAGGAGACATGTCTTACAGGTGTGGAGTCAAAGGTGACCAAGCAGCCCTCGGAAGCGGAGAGGAAAATGAAAAAAAAAAAAAAAAAAAAAAAAACAATCAAAAAGGAGACAGATGTTTCTTGCCCCTTGGAAGATATTTCTTCCAAGAAAGGTCCACCTTTGAAGCACCATTGTGGCCATGTGAAATGAAAGACTCCAACACGAATCAGCCACCTGTTGCTTCTTATTGGTTATACGAGAATAACGAGGTAATTTTTGCTTCTGATTGTGCTGCTAACCGATGACAGGAAATATGATCTATATTCCCCACACTAGTGATTGATCAGTCTATTTCTAATTATGACACTAAACTATTATTTTATCCTGGGTTGTAACCTGTTAAACTGCTACATGGCTAATGCTTGATAAGGCTCATAAACTGATTCTCATTATGATTCTAAACATATATTGTTCCTACTGAATTTATTCTCCACTGATTGTCTCATTTGACTGTAATGCCAATTGATGACCATCCTCCATTCAAAGCACATCACAAGCCATTTACAACAGTGGATTGGTTATTAAGGTGTCAGCTCGTGGCTGGTCTCACAATGACTTGCTTTTATTTAGTTATTATGTAGCACTTTTGAGATATAAAATATGTCCTTCATAAAAGTAATAAAACGACATGTTATTCAGTTCAAAGACCTCACTCCTCCTCACACTACCTGCAGGATTTCTTTTTTTCTTTTTTTTTTCCTCTTATAGTTTCTTCCTCAAAGTGTTTTAGCCAAGTGGCGTTGAATAAATTACTGTGCTAAACATTCATTTAGCCTAACTCTGCCCCTGGTCTTCACATGTATAGAGATGAACTTTGAATGTCTTTCAAAAGCTCCAATTATGTAAAGCGGATCAAGCACTCAGGCATAGTTAAACCTTTAGCAGAGTTCACAGAGTTATGCTGGTGTCGCGCACACGCTGTTTCACTCCGAGCCCTGTAACCTCATAGCTCCCAAGCACAGTGGCCAGGTAACAAAGACCATTACAGGAACTAATGAATTCATTTTTACCTCTTGAGTGCCTGAGCTTTTTCCAAGAGCTGTGAAATATTGTGGGTGGGTGGGTGGCTTTGGTATTTCTTATCCCTTGTTATGGAGGCAGTTTAAATCTTATTGCACATTTTGTTGAACTCCTTCACTACCCAACAAGGAGAAGAGAATTTATGCAGTAGAGAGGGTTGTTTGATTAGGGTATTACCATAACTAGGCAGTGTGATCAATTTTAAGTGTGTGTGTGTGTGTGTGTGTGTGTGTGTGTGTGTGTGTGTGTGTGTGTGTGTGTGTGTGTGTGTGTGTGTGTGTGCTCTAGCTGCGGTGTTGGTGTCTCCATTACTGTGGTGCCAATGGGACTCCAGTGCAGGAGAAGGCCTGCAGTCAGCACATCACACAGCCGCTGACCTGTCACAACCTCATATGCAGCGCCACCACAATTATCCGTCTGACAAGCATCTGATCCTGGCCCTGTCTCATCCACCAGTCTGGACGAGCCTCACAATTACCCCGACACTCTGGGAGGCTAATAGAGGCCACCTATCTGCCCAACACATTTTATTAGCTCTCTGATTTTGTGCATAAGCGCTCTGATACTGCTTCTCCATCAGACCAGATCATATAGCGCTGATAGAGGGAGATGGTAACAGGCTCTAATAGGGGTTTCACAGGGAGAAGGTGCAGTGCAGTCTCTCTCTCTCTCTCTCTCTCTCTCTCTCTCTCTCTCTCTCTCTCTCTCTCTCTCTCTCTCTCCCTCTCTCTCTCTCTCTTTCTCTCTTTAATGCCTTTAAGACACAGTAAAGAAGTGGAGAACTCTGACTGCTGAGAGGCACTCCAGTGTGTCACACCACTCATAGAGATATAGTTGAAGTTAAGAGACTACAACTTCACTGTTTTGTACGTTTCTGGATTATTACTGATACTCCATGGTAAAATGCTTAAAATGAAATGAATTATTTGGTGGCAGTTCTCTTCATTTTCATGACTCTATTGGCAAGTCAAACAAAACATCAGCATTAACTCATTTGCTTTACATAAATTAATGTAGAGAACTTTGTACTTTTATTTATTTGCAAAAATGGATGAGTCTGCATATACTCCACTGGCATGAGATAGGTCTCAGAATCTGAGTTTGCAAATATCATGGATGAATGTTCAGGTTGTGGTACATTCACAACCATCTGTTTTATTCACATATATACCCAAACAAATGGATTCAGATAAGACACCCTGATAGCGATTCCTGAAAGTTACTAGCCTGGGAATTCCCATGCTCCTTTGCGCGCTTATTTCATTTCACTCTGCAGAGGAGCATGGTGACCATGGCCGTTTTTCTCGCTTGCTTTCGGTATCCAATCGCAGAACAAAAAGGGATTTGTACGGCCCTCGATTGCATTTTACGTCACGTGTTGGCTCTGGTATTGGCTCTGAGGTATGTACAGACGCTATGATAGACATTCGTAGCGCCCAATAAACGGCTATGGACAATTGTAAACGCTGCTTCCGCTACGAGAAATGCAATAGGTAGGTCCCCAGACTAAATATCACTTGTGATTTTAGTTTGGCATTCGCCAGGCTAGAAAGTTACATCAATTTTTCAAATGATATCAGTGCTCACACCATGAAAAATTCATCAAATGGCATTGATCATTTAAACATATTTTGCTGCTGGTAAAATGGGGCTCTAAGCTTCAAGTGACCTCTACAGTTTTAGATTTCTAAGTATGAGTTCTGTTTCTTTCAGAATGATCAGCATCATACCATAAGTGCACTCAGCATTGAGCAGGGAGAGATGATGCTAGGTAGCTCATAATCGTCCTTGATTACAAGTCCAGCCCACCCCTCCCCCACCCCCTTAGTAGCAGCCCAGGCAAAGTAAGTGCCCTCCAGAGACTCTCCAAACTCTCATCTGAGGAAACAGACTGAGGCCTCTGGACTCTCAGCACCAGGAATCCACTCTCCGTCTGAGGACTCCAGCTTTGATGAACTGCCTTTGACCTTTTGCAGAATAACTACGCCAAAGGCTTGGTTTTTGCATTTAGACAAGGCCAGTGGCCAGAATTTGCTGTTGCTGGATGGCCTTGTTAAGTTTAATTCAAGTTCTTTGAATCACACTTTCAAATTTTGACAGCATTTCAGGTTGAGCCTGATTGTTAATTTTAAGATGATGCAAGTTTCTGTTAAAATAACTCACTGTCAATTTACATTTCATTGTCTCCGTCTGGCTTCAGTCTGGTTCACAACATTTGAATTGTTAAACTGATTTAGCTCATGTGTCTGTCAAACTTCACTGACATGATTGGAGGCTCATTCATCAACGATTGCAGCTATTTTAGTCTAGAGCGTTATAATGTGGTGATGGCAACGATCTGCATTTGGTTAGCTAGTCATCTGGGCGAACAAAGGCCAACCATCCTCTTTTTTTTCCATGGAAAAATAAACTTTGGTCCGGGGCTCCACAGCCAGACAGTGTGAATAATGAAATTCCTGAACAGAAAAGTCTGTCTGAGTTGGAGAACGTGATGCAGTGGCCTTAACTCTTTCCTGCCACACAATGAGAAGCAGGAAAGCTCTGCCCCAACTTACAGTACTGAGGTCTGTAGATAGTTTGACACAAATTAGTTATGATTAAAACAGGCATTTCACCTATGTCTGTTATGTGCACACACACACACACACACACACACACACACACACACACACACACACACACACACACACACACACACACACCATGAGCACAAATGCTGTGATATACTTAACCACAGACAGATGCAAAATCATGCATATTCACATGCACATCCTCCTTTGATGTCTTTCCCACTTCCTCTCTCTCTCTCTCTCTCTCTCTCTCTCTCTCTCTCTCTCTCTCTCTCTCCCTCTCTCTCTCACACACACACACACACACACACACACACACACACACACACACACACACACACACACACACACACACACACAAGCACACACACACACACACAGTATGATCAGAGATGAGGAGAGTTCCTTTCTGTCACATATTATGTCAAGTCTGGCTTGAGTTGCAGCTATGGCACCCGGGGGAATCCTCTCTCTCAGGGTTCTATGTCAAATACTGTGACAGGTGGTCTCTGCACGCTGGTGTACCGATGCACACAGAGATGCTGATCAGCTGCTGTCTTCTGGACACCTTACAGTACAGTATTCTCTTTTGTCTGAGGACAAATGATGCAAGACTATACCACAAAGCTTTTTGAATCTCAGATGATCGCGTCTGCCTGCTGGAGAATCAATAATGATGTTATGTGTTTTGTGGCTCACTGGGATACAAAGAGAATAGGACACACTGAATTTACAGAGGCGGGTTTCTGTGGCAATACACAGGTGCTTTATATGACGGAGCTGTGGAAGGCATTGAGTGGAATAATGATGAAGTATGAAAAGTATGATAAGTATGAAAAGCCTATGATCTTTTTAGTGCAGGTGTTGCATATGATATTATTGACAAGGAAATGGAATTGAATGAAATTTAATCAATTGTTTGCATATTAAAAATAAGATAAAAAGTAGGGCTGTAGTGTTGTGGTACTACAATTCTGGTAGAATTTCATGTTGTACTGTTCTTTGGTTATATTGCCTTGAGGTTTAGTGTCTAGTACTGAGAGGATTCCCATCAGGGATAGTTAAAATGCAGCCGACATGCCTTATTCATTATTATCTGTCTTTCGCCCACTTGCAGAGACATCTATGGCTACAGGACTACCTACTTTAGGCTGACATGTTCAATCATCCTGAGAGAAAGAGATGAGTCCCACTTGGAACCTCTGTCTTCTCTTGAAAGGTAATTTAACAGAGCACATTCAAAGCATATTATCCAGACCAAGGGAGAGACTCTGCTGACGGCATCATTCAGGAATAATGTGCCATGCCTGCTACAGAAACTCATGTATGTTAGGCCAGGTGACATTTCAACTCTATTCTTCACTGACATTTGGGAGGATGTGCCCCTAATTGCAAATAGACATTTGCTCTGTCCCAACAGGACTATTGAAGCCAATACTGATTACACAGAGAGAGAGAGAGAGAGAGAGAGAGAGAGAGAGAGAGAGAGAGAGAGAGAGAGAGAGAGAGAGAAGACCTGTAAAGGGATTACAGTGACAGGTACCAAAAGCAGTCAGTGTACTCACTGAGATCCCTCAGGACTCTCACAACGAGTGCATCTTCTTTTCATATTTGCAGAATTCATTTGATTCTAAACAGTGAAGCCCTAATGGATTATTCCTCCAGTTCACCAATAAGTTAGGACCAAACTTGAGGGACTCAGTAAATTGAATAGCTGTGAGAAAGTGTCCTGAAAGTCCCTGCACTGTGAGGTTTTTCCTGATTTTCTATTATCTATCTATCCTCTATAGGTTTTCCTCCTGATAGAGGCCATGGCTTCACTCACTAGGTGGGAGCCCAATCTTTTTGAGCAGGAATGTCTGCGTCGGCTCTCAAAAAAAACGACCAGAGAAGAGGAGGTCATAAGCTGTTGTTCAATTTTTATAAAATTGTCTACAAGCAGATTGTTAAAACCTGTCCAGTTTATAAGAAAGGAGCTTGCTAAAGATGTCACCGAGAAAAGACATGGTGAATTCTTTGGGAAAGGGAACTAAATGAGGGAAGTATAAGGCCCTGTTACAGTGAATGAGTCCAGATGGTTCACTCAAAGGTGTCATCATCGTCATACTGACAGATGCTTGTGCAACAACAACAACAACACACACACACACACACACACACACACACACACACACACACACACACACACACACACACACACACACACACACACACACACACACACACACACCCTTGATTAGAGCTGTTGAAAATGGAGAACAAACAGTAGATTATTTCTTTTTCTTTTCTGTTTCTTTTACAACAGACATGTTGCATAAAATATCAAGACAGCATGCTAACTTTCTCACTAACTTCTGAGGAAATTTTGAATGAAATTCTTTAAAGACTTTTTACAGAGGAACTATTGAGAGCATCCTGACAAGAGACATATGGTAGCTGCACTAATACCAATGAAAAGCGCTGCACAGCACAAGGCATCTGTGGATGTGTGTTGCCCTCTATCTAGAACATCCACTGTGGGAAGGCCAAAAGAATCACTAAAGACACCTGCTATCCCTGTCATGGACTGTTTTAGCTATTATTATCTGGCAAGTGATTTCGCACTCTTAAGGCTTCAACCACCAGGCTCTACAACAGCTTTTTCCATCAAGCAATATAAGGCTTATAAACATTGAATCAACAATGATAGCCTAAACCTGTGCTTGTCAGTCTTTGCACATTCAGACTTTTTTCCTCACACTCTGTCACAACCAAACACACACACCAAAACACACACACACAAACACAAGCATACATTTTGCACTTTCTTAAAGTGCTAAAGAAAGAATTTGAAATAGCAGACCGAACCTTAACGCAAATGCAAGCAGTTTACATTGAGTCAGTGGCACCAAAATCATTTGAAACTCAGTCATATTAAATCACAACTAACTAACTCATAACATAGCTTAGCTAATTAGTTTAGCATTTTATCATAATGCATATATGTTCTAAGAATGTGTCCCATTACTTTAGCAATTTCTATTTCACTTAGAAAACATACCTGGCTGCAAGATATGAGGGTTATCCTTTCCTTTCCTTGAGAGCTCCAATCTGTAGCTTATTCTGTTCCCTCAGTCTGCTAAAGTTTTTCGTCATCTTTATAATGATTATTATTATATTATACACAAAATATAACAGTCTGAAGATCAAGAGTCCTTTGTGAAATTGCTGTAATTCTACTTGTGACCATGCTGACCCTCTCCTCCTCCTCCTTCTCAGCCCGCAGACATGGCAAACCCACACCAAAGGCCACAATGTCTGGCTCCATTGCTCAACTTTTCTCCTCACTGATGATCACAGCTAGTCTTTGGGGAGTGACTGAGGTTGCCAATCAAGTCCAAATGACACACTAAGTACTGTTGGGTCAGATGGTGGTCATGTCTGCAATGGCCTCCTGCTGCTGCAAAACATCAACAAACTCTTGGCAACTTCATATGCTAATCAAATCAATAAACATTAGCATAAACACACCACTTTGAGTGTGTCTGTCATTGGTCGACTTCAATCCAGAGATACGTGTCTCACCCTCACCCACACATTTTGTTGCAATATGTGGGGGTTTATATGAAACTTGAACATTTCCAAATGTGAAGTAATTTTCTCAACTAGGACTAGCATCCTAACTCAACACTCTCATTTCCCATCATGCTTCTTTTTGATCTCTCTTCCCCTCTCTCACCCAGTCCATCTCTCACGCATGATGTCTGTGGCAGGACTGTGTCTCTTGACTGACCAGGGACATGGTAGCTTTAAGCCTGTGCAATAATTGAAACTCAGTGACGAATGTCCTTATATATCAGAGATTGCTTAGCCTACTGGTAAATTATATACACTATGTGGCCCAATCATTTCTGTCATAACAGTGAGTGTGTTGAATGCCATGGATATTTAGCAATGCTGTGGTAATTGATAGGACCTGAGACCTTTGGATGACGAGTTGGTGATTTTCTTATCTTGGCCTGAAATAAGATTCAGCTGGATATTCGAAAGAGAAACATTCCAGGCTGTGACCTCTCTGCTAATAAACAAAGTGTGGACATATTTTTATTTATGGCCTTGTGTTGACCTGATATGGATGTGCACAATGTGTATATATGCACAAGATGCATCTTGTGTGAGCGTAACGCCATACGATGAATAGGTCTTTTCCTCTTGTTTTGAAGTTCCATCATGCTGGAGGCCATTTTGTTCCCACATGTTGTTGAAAACCCTCATTTATTTCAAGAAACAACTTGGTAGCTATGGCTAATTAGAGTGAGAGTGAAATGAACGGCTTCATTTTCACAGGGTACTCAGGCATCTGCTGGAACGAGGCCACTCACTTATCATCTTCATTAATATCGTTGCAAAATCATTTGTTCCAGAAACGCCCGAGGTTCACATTGGTAACTGCCTGGTCGCCAGGGTGGTATTGTTTTACTGTATGTTTCTATTTGAATTGTGCCAGACTCTGATTAGGTTCTTATTGTCACAGAGGCCTCCTGCTAAGGTCCATATGCAGGATGCTGGAGGCAACCCAAGATGCCCCTATGTGCTATCACTGGAGTCATCTTCCTTCCCCCGCCTTGCCCCCTACAAGGATGCGCATCTGTTGTTCTCCCAACAAGGGACACATCAGCATGGTGTCCCAAACAAACCCCCACGCAAAAAAAAAAAAAAAAAAAAAAGAATTAGAGAAACATAACAGACACACACACACACACACACACACACTCTCTCTCTCTCTCTCTCTCTCTCTCTCTCTCTCTCTCTCTCTCTCTCTCTCTCTCTCTCTCACACACACACACACACACATAAACACACACACGCACTTTCACATATACAACCTTCTCCTTTCTCTCTGCAGTGGTCGGTCTCTGCTGAGCCTCATATCGTGTACAGTCATGGTCCAAAGGTGTCTGGATTGGAGGGCTGGACTTTGTTCACTGACAAGTCCTCTGGGGGTCCACCACAGGAGGGCTTATGACTGCCAAGGTGGCCGTATGGACGGGCCTAGTAGACTAAATATAAACACAAGCCATATGCCGCAGACCGCAGGCAAAACAAACATGGCGCTGGCCTTCCTTAGCCTGCTCCACCGCTCAACACAGCATCTCCAGTTAATATCTTAGAACGTGTCTCTATGGTATACAAACTCATCTATTACTCTCTAGCGCCTCCTAAGGCTGACCTGGGGTGGCAATGTGGTTAATTGTTTGTTGGCATACTGACTGCCTCTCTCTCTCTCTCTCTCTCTCTCTCTCTCTCTCTCTCTCTCTCTGTCCCCAGTGCCATATGGATGCCAGCGCAATTTTGACACATGTCCAAGCAACATGGGAGGATGACGAAAAGTGAACCCCACTGTACCCCCTCCCCCACACACACACACACACACACACACACACACACACACACACACACACACATACACACACACACACTCACTCTTTACCCCAAACCCTCTCCACTACCATAACCACCAACCCTTCCACACTCAGCCATCAGTTACAAGGGCTGCTGCCCGTGACATCACACAGTCACAGCGCTGAGAAAACATGACACGACGTCTGCTGTGCATCTGTCTGTGCCCAGCTGCCACATGAGTGCTTGTGAGCCAGACATGATAATTGAAAGAGCTTGCCCAAAACCACCCTTATCTCCTGCCTGTTAGGGGGAGATAAAGCTCTTAGATAACACAGGTGAGTTCCAGACAGCTTTGATGTGTGCCAGGGTGGTGACAGTGTGTGTGTGTGTGTGTGTGTGTGTGTGTGTGTGTGTGTGTGTGTGTGTGTGTGTGTGCGTGTGTGTGTGTGTCTGTTGTGTGTGTGTGTGTGTGTGTGTGGGTAGACAACAATCTCCTGAAGATTTCCCATGTCTGCTCTTAATTATGCACCTCATAGACAGGGCGCATTGGGAGGTCACCCTGGAGAGCAGCGGAGGAGGAGAGGACTTTAAAACAACATCAGCGAGGCCACATTAGCATGCAAGGCGCGACGCTCCTGAAGACTATATGTGGTACAGTACAAAGAAGGGAGGCAAGGTGAGATCTGACAAGCGCTCCAATTGTAATTCACTGGCATGCGCCTAGGTGTCCATCTCCTCTCAGGTTCAGACCATTGAGCTCCTCCTCATCGTGCAGTCCAGTGAAATGACTTGCCTTACTTGTTCCATGTATTTCTGTCCTCCCTGTTTTTCTTTTTCTTTACTGCAATAGCATGTGCCAAGTGGAGAGAATGTTGCTAACACTGGCCCTAGCCTCTTTGCTAACTCTGACATCAGTGTAGGACTGAAGGTCAAAGACAATAACCGGTAATAAAGACTGTCAAATTTCACGGTCCAGTGGCATTTAGGAAACAGCTAAACGCACAACAACCTTGACTTGGGGGTGGCATGGGGAGGGGTTGAGGCTGGTTGGTGGATTTGCACATGAAAGTGGGCAAATAAAACAGGAGATCACTCAGGCACCAGTGCGGAGAGAGAGAGAGAGAGAGAGAGAGAGAGAGAGAGAGAGAGAGAGAGAGAGGAGGGAAGCAGAGAGGAAAAGCACAGCACAAAGCAGGAACTCCCTGGGAAAAGAATCCCACAGACAAATTTACCCTTTTCATTAAACCAGTATGGCAGAAGCTTGAAATAGACCAGTCCCTCAACACCACTCTCCCCTTTTTTCTCCTCCTCTATCACAGTTTTTCTTTCCTTGTCTGTCTGTCTCTCTTCCCTTTATTTCCCCCACTATTTAATTCCTTCAACCATCTGTCTCTCTTCTCGCACATGGACACTGTCCATTCTCTCTCTCTCTGTCTGTCTCTATGTCTCTCTCTCGCCTCCCTCTCTCTTGACTGTCCCCTCACCTTGGCCCTGAGCACCACTGGTCCTCCATCGCACTCTCTGTGCTGGAGGTAATTAGGCTTTGGCAGTGGGAGGCAAGGCCGAGCTGGGCAAGCAGAGCTTGTTATTTAGGACAGCCAGATAAAAGAATGACGTAGAAGAAGAGGAAGAGAAATATAGGAAGTTGTAGAGATGTGGAGTGGCAGTTTGGTAATTACCAACGTAACCTTTCACAAGCATCCTGCTTTAGCTGATTTTCACAATATTTTGCAAATTCAAATATTATCTCAAATTCACATATCAAATATATACTGTATTGGTGTGAAAGAAATTGGCACGACTGTTATGTGGTGCAAAGTAATGTTCTTCTTCATGCCAGAATGCCTTACATATAGCAACATGATGGAAGGAACTTCCAACTTCAAACTTCCAAACTTATAAGTGCTTCATGA
>JAODXP020000004.1:12210363-12226991 GCA_027497455.2 Sardinella longiceps | reverse complement strand
ATCTACCACATCTTGGTAGAAGTAAGATAAACCACCAATGACCGAAACAATTTTCCCTATGGCTTGAATACCAATTCACCATGTTGAATAAGCCACAAACGAGTCAATGGAGGTTCATTATTTTGATGGTACAGATTTTTGCCTGAGGCCTCAGACTGCACACAGCATGAATAACTCACAATAACTGATACCAGAAATGAAACTGTAACAACACGTTTGAAGAAACCTCTTTGTCTCCAACAGTATAAATCAATTAATTGAAGCTTATTTGATTGTCTCCTAATTGTTGCATTAATGTTGGGATTTATGTAGAACTTTAATTACATTATATTTCTATCTCTAACCATCCTCTGGGAAAAAAAAGAAAAGAGAAAAACTGAAAGGAAAGGAAGTCCAAATCTCTGATAGTTGCACCAGATGCAAAAAAACAACTCCCTGAAAGTCATCACTCTTTTCATATGTCCAATTACCAATCCTTCCCCTCAATCTTTCTCTCATTTTACCCTTTCCTCCATGTTTCTTTCATTTTGTCTCCTCATTCCACCTCTCTCTACGCCCCTTCCCCCATCCTCCTCAAGCTCTCGGAAACCCCTGTGTCTATTTTTAGAGGCTCGTGCATTAAGGCTCTCTTCCCTTCCATTTGCTTTGCAACCCACTTTGGCATTCCCCTGCCCCATCTCCCTCAACCAACCAGCTGTATTTCAATAATTCATGAATATTAATTCATGTAGATCAGATAGGCCTAAAATTTTCATGGGCGGGATCTAATGAGAATCCGTCCTTAGCTTCTTTGTCTTAAGACCTCCTTCTAAATGAGGCATTTAGAGGCACTTCTAAATGAGGCACCAAACAATATAACCAAAAAATACAATTTATTTTAAATTATTTGCATATAAACTCATGTGAGAACAGCATCCATTCAAGCACTAATGAAGACAAAAACGTGATATGCTCCACATAAGCGTCTGTGCAAGGATCAGCCTCATTATACTGGCCATATTGCATGTGTTCTTCCTTGTCTTCATTTGCACGCAGCAAAAATGGAATGGCATTTTTTTTTAGTTGGTGCAGTAGCAGGAGTAGTAGCAAGCGCGCACACTTCTGCTTTGAAATGCTTTTAAGACCCAAGCATGTTAAGAAATAATAAGCTTAAGTTGACTGTCACATTTAGGTCTCTTTAGCCATCCGTCATGTACTGCTGCAGTAGTTCCTTTGAAGATACAGATATAGTGCTGTGGAGAGAGGTGGGGAGAAAGGAAAGTAGAAAAGTGCAGGGAGAGTGTAACTGATTGAGAGAGAAAGAGAGAGAGAGAGAGAGAGAGAGAGAGAGAGAGAGAGAGAGAGAGAGAGAGAGAGAGAGAGAGAGAGAATCTGAAATACATGTGCATGGAATAGTTTTGATTGCAGGGTTTGCTGGAATCATAAGGGTGGCGCTTATGGTATGGGACGGAGGGAGAAAAATAAAGGCTGGGCCCTCTGAGAATGCCCCTGATCTGATGTAAAAGCGTGTAATAGCAGAGAATTCCCTGTGACGGTAACTGGAACTAATGGCTCGCCACGGGAGATGACACGGGCCAGCCTAATCAGGCCCTGATAGCAGTGCTAAATCAGCACAGACTCCCACGCAGGATGCCGCTGCCGCCTCAATTATTCACCACAGGTCCACATTAATCCTCTTAGAGCCCAACACATCATGCAATAGAGAAGCCCGGACTACAAAGGCCAGTGGAACAGCAGTCCAAACCCCTGATACAGACTCACTCACGAGGCATGGCCGTTTCCAACATAAAGTAGCACCGATCGATTTCTTAAGGGATGCCATGACATACTAGTCTGGTCATGCCATGGTACGCACTTCCGCCACATTATCATCTCCCTGCTGTTCTAGTCTGGATTTGATCCCACTGATCTCGATTTCTCCAGTTGCATTTTTTACCACATCCAATCAGCGAACAGACGAAGGCGATGCTGAGCTGAATGCTATCAGTCAAGGAAGGATATCAGTCGAGGGCCGATCCGATCTTTTTTTTCTTTTTTTAAAGTATCATTTCTCACTACCAAATGGCTATACCCTCTGCACAAAGCAGTGTAGAACAGGAAGCTGCTTGCCAGGCTAGGAGTGACCTCACGTGTAGACACTTCCTTATTTTCATAGTCTGGCTGATGGCCACCCTACTGCCAGCACACAAGATTATTTACATTGTTTAGGCCACACCAATTTAATTAGTCGGTTCTCAGATTTTTTTCAGGAAACGCAACGAGCAAACGAGCGAAATAAAAATAAAATGAAAAAACAATGCTCTTAAAGCAATATACCGGAGTAAGATTAACCATAGCCCTGCTGCACAAGCCTTCTAACAGCAATGTATTTTGCATGAAATGAAAGATTTTCGAACAGCACAGACCTAACGCGAACGCGAAACACTTTACATTGAGTCAATGTAACCTCAGATCTTACTTTCGGTTTCCAACAGTCAGGTCCCATTGCCTGTTCGCTTCTGCGTTCGCGTTCGGTCTGTGCTGTACCAAATTATTTTGTTCCACTCGCTAATTAGCGCATTTAGCAAGCTCTTTCAACAGGGCTATGTTTGAATTCACTCCGGTACTCTCCTTTAAGGTACCTCCACAGAGTTGTACAAGTTGGAAGACTGCTCTCGGCACCATGAGTACAACTAAGCAAAGTTCTCCTCCTCTATAATTTCTATGCACCTGTCAATTGTTTTTGTTTTGTTTTTTTTTTGCTCCTTGAATATTCTAATAACACTGGCCTAGCAGGATCCCCCTCCACAGGCATGTTTTATGTCTCTTGCTGAAGTGAAAGGGGCAATTTGATTGGTTTTCGACGTCACGTGAACTCAACATTCAGTCTTCAGTATTATAGCCATCAGCCACTGTGTTGTTTATGTTCGTGGGAGTTCAAATTCAATTTTATTTTTATTTCATTTAGCAGTTTTTTTCAAGAGGTGATTCCGAGAACCAACTTATCAAATTGGTGTGGCCTTAGGGTCAATGGGAGACAAAATCCAGTGCTATATTGTTTCAGGGGTATTGATTATATTGTCTACTGTATGTTGTTATGTTGTCTGATAAGTTTGCCTTGGGGACCTGCACTTGCATTATGTATTTATCTAGTGTGACCACCATGTACATGTATTTGTGTATGTTATGTAGGATATATAGTGTAATCATCAAGGTATCTGGGTGGATATTAACTGTATGTTTTTAAACAAGCCTCCCAGGGATGCAAAAAGAATTTAAGTCCCAAACTGACAAATATAAAGTGTATCATCTATAATTTATCATAGTTTAC
This sequence comes from Sardinella longiceps, assembly GCA_027497455.2. NCBI lineage: Eukaryota > Metazoa > Chordata > Actinopteri > Clupeiformes > Clupeidae > Sardinella > Sardinella longiceps. Next base: position 12,223,681 of record JAODXP020000004.1, on the reverse strand, counting down.
TGACTTTTGTAGATTAGACCATTTCATGTCAACATTTTTGGAGAGTAAACACATGAACAAGACAAGTAAGGTCTATGGCTAAGCTTGGCAGCCTTGTGAAAAACATCAAGTCTTATCCTACTTTCTGCAGAGGGAGACAAGGCCTATTTGCTCTTCTTCTAAAAATATCTGTAGGAATGCAGACACAGTGTCTCCCCATTATTGCCAGTGTGCACAGTCTTTGTGGGAGACACTCACTATCACACGCTAACCAGCCCACTGCTAATCATCACAGACCACGTGAAATAGCAGAGCTGTCTCCTATGCCTGCCAGCATGGCACACTGAGAGCTGTGACTAACAGGTCTGCCAAAAGCCACTCTAGCACACCAGCCCAGTTATTAGAGAACCACAGGCTCGGCAAAGCATGTTCTGAATGTCCTCAAGTATGGGGGCCTGCTGCGCACAATACAGTTGATTCAAATGGGGATAATTCCCCCTTTTATAACACACTCATATTTTCTCTTAAGACTTCAATGTAATTCTCTCAGCCAATCACAGCATTCATATAGTTATCAGGTTCTTTAGAAAGTCCTACTTCTGAACTTGGAAATTGTTTTTTTCAATCGCTAAGAGGCATTCATCTATACATAAAGACTTTTATCTTGTATGTAAAGAAAATGTAAGCCTTGATAAAGTGCTATCATTAAAAGTCAGCGGATATTGCTTTTAACTCTTTGAGTGTTGGATTTAGCGGTGGTACAGCGGGCGAGCATCAATGAACAACGCCAGGGTGAGTGTTTACCGTTGTTTGCAAGTGTCTTTGTAACAGTCTACTTGCTACATGGTAAGCAAAAGTTACAGCTGAAATGAAAGATTGTAGTGGTGACGTTGCCACAAAGACTAACAGGAGAAACGTCTTTTGCAAGATACTTTGTAACAGGCCAGCAAACTGTCCCTGCATGGCTGTCACCTCCCCCCATCCTACACCCGCATTAGCGTGTCTCTGGTTAATGTGGTAATAGGAGGTGTTGCTGAAACTGGATAGGAGTTAGTAGCCTAGGATTGCTCTGCTCGTATGCTATGACGCTTATCTCTCTCTTGGTGGGCCAGTGAGAAAATGTATCGCGATTCATTATAATCTCAACTGATACAAAACCTCACACATTCTTATCGAAATTTTGCCAGTTGACAGTGTATTGTTGCATCCACTATCTTAATAGCAATTGGGGGGGGGGGGGGGGTGCTGTAGATACATTTGGAACCCCTGAACTGTAACTCTCTGGGAAGAAATTGCTTGTTTGTGCTTACTGAAAAGAAGCGAGTGCTCTTGGCTACATGCTGTGTGAAATAAAAGACAGACGCATCAACATATGGATATGCAGCTGGCTTGGAAGATGTGGGGTTTGATTTCATCTTGCAGAGAAGGAACTGAAGGTGGCATGATATGGAAAGGTTTTCTATTATGCTGCTTCATTTATTAAGTAAAATAACAAAAATAAAGTGCAGGATTTTTGCACTATTGCAGTTTTATTCTCACTTACTGTTTTTTTTTAACTTTCAGCTATTTTGCAGACATTTTAAATAGATAGGCTACATGTGTTTATAGTTTCAGAAATCACGCAAAAACTGTTTAAGTGTTTAAGGATTCCAAAATGCGTACACTATCCAATCTTTGCACTCAGATTCAGACGGGAGAATACTCTTCACATGGGATTTTGTGGCACTTCAGCTTCATAGGGGTGACCAGAATTTCGAACAAGTTTGATTTTGATCCGATCAACTGCCAATTGGGAGCTGGTGGTGGGGAATTCATTTTGCTCATATATACCCAATGCATGGCACAGGATTAACGTGAAAATCTTCCCAACAAGTCAGACAAGCAAGACATGTGCATTGTTCAGTGTCTCATGATGATCACATACAAACTATTTCCCCATGAGGGCTGCTTTCTCCTCTGGGAGGGACTCAGGTGGAAGCGGTAAAGAGTGGGAGCAGGAACATGAAACTGTGAGTGAACAAGAGAGAGAAAAAGGTTTGAGAAATTAGAGACGCACGTGAGACCTCTTTTCATAGCCTACAGTACCTTCAAAGATGGCCACAGCCATGGCAGAGTTCTAAGAGTGCTTAACCTCAAATCCCATGTAGTGTTCAAATTTCATTTTAGCTTCTGCTGCACTACACATAAAAATGAAAAAAACTAAAGCAAATGAATAGTCACCACTGGGAATTATGCAAATGGAACTCATCCGATTATCCACAGGAAAGACCAAACATTATTTTGTTCCAGCGCTCCAACCATGTTTGTTAAATATGGCATGGGATGAGTCGTATATTGGCATCACAGACTGTGTTTCACGGCAAATTTGTCCCTTGAGTCAGTGGCATCCTAATGGTGTATGCAAAAATTTGAACAAACAAGAAAAGCATTTCTGTTTCAATTGAGGATAAGAAATGCTTTTTGATGTCCTATGAGGCTGGTATGTATGACTCATTGCTTTTGCTGTTTGTCTTTGAACTGTATGTGTGCATCATGATTGTGTGAGTTTGCATTTTTCAAGCTGATTTGTGCATGGTGATGGTCACTTATGAACAGTGACGAAGGCAAAACCAGTGATTTTAGCAGAACTCAAATATTAAAGATTCTAAAGAAACTCAAGAACTTGATGTATTTGTACATACTAGTGGTCACCGAATCCTAATTCTCAAAGATATTTTATAAGTTCAGCATTTAAATGACCTAATCTAGTCTGTATTGTGGTATTAAGCAGGCCATGCTGAAGCCAGCCTGCTGGACACAATAGAGACTGATTAGAATGGAACAGGAAGTGATGAAATGGGCTACATAACAAAGGCATCTGATCTCTTCCATCTACACTAGGCTTCAGGAGGTGGCCGAGATAGAGAGACATCATGTCCTGACGCAGTCATGTTCAGATGGTATGGAAAAGTCTAGAAAACAATGAATGATTGGGTCTGATACGGATGTGATGCAGATCTATTGGAAAACTCAGAAGACCTGGCAGTGGGCTTGTGTGTTCATACGAGTCATTTATTCACATTGTATCATGTATGTATCTACAGCTACTTGACATATACTAACTCTATGTCTGTATCAGTGGGTGGCAACATACCAAAGCCCATATACCTTCTGCTTGCTATGCCAGCTGCTCACAGTAAAAACAGCCTGGATGGTAAAGCAAAGACTTAACAGTTTAAACTATTTACACCGTGTAAAAATCCGTGCTGCGCCTTCAGCCTCATATCTCAATATTTATTCTCCTGGGGATTTTCACAGCGTAATAACACAATCACTGCACTGTAACATTCTTCATTTCCAGCCAACACACAAAGTCAAACTTTGTTCTCAGAGAAAATGATCATATCATTCGTTCAGAAGCCAGCGTCAGATAGTCTCTGTAATGTATCATTGTTTATTAAGCCTAAGTCCAAATACAGAGGAAAGGTAGCATCTGGTGTTGTCGAAGGCCATTCATTTGTGAAACTCATTGATATTATTATTCTGGCATTAAGCACACGGTTTTCTCCCTCCTCTATAAGTGTGGCTTAATAAGATGCAAATGTAATGAAATACAATTTTCTCCAGGTATGGGGAGAGTACACATTATTTTCAACTTGAATGCTCTCTAGAATAATGCTGGTCTAGCCATCCAGTGCAAGTGCACCCTCTGCAAACAAATTCCAATTAGAGCCTGGTGATTAAACAAAGTGTGCTGCTGCAGCCTCGTTACTCATCACAGTCTCTTCTTCCCCCAACACACACACACACACACACACACACACACACACACACACACACACACACACACACACACACACACTCCCCAAACCCTGTCTCACCTCACCCTGCACTCTCTCCATCTCACCCTGTGCTCTGCTGCCTCCAAGCTCACTGCACACGGGAGACGTTAGTCCTGAGTGCTGATTGGTTTGTGAATAACTGGCCAGGCATTGGTGGTTCAAACACTGGCTCTGCGGATTCTTGATATGGGCTACAGTTGTGTGATGATCATTATGACCGCCGCTAGCGTAGCAAGCGTAGCGGTCACATAATGATTGTCAAAGTTTTTTTTTTTTTTTTTCTTTTTTTTTTTTTTTCTCCCGTCATCTACTTCCTGAATTTTTGGTCAACGATTCCCGGGACACCGTAACACCGGGGCACATGAAACTTGGTGGGCATGTAGCCCCAGTAGACTTTTACGGAAAAATTTCGTTTGGTCCCCGGGGGCCACTCCATCTTTGCGCTGCGCCCCCGAAACCCAAAAAATGTAGTTTTTCCTAAAAAACTACCTGACCCGTGATACTGAGGATGATGAAATTTTTATGGAATGTTGGTCTCAAGAGCCCACATCAACTTAGCTCATAACCAGTCATTTGTGATTTGCCCCCCCATGGTAAAAAATTAAAATGCAATATTATATGGCTTTAATTGCCCCTATCTTTAGATCAGATGTTAGGAACTGCACCAAATTTAATGTGTATGATGAACCTGACATCCTGTGGGAATATGTCAAGTTTTGTGGAATTTCATCCATGGGGGGCTATAAAACAAATGAATTTATATGTACATTTAATGACTGTACAATTATTGGCCTGTAGATGGTGCTATTAAGCGAAAGCGTTACTGGTTTGGGGTGATAGGCCTGTCAGTTCAGTTCAATAAGCTTTATTGACATGAATGTAAAAAATACAATATTGCCAAAGCATTAATGTATAATAATGACAATAATAATGAGAATAACAATAGTAAGTAGTGACTAAATAAATAAAATGCAACTTAAACAAACAAATGGAATAATAATAAAAAAAGACAAAATTAAGAAAAAGCACTAGTGGATATTTTGATGATGGTCATGTGGACTCTTCCCTTAAAATGTGGCAAGACTGTAAGTAGTCTGAGGCTATTTGAGTAAAAGTATCAACTTCCCCCAGGAGGAATGGTAGTTTCAGTTTATTTTCTAAGTCAATAAATCCAGGACTGATGTTTTCTATGGCAAGCCGTTCAGGAAAAAAACCTTGAATATATTGAATTGAATGTGCAGGTGGCCATCTTATGTGTGTCACCAGTATGGAAATGCCCGTGACCAGTCAGTACCGCTTGGGTGGAGTGAGTAAATGAGGCAAAAATATTGAATAAATTATAGTTTTATTAATAATTTCATTGATTGCAGCTGCAAGGTAAAATATTTTAGTTAAGTCACAGTCAGTTATTTTGACCGAGTAGTAATCCAGCCGCGTTACCACCACCAGTGAACAGCACAGGAAGCGGCCACGATCCCACTGAAGCTAGCTGCTACGCCAACCTTCAGTGGGATCGTCGCCACTTCTAGCTGCTTCAGTGGGATCGTCGCTGCTAGCTAGCTGCTACGCCAACCTTCAGTGGGATCGTCGCTGCTTCAGTGGGATCGTCGCCGCTAGCTAGCTGCTATGCCAACCTTCAGTGGGATCGTCGCCGCTTCCTGTGCTGTTCACTGGTGGTGGTAACGCGGCTGGATTAATTACTACTCGGACAAAATAACTGACTGTGACTGCGGCGGTCATATTTTGTACCGGCATGCGGTACATCTAGTTTTTATATTACTTACTATATCATACTTGACAGCTGCAAATGTGCATTCTGCGTCTCTGCCTGTTTAAACGCACCTCTGACACACATAACAGGTATGACTAGGACTCTGGAGGATGATCACAAGTAAAAATATAGCACACGGATAAATGACAGTAAATGAAGGCAGATACTGTATGTACACAGGTTAAATACAGTTTATTGGAGGGATATACATGCTGTACATAATAGTGCAAGAAATGGCAACATATCCTCTCACTGACTCATGGCCTGGTTTTGACTCAAAATACCCCTCTAGGCTAAAATGTTACAACTTTAATGTATTTTGGGATCTCATAAGTATTCTATGTGCAGACATGAAGAGAATCTGTGCCAGCACTGGTCAGTTTTTCTCCTGGCATATTTGGGCACTAAAACATCTGGGGTGGAGAAAGGTCTAAAATCCAGGAGCTGGTTAAAGGGTGCAAGAACAGCAAAAGCACATACAGAGCCTGGTACAAAGAACTCATTATTTACCCATCTTATCCGCCAATGACTGACTACCAGATGCATGCAATTAATCTAGATTTACTATTCATATCAATCCTTAAACACAATGCCAGAGGCAAGGCCATGCTGATTTTTACTAATTTCCACATTGTGATCATTTCTTCAAAATGAAAACAAATCAAGATTAGCTGGTATTTTGTTCAAAATGATACTATGCAAATACTACTTTTTGAAAATGTTTAATTACTAATGCATGCACTACATTATTTCTGTAATGCTAGTTCACACTTTTAGTTTGGCTTGTTTTGGAATGCTGTTACACTCACACTGAAAAGCACATAAGAAATTGTGTCTTTTTAATCCTTTGCTCTTGCTGTTTTTGACTCTGTTAGCTTGGCATTGCTGTCTAACCTGCCACAAATTGCATTTATAAAAGAGGATCATCCAGTTAAGGCTTCAATCATGTCTTATCCTAACAAATAAAGAATGAAATAATCAGTAACTACTCAATATACACATTAGGCAGTGGAGTAGTCAAAGGTCAAAGGTTGTGTGTGTGTGTGTGTGTGTGTGTGTGTGTGTGTGTGTGTGCGTGTGTGTGTGTGTGTGTGTGTGACAGAAAAGATAGCAGGCTAAAAAAAAAGGTGAATCCGGGAGAAACATGCAGAAATAGAACATATCTGTACAAAAACCCATACTCCTACTGGAGTACTGAATACAAGAATATTATGTGTTCCTCACACTAGTCCCAGATACACCTAGATATTGATCTGTATGGACATTAACACACATCTTCTTCCTAAAGGAAAAATCTGGAGTCAGTCAGTCCATATCCCTGTTGTTTGATGTTGCAGAGTGCTGTTGATAGGTATCAGAACGACAGCAAGTACAACATACAGTAGACTGAATTTGCGAACTGGGAGCTGTAGAGGGGCAGCCATAATGTTACCAACAACGGAAAACATTTGACTGGAAGGTTTAACGGGTTGATTCACTCCGGAAACTCAAGAAACTAACTCTAGTTGCCAAACTGGGAGAGACTGCAAAATGAATGGACCAAGATCAAATCACAGCAGTGTGAGAAAACTGATGTCCTGAATAAGAAGAAAGGACGAAATGTTTTGTTTTGTTTTGTTTATGGCTTTTTATGTAGCCTTAAAATGTTTCAGTGGTTACTGCTGTCCAATTTTGACCATGATGTATAGTTTGTACTAAAGAGTAGATCCACCGCGCTTCTGCAGCATCCTTTTGTGCACCTTAATTAAAATCTAGCTAATAGTACATCTGTGCTGCTCCAAAATGTTACTTTTAGTATAGTTTGTACTGTTAAACCTGATTCCCTTAAGGATAAAAAGGCATCTTCTGTTCCCATAGGACCCAACTTCCTCCATTCCATGGACTATCCATAGTTTTCCAATGTACACTATATTGCCAGAAGTATTCGCTCACCTGTCTTGACTCATATATGAACTTCAGTCATATCCCATCCTTAATCCATAGAGTTTATTATGACGTCGGTCCACTCTTTGCAGCTATAACAGCTTCAAATCTTCTGAGAACACTTTCCACAAGGTTTAGAAGTTTATGGGATTTTTTGACCATTATTTCAGAAGCAAATTTTTGAGGTCACACCCTGATGTTGAATGAGGCGACTGGCTCTCAGGAGCCATTCAAATTCATCCCAAAGGTGTTCTATTGGGTTAAGGTCAGCACTCTGTGCAGGCCAGTCAAGTTCATCCACACCAAATTCTGTCATCCTTGCCTTTATGGACCTTGCTTTGTGCACTGGTGCACAGTCATGTTGGAACAGGAGGTGGCCATCCCCAAAAGTTGGGAGCTTGGAATTGTCCAAAATCTCTTGGTTAATGCTACAGCATTCAAAGTTCCTTTCACTGGAACTAAGGGACCAAGCCCAGCTTGGGGATAGCCCCTTCCTGTTCCAACATGACGGTGCACCAGTGCACAAAGCAAGGCCCATAAAGGCATGGATAACAGAGTTTGGTCTGGATGAACTTGACTGGCCTGCACAGGGTCCTGACCTCAACTCAATAGAACACCTTTGGGATGAATTAGAGCGGATCCTGAGAGCCAGTCGCCTCGTCCAACATCAGTGTGTGACCTCCAAAATGCGCTTCTGAAAGAATGGTCAAAAAATCCCATGAAGATACTCTTAAATCTTGTGATAAGTCTTCCCAAAACAGTTGAAGCTGTTATTGCTGCAAAGAGTGAACCAATGTCATCATAAACCCTATGGATTAAGGGTGGGATGTGACTGAAGTTCATATGTGAGTCAAGACAGGTGAGCGAATACTTTTGGCAACATAGTGTATTTCAAAGGAATTAAATGGATTTAACTGTACATACAAATCAAGAAGAAAAATATACTTACCAAGCATAATGATTCTGGGTGTGTCTGGAAGACTCTCTTCCCCCTCGATGTCTGCCAGGGTTGCAGTGACCTATGTAAAACAAACAAACAAACAAAAAACACTTTCAGTGGTGTACATTAAACAATATTTTTCAGTGAAAACTTTGGTAACACTCCATTTGAAAGTGTCAACATAAGTGTGATATGAGCCAGTCATCAGGACATAACAAGTATCATGAACATTTATGGCTACTGTCATTAAGTACCATTCAATTTTTGTAATGTATGCACCTCAAACAGTGTCAACTTTACATTACAAGAAAAAACACCCATTGACAACAGTCATAAACATTAATGAAGTGCCATTCATTTCGATGATAAATATCATGTCATGTCTATGATGGGCTCATGTCAACCTTATGTATCAAATAAAACATTACCAAACATGTTACTCAAGCAATTGCTGAATTAGCAGAGCAGTACAATTCATCAGTAATATGAGTTTGTAATGAAATACTATTACTTAACCAAAATGAATAGATGTGTGATAAGAAGAATACTTGATTAGATGATAGATGTGTTTGTACCAACAATACTTACATCAGCCAGAATGAAGAGAGAATCCGTCGGCTCTTTGAAGAAGGATGTTAAGAGTAGGACCGCTGAGATGGACATACTTGTATGCCTGTGCTCCTCGGCTCCTCGCTCCGCTCACTGTAAAAAAAAAAAAAAAAGACAAAACCCTATTAGCAACTCTTGAAGACTTTCCTTAATTATTTCCAGCTAGCAAATAAATGTTGGGCTACTTCAAACAAAATCACATGTATCACTATGATATAAAAACGTCGAATTATGCCTGACAACTAAGCTACAGGGTCAAACATGAACAGATTTGACGTGCTAAAATAATGTTAGCCTGAATCGTCATTCCCTATGGGGGACGAGAGTATCGTCGTTTTCAATCGTTATTCTAGACCAAGTAATTACTGTATTCTAAGTGTAAATAACACCAGATACCGATATTTTTATACCTCTAAAATGTAATTCATACACACACACACACACACACACACACACTGGTAATCTGTGAAGCCAAGCAGACTTTTGGGGAGGCTAGTCTAACTGAGTAGCAGCTAGATGAATCGTCGTTCCCTATGACGAGCGTATCGTTCATTCACACAGATGTCGACATTTTCTATTTCCAAATGAATACACGTTAAAATGAATGCTTAAAGAATACAAGATACGTTTAAGTTAAACGAACACCCTGTAGTTATTTAATATGTAGTAAGCTCCCACCTATATAGCTGTGGTTACATGCTAGCACTAGCTATCTAGAATAAGCACCCATTAAACTTATCTTCTTACTTAAGAAAAGATTTGCATGAACTAGAACGTAAACTTGCACAATACGTGGTAAAGCTTGATGTATGTGAAAACCAAACTCACCAAACTGCAATAACTCGGAGTTCCAAGTAGCAGTCATTCACCAGTCACTTCGCCAGTCAGTCTTCAATAGAACATAGACGTAACGTCGGTTGGCAAAACTTTAGCGAACGAGGTGGCAGTGGCTCTTAAATACAGCAAGTTGGCAGCAAAGTTACAATAAAGTTACAGCAAAGAAATTTTGATCAGGCTCGGTTACAGTAAGCACAAATATTACCCAAAATGCAATATTAACTACAGCACTGTACTGTAATGATATGAAGTGGTATCATACTGTTGAATTTTATTGTACTGTACTGTAAAACCTACAGCCATTTTTAACAGTGCACTGCCGTGCCGTTCCTCGTCGTCCCACATGAGTGGCGCTGTGCTGGCTGCAGTGCTCCAGTGTGCTGTAAGCACGGCGCAGCTCCCAGGGCTCCATGCGCCCAGTGCATAGTGGTGGTGGTGGTGTCAGTGGGCAGATGGAGCCGCTGGATCATTAGTGCTGTCCGACTGCAGGAGGCCAGAGCTGCTCTCTGCTTCATTACTGTCCTTCTCGCTCCACTTGCCGGCCTAATCCCCAATGCCGTGAGGAATGCTGTCTCACACACACACACATAGACCCTTGTCTCAGATGTTTGACACACTTCCTCCAGCCCACTATCACTCAGTCATCCCTCCAATGCAGTCGCTCACACACACACACACACACACACACACTCTCTCTCTCTCTGTCTTTCACTCTCTTGATCTGTCTCTTTCTGCCAGTCTCTGTTATAGTCAATTTTTTTGTGCTGTGCTGTCGTGACTTCAGTGCATCTCATGCCTCTGTCTGTTTCTGAAAATAAGCAGGTTGCCACTGGCCTTTCCCTGCGTGGACACGTGTACTAGTGAGTTTGATTTGGACTCCCAATTTAAAATAAATAGTTTTAAGGATAATCCTGTTGTACCAAAGGAATTCAAATGCACAAATCAGGCCTTAATCCTAAATATCTTTACAGGAGTACCAAATATTTTGCTGCTAAGTTTTGACCCCAAAGGACAGTACTCTGACACACTTTCTCTCCTCCCTGACCCAGTAGGCCATTCACAGATGGCCGAAATCCAGAGGTCATCTTGTGGCATGCTCCCTCCATCTTACGTATCTCTCATGGAAAAACATTCTCTGTGGCATGCTGTACACTGTGTCAAAAAAGGAGTATGCAAACATTAAAGGTGGGGTATGTGATGTTTTCCTGGAACACTTTTTACTATATTGCTTAAAATGACATTCACATATTGATTGGAAAGAATTAATTAACTCATCCAACACAAAAATAAAATTTGTTAGTCACCTGTGGAATGAGCAGGACAAGAAAAACACCATCCAACCATTTTAAAGAACCAGCGAAAATGATTGGATGGTGATAAGTCTGTCAAACCCAACTGCCGTTTGTCCCTCCCCATTCCTTATACTCTAGAGGTGTGGCTTCAGGGGAAATCTGAAGACAGGGGATTGGACCTCTGAATTGTTTCATTTGAAATGCTTTGTGTTCTCTTTTCCTGATCACATACCGCACCTTTAATCGTGAGATTTCATTAAGAATAAAGTACTGTACATTGTCTTTTTCAGGACACTCGCTCATAACCGCAAAAAGATGGATGGTATCCATTGAAGGAAGAGTTGAAGTTACACTGGATGCATCAGACACTTTCGCAGCTGCCCTTGCTTCTCTGTTCGCGTGTTACTATGTACTCAACATCGAGTACCAGGAGTCAGCTGCATGCACACTGGAGCTTGTTCAGAGGTAAGTTATATTCTAATCATGTGTGTGAAGATTCTCATTCATTCAGGGCAGTTGCCAAGTGTTCAGTTAGTCAAGGCCACTGGATTTTTTGGAGGTTGAAAACGTTTCATCTTTCATCCAAAAGGCTTCTTCAGTTCTGGTTTGGATATCTCCACACCAGAACTGAAGAAACCTTTTTTGATGAAATTTAAACATCTCAAAACTCCAAAAAGAAGTCCAGTTGCTTTAACTAACTGAACACTTGAGCATTTTAATCAGTTGTCAAATTATAGATGGGAAGTTCAAATATAATCTAACATTTCTAACAATCTAGGTTTCTGGTGAGAATTAACCCTGATGAGGGCAAGAAATGCTCTTCGCGACAAGGTGTCAGCAAGAAGACTGGGAGAATGGTTCAGAGAAAAGCACCCGCCATGAACTGCCATGTGACTAACTTCATCCGCACCCTGCTAGACTTTGAGTGGCAGACGTCCAATTGAACAGTAATGTGTGTGTGTGTGTGTGTGTGGTGTGAGAGAGTGAAAGAGTGAGCGATCATGAATGTGTGTGTGTGTGTGTGTGGGGGGGGGGGGGGGGGGCAGAGCCATAGAGTGTTCTCTACCTCTACTATTTCTGTTAGAGTGTAAATACTACATTGTTCACACTGTGTGTCTGTGTGTAAGAAAGGGAGGGAGAAAAAGTGAGTGAGCGTGTGTGTGTGTGTGTTTGAGAGTGAGCGACCATGAGTGTAATGTGTGTGTGTGTCTGGGGGGGGGGGGGGGGGGGGGTCAGAGCCATAGAGGGATTGTGTTCTCTACCTCTGCTATTCTCTAACTCTGCTGTAAGAGTTCAAATGCTACATTGTTCACACTGTGTGTCTGTGTGTGAGAAAGGGAGGAAGAAAGAGTGAGTGAGCGTGAGTGAGCATGTGTGTGTGTGTGTGTGTGTGTGTGTGTGTGTGTGTGTGTGTGTGGCAGCCATAGCCATAGAGGGATTGTGTTCTCTACCTCTGGTTTGTTGGAATAGTTTACAGTTTTAGATTTAGATTTAGTTTAAATACTACTTCTGTTAGAGTTTAAATACTACATTGTTCACACTGTGTGTCTGTGTGTGAGAAAGGGAGGGAGAAAGAGTGAGTGAGCGTGTGGGAGCATGAGAGTGTGTGTGTGTGTGTGTGTGTGTGTGTGTGTGTGTGTGTGGCAGCCAGAGCCATAAAGGGATTGTGTTCTCTACCTCTTGTGACAGCAGTGATGTTTTTTTTAATAACATGTTAAATGCATTAAATGCAAATGGATTGTGTTCTCTACCTCTTGTGACAGCAGTGATGTTTTTTTTAATGACATGTTAAATGCAATAATATGAGTTGCAATAATATGAGTTGCTGAAGAATTAATAAATATATTTTATGTAAGATTGTGATGTGTTTCTTGATTCATGCATGTTGTAATAACTTAAATACTTAAGTCTAAATAAAAAAATAATGATATAATAAATAAATGAATGAAATAAATATTAAATGCAACTGAGGAATAGGTCAAATTTGAAAATAAAATAAAAACAGTAAAGTACTGTATTGTCTTACAATTACTGTACACTACTGTAAACTACATTACAGTACTGTATTGCTCATTTAATATACAGTAAAGTTCTGGCAACCGTGCTGCCTGTACTGTACTGTAATTTTACAGGAATTTTTTAACAG
>JAODXP020000004.1:12185550-12210263 GCA_027497455.2 Sardinella longiceps | reverse complement strand
GAACAGCTTTGAAGGCTAGTCTGTCCTACCCTCCGCTAGATGACAAGGAGGTTTTAGTGGAGGATTTCATAAAGTTGCAGCTTAATGATCCCACACTTAGCTCCTGTTTTTCCTCTGCCAAAACTACAGACGAGGCTAGGGAAGCCATTGATGATGGTGATGTTTGTTTCGTCATCCGTAATGAGAGGCTGTACAGAGTCAGTGCAGACACAGAGCAGCTGGTGGTTCCTGAGGCTCTTAGAGCCAAAGTCCTGTATATGGGGCATAGCATTCCTTTGTCCGGCCATCTAGGCAAGGAAAAGACCGAGAACAGGATCCTGAGACGTTTTTACTGGCCAGGTTCCCACAAGGATATTGCAGAATACTGTAGGTCATGCCCAGAATGCCAGTTGTCCGCACGCTCTAAGAGAGGTTTAAAAGCTCCACTCATTAGCCTTCCCATTATTGACGTTCCTTTCTCTCGCATCGCCATGGATGTGGTAGGGCCCTTAGAGAAAAGTAGTGCTGGCCACCGTTATATTTTAGTCATCTGTGACTACGCTACTCGGTATCCGGAGGCCTTCCCACTCCGAAACGTTAAAGCTAGACAGGTAGCAAACTGTCTCATCCAACTCTTTTCTAGGGTAGGGATCCCTAAAGAAATCTTAACTGACCAGGGCACTAACTTCACTAGCAAGACCCTGAAGCAAGTGTACTCCCTGTTAGGGATCCGGGCTATTAAAACCACACCCTATCACCCGCAGACTGACGGTCTGGTTGAGAGATTCAACCAGACCCTGAAGTCTATGCTGCGGAAGTTCGTGTCCAAGTCTGGAGCCGACTGGGACCAGTGGCTCCCATATCTGTTGTTCTCTTACAGAGAAGTACCGCAGGCATCCACCGGGTTCTCCCCCTTCGAGCTACTCTACGGACGGGAGGTGAGAGGCCCGCTTGACATCCTTCGTGAGAGCTGGGAGGGGGATGCTCCTCGCCAGGCAACCAACCTCGCCGGCTATGTCCTCAAGATGCGGGAAAAGCTGGACCAGCTGAGTTCCATGGCCCATGAAGAACTGGCCAAGTCCCAGACGCGGCAGAAGGCATGGTACGACCGATCAGCGCGTAGTCGTACCTTCAAGCCTGGTGAGAAGGTGTTGCTGTTGCTGCCGTCGTCGGAGAGCAGTCTGCTGGCGAAATGGCAGGGACCTTTTGAGGTGCTTCGTCAAGTCGGTGAGGTCACCTACGAGGTCGCCATGCCAGACAGACGCCGCTCAAAACAGATCTTCCATGTCAACCTTCTCAAGAAGTGGATAGACCGACCATCCAGTGTCCAGGACCAGCTGTGGGCCCGGACTGTCGAAGAGGAAGAAGAGCCGTCGGAGCAGTATTTTCCCACTGCAGGCGGTGAGTCAACTTACCCCTCCGTCGCTCATCTGACACCTCAACAGCAGGAAGACCTACAGAACATCACACCCAGGGGCCTGTTCCGAGATCGACCAGGGCGGACCGACGTCATAACCCATGACATCTGCCTGACATCTCCAGGTCCTATCCGGCAGACCACCACCAGGGTTCCAGCGCGACTGATCACCGCGCTGAAACAGGAGGTGCAGTCGATGCTGGAAATGGGAGTGATTGAGCCGTCGCGCAGCGAGTGGTGTAGTCCCGTGGTCCTGGTGCCCAAGAAGGACGGGGGGCTCCGCTTCTGCGTTGATTTCTCGAAGCTAAACTCCATCTCAGCTTTTGACCCTTACCCCATGCCCCGTGTGGACGAGCTGGTGGAGCGTCTAGGGAAGGCTGAATTCCTCAGCACCCTTGACCTGTGTAAGGGGTACTGGCAAGTACCACTCTCCCCCGAGCACAGGAGCTGACAGCCTTCAGAGCTCCATCTGGCCTGTTCCAGTTCCGGGTCATGCCCTTTGGCTTGCATGGCGCCGCAGCGAGTTTTCAGCGGCTCATGGATGCCGTGTTGAGCGGCGCTGAAGAGTACGCCGCTGCGTACATCGACGACGTGGTCATCCATAGCTCGTCATGGGAGGAGCATCTTCGTCATCTGGCCGACGTCTTCCGTCGGATTCATCAGGCTGGGCTGGTTGTCAACGCCGGCAAGTGCCAGCTTGCCCGGTCTGAAGTCTGCTACCTGGGCTATGTCCTGGGTGGTGGCACAATCCGTCCCCAGGTCAGCAAGGTGGACGCTGTCCGCAGCTGCCAGCCGCCTACAACCAAGAAGGGAGTGAGATCCTTCTTGGGGTTGGTCGGCTGGTACAGGCGTTTTATCCCTAACTTTTCCACCCGTGCTGCCTGTCTCACCGACCTCACCCGTAAGACTAGCCCCAATAAGGTGGTATGGACCCCTGAATGTGAGGCTGCCTTTCGGGACCTTCAGGAGAGCATGTGCCATGACCCGGTACTGCAAAGTCCTGACTTTTCTCTTCCCTTCACCGTGCAGACTGACGCCTCAGGCCTGGGTTTGGGGGCCGTGTTACTGCAAGGTGAGGGGGAGGACAGAATGCCTGTGCAGTATGTGAGCCGCAAACTTTTCCCTCGAGAGACTCGATACTCCACCATTGAGAAGGAGTGTCTCGCCATCAAGTGGGCCTTAGACACTCTTAAGTACTATCTCATTGGAAAAGAGTTTGTCCTAGAGACAGACCATAGGCCCTTGCAATGGCTCCATCGCATGCGGGATTTTAACTCACGGATTACTCGCTGGCACCTGTCTTTACAGCCTTACAAATTCACTGTGAGGTACAGGGCTGGAAAAGAAAATGTCATTGCGGACTTCTTGTCGCGTCATGAGCAAGATCCGGACGCTCCTTCTTAAGGAGGGGGGTGTGTGACGGGGCGCATAGCTACCGTCACGGTAGCGTGCGCTACCGAATATATAATTCAAAGACTGAGTGCAGTTGATGCCTGTATATGTTTGTTTGTCATTCTCATGTTTTCCGTCATTCACTATGTCTATTTCAAAACACCCGTTAACCCTGTCATTCATCATACTTCTCTGCAAATCCTGTAGCTGTTTATATGCATGCAATGAATAACATCAAACACTACGGTGATTTAGTAAGCTAGCTAGCAACACAAACATTTCAAACTCTTGCTGTTAACAATCATTTACCCTTGATCATCATGTTTTGTTAAAATAACGACACCAAGGTTTGCAGTAACTGTTCTGTTTATTTAGTTTAAAAGCATAAATATATAAATAGTTAAAAACATGAGTATTTCGTATCCAGTCATCTTACCAGCGTCACGTCTTCATTGTTTATAAGAGAATGTTTGCCGCGACTGCCGGGTTTAAAACAACGTTGCCACTTCCCGGTTCACCGGAAGTGACCCGCAGTTTATTGTAATAATATTTTTGCTGTTTGTATGTGTTTTGACTGTGTCAAAATGTCTAGCAAATGTATAACTGTTGTATGGTAATATTTTCTAGTATTGTAGAAGTGAATGTTGGCTGTTTAAAGCCTTTGGAAATTATTTCATTGTGGACACCCCTGTTTCTAGCTGTTTTTTGGTTTGTGCCAATTGGAAGGGGATTTCCTATGTGTATATATGCAGTCTGCTTTAGTCAGTCGGGAGAGCAATGGGGGAATAGGACGTGAGTCCTTAGCTCTCGGCAGGCCTGTCATGTTTAAGGCCAATTTGTTTTGTTATGTTTATTGGTTAAAATTTTGACTCTTATGTCATTTTTGATTTTCATTTATTGAAAGTATTTTTTTTTTCTTTTTTTTCTTTTCTTTTTTTTTAAATTTAATCTTGATTTAAAATTTATGCCATTTTGGCCTGATTTGGGAACAAATAAATCCCATTCTCTACAACCCCTCTGAGTCTCACTGAGTGTAACAGCTAGCTCACGACTGCATCTCCACATCTACCCTCAACAATACTACACTTCATTATAACATCTTGTCTATTACAGATTGTGTCAAAATAGGGGATGTTTCCTTTTCTCTGTGATTTAATCTAAATGAATTAATTATTTTAAACATGACAAAATGTACTGTATATGAAATATGAATCATTGTATTGTCCATGTTTTTGGATGACATCTGAAATGCCATTTTGAAATGAAATGAATACTGCTATTGCCATGATTGAAAACCCAAGTAGATCATTCAGGCAGTTTCCACACATGGAATAGGACTGTATGACTGTTATTTAGCAGGCCGTCACCATTTTACTGCAATACCGTCTACAGCCACAGGCTGACAGATGAGATTTAATTGATCTACTACATTTATAGCTATAAATTAAAAAAAAAAAGAAATGCAGGCAGACCAGAGAGGAGTAGAACATATAATCTAATATACGAATGTCATTCGTTTAATCTCTGATGGGAAAAAGTGTGAATTACCAGCCCAACAATGAGTGCTGTGATCTATGAACCTATGAACCATGTGAAAAGATTTCAGAAGAGCATATTTTGCCTCCCTACCTCATAGAGCACCATCAGAATGCTGACAAATGTCTCTTCAAATGTAAATATTTAAATTTCCATTTCACTGAAAGGAGAAAGATGGTGCTCTGTTGGCACTTTTGTGTTTTTTTTTCAACACATCAATCTATTGACGAGTTTGCAGAGAACCTACAGGGTATGGCTCCCTTGGGAACCGACAGATTGCAGCATTGAAAGACAGAAATGGAACACACACTATTTTGCTTTTAATTTCTCTGGCATTAAGCATCATGCATTGTGTCCTAACGTGGATGAATAAATACTTCACGCAAATACTTCATGCATGTATTTTCACGCAAAATACTTGAAAATGAAATAAGGATGCATTTAGACTGAAGGTCGGTCTAACTTCAGCTCATTCTCTGGAGTTGACTGAATGTACGCAGCAGCCAATGAGATTAACTATTGAGCTGCTGCTGCAGCAGCAAGGTAACAGATTAGAAAAGGAGCACCAATGCTAAAAATAGAACTACTAAATGCTTGTTTGAATTGATGGTCACTTGAAGCACCTTTATTGTTATCATCAGTTGTATGGCCCTGACATTCAAAAGCTGTGCCATACAGACTGAACATCTCAGCTTTTCATACATATCCCCATCTCCTCTAACAAGACACATCTAGCTGTAGTATATGCCGCTGAGGTGCCTGAGATAATGGACCATTGCATAAAAGCCGCTCAGGATGTTCTCGGTTGTGATTGTGCCATCCATTGCTTCTGCCTGAAGGAGGAAAAATACTCTTGTGAAGTGCCCTTACAGGTTTCCTGGAAAAGTGCCTTCATTTTCCGACACAGCGAAGGCCTGCGAGCCACCTGCTATTGAAAGAATTGCCTTCACGACTGTCAGAAATGACCGATGCACCAAAAGTTTAGGGAGGGGGTCCATAGCGTTCGGCAGATTCTTTTCAGCCGTAAGTGGCAGCTCCTTCTGGGTGATAATGAGCATCTCCTTTTTTCATGTCCAAAGTGATTGCCCAGACTGCTTCTCTCTCATTCTCTCTCTCTCTCACACTCACTCTGGGCTGTGACCCTGGTGTGCCTGTGAGGGGTAGAGAGGGACAGTAATTGCCTGCTTATGTCTAGTGCAGATCTGGGTGAGATACATAGAGACACAAGCAATGATTTTTAGGTTGAGAAGATCGTATAGCGAGGTCTGTAAGGTGATTGATCAGATCAGTTTGGAGTTTGTTTCTGTTGTAAAGAAATATGACTTTTAAAAATGTCAATTTTTATTTGCCACATGCATTTGAACACCGGTATAAATATATATATGTTTGATATATATATGTATATGTATATATGTATATATATATATATATATATATATATATATATTTAGTTGTAAATTATTTAATTACCCTGTCTTGTGTCTGCTAACGTATTTGTGTGTGTATGTATTTATGTATTTGTGTGTGTGTGAGAGAGAGAGAGAGAGAGAGAGAGGGGGGGAGAAAGTGAGAGAAAGAGACTGCACTCTGCCTATACATCTAGAGCTGAGTTTTCTGAAAGTACGGCACAAACCAATCATTCCTTTTTTTCCAGCTAGAGAGATGTCTGGCAGTTCAATATGCCTCTGAAGCAGAATTGTATTCCTGAGGGATTGACACTGGGTCAGTTGGCTATCTTACACTGCCGTAAAGAGAACACGTGCCTTACAGAAGAGCAAAGAGAAAATGAGATAAAAATAGCTTTAGATCCACTTGAATTCACAATAGCCTCAATAGTGTCTAGTAAGGTGGGAAATACTGCTGCCATTTATCACTTCAATGTAAGCTTTAATAAAACAATAGAAACTTCTGGACTCACAAAAAAAAGTTTCTTAGGATGCAAGTCAGGAAGCCAATCTTGATTTAAACTAAAAAAATAAAACACACCCTTTTCATCAGCCTGACAAGCCAGACTATATAAGAATGCACAGGCTGGTATTGACCGACAGACCAGGCTCAATCCAAGGGGCCGAATCTCTGGTTCTCTTTCAAGCTGCCCCTGCACGCAATGAGTACCCTGACCAGCTACCGCTTGTCATCGTGCTAAAATTGCCTAGCGACTCTTTTACGAGGTTAGAACAGTGTGTTTAGTCCAAACAAACGTCGGAGAACAGCTAGTGTTCTCACCGCACTCGGGTCTCGAACTTGCCACTGAACGCTCTAACCACTGAACTAAAAGCTTTGATTAGAAGCAGTTCTTCAAGGAATTGAGTTACATGTACTGCTGCCAGCTAGCTGGCATCCGTTACACTAGGCCTATGGGGTTTTGTTGTAGACATTTTTGCTTTTGGTACCGTTAGGTTATGTTTAGATTTAGATCTTTTTGTATCATCTGACTAGGCTATTGGACGATTGGACCACTTTAATAATGTGGTACATTAATGCCAACAAGAGGGAGTTTGAGCACTCAGTTATGCCACAGGTACAGTATGTGAATTTTCCACCTCTCAGTAAAGCTTGCATTCTTTAACACTTACAGTATCTGATAAGGAATATCATTCAAGGAGAACAAGACCTTGTGAAATAGCTTTACATTTTCGTGAGTTCCTCATTGCTTAGGTAAATCCTTAATTCCTTGGGCACATTCTTTGAGTACATTTTCATCTTCCTCCTCAAACATACCGTACCAATGGATTTTCATTTATCACAGTAAACATTGTTTGAAATGTAGCTCAATGTTTCTGTGGAAATTTCTGAGGGGGAAGAGGAACAGCAAAAAAGCTCAGAGAGCTCCAATAGAAAGCAGCTTTCTCAGTAATCAAAGGCTGGCGTGCAGCACGGTGGATTTCCATGCTCTCCCACAGGGCTCGCAATCAGCTCCACGCTGCGCATCAGGCCTTGTGACTGACTGGCAAGGAGGTGCACCAATCAAATCTTCTTTCATGTCATGGGGTTGGACATGGCAGTAGCAGGTGGCCTGGTAATGTTAATGAGAAGTCTGTTTTGCTTGTTAACAAAAATAGAAGAAAAGCTTTTTTAAATGATTTATTTTGCCCTAAAGGGGATTGGCCCCAGTTTTTCTCACCTTGTACTCAGCAACTGATTGACCACCCAGACTGAATTATGATTTGTATCTCTGAGAATGCAGTCTGCTAAATCATGATTTACTCCGATATGAGACTAGAAAACAAGGAGAAGCTGTTTGTTTCTTCATGAGGTAATGCATGCAGGTCCTTCTCTGATTTAGCAGAAGTCTCAAAGAATCCATGCACTGAATAAATCAACCAATCAGGGGCAGTTCAGAATCATGACTCTAGATTCTTTTGGTCAGTTGCGGTAGTAGGCTACTGGAAGCTTTCTCTTCTATTTATTTTTTTCTGACTTTTTAAATTTCTTGTTCCTGTTAATGTATTTGTGTGTGTGTGTGTGTGTGTGTGTGTGTGTGTGTGTGTGTGTGTGTGTGTGTGTGTGTGTGTGTGTGTGTGTGTGTGTGTGTGTGTGTGTGTGTGTCTGAGAGGCTCCATGTTAGTTCTCCAGGACTCCAATCTATGGCTACGTCTGGCAGGCCAAGCAGAGCTGTGAGCAGAGGCGCCGGGGAAGCTGATTATGAGGAACACGTGCTGCATGTCCAGAGAGCTAGTCTCTGTCCTCACTCCGGGAATCAGATGTGCTGAGATAACTCTAGCAACAGAGTACAGAGTTTCTTTCCCCAAGGGTGGAATACACACACACACACACACACACGCACACACACTTTTTCCCCAACTCCGCACACAGGACGGAATAAGGTTAATGAAATTAGCCGAGAGGCTCCAGTGCACTGCTGTGAGTCCCTGCAGTCATTTGGACTGAGCCTGTGTGGGAGGTCAGAGTGGGAAAACAAAAGTGGATATGACATGAGGGCCGGCCAGGCCACTATTCTCTCAAAGGATACGCTGAAACACAACACTCAAAATATCCACAGTCTGAGTCTTGTGTGCGCCTGCTTGTTTAACCAAACAGAGGAGAGGAGCACAACATGACTGTCACATGCTCATTATTATGTGGTGTGCAGAGAATCTTGCTTTAAAGCTATATTCAGCAACTCTTAAAGTCAAATTTTGTGGAATTGTCATGTTATTCTGGAAGTAGTACATGAAAAAGGCTATTTCGGGAAAGAAAAAAACGATCTGTCCGGTCGGTCCGAAATCCGACTGTCAATCACAACTGTGCGCAAGCCGCTGACAACGTGCTGCAGTGAGGCAGGGATTTGAAAGCCCGTAGTAGAGACAGGCGGAGGGACCAACGACTAGTATGATTTTGATTTGTTTTGCCTAAGTCACGGAATTAGGTAGACTTGCCGAATACAGCTTTAACCTAGACTAAACAGGCTAAACCACTATAGCTTATCTCAATGACTCAATGACAAATTGGCTGTGTCTGAAATGGGAAGATAGTGACTTGTTGCTTTCACTGTCTAACTAGTTACCTATAATTGTAGAAAGGCACCAATGCACTGGCTACTATGTTTCAGTGGCAACTGTTTCAGAAGACCTAGCTATATAGCTAATTAGAACGCAGTCTTTTTGTTTATTTCATTATTCAGGCACCTTTGCCAAGATACATTCAGCTGACTACAGTCGATAGAATGCTGGATGCCAAAGGCAGCATGAATGATACATCTATGCTTCCCTTAAAATTGGGTTTAACAAAGGTACCTTCGAAGACAGACTTTTATGCTTTTATCTGATTCAGCCATGCCTTGATGCCCTGCTGCCACCACACGTTCCCTTCAAAGGCAGCATTTTTTCCATCTTTTCCATTTCCCTTCATACCTCGAAGCTCTTTGCAGGTAGAGAGGTGAAGATTAAGACATACAGTAGACACTCCTACAGCTTGTCTTACAAAACAAGCTTACAATGAATGAGAATGGTGGAGTAATTCAAATGATGTTAGATGGCTGGAGATTCCATAATTATCAAAGTCCTACACAAACTATCCTCTGTTCTAATTAGTCAGCGTACATATTTGATGGATTCAGCAGCATGTCTCTTTACTGCAAATATGTGTCTGGAGGAAAAACATTTACCCTCAAGAAATTAGGCAAGAGGCAAGGGCAATTAAAGTGAAGCTGTGGAAAACGTGACAATCAATAAAAGATCTGTGTGATTTCTTTTTGTAGTCAGTTACTGCAGTTATCCTGAGCAGGAAATCGTGCGATAAATGAATGGAAACTCAACTATACCAACCTCATTGTTTCCAGTAGTAAATTGTAAAAGACATGATACTATGTCAACCCGTGGAGGGGGAAAAAAAAAACATAGACACACTTTGGAAAAGAAAAGACTACTTCACACGCTCATGTTTCAACAATTAGTGCAATTGTTTCATTGACTGACTCAGACTCTGAAGTCACAGAGAAGGAGCAAAACCCACTGTCAGAGGGACTGTCAATTACTTTAATGGACAGCCATCACAGCGGCTGCTCATTGCTTTCAAGCTCAGCCAGAGCCTATGAAAAAGTGAACATACTGTAAGACGCCTGTTGGCATCGCATCAGACGAGAAGAGTTCCTGGTTGCAGGCAGAACCAAATCACATCCTGTGGCGTGTTAATTAATTAGTTCATCAGAACAGCAGGTATAGCGAGTAATCTAGGAGCTGCGTGACACCATTGCTTCCCAGCTCTCCCACGTCCTTTTCACACTGACAGGGTCGTGGAGGTATGCGGTGCAGCTTTTCAACTCAGTCGCAAAGCCCCCTCCTGTCAAGATCCCTCTGGAACAAAACAGGACGAGCAGCCAATTACCATCCCATCGGGCTGGAGAGCACCGACGAGGGTCACCGGCCTGATGTGGTTTTTCACACAAGGCTCCATCTGCTCTAGGCAGGAGGAGGGCAGAGATAAAGAGTTTAGAGAAAGAGTGGAGAGAGAAAGAGAGAGAGAGAGAGAGAGATGGAAGAAAGGAAATGGAAGGCTGGAAGGCAGACACCAGTGGTAGCCGACATCATGTGCAGACAAAGAGGGAAAGAGATGGCCATTATCACTCCGAGTGAGTGACCACTTGCCGCAAAGATGCTGTCACACAATCGCTATCACACATCATCTTTTTGCAAGATGGACCTTCTGCCTCAATCATGGTGTGGAAAACTTGAGAGAGTCTTGTTGTGGGACCTCTTTTTATGACTGTAATTTGGGGATTTTTTACAGTGCTCATGGTTTGGCGGGGAAAAAAGAGGGAAAATCCTTTGTAGTTTAATGGGTTTTTGAGTCCTTGATCGTCCAATGCATTAAAAGTCTGTGTGAGTCAAGACAACATGCCGTGGTAAATGACAAACACATGATAACACATGATAAATGTGTGAAAAGCGTGGTCAGTCGCAAGTGTGTCAGCCATCCCCAGTGGATCGTCCACATGCGCCTCCACTAAAAGTCTCCACAACAACACTGGTCATGTTAAATGGCTTCTTTCACTGAGGATGATAATGAGCTTTAAAAACAGCTGGTCATAAAGCAAACTTGCTGCCAGCGCCATGTCTTTGAACTTGTTTATTTTAGCAGCTTTTAAGTGATTTCTTTACATTTTCTGATTTAGTGTTAGTGTCAGACCATTTGAATCACACCATTATTTTAGGGGTTGAGGGTTTCCAAAATAGACTGTTGAGATTAATCATTAAACTATTAAAATATTAAAATAAAACAACAACATTCAAAAATAATTGAGATTAAATTTGTAGTAGAAAGAAGCTTTTTCCTTATTCAACATCCCTCTTTCGCCGCTGACATTTTTGATGTTCCTCCTTGAGCACTGCTATAACACAATATGCCCTCCAATACTACACTCTTTCTGTTAAAGCCATTATGATTCACGCCCACGGCAGAGGTTCTTCTGAGCGCTGGTCAAACATCTCACATCTCGCTAGTCTGACCACAGCACACTCACACATTAAAGAGGAGTTCATGCCACTGAATCTTTTAAAGGGTCCTTTCAAGGGCAGAGCAGGAAGTGTGAAATGGCTCACTTCTGAATGACCAAAGTCTGGAGAGAGGACGAGAAGGCATAAATATTTAGCATCAACCACAATCTATCCCGGGGAAAGCATCTGTCTGATTGGAGGATGGCGTGATCTCCATGTGGCTGGAATAGAATTCCTCCAGTGTCACACGTTACAGTGGGTGCAAACCTCTCATCTTTATGAGGAAAGCCTAGAGTGGGTTTCTAATACTGAAGGCAAATTTGGATGAAGTTATGGGCTTATGAACGTATTCCTTCCATGGAAAGTGTTTCAAATATAGTTGTGTGTTTGGTTAAAGTAGTGTGTCCCACAATAACACATTTTATCGTGTGGTGTATTTTAAGACAAATGCTGTTTATTTTAATTTTCTACATACAATTACAGAGCAACTTGCAATAAGTTAAGTAACATATTGGTATGAAAAAATCATTAAATACTGGTTAATGAGTTTTTTTTTTTAACAGGCAGATGGAGAGAGACCGACTAAGACAATATGCATTCTCTCTAACAGTGCAGATACAAATCATTTTTATTAGACAGGCTGCATACACACAATGAATTGGTTTCAGTTTAATGAGGACGAGGCTTTAAACCAATAGCAAACATGTTTTGGGAGGTCAAAAAACAGTACACCAGGACCAATGACCAGGACCTGAAATACCTTTTTGTAGCGTTGTACAAGAATTTAAAGCTAAGGCAGGATATGTCCGACCCACCCAGGCCAACACCCCTGATGAAAATAGCCAAGTGGTGTTGCGATTGAATGGCCGGAACAGGAGAGACGAAACTGTACTGTGTATAAATGACATGGATTTATAATAGCAATGGAAAAATAGAATCTATCACCACCCAGCTCTGTCACCCACCCTCAATACTCTTCATCTCAGCATCTGTCCATGGTATGTGGAAATCCACAAGGGAGACAAAGAAAGGCTGAAATCACAGAAACGTGATGTGACAACTAAGAGAATAGTTGCATACACTCTTCCAGCCCTTTTATTTGAAAAAAAACAATGGTGTGGAATTTACAAATACTGTGAAGTTCCTCACAGAAACACACTACAGTGTGATGGCCTGTTTTCTCACTCTTAGAAAAAGTACAGCTAATTAAACACACTTTTTCTTAGCTTGTGAATCTTCCAATAGGTCTTTGAATATCTTTTCTTTGTTTGGTGAGGAGTTTCCTTTGAAGTAACACTTCCACATACTTAATATGCGCTGCCTGTTGCTAGGCAGTAAAACATTAGGAGGCTTCCGTCAAGGTTGACATTGTTATGAACCCTTTGAGTCAGTCTCTGAGCCCTGCAAAGGCTTGAAATACTCTGATGCTATCACACGCAGATCTCCACTGACCTCCATTTGGAGAGTTTCATCATCTAGAGCAGATGGAGGAACAGGTTTAAAACGGCACAAGTTGGCTGTGCAGTTTTGTTTACTGGTCACATACCAGCAGGGGAAACAAACACAAGAAACACAAAATCAGTCTGTTTCTCTGTCACATGTTTGTTGAACTCGGTCAGTTTGGAGAGAAATCAACCACTGCGTAATGTAGGCAGCATTACAGGAGTTTCTGGAAGTCAAGAAATTCAGCATTATTAACAACATTCTGACCAACATTTTGTCAACAGTGTGACATTTGGCAGTAATCTAGTATTCATGTGTCTTGTTCTTTTTTTCCCTGTGAGGAAAGCTGTAGAAAAAAGAAAAAGAGAAAAAAAGTTTTCTTTCATAGCTTGCCAAAAAGACAACTTGAACCTGTCTGAGACTCCTGATGTGACAATGTGAAATTTCCGACACACACTGTGCCACATGACAGCAGACAGCAATTCATCTCACGCCAGTTCACCAATATCTGTGCCTGCACTGGAAGAAAAAGAAGAAATGGAAGGAGGCGATGAAGGTAGAGAAGAAAGGACATCATGTGACAAGGCTCATCAAAGTCAGTAGCTAACTTGCTCCTTTTTCAGTCTCTCCGCACCCCTTTTCCGTTTGCTGTGTTTCCGCTCTCCTTCACGTCACTCTTTTATCTGGCCATCCCAAATTACAAGCTCTGCTTTACCACCGAGGCCCTGCCACCCACCGCCAAAGCCTAATCTCCTCCGCCACACAGACTCACAGCGAAAGAGTTTAGGAGCGACTGAGGATTAAAAAAAAGAGGTTTTGCACTGAGAAAGTAAATGTATAGACTCTCTCTCTCTCTCTCTCTCTCTCTCTCTCTCTGTGTGTGTGTGTGTGTGTGTGTGTGTGTGTGTGTGTGTGTGTGTGTGTGTCAAGGAAGGCAAATAGAAGCATACTAAAGAGATAATGGAAGAAAACAGAGAGCACCTGCACCTATGTGTATTGTCAGATGAGTGTGGAAATGAGAGAGAGAAGAGGGAGTGGATTAAAATGAGTTGCCATGCACTTCCAATCATCAAAGCCCACACTCTGATAGGCCTACTTTTCTTCCCTTTCTCTCTCTCTCTCTCTCTTTCTCTCTCTCTCTCCCTCTCTCTCTCCACAACCACTCCATAATTTATCCTCTTTTTCCCCCTCCTCAATTCTCACTCTCATTCCTTAGTCTCTGTCTCTTCTTCAACTGCAATCTCTGCGATCCATCTTATCTCTCACACCACCCCCTCCCTCCCTCCCTCTCCTTTTTTTCTGTGACCATCTCCTCCACTTCTTCCTCTTTTCACTCCGTTCTCTCCCTGCTATCGTTTCCCTTGACTTCCTGTTGTCATCAGCCAGGGTCAGCATGTATTGGGCTTTTCCTTTTCCATTAATGAAACTGGCCCGTGGAAAGTGACAGTATCTATTACTGTGTGCTTTTAGTGAGCTCCCCTCGCCTCTAGGGATTGGAAATGCTAAATGAACAATTATGGCTCCCTCGACCAAGCCTATCATTACCATTTGTAATCTCAGCTCTTAGAAACAACAAGGCTATATTCTTGCATACCGAACCATGACCTACTAAAGAGCTGTAATTGACTGCTCAGCTTTGCATTGTGCTTTTCATATGAAAGCGAATAGTCCTAATGATTTGGGTCCTTATGATTACTTTTAAATTGTGTGAAGAAAGTTGAGAGCTCAATCAGTTCACCCCCTCCCCTTTTTTTTCCTTCAGTGCTTACAGTGACCTCTCAACACACACTCAATCAAGGGCGTAATGAAGAGCAGGCTCTGGAACCTTCTAGGTGATTGCAGTCACTTATTGCATGTTTGCGTGTGCGTGCGCGTGTGCGTGCACACACACACACACACACACACACACATACCTGAAATCACCTGCTAGATCTTTTTCTCAGACACACTAAATAATCCAGAACAGAAAGGAAAATATTCTAACTGTGTGTGTGTGTGTGTGTGTGTGTGTGTGTGTGTGTGTGTGTGTGTGTGTGTGTGTGTGTGTGTGTGTGTGTGTGTGTGTGTGTGTGTGTGTGTGTTTTCATCTGCTTTATATATTTTATTTAAAACCATAGAAAGGACCAACTTGTGTATGTGCCAATCATTATCTCCTGAACACATCCTAGAGGAGCATCTCACTGTTTACTGGCTTTAGGCTTCAACTAGTCAAACTGTGCTTCTCATTAACAAGCTTCAGTTTTCCTTTACAGCTTAATTTCTTCTTCTAATGCGTCTTGCTGCAGCATTCTAGTCTCTTTCAACGTCAATTTTTACAGCATCTGCTGCGGCCATGGCCCCAATCATTTCACACACACACACACACACACACACACACACACACACACACACACACACACACACACACACACAAATAAAAAAACAAAGACATAAATTCACACTCGGACACAATAAGCATGCACATTGGGCTTAGTCAAACAGGCAAGCAGCACATAATGTGATTCTGTTCACTCACAAAAGCAACTACCAGATGAGGCATTTTGTGGTCATTGTAATGACAACGCTGACGTCCCCTTTGAAACCCAACAGACCTTCGTTGTCGGCGCGTGGCGCTATCGCTGTGTGGCAGCTGGGACATCAAATAAGAGCCCGCGGGTGCCCAGGGGCAGCTCCGCTCCATCTTCAGACGGCCGAGACTGGCATCGGCTCCGGCTTCATTACCACGGAATTAGAGGGCCACGCCTGCTTATTTACGAGTTGCCCCAGCAACATGTGTTGAGCTCCCTCCGAGAGCATCCAGCAACACGACAAAAATATGCCTGCTGACATCTTCCCTCTCAAGGGCAGCATTATTAATCAGTGACACTGGCCTGCAGCAGCCCGACGAGATGTTCTCATTCTCCCTTCATCCACCAAGGCTGAAAACAGCTAAGGAAAAGTCGCAGATAAACGCTAAGACGGCCAGAGCCAACAAAGAGAGAAAGAAAGGAAGCAATGGAAGGCTGAATGAATGGCTGTTGAACGTCTCAAGCAGCGATTAGTTTAGTGTAAGAGCTTCTGACTTTGGGAACAGTGGAAAACAAACTTAGGTTTGAATGAAGGACAGAGTAAGGCAGCAAGGAGAGAAATGAAACTCCAGACAATGAGGTAAAATGATCTGCTTAAGCCTTACAAAAGGGAAAAAACTTGCTGGCCCTGTTTGTAGCCGTTTAAACAACCCAGTGACAGGTGTGACGCCTGTAGTTTTGCTCCCATCCAACAACCATGTTGCTTAAATAGTAATGTCTTTCACTGTAGATTGGGATGTTTGTTGCATATAAAATAATAATATTCTTATATTCAGTATACTCCTGCTCATGGCAAAAGTGATTGGACTGCACAGTTGTGCTGTTGTTTGGGGAAAAAGTAGTCATAAACTGTTTCCAAACATTCCATTTAAATTTGACTTTGCAGACCAGAAATACTACAGGGAACTTGAAAATCCTTTCCATTATTTTGCAATTATACTTACTTGAGTCAACAACAGGAAACTGTCACAAGGTGACATTCACAAATCTCTCCCTGAGTATACGGCTGTTAATAGTTTCCAATTTAGAGTTAAATCGACACTGGTGAAAATGGCAGACTATTTCTCTGGCAGATGGCTGAATAATGCACTGTGATGTTTCATGAGGTACAAAGTCAGTTAACCCAGTAAACCTGGTGGTGTTGCATCGGAGGCTTCCTTTGTGTTGATGATCTGTTTCCTTTCTTCTCTCTTGCTTGCAGTTGTTCTCCTCCTTTCAAGCTGTTGTTGTAAGCTTGCTGTGAAGTTGTAACCTTGAGGTGCTTGCATTGTCAGGCGCAGCATCCTACTTTCATACAACAACTGAGATAACCTTGATGAAAAACCACTCCCAAAACGAACCCCCACACCCCCTATGCACACTCACACACAAAAAACATGCTCTCTGTCTTTCTCTCTCTATCTCTCTCACACTCGCTCACACACATACAAACACACTCACACAAACACTCACTCACTCTCTCTCACTTACACACAAACACTCACACAAATACACACACTCACAATCTCTCTCACTCTCTCTTTCTCACTTAAACTTACACTTTCTTTCTCTAGCCTGCAGTCGTAAGCTTGAAAAAACTGCTTTTCTATACCAACACCAAGGCCTGACACCAGAGGCAGTAGATCTAATGTATTTATTATGTATGCATAGTATGTATGTACATAAGTGTTTCACACAGAACAGAGAGACTTGCTCAGTCATGTATGGTTGGGTGGATGTGCATTCAGAGTGCACAGTGTCATGCTCTCAGCCTGAGTGGATTACTCAGGTTAATGAGAGTAAATAATCCTCACCCCTCGTAATCACATCTCCGCCCAGAAAGCCTGTTAGCACGGATTCGCGGGAGCCTACAATTAGCTGGATCATCCCAAACACGCCTGATGAGTTCCACGGCACTCGTCACAGGCATCAGCCAGTGAGATTGAGATGTGAGGCACTGTGTGTGAGGACAGCGGTCCCAACTGATGATAAAGCAGATCCCTCGGCCAGGCTTGACTAGTCACACACACACACACACACACACACACACACACACACACACACACACACACACACACACACACACACACACACACAAATACACACAGACAAACAGTCTTTGGTCTTCTTTGCCCTCAGTGGTGCCTTCCAAGGGCTAGGGACTTGAGGGGGTTAGGTATAGTGCCTTTTTAGACTGTGCTGCCTTGAAGGTGCCGTTGGTGGCAAAAAAACACCATTGAATCACACACACACACACACACACACACACACACACACACACACACACACACACACACACACACACACACACACACACACAGCCGTGACTTGTGCAATCACATTATACTGTTGTGTGGGATTTATGATCTCCTCATGTGTAACTAGTAATTTGAGCTCTTAACAAGATGCATTGTGTTACGCATTTGTTAAGTTAAAGCATGTGACTTCCTTTACAGACACCACAGTAGCCTATGGGTTTTCAAAAGCCTCTGCTGATTTGTGTGGCCATTCAGAGGTTCTGCGTTAGCCTTGGCTTTTGCCGCCGCATTAAGTGGCTCATTCCCACTCCTCCTCGCCTGTGTTTTTAGCGACTGGTTAGCATTCTGCCATCTGCCCATTCGAAAATGAGAAAGTGCGGCGAACAAAAAGTCCAAAGCTTTTAGTGCGGTGGGCCTGAGTGAATGCTAAAAGCTTTCGCGACAACGTCCCCTTCCTCAGCAGCTGCGGGGGTGCAAGATTACCTCAGCTTCCGGCAATCACTGCCTTCACTCAAGTGCGACAATGTCTGTTTTTCTCCTTATAAATATATGTATATGCGTTCATTTGGTAGAAGGACAAGGGCATATTTTTGTCCATTGTCCTTTTCTCTTTCTGAGGTAGATTCATCAGGAGACGCGGGTGAGTGATGATGTACTGATGTAAGTATCCATGTGTGGAGAGGGATGTTTACACTCCACTCTGCATAGTTTCCTACACCACTGACCTCCTTCTGGGCCCTTTCATGTTTCCTTTGTATTATATCTGCTTTCTTCTCTCATTCCCCTATTCACATGCAGGGGCACACACAGACAGAGAGACAGACAGGCAGACAGACAGACAGAGAGAGAGAGAGAGAGAGAGAGAGAGAGAGAGAGAGAGAGAGAGAGAGAGAGAGAGAGAGAGACATCTTTTACATAATGTGGCCAGAGACTCAAGGTCCAAATGCTATACAAATTGCAAACTGATTGAGTAAGGTGAAATTCTCTACAAATCAACCCCCTCCAACACACACACACACACACACACACACACACACACACACACACACACACACACACACACACACACACACACACACACATACAGCCCTTATCCCAACCCTCTGGCTGCTTTCCAGCTCCCCACATCTCCTAGGCAAGGCTGAAGTTGTTAAGTGTGCTGCACACTCATTTGCTGGCCCAGTGAAATGACTCTGAGAGGACACATCCAGACTCCTAAGCCGCCGGCCCCCCGGGACAGAGCTGTGTCTGTTAAGTTATTTTAGACGGGCTGAAAATTGCTGCTGCACTGTTGTTCCCTATAGCTCATGAGTTTCCACGCTCAGACTGCCTAGCAGACAACAGGTTTACTCATCGAGTTCCGCCATGCATAAGGGTCTTTTTTTGTATCTCTCTTTCTGAGAAGTACACAGCGGTGATATTTGAGTGTGAAGTATAGAGTGTGTAGGCTATGGGTTGTGAAGTCACACCTTTCCATGGAATGCAAGGAGATATTTATGACACTTCCTGTTTGGAAATAAGATCGCGTGAAACATGTCACATGAACGTGATCAGACAGCAGAGACAGGTGACATACATAGAAACTGTCAGCATGCTGTCTCTCTCTCAAATTCAAATTCACACACACACACACACTCTCTCACACACACACACACACACACACTTGGACATGCAAAGAGCCACACCCAAAGCTAAATCCATCCACAAATCAACCATCACATTCCTGAAATGAATGCCCATGTCCACTGCAATAAAAACAATTTAATGGTTTTAAAACCTATTAATCAATTAACTCTTACGAAGGTTATCATTAGTGGTATTATCACCTAGCTGTAAGTCTGCAAATGAATAACCCTGTAGCTATGGAGTTGCCAACAAATGTTATTTTGTTAGTCTAAGGCCTTAGGTCATAATTTACATTTGTACGTTTGATTAACTTTCCCTTTTTAATTTGTGGTCATGACTTCAGGTTTAATTTGATGCTTGTTAATTATTCTGTGCTGTCGGGCTAGTACCGTTTAGTGAAAAATGGAAAAGAAAACTTTATTGAGACAGCTTTTGAATAAACCTGTAAAGAAGATTGCAGCTAAACCCCCTTAGTTGTTGACAACATAATAAATGCAAAACCTTGGGATTACCTCTTTTTTCTCTCCATCTTTCTGTGTGACACACACACACACACACACACACACACACACACACACACACACACATTCCCAATGCACACACAAAATGAGAGGAATCCGAGCTTTAAAAAGGCACAGTAGGTAAGGAAAAGAAATAATAACTGCAAA
This sequence comes from Sardinella longiceps, assembly GCA_027497455.2. Lineage (NCBI taxonomy): Eukaryota > Metazoa > Chordata > Actinopteri > Clupeiformes > Clupeidae > Sardinella > Sardinella longiceps. The sequence goes on along the minus strand of JAODXP020000004.1, from coordinate 12,190,463 downwards.
GAAACTGCAGTATACAGGTATAAAGGTCTCATCTCATGAGAAATAACACTTTTCCATTTGTTTGGCACATTAGCTGAGCACACTCAGCCAAACAATTAACACATTATTGTAAATTTAACCATCTGTTTAGACTTCTTGCCTTCTATGTCACTCACCATAGAACATTATAATCCTCTAGTGTAATCCTGCCTTCTATTGAGGCTCATTTTGTTTTATTTACCAGAACCATGATCGGAAGGCGACAACAGAAACACTGTTTCATTGTTCAGGTACAAACATTCCTGTATAGTAATGATGGGACTACAATACGTAAATGTTAACATCTATTCCGGTTTCATTTTCCTTGGCTTCTTTAGTGAGGTAGAGGAGTTCAAACATGCATATTAATTCGACTGGGAGAAGTAATGAGAAGACAATGCATGTCTAATTTAGTCATTTCTAGCAAGCTGGTTCAGAGATGTTTACTTGGAGCACGTAGACCTATGTTGCTTTGTTGGAAAAAAAGAAAGCTTTAAAAAGAAACACACAGAAACACACACATCCAACCAAATACACATACAATTTAGATCTTTCTTTATCCAACAGTATCAGAGTCATGAGGGCAACTCAGGTAGAGCTAGCACTTTTTTTTTTAGCTCAACACATTTTTATCATCTTGTTACGAAAGACGTTTTAATCTCAGTGTGACAAGATCACCATCATTCAGATTTGATTCTGGCACAAAAGATTTGCTTGGATAAAGATATAAAGAACTCACTGCTCACCACCTTTCCAAAGCGTGCACGCGCGCACACACACACACACACACACACACACTTCCAAAATACACACATTCCACCTAAAATCTGCCATTTTTTGTGTCACGCTGCCGGCTTTACATTGGGAAGGGTGTAAGGTGGCCTTATATGACGGCCAAACAAACATAAGACACGCCCACTTCACAATCTAGCCTATAGGCTCTACTTGTATTCATTAAAAAAAATCTGGGCCATTCAATCAAGAATAAAGTCAGGCACAAGCAATTTTGCACTGTAGCCTTTGTTATTTTAGCCTGACAAGCCAGACTATAACATATAATGTATAATGTATAGTGTTGCCACAATGGATAGACCTGAGGGGAATCTTTCAAACTGTCTCTGCACGCAATAGGATAGCTCTACAACCAAAGCCATTGAAAACTCTTTCTACCGAATGTTGGAGGGGGGCAATGCCTGTCTAATCTAGTCATTTCTTCAAGCTGATTCAGAGACGTTTACTTGGAGCTCATATGTTTGTTACCTTCTTGAAAAATGAAAAAAGAAAAACCAAAGCTTTAAAAGAAACAGACAGAGGCACAGACATCCAACCAAATACACATTATATTTAGATATCTCCAATATGCAATGTTAGTCATATCCAATGTTAGCAGAGTGATGAGGGCATAGAGGTGGAGCTATAGGTGGATCTTAGTAAAGAGGGCGTGTGGGTAGGAAGTCAACCAGTCAAATACCAACCCCACCCCTTTCATGTTGTCTGGCTTGTCAGGCGACAGATCTCCCTGCATTTGATTGCATCTCTGATTTATTTATGTGGTAGGCCTAGTGTATGCTCTTTCACCTTAACAGATGGAACCTGTCACAAGGTTATTTGTGGCATGTTTGCAATATAAGGTCATCCTTTGACTATGGCTATGACGCAGAGTATAAAATATCCCAACTTTTTCTCCTGATCTCTACAGGTGTTGAGACGAAACAGACTTGACAGACAGTTTTACTTATTCCTTTCCGTATTATTTGTGTTTGTTTACACTTGTATGTGGTAAGACAACACAATTATTACAACAATAATGGTGTTTGGTAACACAACACAATTATTACAACAATTGCTCTTGTGTGCTTTCATGACAGTTTTACTCAGAAATGTATTGTTATTACAGCATGTTTATTTTTCCAGCTTTGTTAGATTGTGAATCTATTTCAGTCATTATTGTGCAAGTGAATATGAGGCCTTTTCTTAAACATGTGTACAGAGGTTGCCTTGGAGAGCAATAATGTATGCATACATTGTATACATTGCACACACACACACACACACACACACACACACACACACACACACACACACACACACACACACACACACACACACACACACACACAGGTTTCAGCAAAGCAAGCTTTGGTGGAATCCTGCTGTTGCACAGATGTTCATATGTGTGACCAGATTCCTTCAGCAGAGGTGCATTACTCTTCATCATCATACCAACATGCTGTTTTGCAAGCACTCTTGTCTTGCGCTCCTAAAGGCAATTGCCATGTTTGAAATCACCACGTCTTTGATGAGACTTCTCTCACTACATGTGTGGGCAATGTAATGGTCTGTTCCCAAAAAGCACTTCCATCCTCATTTCCAGTTGAACTGTCTTAAATTGCATACCATGAAAACATGTGGCAGGGGCTTGTGGGTAGAAAAGTATTTCTTGTTTCACGTTTTTTTTTTTTTTTTCCTTTGCCAAAGGAACGGAAGCGGTTCCATGGTGTCACTGCTGAGGAAGTCACAACTCCAGTAGGGCAAATTCACACTTCCAACACACACTTTCATTAGATCCCACTCAATCTTCAGCGGTGTGAAGCTGGGTTGAAGGAGGGAAGCTTGAGAAAAGAAAATCACTTCCTCATCCCGTCTCCAGCTGTCACAACCTTGGTTTGAACTTAAAATGTTGTAAACTGGTACAGACAAGATTTTTTCCCCCTTTGTCCGTTTAATCTCAATGGTATAAAATGGGCCCGATTTTAACTGGTCCTCTATGATGCTTTCTGATGAAAATGAGGCCTCTGTGGTCATGCTGTAACATGCTGTAACACTCGCCTCCAACATCCGGCGTAGCTTGGGCTAGAAAAAAAAAGGTTGTCAACTGAAAGCGCCTGAACAGGAATAAAGAGGATGAGCATCTGCACTGTACGCCGTTTCTAGACAAGGTACAACACGACTGCCTCTCCGTCGGCTCCGTGGAGATAAGAATATGCTGACACTGTAAGACATTCCCTCATGGCCTTGCTGTTGAATCTGACAGAGCTTTCTATTTAGAGGGGAGAGACATTCCTAAGCTTCCTGGTAGGTAGACCACACTTTGTGCTACAGCAGAGCTACTTTCTAGTGTCACCACAAAGCCTTCCGGCATCTTGGCTTAAAAGGATGTTTATAAACACACAATTTGGTTGGCAGATTTTTGAACCACTCCTACCTATTTTAGTCTCTCTCTCTCTCTCTCTCTCTCTCTCTCTCTCTCTCTCTCTCTCTCTCTCTCCCTAGTTATACCATTGAATGTGGGCTTCCTTGACCTGATACCTTGAAAGCTCTATGCATTTATCTTTGCCACAGTACAGCGTTTTGGCCCAGTCTTCACAGAGCACCATTGAATGCTAGCACTGATCTCAGTTCAGTCCATACCGACTTCCTCACCTCTTTGTGTGCTAAAAATACAGTGGTCTGTTCTGAGGTCAGCAGTCTGAAACCTATTGTGGAAGTTAGCCAGAGTGTGCAGTTTGAGCAAAGACAAACAGGCCTTGTGCAATGCCTGGGGCAGCACATTCTTTCCCTGAGACGGGGGCGGAGAGAGAGAGAGAGAGAGAGAGAGAGAGAGAGAGAGAGAGAGAGAGAGAGAGACAGAGGAGATGGAGGAGCACAAAAGAAGAGAGAGAGAGGGGTATATGTGCTGACTTGGTTTAAGGTACATGGTGATGTGGAATTTCCCATGGCTGTGGTTTTTGTTGCTCAGTAAGTGAAAATGAGCGAAGGAGCAATCCCTCTGGACAGCTCTTCCTCTTCTTCTGTAAGCACAGACAAATGGGCTTGTTCACACATGCTGCTGTTGTTTGCGCCGACTGAAGGGGCACTTCCAGAAAGTTCTGGGCACAGTGTCCTGTGACCATAGCCTGACCCCAGGGAGCTTTGTGGTGGACTGTTGTGATTTTTACTTTGTGGTTGGCTGTGTTTGCTGTGGAGTTACTGTCTGTTTATGCTGTGATCTGGGTCAGACTGCGTGTAATTGTACCCAGGGGGCTGTGTGTAGATGCCACTGTGCTGTATCAGTGTCTGTTTGTTTGGGAAAGACATGGGTGGGTGGGGATGCATACAGCATGCTGGGCACTCTATGTTTGCTGCATGTTGTGGATGGGTTATTTATAGCAGTGGTGGAGTCCTATCCTTAGATGTATGGTTCACTGTAAAGACCATAATCATATTTAGATGTATAAAAGCTTATTCCTTGTATTGCACCTATACTTTGTATGAAATTAGCCTACTCATGACACTTGTCTGTGTGTGACAATGTAATTGTATGTTTTTATTGTACGTGATTTAGCTTGGTAGTATGTGTCTGTATGTGACTATATGTTTAGAGGGTCAGGTTGATCAAGATAATTCAACCCATTTGTGTGTTCATGTGTTTAAAGAGTTAACAGCAGTGCCTCACGTTCCACCTCACTGTCCAGACTTTCCCTTTGAGGAATTTCATTATTCACACTGTCTGCCTCCGTGGAGTACCAGACTGAAGTTTATTTTTCCATGGAAAAAAAGGGAAGCATTTGTCTTTGTTCTTCCGGCAGTCCCGGGCAGAGGTGGCTGAGTTTAACCACGCATTTTAATTCCCACGGCTTTTCATTAACTCCATTTCCGAGGCCAGTCAGTGGGAACCACAATTAACATCCTTGAAGTCAATGAAAAGACAGAGGGGTGGATGACCAAGTGGTGAGCGAGAGTGAGAACAAAAGGAAAGAAAAATGGGGAATGGCGATATGAAGGCATGGGGTAGAATGGAGAAGAGAGTCGAGAGTCTCTCTCTCTCTCTCTCTCTCTCTCTCTCTCTCTCTCTCTCTCTCTCTCTCTCTCTCTCTCTCTCTTTCCCTCTCTCTCTCCCTCTTTGATGCTGGGTA
>JAODXP020000004.1:12175550-12180550 GCA_027497455.2 Sardinella longiceps | reverse complement strand
TCTTCTTTTAGAAAAAAAAATCTCTGCACAGGTAAGGACTGGAATTAAGTCCTTTATTTTGCATGTTCTTCGTGATAAAAAAAGAGGACAAGAGAAATGGTACATTCTGACACCAACAAAACAGGTGAGCAGCGAGTCCCAGATAAAACACGACAAAATTGGCAACTGCTAGTATGTCACACAGACACACATACACACACGTAAACGCACGCGCACACACACACACACGTAAGCGCACACACACCCCTAAACGCACACACAGTAACCCTTACACATACAGTCCTGCATATACACACGTTCATTATCCGCACAATGCCATGAAAATTGGCTGCCAAATATTCTGTTTTTCACAAGAGGTTTGGTACTGGCACATATTTTAATCCTCAAAGCGCTCCATCCTTCCCTCCATCCTTCTCTCTCTCTCTCTCTCTCTCTCTCTCTCTCTCTCTCTCTCTCTCTCTCTCTCTCTCTCACACACACACACACACACACACACACACACACACACACACACACACACACATACATACACTCTCTCTTTCTGTCTCTCTTTTCTCTGTGTGACACAGCAGTGCATTCATCGCTATGTTATCCCCTGGCCACACAGTGCTTTGCATCTTCCCTGGTGCATCTTATCACTTGTGATGTGCAGCAGGAGACCATTCAGTGAGATCAAAGGGTGCATTTTGAATGGTGTTAAATACAGCTCTGACAAGCAATAACAACCAGTAAGTGACTGAAGGTTATCAACACATACGCATATCAGGTCATTTTTGAGCATTATGTCAAAAAGGTATTCAAAAAAGTTTGATTCTCTTTGAAAAATGCATCTTTGATAAACAAACAGCTTTTGGTTATTAATATCTGAGTTCTTCTATTTCATCTCAGCAGTAAGTTTGTGTGTACTAAAATAGTGTGTCAGACTAAAGACGAAAGTACTCTTTTTCCAATGTATACCATAAAAGAAAATGAGATGGTTAATGAGATTTGCAGAGATTCTGCTAATGGTGTGTTCAGATCAAAAAGAGATGGGAATTGGAGATTAGGCTTCTCTTGGGAGTGCTTGGGAGTCTAGACAAACGACAGAAGGCAGACGGCTGTTCTTGTTGTTGCAGGTGTTTAGATGTACTAAAAGCAAAGCTTATGTAGGAAGACTTGCAGCAGCTTTTGTCTTCATCACCAACATCAGCACAGTATCTATCATCATCACATACACTCTCTCACACACACACACACACACACACACACACACACACACACAAAAAAAAAAAATCAGTTGCACTGCAATATGTTTTAGACACGCAACACTCAGACACACACTCAGACACACACACACACACACACACACACACACACACACACACACACACACACACACACACACACACACATTTAAACAAGCATGGGGGGAATGGTAATCCTTCAAATGGTCTCTGATGTGGGACACGAAAGAGAGCCAGTTGCACTTAACCCCAGCTGAAGACAGGTTTAATCTGTCTCTCCCCGGTCTCAACATCTGTGAGCCGTTTTGACTGATGGCTGCAAACAGCTCCACAATTATGGCATCAAACCCAGACGCTCACTGGCTTTGAAGACAAAGCGGCTGTCTTGTTCACCTCCTTCTATTTGATGACCACTTCAACCCACTTAGAATGCTCAGTCTAACATTTTCCAAGCTAAGTAGTATTATGATGCATGAAAACCTTGATGAGTATCATCAAATGAAATCAACGGCTAAAATATTTGCAGTATATGTATATGTGGCATCAAATATGATATATCATGGCTCAATACTTTGATTTATGTTAACGTCTCAGAAATATATTATACAAAATGCCATATTATCACAATAAGTGTTCGGATAATTTTGTAATTCACTTGGCTTTTATTTTATATTGATGCTATGGTGTTCACATGGTAATTGGTTAAAAAATATCTCTCCACGCAATACTACATAAATTAATTCCAAACCCAAATGCCGACTGTAACACAACTTCTTATCATAATGGTTATATCAGTGCCACTTCGTCATTGCAGCAGATGGTGCCGCCTGTTTTACTTGTTTACATGGATCCATGGGAGGCAGAGTTTTGAGGTATAAATGAGACCCTACATTACAGTCTAAATGGCCATCTTACTGTAACTAACACACTTCATTAAAAGGGTAGTTGTCCCACCAAAACATAGGCAGCCTGACAAGCAGAAAAAGAAAAGAACCGTGGTGGATTTAGCGCTGTCTTTCAAACTGCCTCTGTGCACCAGAAGATAGCACTATGACCAGAGCATACAAAAGCCCTTTCTATGACTCGGGCTATGACCATCAGAGCAATAAACAAGAAGATTCAACAACAACCAACCAGATCAACCAACAACTCTCTCTGATTAGAAAATTCACATTTCATGACAAGAACATCCAGCTTTTTAAAAAATAGAATGTTTGTCTTGGATATTTATCTTTATTATATGCTGGTTGCAGCTTCTCGTCTTGCAAACGGAGCTGCCTGCTGCTCCCAGTGTCCTGTTTGAGTACAGCAATGGGCTAATGCATTATCACTGCAACCGTTCCCAATGACATACGTGAGAGGGAATATGCAGGCTGCCTGTATTGCTGCGATTACCAACACTCCAATGAATCTCCATGGCCCACTGCCATGTCTCCGCCTCATCCAATTAAATTAGCGAGGAGGCGTTTTCTAATTAACTTTGGGTTAATTGTACTGGAGGCCTCTGTTGGTTTCTGCCATGTGGCCCGTGTTAGACAGATGTGTTTGGTTTGTGTTGGACTGGTGTATTCAACAGCCGTCTTTCCCTCTCTCTTCCAGTATCTCACATTCCCTCGCTTTTCTCCTGGCCTGTTCCAGGTACATGCCTTTTGCTTGCCTGTCTCTGACTGTCACAACATTATCGCTGATACAGACTTGCCATACAGTCTGACCTGTATAGATGTGCTGCTATGTTATACTACTCAGCTGATTGAGTTTTTATATTTGAGTTGAGTTTTTGTATTATTTATTTATTTTGATTAATTTTGCTCTCAAGAAAAAATTTCGGTAACACTTTGCGGTAAGGGTACATGAATTATCATGAATTCATACATAATTTCATTCATGATTCATTGGTGATTCATGCATTACTTCATCTCTGAATATCTAATGACTCATCAGGAATTAACATGAATTCATTGTTTATCATTAATGACCTCATGCTGAAATAGCAGATGATCTTAAGCATTAGTTACTCTGGGTACATCATCATGAGTCATGATTGAAGTCATGAAGTAATGCGTGAATCACGAATGAATCATGAATGAAATCATGCATGAATTCATGATAATTCATGTACCCTTACCGCAAAGTGTTACCAAAATTTCAATGTGATGAAGGCACAGCTGGCTCTTGCGACGACACAGAGGGGGTCACCACACTGAACCCACCCACAGGTAATTCATATACAATGCATATACTAGACAAACAACTCAGAAACCTCACATCTTTCCCTTTTCTCAACCTCTCTGTTCTTCAAAGTCACCTTGATGCATGTGGTATTTGTATGGATGTGAACAGGTCACTCCTGCAGTAAAGTCACTTTACCAGGCTGCCAGCATAACACAGAGAGAACAGCACTAAAAGAATTATGGGGAAATGGAAACATTTTTCTGCCTTTGTGATACGTTTGTAAACTGTATCTCTTGTAGGCACATGTCCCAAAGGCTTCAGAAACATGCTCACTTCCCATTTGGTGCCGCATTACAATGACATTTAACACAGAAGTTTCCAAACAATTGTCTGACTTTCGCCATACAAGGCCCATGAAGTCAATAATTAAGCCTCCTCATGTGATGCAAATGCACCATTGAAATAGTACGGCCTCTGTGTGGTGGCTGAGAAGGTTGTGCAAAATTCTGAATTTCAGGATTCAATTCAAGAGGGTCCTATGGAGTTTAATTCTTCACATTCAGTTGAAATTCAGATTTTTGCACAACCCTGGAGAATGTGGCTAGTTTAATGTGAGTGGCTTACCTCTCTCTCTGATTTTACAAGCTTTGGAAGGGTATTATTACAAATAAAGTATGATTTTCCTAAATCGTTCTGTTTCACACAATGCTGAACATTGAAGAGGCTTTATGAGTTGTTTACTTGCCATCTAGGCTGGCATCTCTCCCTGGCACTGACTGTGCTTGAGCTTCATCCTGGCTTATCCTAGCCCTGGTCATTTGAACCACATGCTGTGAAGATACTGTCACTCTTGTGCTTATGGCTTAGGAAAAAAAACATACTCAACAAGTGCCACTCCTGTTAAAACAAGTTGGGTAATGACTAATGATCCTGTTAAAACAATTCTTAAGGCCTTGTCCTCAAATACTCCACAGTTGGAATACAAGCAGACTGTGCAAAATAAATAAAAGCTAAAGTACAAAAATAATAATAAACACAGACAGCCTGATTTAAAGATTTTTTTTTTTTTTTTTAAATTAGAGCCCTTTGCGTACATTTAATCCCAGTCTTCATTGGAATTTTATTCCCAAACCTCAAGGCTCTTTTTGGTACCAATTAAAATACAAAAGTCATTCCTATTTTGGGGATGTGATAGTATACTAGTATCCCACAGGGTATTCATGGAAACATGAAAGAATCATGTGATATTCTACATGTAGAGCTGGAGATGAGAATACATTCAAGCTATCAGAAACCGCAGCGCTGTACAGAAATGGTCTAAAAACACATTCCACATAGAAATAAATCCGGAAATTCTGACATGTGATGTACATGTGATGTATGACAGGAATGGATTTGTTAGAGATATTTTAAGGCTTTGTGAAACAACGTAGGCCTACAAGTAAAAACGCTTGGTTTACCAGGCTCAAGAAAATGCAAAAAAAAAAAAAAAAACAGATCACCTATATCGTAAATTCCTATAATAGAAATTGCAGCCGCCTATTTTGAAAAGCACCTGGAAAATGACAGTGTCTTTGGGAATGACAAAAGAGGGGAGCAGAGAAG
>JAODXP020000004.1:12108050-12170550 GCA_027497455.2 Sardinella longiceps | reverse complement strand
ATGTAGGCTATGTATTTACTTTTTATATTGCAGGATCTATTCAAAGTCATCATGCATGCAATATGAAATATATTGAGGGTTATGGTTAAAGTCTATGCATAACCAATGTTACACATTCACACAGAGACAGGCTTCAGAGTTGATTTAATTTATTTATTTACTTTGCTTGACACCAAAACATTTAGTCAAGGACGTCAGGCACTTTGCCTTGTTTTCGATGCTATACCCTGGATGACAGCTCCCTGCACAATATGGCACTTCACACATTTTCAAGGTGAAAACTCTGTTCCACATATTGTTAAATTGCCCAGTACCTAGAAATACTACGGCCTCTACAGCAACAAAGACAACTCCATGGAGGACACATCAGTATACAGTACTATTGACAGAGTCCATATAGATACTGCCTATCTTTTCAGCAGTGAAGGAGTTTCCCTGTAATTCAAACAGTTCACCTCATTCGTCCTCCTCCTCAGTTTTCAAGATTGAAACCCTATATGTGAAATTTAACATCTGCTACCATATTGCCAGGTGGAGCTCTGTGCTCACAGAGTGCTTTTATAGTTTAATTACTTTATTCTGTTGTATTTTTGTTCTGTGTTGTTTGCCTTGATTGTTAAACCTTTCTCACACTTTTGAGTTAGCGCTTTTCTAAACATTGTATTAAAAGTGAGAACAAAACACTGCTTTCTGTTTTCCTTAGATCTGTTAAACAAAACAATGAAGTGAGTAATTTACTTAATGCATTTTTCAACACAAAGGTCACTCAGGGCACCATAAAGACAAACACAAAAGCATAAACAAAACATAAGAGTGAGTTAGTCGATAGGTTGTGAGGCAGGTTAAATGCAGATATGCTGTGCATAGCCTATATGTTCATTAGTCTCCAGAGATGGGGAGGCAGAAGATGAACCATCTGACAGGTCAACTGAAGAACATCCGACTACATCATGGCAACATTAGTAACATTTCTGGCTAAATGTAGACATTACAGTCCAAAAGTTGCCGTTTCTGGGCACAGATGACAAGGTGGGGATGCAGAATTTAAACAATAAAGACACCACCTATCTCCTCAGCCTGAAATAACAAACTTTTAAAAAGGTACATTACTGTAATTACATTTTCTTGTTCAATTTTATTTTACATGACAAGAGCCACCCTGTGGCCAATCTCCAAGATGTGTATGTGTGTGTGTGCGTGCGTGTGTGTGTTTGAAATTCCCTGATGATTCCTGTGGGTGTAAGTCCACAGATATAAATTTTTCAACACAGGCCTCCCCCACATTACTGCTTTGCCATGTGTGTGTGTGTGTGTGTGTGTGTGTGTGTGTGTGTGCATGCGTATGCATGTACCTGTGTGTGTGTGTGTGTGTGTGAGATGAGTTGAGGCAGCGTCTGCCCGGAGCGAAGAGAGTTGTGGTGAACGAGAGACTAGAGCCTTTCCCTCCAGGGCTAATCTAAACAATCCCCCGCTTTCATTTCCAGCGAGCTTCTCTCTCTCTCTCTCTCTCTCTCTCTCTCTCTCTCTCGTTTGTTTTTGCTGCGCTGCCCCGTGACTCACAGATGGACTCGGCCCCAGTGTTACGAGTGACAGGTGCAGCACACAAAAGGGCACCGGCTGGAGGGTGTTCATACACATACACACTCTCACACACTTGAAGACACACACACACACACACACACACACACACATTAAACAACACCAACCCAAAAACATGCATGCCTACACCTAGTCATACACATTAAAATACACTCACACTCGATGAAAAGAACACAGAGCCCTGCTCCGGAGGGATCATTGAAGCACAGCTGGGTACCTTTTATTACAGGATGTTAACCTGTGTGAAGCAACACACACAGACACACAAACACACACACAGAGGGAGAAGCACACAAAATAACCTGTGTACTCTACTGCCATGCAACCCTCACACGCACACACACAGACAGAGACTCATGCTGAGCTTTAAATACCACAGCACTCATTTAAAAGCGAGGCCTCTTACCCAGCCCAAAGGGACCGAGTTGTCATTTCAAAGCATGTCAACTTCACCTTTTTAAACAGCAACTGAGAGCCTGAGAGCCCTCTCTCTCTCTCTCTCTCTCTCTCTCTCTCTCTCTCTCTCTCTCTCTCTCTCACTCTGCTCCCAACAACCTGCCTGTCACAACGATGACATTCCCACCAGGGGTCTTCCAAGGACATGCTATGACCGGGGTACTAATGCCCATGTGTCAGTCATCCAGTGTGACTTACTGTCATTCAGGGTCAAAGACTTCTGGCTAAGCTTTACACCCACATGTCCCTGATTCTATATAGGCTACAGTTTTACATCATTACATATAGCGGAGTGAAGCTGTCTTCTGTGTTCAAAACATTCCAATGAGAAATGGTCATTGTTACCAAACATTTCTGCCGATAATACAAATGTACAATTGTGTAGTTGATGGAGAAGGCCGCTTTTAAGATGTACTGTAGGCTATAGACGGTTGAATGGGCTCTCAAAGACTCAAATTTTAATTTACGGAACTTTTTACTTTTTTTTCCTCCCCGGCAAACGTTACAACTTTTAATGATACAATATACTTTGGGTCCTTATCACACCGAATTTCTCCTTTAACGTGGTACATATATCATTGAAGTCATAAACGTAACCAGAATCATGCTGCTGATGTCTTTCACACAATCAGTCATGCTATATCTGTCAGACGGATAATACTACAACAGCATTTCCTTAGCAACAGCATGTTTTACTTGACAACCATGACAAAACTGAAACCCTGAGGGCTAAACATTCTACAGGATATTATTCTGTGATCTGAAAGTCTGGTTACAGAAATGGTGCCACCTTCAGTATAAGGACAAATGACAAAAGACTTTTGCCACTTCCTGATGACATGCATGTCGTCCCACATGAGTGGCGCTGTGCTGGCTGCAGTGCTCCAGTGTGCTGTAAGCACGGTGCAGCTCCCAGGGCTCCATGCGCCCAGTGCATAGTGGTGGTGGTGGTGTCAGTGGGCAGATGGAGCCGCTGGATCATTAGTGCTGTCCGACTGCAGGAGGCCAGAGCTGCTCTCTGCTTCATTACTGTCCTTCTCGCTCCACTTGCCGGCCTAATCCCCAATGCCGTGAGGAATGCTGTCTCACACACACATACACACACACACACACACACACACACACACACACACACAAAGATAGACAGACAGACAGACTGACACACACACAAGTAAGTCTCAGAGGTTTGATACACTTCTGTCTACCTCCATCCCACCATTCCTGATTCCCAATTCACTGCAATCCTTTGATTTCTCTCATATTCCCATCCTTTCCAGTGGACATTGTTGCGGCTACTCCAGACTGACTGACTGACAAATCTTTGATGGCTTGATTGTATGAACAGAATATTCTATTTGCAACTCATATTAACACCATAATCACAACACTTCATATTCAGACATTGTCAATAGTTGGAGTACTGATGTCGATGTAAATGGAGTCAGTGGCTTTTCAATTCAATTCAATTCAATTTTATTTGTATAGCGCACAAATACAGTACATTGTCTCACGGCGCTTTACAGACAGTACGGGAAGCATCCATGAGAATCAGGGGCAAGGAAAAACTCCCTCGCTTTGTAAATAATTTGTTATGTAGGAAGAAACCTTGGGCTCAGCCTACCTGCCTGGGGCCTAATAAAGTATCCGTAAAGTCTGATGCATAGATTGACCATGGTTAACACAAAACAGTATGAGTACTGAATGTAGTCAGAGATGATATACACATAGTTTGTGTGACAGTCAGGGCCAAGGGATGGAGTCAGTAGTTGGAGTGTGGGATTAGTCAGTAATTCCTGTGTACATTATCGATTACACATAGAGTATACGGTATCTGTAAACTAATTTATATGTATTCAAGTCTAATTTTGTACAATGGATATCTAACAAATAACTAAATCTAAACTAAATCTGCCTCACAAGCCTACAAGTGATCTCAGCTTCACTCTTACTGTATGTTCAGACCGCAAGCGATGCAGGCAACAAGAGCAACGGAAGTTATTGACAAAGACAACAAGCGGGGCGTGCAATGAAACTTGGGGATCTTGGGCGATAGGAGAAAGTTAAACCTCAGTTCACTTTATTTAATGAGCTATGACACGGTTCAGCAACTTACAATCAGAATGCTGTTGTCGCTCTGTGGCTTATTCAGAGAAACAGGATTGAACATTCAAATGCTTATAATGTCATGGCCCGCTTTGCTGCTTTTGTTGCAGTGTCACTCCTCCAAACCAGCATGTACAGTACATAGGCCTACATGATGAGTACAGCAACATGGAAATACTAACCTGGTAACAAACGAGCCCCTCGCTCTACACTTGTTCCGTACAGAGGGTCTGGCCATTCAGTTGTTAAATAGTACAGGTATTGTTGTTGCTGGTGTTGAAGTCCTTAACTGACAGCCTGCCTTAACTGTTAGTGTTCTAGCTCTGCATTCAAAATGCGTCCCTCGGTTCGCTGATTTGATGCGCTAAAAAGACAAGCTCAATGAGATCAAACCTAGTCTTGCAGTCTAGGGAGATGATAATCAAGTGGAAGTGTGTAGGAAGACGTGGGCAGGCTATGAAAATACCTATTTCAAAGAAGCTCAATATGAAGCATAATACAAGGGGGCCATTTTGTTTCACTTGAAACTTGGTTTGAACTGGAGCACCCTAATCACATTTCCCATGGCCATAAGTGGGTTTCTGATAGACTTGCATAGCTTCCCTGCTGCCCTCCTCAAATTACTGATTACTAGTTCAATGTACCCTTCCTTTGTTCCCTTCCAAGTTCACAATCAATAATACAATCATGGATTTTGTAGTCTTCATTCAGTTACTCAGATAGATTTTTCAAGGATGAAACAATTCATTTCAGCTACATCTGTCAACACTTAGATCAGCTCTTCAACTTCTGGCTTCGGTTTGTATACAATCATGCCCATAGACTTTAACCAGACTGTTAGCTCTTCTGCTAATGAAGCCACTGTCAGTGAAGCTAATTACCATCAGAGCCAATCACAAACACTCAAAGCACATCAGGAGACCCCCTCCTCCAATGTAATTTGACTCACAGAGAAAGAAAACTAGTTGAAGAAAAGACTAAGGCCCAGTCCCATTACTATCACTTCACTATCACTTCCCCTCGATTTTGGCCCTAACACTCGGTTTGCGCGTTCATGTGTAAGTGTAGGGTGTCCCAATACTTTCGGGACCGAGGGATAGTGGCTTTCAGCCCTTCAAATCGCCCCTTCAAACGGAGGGAGGTCTGGTGCAGACTTCGAACGAAGTGAAGTTGAAGTGAAGATGAAATTACCCACGGTTCTTTGCGAACTGATCAGCTAAACAAAATGATTGAGTGTCGGTACCCGATCTCTGTCCTCAGCTCTGGATAAGAGCTTCAAAAATATAGCTACTATTGCAATTAAGCATGTATATATATATTTTAATGTCGGGATACCTTAGTTTGATGTAAATTCAGTTGAATTCCGCACAGGTGTGTCAAAACATGACTATTAAAAAGATCGATATTTTTCAAAGTGCGCGTCGGTACCCGATCTGTGTCCGAATGCACGAGCTGTGTCCCGTTGTCTCAGCTCTGGATAAGAACTTCAGAAAGATAGCTACTGTTGCAATTAAGCATGTATACATATTTTTTAATGTCGGGATATCTTAGTTTGATGTAAATACAGTTGAATTCAGCACTGGTGTATCAAAACATGACTATTAAAAATATCAATATTTTTCAAAGTGCGCAAATCTTTCAACAGAATTACCAGATCCTCTCATGTGGGTGATTTTCTCAATGATAATTTGTGGATGACGCCTTTTGAACAGTTTATGCCGGTTTAGAGCCTTATATCCGTTCAGACGCGTAAAACAGGTGAAGTAGGGGAAGATTTTGCACTTCTCACTACACAATCGAGGGGTGTCTCATCTTGGAGGGAACTCGAAAACGAGTGCTAGTGTTAGGGAAGAGAAATGGGACTGGGCCTAAATCTAGTATGACTTTTCCTCAATCCTTATGTCTATGGGATGTGCATATACCAGCTGATCCAACTTTAGCTCAGAGCAACGTTAGCATCAAGGTTAGCCAGTGGATAATGAAGCTGCGCCTTTAGTGGGAAGGATAAGACCCAAATGAAGAAGTTGTGTAAAACACATAGGGATAGATAAGTGTGTGGTGAGGAAAGGAGCTTGCAATTCTATAATGGCCTCTTAAGATGCAATGTATAGGCAATAATAAATATAAGTGGAAGTGGTATTTAGTATGTGACAATCTTATCACGCATTACCACAGAAAATTAACAAATGAATAGTGGTGGGGTTAATGCAACCCTAACCCTAATTAATAAGTTAAATTTTAAACTGCCAGCTCTGCTTTGTATGAATCTGGAAGAAAAGCTTATGTTTGCTGATGATGACTAAAAAATAACAGCATTGTATCTAGTGAGCTGTAAATTGTAGAAGGCTGCCTAATGCAGGGTTGAGGGTTGCAGCAGAGTGACATGATATCTATTGATTTGGCATCTTAATGACATTCTGCTGCAAAGACAAAAATCTACCTTCATTAGCTTATAACTTGACATAATGCATGCAGTAACATTACTTTGCCTCTCCAAACTACCATTTATCTCACTCACGTCAGATGATGCGCTACGTAGCTTAAGCCACTCCCGCACAACGATCTGATGTTGAAGCCATTGGGAGGGATTTCAAGCCCGAAATTCTATAACCGGACCAATCAGGACCGCTGGCTGTGTAGTGGCTACTGTAGAGGATGTGACGTAGCGGAGAAGCGACTGTTTTGCAAACATAACCAGCGTCATCGGTTGGTTTCGATGTGATTGGCTGAAGTGGCACGTCAATTAAATTGATGGACAAGCCGTTTGTCCAGTTAGATTCAAGGTTTTCTGGCTCCTGAAATAACTCTGCTATGGTTCGACATCAGATGTTCGCGCCTTAGCGCTACATCTGACGTGAGTGAGGTAAAACTGCCATGTGGATTCCATATAAATTCAGAATGCATAATGGATAGGGTAGAAATCATTAGATGCATGCTGTAGCCTATCTTGTTAGATGCATTACATGCATGCTGTAGCCTAGTGTATGTAAAAAATTATCAATTTTTTTGAGAACAAGGCAAAATTAAAAATTCAAACACTATAGCTTTCAGTCTTTAAAGGGGATTATGGTATTTATCAACTTGGGGCCATATATCTTTGCAGCACTAAATTACCTGAAATGTCAGTTTGATTCTGCAAAACAAGATTAAAATTTTCTAGTGCGTGTGTGAGCGTGTAAGTGCATTAGCAACTGTGTATTGTGCTCCTTCAGTGTTCTAGGATACAGCCTGCCATCAGAGGAGGCGACGATAGCACAGGCACAGGCACATTTTTTTTAATCACTGACTTGAACTGGAATTTGTTTGGAGAGGGTGCAAATATTTCAAGTATGGCCTGTGAGAAATATATTTAAACTCTTATGGGGCTTTAAAATTTCCTTCCTCACACAGAAAGGGCCCTGCTATATCTTTTACACCCTGGCCAAGTTTTGGACTTTTTGCAGTGTTATGACTACAGCTTTCTGAGGCAGATAGAGAGGTTGAGGAAATGCTGTGCTCTTGTGATGAAAGTGTAAATTAAAGTCTGCAGAAACTGCAGTGTATAATGCATGCAGTAATAGGTGTGAGTTTCACTTGCGTTTGTGGGCATGTATTGTCATCAACAGATAAACACTTTGGATTTTGTATAACAATAGTGTGCTTTCATATAAGCATATGTACACTCACTTTTAGGACATAATTGGACTAATGTAACTGTTATGAAGCTATTGACACCATGGACACAGCCAACAAAATATCCTATTACAAACCTATTACATCCCTTTGTAGATAGGCCTATCAGAATTTTTGGCTGCACTAAAATGACACATGCATGACAATCTCACACACAGTCATTCCTTGCCCCTAGCTAGGTATTAGCCACCTTGGAGAATGTTTGCAGGGATTAGCACAGTCATACTTTTACATATTTCAGATGATAAATACAGTATAAAAGGTACCAGTGTGTGTGTGTGTGTGTGTGTGTGTGTGTGTGTGTGTGTGTGTGTGTGTGTGTGTGTGTGTCGACCATGAGGGTATTGGCATCAGTGTGCTTCAGTATCTGCATTGGCTGTCCCACGCTGTATTTCTCAGGGTGCATCAGAGCTCTGAAATCAAAGCATTGTTTGGCTTCTCTGTGGAGAATGAGATAAACTCGCCCTGCACAATTTAGCACGGCGGATTATTAGTGTGCCTGGATGCAGATAGACTTCACCCTGTCATTGCACCCCCAGATCTGCTCAAGCTGAAATTACACTGCTCATTATGATTCACTTAAGCTGATGCTCCAGGAGGCACACAAGCACATTGATGTGTCCTGTCCACGGTCTGATTTGTGCTTTTTGAATATGCAACATTTAGAATTTTGATTTTTAATCCTCCTGGTCCTCAAATAGTCCTGGGTAGTCTATTAAACAGGTCTGATGTGTAATCCACATATCCAAAAATGTATTGTACTAATTCAGTATTAGTTCAGGCATTGCAAAGAGGACTGTTTTGCTTTGTTGATGGTTTTGGTCCTGAGATGATTTTAGTAGAGACTGTAAAGTGAGCAATATCTACTGACATGATTAAGGGGTGAGTGATAAAATTGAATGAAAAATGTTTACTGTCTGTATTGCCTAACCTTTTACACAATTATAATATGCAATCATGGAATTCTAATTCCACAACTGATTTGAAAAATATGTTCGCTATACACACATTTATAGTTAGTGTGTAAGGTCAATTAAGTGCCACATATTTGCTGAATGATTTCCTGTGCAAAGGCTAAATGATTTCCTGTCTTTGCCATGTCAATGAGATAACTACTGTAGTTATTTTGATAAATGAAAATCTTAAGCCAGAGTTGATTACTTGGCCCATGATATGTGCTGTTGCATATAAAATCATCTAATGGTGAACAGCCATTAATGCATGGGCCAGCTAGCTCTAGATGCTTATCTATTCCATCTATTCAAACTTTGCAGCCTAGATCATTAGGATTGAAGGCGTGTTTATATGTACAGTACAGTATTATGATAACAAATTCTTCTGTTTTTAATTGCATTTATACATAGGCTACTGTTTTGAAGAATTTAAACAGCTGTCACCTGCATTATCACTTCCACAAAACAAAGTTAATTAAGCATCCTGAAATATTCATGCCCCCAGTTGAGTTGCAAATGTACAGTAGTTAAGATGCAGGTTTGGGTGAGATTGATGAAAATAAGACAATCATGTCACAGGACTTCAACACAAGCTCAGAGTTGTAGATACTGTCTGTACTGTATATAGGTAAACCTAAAATGTCCCAATTTACTTTAGTTGCTATCCTTTGGGATTAGATATCTCAAACAGGCGTCCCAATCGTTTACCAATATTCTTATCAGAATATTTTGGTAATAAGACAGTGCTTAGACATTTTATGCATTTTGCTATGATTTCTATAATTGTATTGACTTTTCTCTGGTGGCAGAAGGTATGCCTAACTGTCTCCCATGGCTCTACAATGAATGGTAGGCCTACCAGTGATGGCCACCTGCTGGATCAATCCAATCCAATTAACCATGAGTAACCATGGTAAATGTTCTTTCACTCATTTCCACCACTCATTTTGACTGAATGACTCATATCTCATGTTGGTTGTCCTCTGTATGTTGCGGGAAACTGCAATTAAGACCCCAAGGGTAAGTATGCATATATGATTAAATTGCCCCATGGCATTCAAAAGAGAATTATGACTTGCCATACAATTTCACTATGCAGGCAGTATCCGTTTCATAATAGAATGCTACTTCAAATAGAAAAAGAGGAAGAACAGCAAAAGTTCTCTCTCTCTCTCTCTCTCTCTCTCTCTCTCTCTCTCTCTCTCTCTCTCTCTCTGAGATGTGTGAAATGCATTTGTGATAATACACATAATGTGGTTAATATGACTTTATTTCTTACACAGAATGTTCTCCTTTAATTTGATTTCTATTAATAACTACTAAATGACAAACAATCTCAATTTTGTCTGATGAGGGAACAGCATGTTTTCTTTTCTGAAAATTGTAATCTAATAGAGGAAAGAAAAAAGACTCTGGATTTCAATCCACTAAAATTGGGTGTTGGCATTTGATGTACATCTTTTAGTTTAGTTGTGAATTTTTAGAGGAATTAAACATGCATATCAAGCCATATTTGTAATTACAACCTGAATTTTATGGTCAGTGTCAACCACAGCAATAATAAATATGACAGGCTTTCAAGAGAGAGGCTGTTAAGTTTTAGTGAGTCTGCCATGCGGAGGAACACCATTTACTCTATAACAGTATTAATGCTTGAGAGATGGAGATACCTGGGTGAATTATTGATGACCGCTTGATCTACACAAGTGACATCTTGCTCCACACCTATAATATGTCTGCTGCTTTTTATGTGCTGTCGGATGACTTGATCTCAGATGCCAGCCATTATCTCTCCTACTCCTGTCATGGAAAGTTAAATATTATGATGTTCCTTCAGACTCCTTCAGTGTAGTCCCTGTAGAATGGGTTATTTTCTTCTTCTCAGTATTATAAAGCACCTCATCTGATAACAAATGATGATGCTGTCATTATGGATTCATATGAGCCAGTCTTAGACTAACTGGTGAATTTATTCTCTTTTTTTCATTCCACCTGAATATATGTGAACCAAAGACTAATGATCCAGCTTTGCTGTTTTTTTTTTTTTAATCCATTTTTATAAACCGTCATGTTTGCTGTTGTTGTTCATGCTGATAAAAGCCACCTCATTTTGTAAAGGTTGCTTTACTTCGAGAGGGTTCAGTCAATGTTAAGAGAGCTGAGAAGAATAATATAATTTAGGATCAGCATTTGAAGGCGCTGTTCAAAGGCTTCCTTTGTGCTGAGAAGTGGTCGCTGCTATCTCAGTGGCCCAATTATAGTTGCCTTAAAAAAAGATGTATTGCTTTTTCAACTCACGCAAAGCTGGGAATGTGCTTTAGCATTTCATCTTCATGATCGATGAAACAAGCATTCTTTTGATGGATTGCGGAATACAGCTCAATTCCACCACTCTGCGCTGGAGATAAAACACCACAGATGTTGGTCCTCCTCCAGTAAGTGTTCCTCCTCCTGCTTAGAGAGTCCAGATACATCATTTACCAGTAAGGACAGGCTATGCATATCTCATCCCAATGGGAAAAGACTGTTAAGTTGTTATCATTTTGTTTCAGGTGACATATTTACCTCAATATCCCTAATGTCATATAAAGCATTATAAAACAATACAAGACTGTCAACATAAAACAAAAACAAGCGTCTCTGTGGGCTTTAGTTATTTGTGTTTGGTGTTGTGTATAATGGTGTTTTCATAGCCACCAATAAACACAATAAAACATTTTCCGGCAAATATTTCTTATAGCCCTCCCCTTTTTTGTCATAGCAATTGGGATGCTTGATTCTAAGCACTTGAACTGCATATCTCTCATTGATGGATATTCGGTCTTGTTGTAAACATCACATCACAGAAATAGGCACAGTGATTCACATTGTCCTCATTGTCCACTAACGCAGGCAGGTCATCCATTTTGACTCCTCTAAATGGTCGGATATTGGCTTGCCCATATAGGCCCTGTCCGTCTGGCGCCATCCTGCCTCTGTAGACTAATGAAGATGTCCCAGGTTGGCCAATCAAATCAATACTTGGACCTAATAAGAGGTAACTGAAACACATTTGTTCCTGTCTCTGGCTCAGTGTTACCTAAAAGTAAGGAGCAAGCAGAGTTGCGGTTGTAATTTAAGCAAGAATAACAGAAAAAGGTAGAGCAGCACATAACAGGGAACTTTTCTCCCTCTGATGTTCTAGTAGGAGGAATATATAGTAGATATAAGGTGGAAAAAAAGAATCTAAATTAGTATCAGTATTTAGAAGTGCAGTGGCGTTGCTGTTATGCTGCAGGGCCTTTCAGCTTTAATTGCTTTCTACCTTCCTCTCCTTTAATCATATGGCAGAGGCAGGTGAGAGCTGAGCACTCCTTTAAGCTCCAGGTGGGGAGAGGATGAAATTGAACCTCACAAAAGCCCTGATATCCATCATGGTGGAGCCAGGTCCAATGTGTCTGATGTAGAGGCTGCTTTAGAAAGCTTGGCTGATGAATGGACCTGGTGCAGAAGCAAGGGATGATATAGCTTTGATATTGGAGTTGGCATCTTGGCATGAATCTTATTGAATTTTAATGGGATGAATTTCAGTGTGTTCTGTAGTTGGATAAAGCAGTGGCTCATTTTGTTTTTACTATGTTTTTTTTAAAGCACAGAATGTTGAAAATGTGTAAAGAACAGGCCTAACCCAATTTCTCTATAGTTAAAGTCGTTGGTGGTTTTTAAATATCGGATGCTCCTTTGACCTGTGCTACACGTTTGCAAAATTAGGCTGTTACAATCTTTGTCTGAGTGAGTGTGTCCGAAGTGAAAAGGGATACAAGAAGGATTGAAAAATCTACCTGTACACAAGGCTCCCATTTCCATTTTCCATTTTATTTAAAGTACAATGAAAAAGTTGGTTGTTTGCTGACGACCTGTTTCCCACGGTCCTGCACCCATGCTGTGCCCCCACATGTCAGTGCCACCCATACTGTGCCCCCGCATGTCTGTGCCAAGTTGTGGAGTCATCCCCGACTGCTCCAGCCAAGCCATAAATCATCCAAAAGCACAAGGTCTGGGAGCTAATAGACAGCAAGAGTTGCAGTGTTTTCAATTCACTCTGCAGGGCCCACACTGTGTCACCGATCTGGCAAACTAATGGCAGCTCTCTGTCTCTCCTTCCTTCCTCTCTCTCTCTCTCTCTCTCGCTCACACTTTCTGAGAGGCTGAGATTTCAAGTATTTCCATTCTTCTCCACCTGGTCTAATCCACGCAACTAGTCAGACCAGTAAGACATACACAGCTCTGTACACACAGCATGTGTCCATGTGGGAGGTCAATACAAGACATTGGTAAACTGAATTAAATTCCTTGGCATTATGTTTTCATGTTCAAAATGTCCAGTTCCTTTGAGATTAATCATAGGTCAGATATGCCATCATAAAACTAAATAACAGCATATTCTTGCAGGAAAATAAAGATTATGATTGCAGACTATTGATCTTTGTGTTTTAACTCAGCTAAGAGCTAATTAATATATGATCATATTTAGACTCTTGGAAAAGATTTTAAGCACCATAAGCCAGTGAAAATCATTATAAGTCTGCAAAAGTCTTTGATGAGGAAGAGGATTGATATCTTCTTCCTCTACTGGGTTAAGAAATATGCAAAAAAAAAAGAAATCAGATATTTATCCTATTCTAACCATTGTTTTGGTAAAAACAAACAAACAAACAAAAAACTAAGATGGCTGCCTCTGACGAATAACTTTTGAATTAGCTCTGGCCCTGACAATGAGTTGGACAAATAAATAACTAAATACAATAAAAACGGCAACAAATCCTATTTTTTGTATGTATTCTTTGTTTTATGTATCTGTTGATCTGATAGTCTTTGTATTACCCAATTGCAGAGACATTTTAATGAGTCTGCTGATGTCGCCTCTTGGATATGGGAGGTAGCCTGGTTGGGTTGCCTATTTTACCAGAACATGCACATCCTCGATATGGATCGGGTTCCCAAGCAGGGTTGATGCACATGGTAATCAAATTTTCTCGACTTCTGAAATACATGATATGGTATGAGGATCTCAACATTGGATCAGGCCAAGGTCAATTACATGACAAAGTGTGGCACTGCACTGCACTGAACTGAAACTGAAGCAGGTGATGGATTTAGAGATTCTGAGTTGAAAGACCATTGGGAGATTCCAACCCAACTACAATGGCTTCAGACTTCACTGGTCCAACCAAACAATCAATGGGTCAAACCTAAGAAACACATTGATTGTTACTTCTTACTTTGACCAACCTTTGCAAAATGATAATTAGGATTCTCTGGCAATTAGGAAATTGACATGAAAATGAGCTGATGCATAGATGGCAGAGCAGGCTGGAGTATTGATGTTCTCTGAATGTCCTATGAAAATGGTCATGAAAATGATTTCAGATACATGTTATAAATATCATTGTATACATTTCAATGGATGCATTAGGTTTTTCATCAATTTATTGCTTAACATCCAGCAAATACTGTATCACATGTAAATGCACAATGGTTTATTAGTTGCATAACTCGGTTTACAGTTCATGCCTTATTTTGGAGATGTAACCATTAGATGCAACCATTTTTAATCTCACATATTGTAATTTAATGCTAAATCTGTCAGCAGGTTTCTGTAGGGAGTACTTGGTTGTTGTCTTTTTCCATATTGAATAAATTGTGTAATGCTGTTTGACACTTTTTAGACTTTTTAAAATTCTCTGTGTAAAGCCATATGTGTGTACAGGGAGTGGCTGAGCAATATGGTAAATCCTAAAATCAATAGTCACATGTGAAGGAGGAAATACTTAAGCATAAGGTTCACAGTTTGTTACTCTCAAAGTTCAAAAGCATACTTATGAGTTGCCGATGGGAATCCTGGAGTTATTTATTCATGTTGATTAACTACATTTCTCCGCCTCACTTTATTTCTCATTTTCCACTGGTTACAGGTAATGGATTTGACTCCCAAAACAATTAGTCATGTCATCTTCCCATTAATGTGATTTGTGGAGGAATGACTACATGGCTGAGCGAGGCCACTCTGAAATGGACCAATTTTACACACAATAAAGCTTTTCTCGGAGAGCAGAGATACTCTGGTGTGTCAGGCCCCGAGGCTAATGGATGGACTACCTCTGGATTCGTTTCTCCGGAGAAGAACAGAGAGAGAGAGCAGAATGGAAGGTAGCTTGGTTTCCCATTCAGGACTATTTCATTGGCTTGCTCATTAATACCTTGATTTTCCTTTGCGCAAGGTGCCTATCCTTCCCGGCTCTTCAAACTCTTTGCATGTTAATTAATCTAACCTTACCTGAAATGCTAATTAGATTAGCCATTTTTACAGGAAAACAGGACATTTTAAAACGTGAGGATCTGTTTTGTTTTGGGACATTTTCATCTTAAATCTAAAAATCCAGACAGCACCTGGATCTAATTTCCTAATAGAAGAACTTGAGCCCTAAGTTGTGAGGATACTGTATGTCTTTAGATTTCAGCAACTGTGCTACTGTTTGTAAATCTCATGGTAGCTTGGTGCCTTGTTATGTGGGTGCATTGCTCATAGATTTTTTAGTATTTGTGTGTGTGTGTGTGTGTGTGTGTGTGTGTGTGTGTGTGTGTGTGTGTGTGTGTGTGTGTGTCTGCATGCATGCGTAGATGTGTTTGTGATTCATTGACTTCCCGCTGGCTCTCCACCTGCTGCAAGTGACGCTCACACACACACACACACACACACACACACACACACACACACACACACACACACACAGATACCAGAGCCAAACATCAATACTGATGCCATTGATCACCAGCAGCTCTCTTCAGTATTCTATGTCAATAGGAGGATGCCTGGCCACAATGACAAGTTACAGAACTGATTTCTGTGTACATGCAACACAGCATGCTTTCAAGGCAATCCCACTGTGAGTGAAAGTGAATGGTGGGAGGGGGTACTGTATCAGGACTCAACATCTCAAAGATCTCATCCTGAATGAGCACTGTGATCTGTGTCATAAAATATCTTCAGTGGTTAAGTATATGAGAAACAAAAGAGTATACTTGAAAAATATAAAATGAAAATGTTTCTGTCATTGTTGAAAATAGCGGTTAGTCTTCATTATCCAGCAGACTATATGTGATGCTACTGTAGTCTGCCTCTGAAAGTTCAGTGTCACCTCTGATTAATGAAGAAATGAATGGGTGTTATGAATATGGCATTGTGTGCTAATGCCAACTCAGGCTTTTGTTTCCCTATTCAGCCAAAGCTGTTGACTGTTCTGGATTTAAAAGGAAAACGTTGTCCCATATCACCCTCTCTACTTTATTTAATTAGCACTTGGACACTATCTGGAAATAAAGATTACCAGCAGACCCATTAATCTGGACGACTCAGAGATTTTTTTTTCTTTTTATTCCCCCGATACTTGTCTAATGAGACAACACTGCCTGAAAGACACACTGAGGGGCAATGGGGTGGAAAATGTGTTCTAAGGACCTAATTCAAGTTAATTCATATCAAATAAATTCATGTCTTCTTTTGTGAAAGCCAGGCAGTGTCAAATGGCCAAAGTTATCCACACAACACTAGTGTAGGCTTACACTATCAGCTTTGCCTTGGACATATTCAGTGTGTTAAGTGCTCCAGGGAAAAATGATGTGCCACATGCAAATTAAAATCATTTAGCCATAATCTTTTTCAAGTTGACTTTCCAGGGAGGCTGTACGACACTGACTTCAAGGACACTTAGACAAAAGTACACACAGAATTGAATTGAAACAGTGTCATCCACACTGGACTAAAAAAAAGCATGCATCCGGAGGTATTAGTGTCTTTACTGAATGTCAATGTACAGTACACACAGGTGTGAATGCAGTCCTGCATACTGTTCTATATGTCATAATACTAGTACGAGTATGAACATTTATATTCCTACATATTTTATACATATTTTATCACACATAGTCAGTTTCTTTAATTCGGGGCTATTACCGGCATTGTGATATTTCCAAATATTCATTTGGAAAACCAAGAACAAACACCAAATATTATGAAGAATGCAACTAATCCAGTTCTTGTCAAAACTTACTTGTCTAATTAGACTAACGATCCCACTGGCCAATATCAGACTCTTCTGTGACTGCCATTAAGGCAGCTCATTAAATTTTCTAAAAGACAATTAACTTATAAGTAATGTTAGGGATAAAACAGCCCCTGGAAAGGCTCTGTGCAAAAGCTGAGTGAATGTAATATCACAGGCCTTATGTGAACAAAGAAAAAAAAAAAATGTTGTTCATTAATTTCATTTGCACGGCTAAATTAGACAATTAAAGGCCATAGCACCAACCTTTGTAAGCTTCAGTATCTGCCTAAGTTAAATAGTTATGTATAGAATGGAATGAGGCATTCTACACTCCAATGCACTGGAAGAAACAAACTGCATATAGCATATGCATTGTATTGTAAGCAGCATACAGTACATGTACACCATGATACACTGTCATTCCTATGCATCTCTGAACCACAGCAACGATCCAATTGGTTGATATTACTTTTTCAGGATCTATCAGGCCTGAGCAACATGTCTCCTTCCTATGCACTACCCTCCCCGATTTCTCCACTTTCATCCTCCGTACTCCCCCCCCCCCCCCACCACCCCCTCCCCAACCCCCCCAATCAGGGGTAATACAGAGGATCCATAATGAGGCCTGATGGCCTCTTGTCCTGCTGTGCACAGTCCTGACAGTAATGTATGCTGCTTTGAGTAACACACTGCTCTCTCTAATTCTCTCTCTCTCTCTTCTCTGTCCCTGCTGCTGCAGCCTAAGCCTCCTGCAGAGGAACACATGAAAAGAATTCAGCAGCAGTTCTGATAGATTTCGAAAACTGTGTGTTTCTCTGCATGCAGCTATGCATCGATATTCAAGTGTGTATTTAGTGTGTGTGTGTGTGTGTGTGTGTGTGTGTGTGTGTGTGTGTGTGTGTTCACGTGTTTATGTGTGGATAGAAGTGTGTGTCTGGGTGTGTGTGTCGAGAAGGCCCTGCCACACAAAGAAGTAGCCATGATCTTGCAAAGGATATCGTCATCTAGAAGGAGCTGTAGTAGGCTGAGCAGGCATGACGATGAAATGGGAGGCGGAGAGAGGCAGTGTGTTTTGTAATATTTATTCTGCTGTCAGATGAGATTTTGTTGAGCAGAACTTTCTCTCAGTGGAATTCCAGTAGGACGCTGTCTGTCTGTCTGTGTGTGTGCGTGTGTGTGTGTGTGTGTGTGTGTGTGTGTGTGTGTGTGTGTGTGTGTGTGAGAGAGAGAGAGAGAGAGAGAGAGAGAGAGAGAGAGAGAGAGAGAGAAATAAAAAAATACTGATAAATTGGGTTTCACGCACAAGCACAGCACCCTCAAACAGACATCACAAGTTAGGAGTCAGTTAGGAGCATTGAGTGCTGACACACTGTATTATTCATCTGTTCTCTCATTACACTCACATACTGTACATGGGCATACGCGCACACACACACACGCACACACACAGACACACACACACACACTCACAAAAAAACCTCTCTTGCGTGCGCACGCGCGCGCACATATACACACACACAGTAGAAGCAGCCTGTCCATTTAAGCCCATGGAGCAGCACATTACATAGAGCTCACGGAAGTGGACACACATACTGTAGATTCCATCTGTGTGAGTTATATTGCACATGCTTGTTTTCAGAGACACTGACAAGCCTAAAGACAGGCATAGAGCCAGTTTGACTATCTAATTGGTAGCTTACAGAGTTACCCAAGCAACAATCTCTAAATAGCTACCCAATACGGTAAACCCACAAACATACACCTGCTCAAAGACTGCATGCCTATGCCATTGATTCCTCACACACTTAAGACAGCAAAACAACATTATATGAAATGGAAACATAAAGTTATATAACTCCTGGAGTCAATATACCTAGAACAAAAACATGTGTTATTAAATTAACAGAATTTTTCATTCTCTTTTACAAGACATTGTGTTTAATCTAGACCTGTTTTTGCTGTCGTTTTCTCTTACATCAGCAAACCATCTTTCTCTCTCTCTACTCCCTTCCTCCCACCCTTTTCTTGCTTCCTGCCTCCTCCGTCCCTGCCTTAGCTGTTTGATGTAACATCCCACAATCCCAGAGTCAACACACAGCACTGGCGGGATAATAACACAAACATAATTGTGTGTGAAGATCTCCATAGGGACACAGGCTTGTGTTCACACAGCAAGAATTCCTCTTATTACCTGTGTCAGACATGTCAAAATAACTGCCTGATGAGTATCACACAGGAATATGACATCCTGTTTTGGAGTAAACAATGAAATCACAGATTCATGCCACAAGTTCAGACGCTAATTGAGCCTTTCATCCACACTACAGTACATCTGGATAAATATTTGCTAAATAGCCCCTGTTACTTGGACACCGCCACAGCATTCTCTGACTATAAGCAATAATCACATTTAGTGCACACTGTAAATAAAGTTTATATAGTTTAAATCATCCTGTTTTAGTGCACTGTGACAGATAAGGGTTGCAACACAAACCAATCTGAGGAGGATATGCCAGAGTGTTTATGTTGGTGGTAACTACCATCTCTCCTCTGCTTTCTCGGAATGAAAGGATCTCACTCCACCGTCTGAAAAGGAATGGTTGGTGTGTGTGTGTGTGTGTGTGTGTGTGTGTGTGTGTGTGTGTGTGTGTGTGTGTGTGTGTTTATACATAGATGAGTGTTCTTTCTGTGTCAGAGTTGTGACTTTTTATGACAGTATCATAACCGTCCGCCCTCTTCTAGTCAGAACCACGAAGGCAGCTCCAGAATTACACGTCAAGGAAGCAGATAATTACAGGCTTTCCAAAATAGAAACCCCCTCATTTTCAACTCACTCAAAAGCCACAGGACAAAGAGAAAAACAAGACAGAAAAAAAATACCCCAAAACATGGCAATACATTCAAGACGATCAGCATCAAAAATAATTTCATACAATTAGTCAATGGCAGAGGGATTTAATGAGGTTTGTTTGGCCCTTGTCTCATCCATCTCCTGAGTTCTTCAATCAACATCTCAGGAGTTATCAGTACCAACTACAGAGCTAAGTGACAGTACTGGTTGCTGCCCTGTTAGCTCTTCGTATCTGCTATTAGATACAAAAGTGCAGAGCTATTAGATACGAAGATGCAGAGCTATTAGTTAGCTCTGCAATCCAATGCCCGAATTGTTCCTGAAGTCCAACAGTAGGCCTATGGAGATGCTGGGACTCGAAAGCTTGGGTTTACAAACACTTGAAGTCTTAAATAGAGACTGGTTATAAGGGTAAGAAAACACCATTAAGTCCAAAGCTTGACAAAATGTGTTACGGTTCTCTCTCTCTCTCTCACACACACACACACACACACACACACACACACACACACACACACACACACAATTGTCAATACATCTCTCTCACTCGCTCTCATACTCACACATACCTACAGGGCAAGTTCCTCAGTCACAGTTTATGAATACCTTTATTCACTTACTCGGCAGCTAGTTCTGAAGTGCCCCAACTGTTTCCATTTCGATGCATATCAAATCCTCCACATTTTGTTGAATCGCTATGTGGTTCACATCCCCACTGACCTTTGTTCAAAGCACAGATATATCTGAGGAACACGGTCTTTGAAAAAGGCAGGGATTCGCGATGCAAGAAATTCAATTTATTTGTTTGTGTTATTCGAAATGTCACTCTACCGCGTATCTATTTGTGTGCATCACAGAAAGGGGCTGGGTACAGCTGATAGCACCGCTCTCTCATGAATATAAATCCACTTCTATTTTGCTCACTGTTAACAAACTCAAAATAACACCTGCTTTAGTGCCTCTGACATAGTGATGGGTAGGCATTTGCATGGTAAAAGCAGTGATGGTCAAAAAAGTCCGACTAGATCCCTTTCAACCAGAATCAGAGACGGAAGCAGTAGGAGCCACAGTGTGAAACTGGATTCTATGGGTTTACACAAGTAATAGTGTGGGGGAGTATCTGAAACCCCTCCACGTGTTTTTCATAGGCTTTCACAAATACAGGCCCTACTGTGACATAAAAGACATTTAATGATTTTGGGTGAGGGTGTTAGATGATTAACTAGTTAAAGCCCTCTCAGTTTTCAATAGTAAAACTGGCTAATATGCCCATATAATTGGTTAAATGCAATATGTGAACATGCTGCGTGATAGCCAGTCGTCCTGCACAAGTGTCATTCTATTAGTACTCTATTCCATTCTATTAGTAGGCCTACATAGTTATTTTGAAACAGCCAGATACACATCAGTTTCATATTGGGATTCTGTTTAACTTGAATACTTATCAGTTACTAATGATTTCCACCGAATAATCCACAGCATCAATGTATATTGAGGTAAATGTTTAAAACCCACAAGCTGTAAAAGGTTAATGGGAGATGACATTCGCCCTGTCAGCACCTCAATTTTCATCTCCACCAATCAAAATGAGGCCATCGAGCCATGCGCCTTAATTACAGTGAGAGAGATGTTAAAGTGCTTTCCTGTGCATTCATCGGGCTAATGTTGCCATTTGAAACTCGTTACTCACCCGTGAGACCCCTGGCTCTGCCACCGCTGAAATATCTCCAGTGCAGCCCCTTCTCAGTGCCACACATGATAATTAGCATGGCTGTGCTGACAGAATGAAATCGTATTGGCTCTGTTATGTATGAATGGCTTATAACTCAGAGTATATGCCGTTAAGTATGTCACTGGTTATTGACTGTATGCATGGCTATGTGGGTAAATGTGGATGAGCATACGCTTTGTGGCGATTGTTATTATGGTAATGTTGGTCATTTGCATTATAGTGAGATCACAAATCTTTCTGATCAGAATACACATTTGTACTGAGTAAACATGCTCCATGGAACGCGCCCATATTTCTTCCTGTGTTGAGTGTGGTTATTGAGAGTGAAATTGCATTGTGTGTGTGTGTGTGTGTGTGTGTGTGTGTGTGTGTGTGTGTGTGTGTGTGTGTGCGTGTGTGTGAGTCCCCACAGCAGGTGTTTCATTAGACCTTGTAGAGGTGCCTTTAAACAGATTTCCCCCTGAATATCAAGCTGACAAGTCCAAGAAATGAACTGCTCTATGAGGGCCTCCATTGGGTTGAGGAATAGAGAGCTGATGATTTGCGATGAGTTTCGTGAAACTAAGGACATCAGTGGTGATCACCAAACACAAGGCTCTATGACTGAATAGAGTCCTTGGGTGAGTTTTGCCAAGAAGTGATTGCTTGAATTGGTTTTGTCATCTTGTTCATTCCTCTGATTGGTTGTAGCTCTACTCTATTGCGTGCAGAGGCAGTTTTGTTAGTCAATAGCTGATTCCGGCCAGAATTGAATTCTGTCTATCATTTGTAGCCGGACATGGCTTAAGGCTAGTCAGGCTCAAGTGGACAGCTGTAGTGGTAACTTCACGAACTGTGTATAATCATGGCCTACTCTCTTTGACTATGTGTACACAGGTCCATTTTAATCTTACATAATTCAATCTTAAATAATATTAAAACACAAGCAATCTTCTTCCACTATCCACTCATATATTTATGAGAGTTCTCTGCACACCACTCTTAAGATATCCCCATTTGTACTGGAGAGAGCTGTCAAAAGACATGGCACAAGAGATATAGCCTAACAGACCAAATAGAAAAATACCAGCTAATACTAACTAAATGGTGCTGTAAGCTCATTTTGAGTTTAATTTCCCATAGCCCTATTCAGTTAGCATAAGCTTCATGTTGGTTATGCAGTCTTGCATCCAGTGCTCTATACTCAACAAATCACAATAAATTGACAATTTTGAAAAACAAGGCTTGACATTGCTTAGAATATGACGGCACTACAGTGGCAACCTAGCAACCATTAACAAAGCACCCAATTTGACTAGTGTTACATTTGGTAATTGTGTATGGATGACCACAGATATCACAGAAAAGAAAAAGGTCTCAATGTTTTATAGTGGTAAACAGCATTTAAAAAAAGCTACCACATATAATCTATGAGTCACAGTTTTCTGTGACACTTGTGGTGCAAATCAAAACAAACAAAAAAGTATTGTTGAACACCTGCAAAAATCCAGTGGGTGTTGTGCTCATCTGTCAAATTTGTCTTAAAAGCTTGTCTTAAATTTCAAGGAAAAAGTAATTTGATGATAATATGAAGAGAAAGATAGTAAATGTAAACTCTGACTCACATGGCCAGTATTCTGAAAGTGCATGCATATGATTTCAAGGTTGATATAATGTATACAGTTCTGTATGGATCTCTCTGCAGGGAACCCCAGGGCAGATTTTCTGCATAGTTTATAGGCTATATGGAATTTTCTAGGTCCTGTTTCCCACTCATTTCCCAGGAAAAAAAAAACAATGACATGAAGGCAAACATTGAAAAGAGAATCCATTAATCTCCTATCTTTAGTCTGTTTACAGCTTTACACCCTTTGTCCACAAGTAAGTGAATTTAATCAGATATGAGTAAGACTGAGATTTTCAGGAATTCTTTAAATAGATCCAATTAATTTCCCATGCAGCAGTTGTGGAGAGAACAACAAATCTCTGTCTCTAAAGCAACATGATGCAAGAGAGTGTAAAGCTGGCCTCTCTTGTCCAGCAATGAGAGTGCTGGTATAGCACTGAGCTCAGCAGCAACTGACTGACTCTCGCCCCTGCTCTCCATCTCCACTGGGCCCCCCTGGGGTGTCCGCTTGAGAGGTGTGCCTATGAGACACTGTTCCATGTGTGTGTGTGTGTGTGTGTGTGTGTGTACGTGTGTGTGTGTGTGTGTGTGTGTGCGTGTGTGTGTGTGTGTGTGTGTGTGTGTGTGTGTGTGCGCGCGCACGCGTATGTTAGTGTGTATGTGTGTGTGTGTGTGTCACCACACCGTACCATATTGACAAACGGCTGACAAACACATTTAGCAAGCCTCTCACTCAACCCTGTTTACTCCTCAGGGAGATCCAGTCATTTGCATGTGCTACACTGTCAGAATGTGAAGTGGAATGTTATGATATACACGAGAGTGACAGTTAAATGCACAAAATGATATTTAAAAATGCATTAAAATGGTGGCTATCTCATATGTGTGTATACAGACTGTGTGTGTGTGTGTGTTTGTGCGTGTGTGTGTGTGTGTGTGTGTGTGTGTGTGTGTGTGTGTGTGTGTGTATCTATATTACAAGTGGGAAGCAGAACATTCCTTTGTCCACTGCACTAGGGTTGACGGTGACCTTGTCCAGTATTGCACCTCCACCCACCCTCCACACCACCACCACCACCATCACCATCGTGTTAGATGGTTGGCTTAACAACATTCCATTCCAAAGCCATTCAGCTACTCTATCCATTAAAATGCCTCAGGAACATTGGGAAAAGGTCATATAATCTACAGTTTATTTATTTATTTGTAAGTATGGATCACCAAATAAATTTCCTCTTTCAAATAAATGTGGTTCTCAAATCCATTTGATTCCTTGTTACATGTAGATTCTAGTGTGCACGTCAAGCCCTGTGTGCCCAGGGGTCTGGCATTCCATAACTAAAGCTCTCTGTTGCCGAGGCAAAGGTCTGTCACCTTACCCTTCACTCCGGCATGCCAGTGGAAATGAGAGGTGCTTGCACACAGCCTGTGGGGTACACACTCCAGAAGGAAGGTGACAAATGCATACCGCCAACAGCACAGAGGGGAAGAGAGAGAGGGGAGGGGGGGTCAGGGGGAGAGGGAGTGGTTGTGTGACTGGAGAAAAGAGAGGCAGGCTTGCACAAGGCTGGCTTTAGAGGTCTTTGCCACAGTTTGCCCTTAAGGCAAGTTTCAGCTGCCATATGGCTGGAAATCTATGCTGGCTTTCAGCTTGCCACTCAACTGTCTCTCATCCTAGCTGCCGGGCTGAGTTGCTCAGAGAAGTGAAGGGGAGATGGCAGCACTCACAGGGAAACTATAGAGTTT
Organism: Sardinella longiceps; assembly: GCA_027497455.2. NCBI lineage: Eukaryota > Metazoa > Chordata > Actinopteri > Clupeiformes > Clupeidae > Sardinella > Sardinella longiceps. Next base: position 12,145,748 of record JAODXP020000004.1, on the reverse strand, counting down.
TTTTTTTTTTTTTTTAGGGTTGGGGGCACCAAAATTATTAAAAGTTCACCTTCCCTTGGAGATCAATGGCCACCTCTAACCCCTGACTTGATCTGAGATCAAAGAAAATTGTATAGCAGAAGTTTGTTCTGTGAGGGTGTACAAAGGCCCTTATGCCTCTGGATTGGGTCAACCAAAAGAAAGTGGAGAGAGAGGATCTCTGAAAAGGTTTTGTTTGATGTGGAATTATACAGTTAATAAAAAATGGCCCCACTTTCTTTTGTAATGTATTTTTTAATAAGTGGCCACTTGTAATTCTATTACCCAGCAGAGAAAATGAATGGTATTCTCCTCTCGGGAACCCATCCCTGCACCATTATCCTGGAGTGGGGTCCAATTAATCAACTCTATCGCACATTCAGCATCGGAAATAAATCTCATTGCGTTACCTCAACCTCAGTCTTTTATAGGCTATTCATAGAGAGAAAGTCTATTTCTGTTGCGAATATTAGCTCAGTTTTTTTTTTTTTTTTTAAATAGCTTTAGTGATGAATCCTGACAATGGGGATTGTTCAGCGGTTAAGCTTCAATGTAGCTGCAAGACAAGTTGTTTGTGTGGGGAAGGTTGGACAGGCTTCAACATGGAACTCATTTGGTATCTAAAAGGTCACCTGTCTGCTTGTCAAACGGTCAGGGAGCAAGACGAGTGATCTGATTCACTGGGATGTCCACCGTGACCATCAGACTCACCATCTTAACAGACATAATCAGTGACATCAGGAGCCGTGTCTGTGTTCACAGCAGTGTCTGTCAACACAGACAAGCAGCCACCCCAGACCGCCAACCAGTGTTATTAAGCAGCATTGGTTGTTGACATAGAGTAGAGCGATAGGGGCATGGGAGAGAATGCGTGAGGGGTGTGAGTGTGATTGTCTCAGGAAAGGTCAGAGACCCAATGATTCCTGATCAGGGAGAATGTGACCTGATAGTCCCAGGGCGTAAAATAAATAAATAAATAAAAAATCCTGGTCAATGTTGACTAAGGTGGTATATTTTGTCACATTCCATCTTCATTTTTTTGCCCCCAAAAAATAAAGAACCCATTTCATCATCTGTGATGCGATAAAAGAAGACTGCTTCGTGATGTTCTAACTATGCCCGCTTTCAACGTATGTTTTTCATTGTTTGCGAGGTTGGCCCTTGGTATGCTTGAAAAAATTCGGCCCTTAAGGAAAAATAGCTGGGGACCACTGAGTTATGGTTTATGTACACAAATACTTTATGACGGCTAGCATTAATAGGCCTACGGAAGGTCTCGTTCGTAACCCTTGTAAATCATCAAAAGCATAGGATGCATCTGTCTATCATTGGAACATCAGCAGAGAGTTGCAATTTTTTTAGGTATGCAAAAGGTACATCTATCTACAGTATTATATAAAGTATTATATAAAATAAAAAAAAAATTTCTCACATTTGCTATTACAGTAAACTGTAATATTATTCATCCTAACTCTGACAGCTTTCAAAAGCAGCCAAAGAAGTATATTATCTCCTTGGTGATATTACCTCAACACCAAGTGACATTCTCAAGGCCCACTCAGCAGCCTTAGGGCCTCTTGCCATTGCCAAGGCCCATGTGTTGTCCTGTGTGCTAATGTGATAGCAAACAACCGCAGGGGAGGCAGGTAAATTCTGAGCGACTCAAAGCTAATTGCAATTCCACAGAAGCAAAATAGAAGCACTCAGGACACAAGCGCTTTCACCTGTCATCTGCCAGTAACCCTGCCGGCACACAGGCTCATTACAGCGAGATTATTTCCTTGCCATGTGCATGTGGGGAATTAATTGTGAGGTTTTAAGCTTTTAATGAGGAAAAAGCTCCATATGCTCCTGCTATTTTATTTTGACATTAGAGACAACAGACCGAAAGAGGTCCTTTTTTGACTGATGGAATAGCCATCAATATTAATCAACTACCTACTTATCTAATTTGAATGAGTCCATAAACTTATTAGCGGGATGTGCTTAATGGATTAGCATTTTTTATATTGCTGAATGCATTAACATTAGCAAGGCATTAAATGTAGCATGAGAGATAACAGTCGTTCATTTGTACAGAAGTATACCATTAGAAAAAAGGAACAGAACAAAAACAATATCTCTGTGTTTGTTGTGCATAGTGCAGATTGCATGGAATTAGTCAAATTAGATACAAAATGTCGTCCCTTTTGGGGTGGCTTGGGTGTGCAGTGCTTTATCTCCACTATAGGATATTGCAGGCCAATACCATTTACTGTGAGCTACAAAGTGGTCCTCCTCCTTAAACAAAACAGATCTGCCAGGATATTGTAGAAAGCACCACCAGGAAATTGGACCAATTTAGTCGGGTGGACTTGTAATGGCCCAGTTGATAGGATTTTGTAAACCAATATATCCCAGCAATGAGCTCTGAGCAGATAAATGATTCTACAGCACAACATCAGGTCTGGTGACCTTGAATGGATCCAGCGACAACCTAACCCAGAATGGAGACACGATACCATTATGTGCCCTCAATTTTTATTACACATCTGGTGAAAATTAATTTTCATCTGCTGCTAATGGAAATACGCCCTGATCGTTTATGATAGACAATAACTTCATTTGTTGCCTCATGGGCTCTAGGTTGAGAAGAGCACTATGTTCCCTGACAGGGAAGCAGGAAATATCTACCTGACATTAATGGACATCTTTTGTATTTCTTATATGATTGTGTTCTGCTTTTGCCAGGAAAAAGAAAAGATAGGGGGGGGGGGAAACAACTTTTCAATCTCATTGTTTGGTAGAAGGCAGTTTTACAACCCATCATCTTTTCTTTTTTATTTTTAATAGTTTAAGACTGAATACACAACTGTGTGCGTGTGTGTGTGTGTGTGTGTGTGTGTGTGTGTGTGTGTGTGTGTGTGTGTGTGTGTATGTATTCGCAGACAGAGGACTTCAGGAAGAGTCCTCATAAATAAAGCATAGGCTACGCTGTAAAAAAAATCTCTGAAAGCCCATGACTCATTGTCAACAGTGTCCCTTAGCCCTCACTCCCTCATTGCGGGGTGGGATGCACTGCAGTACACAGCACTGGGGGCTCTGCCAATGCCTCCTCTCTCTAAAATACCTTTTGTACAACTGCCATTTACTCTTATTCACTCTGTTGAAAGAATGACATTTTGGTTAACCTGATGGAAAGTTTCTTTTTCTCTCTCTTTTTTTTATTGAAGGGGTGGGTGGCATCAGCCCCAAGAACCTCAGAAGTATGCCCAGGGATTTCCATTAGAGTAAACTACATAGGCAAGGACATACAGTTCAAAGCTTAGCAATACTCTTTCAGATATTTTGATTTCTTTCTATCAGTTCTGTGGAGAACAGGGTTCTTTGGTCTTTTTGCGTCTACTAGGTATGTCAACCAATGACCGTTTGACCAATGGTTGACTGTAACAACATTAACTGATCAAAGTTGTTGGTATTTTTTGGGCTATTATTTTAGGCTATTATGTTGGACTATTATAGACAATGGATTAAACGCTACTACAGTTAGTCATCTATTCCAAGATCTCTTTGTGTGAAGTGAACAAATGTTTCACGCAGTGTGTGTGTGAGCGGGAGGGAGAGCAGACATCCCAACCTTGGGATATTCATTTCAGGGAGGTGTCGTCCCATCACATACTCCATCTGAAAGAAAGAGTTGCTTCAGAAGACTGGACGTCATCAAAAATCCTTATGCAAATATAGTTGGGCAAATCACTTGTCTGTCTTCTTACTTCAACCACTCTCATCAAAACCAACCGATGACATCAGTTGAAGAAAAGATTGGTTACACTTTACTTGATGCGGTGAATACAAAACACATTGCTGTCATGAATTGTTTATAAAGCATTCATGGCTTTTTCATAATTCATTCATTTCATAACTAACATTTCATAAATGTATAAGACACAATGGTGATAACTTATCATAATGAAACTCCAAGGGTCTCAAAGCAACATTAGCGTTCTTATTTTAAACCTGATACCTGATCATGTCATATAAATGTTTCATGAATGTCTGGTTAATGGGGCCATGTCTGACAAGCTTCGCTCATCCATGGGATCACAGGGGTGTGTTCTTTTTCCTCTACATTCTGTACACAAACAGCTGCAGAAGCAAATTTGATTAATCAAATTATCAAGTTTGCAGATGACTCTGCCATTATTAGCTTACAGAGGGGGGCTGGATCATGATAATTTTGTGGCATGGTGCAAGGATTCTTTTGTTGAACTAAATGTGGCAAAAACTAAGGAGACGGTGATTGACTTCAGGAAGTCTGCTCCTACTCCTAAGGCAACAGTGATAGGGGGATCTGAGGTAGAACTGGTGGATAGTTACCTGGGTACAGTGGTGGACAATAAGTCGAACATCCAGGCTAATGCTGAGGCTATTAATAAGAAGGTTCATCACCATCCCTTGGAGCCACTGGTATTTAGGTGCCCTGCTTAGGTGCACACTGGCTGGGATTTGAGTCCACAATATCAAGACTACCAACAACTACACAACCACTGCTGCCTACATTTCCCATGGTTCCTAGAGGATCCAGCACACCTACAGATAAAACTTTGGTAGCTTATTTCCCCTCAGTCATTAATCAGACTGCAGACAGCTCCTGTTTGTGTCTCTCTCAGTCAGCATCTTCTGAACAGACCATCAGTCCCCCCACCTTCCTCCAGGAGGAGGGCGGGTGCTGGAGGAAAACGTTTTCAGTGTTCAGTAAGGGTATTATTAATTAGTTAATTAGCCAACTGATTAGGGTAATTCATTAACTGTCTGTGTGGTAATGTCTCCTTACCGGTCTGGGATAGTTTCTCTGTATAGTTTTAGCACGTCCATGGCTGTGATGAGTCAGACAATAAACTTTGTATAAACCCTGTTGTTCCTATCAGCACAGAGGTGGAGGTAGTTCAAAACGAAGCAGTCTTGTCAGTTGGTGCCCTTTAGGTGTTTGCTGCCTGCCGAAAATTGGGTCGGCAGATGGTTCATGGATTGTGCCTGTCTGTTTGGCACTGCAGTCTGTCAGAACCAATCACCTTCTGGGAGGGGCTTGCAATAGCGCCTCTTTAGTTGGCCCATTGAAACAGCTGCTGCCTTTTAGATTCAGGCAAATTTCCCAACGCTGATTTAGCTCAGTCCAGCATTAGCATCAGCAGGAGGAGCCAGTGGAGGTTCCTCGGGATACAAATATTTACTCGGCCCTGGAACCACACTGGGGCTGGGCTCCCCCGGGGCCTGTCAGCCTGGAGACATGGGTGGGGGGCATTTCTTATAGGCTTCATGATCACAGATGAGCAGGGAAACCTCCTCACAGCAGGCGTTCGGTTGCCTGTCAAGCTGGATTAGGATACTATACCTTTCTGCCTCTTATGCGTCCTACATTCTGAGTATTCCTCTCAGTGAGGGATGGGCGATATGGATGAACACTGCATCATGATATGTTGAAGCTTCATTTTTTTAAAGACTATAAGTCACAAATGTGGGAGCGACACCTGAAGAGAATGAGGTCCGAGTGGTCTCATTCCATACGTTACTAAAGGGACACAGTGCCTTTGTTTGCACAACCAGTCTCTTTTCGCAAACTTTGGTTCAAAGTGGAGCTAGAATATTTGCTCTGGTTCTTTCCAACAAAGAAAAAAATATATTTACCATTCTATTGAAATACATTTTCTATTGGTATTGACGTCATAACACTACTAATCGTCAGTGCCTGGACACCTTCACGATTGAAATGAAATTGGCTGACAGGATGTGTGTTATTTCCAGCAGAAAACTTAATTACCATTCCATATCAATGCCTGGTATATAACTAGTAAAAAAGCTGTTATGAAGCTCAATGTCAATAACTCAAGTAAATAGTTAAATAGTACAGCAACTGAACAGGTGTTTTAATTCTGAACTGCATCTTTCCTTTTCACATTGTCTACATGCATGAGTTGCAATGGTCTTGGTGGAAGCTACGCATCCCTGACAAGGACACCTTGCACTTGCACATGCACACACACACACACACACACACACACACACACACACACACACACACACACACACACACACACACAGAGATATTCATCTCCATGCCCTTTACCCCCTGAAGTGACGACATCTCCTCAAGCCCATGATATCCTCATATTACCATCAGCAATCATCTCAATGTCTTTGATCTTTCCCAAAGGCAACTGAGGGCAAGTTGCATTAAATTTAGTGATTATGCAAGAGTGACATAAGGTCAGAGTAGAATATAACTTAGTTGAAAAATGCAAGACAACATCAATCCACCGGAGACAAACAAAATGGATGAAGATGCCTCAGGCCAAACTTTAAATTCTGCATCACGTGCCTGTCATCACAGGTTCTCTCCATAAGTTCATGACAAGGTCCTGTGGATGACTCATTTCCATAGCAGCAGTCTCATTTGCATGCATGTACATTAGTTTCTAATGGAGGATGAAATATACATTTGGAGAGTCTATATTTCTCCAGAAGCTGAACCAGCTTTGATCCGGCTAGGCTCTCTGGAGTTCCTGAAGCTGTGGTGTGTGTGTGTGTGTGTGTGTGTGTGTGGGTGGGGGTGGGGGGGTCGCGGTGTGTTAATAATTAAGCAGCAGCCCTGCGGGAGCCTCTCCTCCTCCCTGTGAGACCCCTCCACTCCACCAGCTGCTCTCCTCCCGCCACCTCCTTTGATGGCTCTCGCCGATGTCATCGTCCATGTGTTACACACCAAAGGTGCGTGACAAAGCTCTCATCAAAAGCAGTTTAGCATGAGGGACTCTATGGGCATAAGGCTGATTAAGGTTAGTCACTGGCTGGTTTGATTTATGTACAGCCTCCAAGCACATATACACTACAGGACATGCTGCCCTCTTGCATCCTTCAGCCACATCCTTTGGAAGTTTCTGGAGCGTAATGAGGTCTAACTGAAAAGGACTGTGGAATGAGGCCATGGAAATAAATGTGTCCTGCAGGTTGAAAAAGAGGAAGGGAATTCATTCTTTAAATGATGTAAGAGCCCCTCCATGTTGAGGCCATCCTATGGACCAGGGAAATATATGTACTACAGCATTAGGATTGGTTGATAGGTACCGGTAAAAGCTTGTATAAAACGGTGTTCATAATCCCAAGATTGTATCTCTTTAGTGCATGCACATTTGCTTTTGTAGAGTCAGTAAGATATTGTTTGCCAGCAGGTGCATCAATCTGTGCACATGTACTGTACTTTACATGCTATATTTGAGTGAGAAGAAAGTGAGAACCTTCAAGGTGCAGGCATATTATATTTCATGATTACTGTACATAGATTTGATTAGCATAATTTCCAGGTACTTTTGTGAAGAGTAACTGAGTTTGTCGCCTGTTCTGTAAAGCATTTGATGTTAAGTGTCAACTGTCTCAATCTCCCTCCCATCTGTTTCCCTCCTGCATGCTCTGGTATACGCTTGGACGGGTGTCCAGTCTCATAGCATTTCTTTTTCTTTGATCTCAGAATGACGTCTGAGTCTGAGGTGATTTAACTGTGCGCAGACCCAGGCTTTAGGGATGACTCATGCAAAAGATGCTCATTTTCTCTCAGAAATGCAGATCACACAATCCTTCCCAAATCTCTCTAACAGGAGAAAAAAATGATGCTGTAGGATTTTCACATGTGCAAACAACCCCAGCCCCAGTGAGGAATTCTTTCAGATGTTGTAAAAAAGTTTGTGCTCTTCATTCCTCTTCCACTAGTGTCATTGATACATTAGTCATTGATCCATCCACCAAACTCCTTTGAACATATGAACTGAGAGGATGAAAGTGACATTTTGGTCAAAAATGAGTTCTATATACAATGTATCAAAAGAAAGCTCTTTCTACTGACGAAATTATGGAAATAAAATATTAATATATTTAATTATTAAACAAAATGATTAAACCTGAAGTCACTACTGTGAACAGGCTAGCAGTAGAAGGGTGTAACTGGGGGCGGCATAGCTCAGCGGGCTAGTGCGTCATACCACAAATCTGGGGGCCCGGGTCTGATTCCGAGGTCTCTACTGTCCTATCATATTAAAGGCAAAAAAGCTCTTAAAAATATCTTTAAAAAAAGAAGGGTGTAATTGCATTTGAGTAAAACAAAATATTATTATTCATGAAGTATTGTGTCATCCTGTGTCAATAAATGAGCTTAAATGGCAAATCAATACAGGACGTAGCATACAGTAAGAGCAAGCTGTAGTAATTTTTGTTTTGGCTCTCCTGTGACACTTACACGCCCTCTAGGTTCTCAGGCCTTAGCACTTCTTGAGCAATGTATTTTCTGCCAAAAAGTTGTCAGTATTCATTTTCCGCCTCTCTAGGCCACAATGACTAATATAGTGTTAGCTACAGGAGGTGTGATGCCTCTCCAGATGTGTAATCGCTACACCAAAACAAGCAAAGTAACAGCAGCCCAGGAGCATGGCCACAAAACTGCTGTAAGACCTCCGCTTTGAGACAGAGGCCATTTTGGATTTAGATGAGACTGCCTGCAGGGCCTCCACAGTGCTTGTTTGTACTTACGTGGAGAAGCTTACGTGAGAGAAGGCACTGTTCAAAAGTTAACTTTTTCCCTGACTCTTGCTGAAAATGTAGTTTGGATAATGGTGGAGCACACCTCTGAAATGTAATTAGGCTTTCCCCTTGTGGCAAACACTGTAATGTTTTGCCAGTCTTTCAGGCTATAGCTTACATATAATTTCATCAACAGCATTTTTTTTTTTCAATAGGATGCATACCTACAGTCATTGCTGCTGCTTACATTAGCTTGCTCAATGTGTGAATATAATCAGAAGTTTTTAACCCTTTTTTTTCTGTAATTCTCTCCTGGTAGCGTATTATTAGTCAATAACTATGTTATTAAGCATGTATAGACAAACTGCATTTTAAGCTGTAAAATGTGAAGTGGGAGATGTGAAGTGTAGAGAAAATGTCAGCTTCTGAGGAAGCTACATTTCTTGTTTAGCTTTAACACAGTAGTGCACAAGTGGTGCACCATTTGGCAACAGTTTGCTATGGTGTCTTCGTTAAAAAAAATATTATTGATTTACACAAACACATGGGCTTAATCAGGCTTGTATACAAATAAATAAATAATGTAAAGCAAGTAAACAACCTCTGAGATGTAATAGCATGATTTGATCATCCGCTTTCACATTGTTTCACTTTCTGCGAAGCATCTGAAACATCTCCATTGGCAATCGTTTCCATAGGGAACTGTACGCAATGTTTTGAAACGTTTTGCTACAGTGCGTTTAAAACGCATATGAAAAATGTTTTGTTATGTCAACTTCAGGTTAGTGATGTCTCAGCACAAGATCGTGGCTTCAGTTTCTGAATTTGGCCCGCATGGATCCATCTGTGTCGTTGAAGAGGAACAGAATGAAATGAGCGGAGCCAATAGGCGGCGTTCGCCTGGCTACTTGCGCAAACCACAAAGCATGTGTTTCTGTTGAGTTTGCTTTGTGCACTTACCGCATGTGTGTTAAAGATAGTCCTTAATTTGAGAGCCTTCGTTCTGTTTTATGTCTTAGGTTTGTCAATGGTTGTTGTTTTATATTTTTACTCCCTTTCCTTTCCTTATCTTGCGAGTGTAAAACCATCTGATTCCTATAGTATATCAGGTTGGGTTGCAACCCAGTATACGTATTTATGTCATTTGTCCTGACCTGGCTGACCACAACTGTCTTTGGTAGTTTCTAAATATGTTTCTCATCATAGAATGAGTTTCTTAGCAACAAGGTATGTTGACTGCAAGTCTAAAAATGTAAACTTTGCCACGCAGACTAGCCAGTCTTGTTATAATGGAATGATAATTGTTATGTCATAGAGTGAGAAGAGAGGAAGAGGAGGGGTTAGCAGCCCTTCATTACAATGACTTATGGTAGGGCATCAGTCTTTCCAACAGAACCTCAAAAGTATGATCTCCATTTTTAAACTGCAGACATTACACAAACATAAACCAGTTCTATGTTGCCTGAAGTAGTTGTCACAGTCTCCACTTTACAGTACATCCAGCCCCAGAGTTCATGACCTAAAAAGCACTACTGTGTTATTGGAATTGTTTTTTTTTTCTCCCTTTCCCTCTCTGCTGACCTACGATATTGATCCTAGGACCTGAGGGGCCTTCTGAAGCGAATTAACTCGCCAGCACTCATGGACCTTACACCACGCTGCGTCTCCAGGCAGAGGTCAATAACTATCATTATCATTATCAGGCCACATGAGGAGTTGCTGTATAACACAGAGCAGATGAAAAGGGTGTCTGATTTATACCACAGCTATCTCCTTTTTCTCTCTCAGTCTCCCTGTTTTGTAATCATTTGCTTTTACTGATCACTTACCAGCTCTCCCAGCAAGCAGTCGGCGGAAACAATTATCAAGAGACGGTAAGTAATATAGCTGTCTGTCTGGCATTCCAGCCTATACCGGCAATTGGGGCACGTAAGTTTAGTCTTGGGTCAGACAGCGTTTACACACAGGCTTTTTAATAGCTATGATTGTGAGGGGAAGCTGAAGCTATTCCGTATTCATTTAACTGGAGAGCAAAATTACACAGAGGACATTTTCCAACACCAACATCAACCAGTGAATCTGAAGTACCATTAAAATAGACAATCTCTAAAGGGAAAAAATGGTTAATTTTGTAAAAATAATCTGTAAGTAGAGACAGCAGTCAGAGGTGATGTTTAGAGAGTCCCGTTATAGCAGTGACCTACAGAAATAAGTTGCGAGCGGCCAGTGTGTGTAGAAACCACTAACCTCTGCGATTTGTCAGGAATGCACTGGGATGCTTGCATGGGTGACATTCCAGTGGATGCGTCAGTGAGATGGCCTACCTTCCCACTATACAACCTCAAGGTCAGAGGAGCTGGATGACACATTCCTATTCCGGTAAAGGCCGTATTCCCTGGCAGATGCCTGTATGGCCATTGTGGCCAGGCTGTCATCATGCTGTCATATTTATGATGCTTTCCACATATCTGTATAATGGTGCTCCATTCTTGCAAACCAAAACCAAAAGTAATGTTCCCATTTTTTATTTTATTTTTATTTTTTATTATTATTATATGCACCGTGCAAAGCCATGGAAGTCCATGCATGCATTCATGGTATTGTTTTTATGAAATAGTACACATGGCTTGGAAACAATCCCAAACATCCTTACAATGAGGGTCATTGACTAATCCAGTTTGGCTCACCTACTCCATTGTTGTAGCGCCAACACGCTCAAGCAACATTTTACTGCTCTACACTCTAAAACCTCATTCACACCGCACTGTTGTGCATTTTGTGGTGTTGACTCTCAGGCCATGTGCACACGGAAGCGGTAAGATTGCTAAACAATTATTTTCTCTACCACTAAGAGAAAAAAAATGTGTCTAAATGGAATCTCTGTAAACGCATGAAACCGATGTACTACTTATGCCAGGCCTGTTGGGGGCGCTAGATCGCTCCCTCAATCAGAGCCGTCTGCCCTCAATGACCAGAAGAAAGACTCAAAAGTTGTGAATGACAGCAGCCAGGGCCATACAGAGTTTTCTATACCGCTCTGACGACGGCCAATGCTAAAAGCAACAACTTTACCAATGGGTGACTGTTTTGTGTGCACTAGCAGCAAAGTTAGCCTACTACTTTGTACAACTTTGGATGATAAAGCTGTAATGTTACAACACAATCACTGGGAGTCGTGTCAGTCCAAGTAAGCAAATATTTTGTATAATGTGCAAGGAGATCGCTAAAATGCCTACCACAATGACAGCTATCCTACTCATACTGAAATCGTCATGCTTTCCGTGAAAATAGCCTACCAGGAATTGTTTTATTTAGCCTACAGTCTTAGCTAATATTTTCAAAAGGTTCATCTGGGACATTCTATCGATAGCTTAGCTTTCACATAACAGGACTAACAGAGAAATTGAGGCTCCTCTTCACTCTTGTGTTTGAAAAGACGTCCCTAGGTCTAGCTGAGGTTTAGGAATGGGGCAATGACATCACCAGTTCAAAACGCTGTTTACACCAGTGCACACGAAGCGGCCTAAACCAGTGATTTCAAATGTATGCACCCTAGACCCTGGTTTGGAAAATGTTCGGTTTCAAACGAACTGTGTAAACGGCACCTCAGGGGACCATTTCTTGTGTGAATACTCACACACACCACATAGCCTACAGACAGCAATGGTTTCAGACTAGCAACAGTTAGTTGTTTTTAAAAGTTTTTAAAAGCTTGTAAAAGTTAGGTGTTAAAAGCCAAATCCATTTTAAACCACAGACAGGCTCGAAGTATCCCCACACTGTGTTGATGATGTAATGACAGTTCCAACATTTAAAAACGAGGCATTGAGAACTAGGTGAGTAGATAGATAGCTAACGCCTAGCTCAGTGCCCACCGACTTGCACCAAATTATCAAAATTCTGCTCCCTGGCAAACGTTTTAACTTTGTAAGATGTTGCATTATACTTTTGGTCGGTCCCTATCACACCTAGCCTGACATAGCCCGACCATAATACTGCTGTTCATCCGTATTTATGGTCTGGAGGTTCTTTAACCTGACGCGATTATAGGGCGGGGTTAGGGCATTCAGTTCTGGTTTGAAACGATTGGACAGCTTGTCTAATCAGCTTCGCTTATTGGCTGATAGTCTCTCTACCGATGTAAACCCGCCCCAGAACACTGTCCCCAGAACATGAATACGGATGAACATTCGTATTATGGGCGGGCTATATATCACAGCGTGCTGGCTGTAAGTAGATATTGGTCCACATGGTTACACAGGGAAGTGGGTATTTTGAGACTGGCTCAGCACTCCTGTACTGAGAGGACTGTAAACAAAGTGGAGTCCAGCTTAGCCCTCACTTGATCCCTGCCTGGGCCGCTGGAGATGTAGGGGAAAGGTCAGGTTTCAATTAGACCACAGGGACCGGCGAGAATGTGTGAAAACTCTGCGGCATGTCGAGACTCGTGGAGAAAGGAGGGCAGTGGAGTAGAGTTTATATAGAAGCACTTATACACAGAAATACACTGCCACCTCTCCCGTTCACCACTCCCTGCCTGCCTCTCTCTGAAGTTACACATACTCCACCCGACCCGTCTCTCCATTTCCTTTTTTCGTAATGTATTTTTTTTCTACCCTATGCTGTCTCTTTACTGAATGTTACTTGTCCTGACAGTTTCTTTCACTTTCCACTATTTCTCTCTGCCAGTTTCTCGCTCCGTCTCTCCCTCCAACCACTGCTTGCTCTACTGACTCTCTCTCTCTCTCTCTTCCTTTTCTATCCGCTCTTTCAATCCCTTTCCAACCACTACTTGCTCTAATGCTCTTCTCTGCCCTCCATTTCTTCCCATTTCTCTACTTCCCCTCCCCTCTCTCCTGGCATGTGAGTTGAAGACCGTAGCAGTCCCGGAGTCTGTTCTGAGGTCAGCTCTATTTAAAGAGCAGAGGGGAGCGGAGCAGACTACCAGACTCCTGGAGCCTGGAGTCTGTGGAGATGACGGGCAGGACAGAGGGCCCTAGAAACCCGAGGCCAGCCCAAGGATGACGCCCTCGTCTTAGAATAGCACGGAACCTGCATACAACCAGGCTCTCTTAGAAGTGGTTTAGAGAGTCACAGTGGTTTTGATTTGATCAGCCTTCGAGGTCTGGAGAGGTCAATTGATTGCCCACTCATGTAAAGCATGTCTGGGACAGAGTGTAAACAGAGTCCCCCCTCCATATCTACTGGGGCCTAGTGAGATGGGAAAGACATCAGGACGACAAGCTGCTGTGGTTAATGGGCTTTTAGAGAGCAGTACGTTTTGGCAGACTGTTCTCTGAGGTCCTCTAACTATCCAGTGTGTTGTCAAAGCAGCTGCTGAATCATGTGAATAACTCGTGGAGTTTTCATAATTTTATGTAAAGCACAATGTGTGTGTCTCTGTGTACTGTATGTGTACGTGATTGCATGTGTATGAGGAGAAAAAAGGATGAAATGTACAGTAGGCTATTTATGAGTTCTTCAGGGAAAGATTGAACTTTTGATTTGTGTGCATATGTATGTGTTTGGAGGAGAGGCCACTGTATGTGTGGTGAAAAATGAGTCCAAGTCCCCTTTTAAGAGACTTTTGAGCTGAAGTGGTCTCTGTGTGTCATCCCGTTCCTGTATCAACACCAGTACCATGTCAGTTTCATTTGACACTGATTGATATCTTTAAAAAAATCCAAATAAATATAATTGTAAAAAAAAAAAAAAGATATCTTTAATCATAGTCATACGCCTACTTTCTGGCCCATTGTGTGATTGCCTTGCACAACCGCAGCACATTTCTGACTGTGCTCACCATCAATCATGTGGAACTGGTGCCCTTAATCCCACATGTAGAACACATCAAATCATTTTCTTCAGTCCCTTCTCTCACTCCGTCTTTGCACTGTGATATGAGTTAAGGACGAGGGATTATTGCGATAGGCTTTCACTTTGAGTGTGTGTGTGTGTGTGTGTGTGTGTGTGTGTGTGTGTGTGTGTGCGCGCGCGCTGCAGAGCAAGCCGCCTCTGCTGTTTGTCACCGCAGCTCCATATCAATGGCCTAATTAGCCCGGGTGAGTGCATGTACTGTGTTGTGGAAGGGTAAGGATGACTCTGTTCCTCGCTTGCCTGCTGAACAAATCAATGGGTCTCTTCAGTCCCCTCTTTTCGCTCCAGCAGAGCCAGTGTGGCACTCATGGTGGGTAGATGAATGTGATTGAGTGGGACAGGGGGGTGATCCGCAGAAGCCTGGCATGAGGCGGGCACGCAAGGCGGCATCACACACACTAGCAGCTGTGAAAACCAGTACTCTGCCAGGTGTGGCAGCCTACCCCCAAATCTCCCCTTCACATCCCCTGAAAAAGGAAGACTCACTCTGTATTTTCTGACTGTCTGTTACTCAACATTCCATTGATGTTTACGACCCAAAGTGGCATCGGAGGAAAATGTCAGCTAATTGAACATTAAATATTACTGTTTCCATGAGGTAGTCTCTGGCCACTCAGATCATCTTGTCCCTTGCATGAACTGCATGACTATAGGTCTATTGAGGCACAATCTGTCCCTTCACATTACAGTAAATGCCATCTCTTTGCCCATCCCCTCCTCGCAGCCTCAAAACCTCTGTTCAAATAGTTCAGATTCTTTTTAAAAAGCCTTTTGTAACTTTTGTTTTCTTACCTTCTGCATCATTTAATTATTTATAGGCTGCCTTGAAAGGTTTTACAATCGGAGACTTCATTGGACTTTGTTTTAAATTCGAAATGGCAATCCATGAATTAAATTCAAACACAGTTGTGGCGAAGGAAGAAATGTACTCGGATGCCTTTTGACTAATTGCCAAGTTTACTTGCTTATGCCACTGCATTGCAGTTTTTTCCTCTGTTCATTGGCATTCAACACCTTGGTCTGTGTTTGATTGTTTTGTGGCTTTTCCTGGGGACCGCAGTCATATTTACCTCTTGACGAAAAGCCATCCTGCCACACAGAATGTCAATGAGCCAGAAAAAAAGCCGTTTTCTTTTAGAATACTCATTTAACAGATCATGTTTTCATTATCCGTCCACCTCTGCCAGTAGATTGCAGGATTAAATGCCTTTATCAGTGTACTTGGCATGCAGATCAAATGTCACTGTTATCCCAACAGCAGGTCTGGACAGAAGGGCTATTAAAATATAGTTCAGACAATAAACAAATCTGTTCAATGCCCTTACACACAGTGGATGTGTTTCTGTTGCATAAATTGGCCTTCTTATAATTACCCTCATTGAGATGGAGGGAGGTGGAGAAGCCATGGAGTCCTAAGGCGCTGGTGGCTGAGTGCTGGGCTGGGCTGGGCTCTGCTATGCAGTGAATTATTCAGCAGGCAGCTCCAGGCTCTCAGCCACACTCTGCACCTGCCCTCTGCTCATCTCTGCTGAAGCTCCAGTCCCAGAGATGGTGGAGCAAACAGCCTTGATCGCTAGTGCTACATAGGGGAGCTTCAGTTTCTATTTGCTGATCTCCTCTCAACACTAGCAGTTAGCAGTTGTCTCTATATAAACAGTTTCAATAATGCCCATGGCATTGCTAACCAACAAGGACTGATTGCTGCCTTCTAAAAACACCAAGGGAAACCCATTCCTTTTGCCAAGTTTGCAATGAAGCTTGAACAACAGGTGGTCGTAGAGTTGAATAATAGACTGGATTATGTATCCATAGTCCTTTGGTCATTAAATAATTCCCAGCATAAAAGGATGTCTTGCTGAAGGACCATTTAGCCATCAGGATAACAGACTGTTACCACTTCCTGTACTGGTTCAGCAACATCGGAATAACCTTAGAATAATCTCAACATTAAAATAACCCTAATTATTATTTAATCACCACTAGTGCTCTTCAGAAAGGGTTATACTGTTGGCCTACTGTAGTTTTGTCACAAGGCTGCTGCAAACACAGAGACAACTGGATAGGCATCAGCCCAAGAACACTTACCGTACATGTTACTAAATAAATATGGCCCATTATTTCTTCCGTCATAGCTTCACTAACAAGCCAGTTGGGCACTGGGCAGCCCTGCTATTTCAAAGGCAGAGCTAGAACATAGCCATTTGTACCATGATTCATGCCACTGTGATCCATGGCTTTCCCTGTGGTCCATGTTCTGTTGCCCCCTGCCTGTCTCAGCTCCACACCTGTAAAACAGGCCAAACAACCTGCACACCAATTATTTCTGGTTGATGGAGAAAAAGTTGAACTCTGATGATATCCCCATGTGATGGGCCCTGCGAAAAGTATAACATTTTCTTTGCCAATTTCTTTGGTCGCTCGCCATAATGAAATGTGCCTGGATATACAAAGTACAGTATAAAGGATGCTAAAAGGCACTTTCTTAACCCTTAGCCTAAACCTAAGCCCCTCAACCCTCATCCTAACCCAACATTGGTGGAAGCAGTGCCTTGTGCCTTGACAGCAGCGCTGCCTGGAAGGTAGCCTACCGTTGAGGGCAAAAAATACCAAAGACCGAGTTAATGCCTAATTCTGTGGTTTCTGATTGGCTAACATCATTTTATTGTTCTAAAAATCACTCTGAAAGTGAGCCCCAACAATATTGTTGCGTACATTTTTGTCATTATAGTTGTGGGGTGAACGGTGTCATTCATGCTACATTTATTTGTTGTTATAATAATTATAGTTATTGTTCCAGGTGTGAATGGCCCTTAATACGCAATCAAAGTAAGTGATTTCTGCACATCTGTATCTCTCTCAAATCCTATTACAGAATTTATGAACGATTATTCTATATCTAATAGACAATTCACAGTTGATGCCTCAGACAGACATATCCTGGTTCATTATTCTGCCACAAGGTAAAAAAGTGCACTCATATTCTCATTTAGCAGTACCATGACAGGGGTGTCCAGCTAAGATAAAATTAGCTTACTCCGATGTGTCCCCTGCTCCATGACACAAACAGAGCAATAGTGAAATATGTGTGCGGATTTCCTCATTGTGGTCACTTGAAACAACCTGAAGGAGGAAGATGCTGGCAGAATTGCACCTGCTCTTCCTCATTATGTTTGGCATCAGACAGAAACCTAAATCAGTTAAGGGCATCCGTATTTCTGGGTCTGCCCATGGACCGCTCGTTGCTGGTTTGGCACATCTTGTCTTGGCTGGCACATCTATTAAAAGATGTACATATCAGGGCTATTTAATTAGTTTGTAATGGGGGCCAGTTCGGGAAAATCATCCAAAATGAGCAGGGAAGGAGAGAAGGAAGAGGAGGTGCTTGTTAATGAAAATTCCCCCTTTTTTCCACTGATATATCTGTTATCTGTAAAGTATTACTTGCCTTCTACATCAAATTGTCCTTGAGCTACCTTCCCTGTGTGCTATTCCTGCCACCTGACACCATAGCCGTATATTATGTACATTCTATGAATTCAGTTTTAGCTGAGCTTTATCATCTCCTAACACTGACAGAGCTCCTGTGTAAATGTTACAGGTATCTGTTGCCTGTAGTTTTGGCATTTACACAGCTCCGAGCACAATGCATGCATTCTTGTCTGGGGAAAGTATGATGTATATAGAAGTGCATAATCTAAAAATAAAATATCCTCAAGCATTCTTTAGTTATCAGACATATTATATATCTTTTCAATCTTTTCAATGAGACCCCTCCTCTTCATAAAAAGGTTTAATTTTTGTTTCTAATATAAATCACTTAACCACTAGATGGGCTCATCCAGCATATGGTGCAGTAATTTGATATACAGTAGTGGGCCACATTAGTGTTCCAATGAATCCGGAGTAAACAGGTGCAGGGGAATGGAGCTGATTTCAGGGCCAGATGTCCAGCATTAGTGTTCTGGAACTCTGACTGAAAACACTTACATGGAAATGCACTGAAGATGCTGTGATTTCCAGGGTTTTTGTAGTACGCACTCCAGCTAATGATGGGCACACCTGCATCTGTTTAGTCTACAGGCTGAGGCTGTTGTGTCTGAAGAGCAATATTTACACCCTAAACACCTTTCTTGTGAATGAAAAACAAACTTCAAGAGGGGCATGTTAATAAATCAGTTAACTATAATAACAGAGCAAACGCTCTGTTGTTCAGAGACCTAATCTTTTTCAGTCCACAAAAAGAAAGTAACCTAAAAAAAGGCTCTATTGTGTTATCCCTGTCCCAGTGGGTTACAGTTAAAATCATTTAAAGCAGCTGAGCAAAGCTCCTGCCAGATGAGCAGGGCCCTGAAGCGATCAAAGTAGCATTCAGCACTGGCCCACTGACAGCAGGCCGCAGCCCAACTCTGTTAGCTCACACGGGAATATTAGGACGAGGTGCCTGGCCAGGCCCAGACTCCAGTTCCCACAGACACATCCTGCTGCCAAACAGTAGTGTCGAAAGGGTCAGCACAGAAAACCCCAGATGTAAGGCCATCTCTGGCTACTTAGCAAGGCAGCTGTTTCACAGAAAGCAAAAAGATTGAGCAAGTGGATTATATAAAAATGATTTAAGATTGGACATTAAGGCTTGTGCAGCAAGACCCCTGCTGCATGTCTGTTTTTCTGTTCGGCTTAGTCTCACCAGACAGTCACTCAAAAGTTTCTATGGCTTTTTTCTCTCTCTCTTTCTCTCTCCCTCTATCTCTCTTCCTCTCTCTCTCATTTTTTTAAATCACTCAGAGCAACTACTTAAGTAACCTCATGAAGGCCACTGAGTACAGAATTATATCCTTTCCAATCATTGCAGCTTTTAAGGCAATAGAAAAAAAGCAGAGTGCAAAAGAGCTGCAGTGTAAGCTGATGGCAGTGCAATGCACCAGCATGGGGATGAAAGCCACCATATGATAATCATGTTAGCACATGCTGTGGTAGCTCCGGCCCTGATCAGCACTTGGCGTGTGGCGGCGTAATGATGCAGATTGCTGCTTTATTAGTCACTGATTACATGGCTAATCTGGACGAGTGTGGCGGCCCAAGTGGCTTATGGGTGGGGAGAGTGGCGGGAGTCCCTCCTCCTCTGGGCGCTGTGGAGTCATGATGGCAGATGGCAGGAAGGGTCGTATCTCAGCGACTGCCCTCCAGAGGATTTTAGGGTTAAACTGGAGAGGCCAGAGACGACTAATCCCCCCCAAACCAACCAGCAGCACCACTGGCAAAGAGCTTCCAGCAGATCTGTTTAATTCGCACACATACAACACTATTTAGCCCACACGCTCTCCAGCAGGGGAGGTCAGGGATCACTACAGTGGTTGGTCTTCGCTTTGTTCTCTTTGTGGAGGAAGGTCTCCCAGCAAAGCCATAAATGCCAATCAAAATCACCTACTGCTTACAATATGGCCCCCTAGAGGAGTTTTATAAAGTATCATCAGCAATAAACAATTTGCTGTGTTTTTATAGGAGAGAGTATTCAAAGTGCTGGTGGGTGGTAAGTGTCTGATGTTATGTCTAATGTAATGGCTGAGAGCACCGGTGAGAGTGTGTAGACGTCCGATGATGTCTGCAGCATCTCTGCTGCCTGCCTCACAGTCTCCTGTTTATCACTGAAGGCTCATTGAGCTGGGGAGAGCTCAGACTCGACAAGGCAGAACAGACAGCAGCCCTGCAGTCAACACCTAGTCAGTGGCACACAAATAATCCAAACTGATCAATATCAGCGTGTGATGATGTTGAATAATCTGCTGTTAAGAAGTCTGGCTTCCATTGACCTGCATTGACAGACTGGCCTTATCTGTTCACCACTGGCTGCTGCAGGAACCTCTGATGTGACTGGGCAGCGTTTCCACCCCTCAGTCTTCCAGTGGTGCCCCTCTTCTCTCTCAGCTGTATGACAACAGAACAGACTGTGTGCTTCCCACACTCTGCTATTAATGCTGTTCCTTCTCCCCCATCCCCAGACAAACCACACGCTCCACTGCTGGGTCATTAATCTTACTGTAGGTGCACATGTGTGGGCTTCAATGCCACCCTTGATTCAGCACAGCGGCACAAAGATCAATGGAAAGCTTCAAATTAAAAGCGCTACCATTGTATTTCTATTATTTATTTATGCATTATTTATTTCTATTATTTATTTACTTACTTGCTTTTCTTATTATCCACTACTATATCCCTGTCAGCAGATTATGCAATGAATGTGGTTTGTGTGTGGACAGTTCCATTGTGGAAGAAATCACTTCTCTATGATTGTTGTTGTTCCTTATGCTGTTGTGTTTAACAATTTCTTGAGCTTTGTATTATGCTACTTCTGATACTGAGATTCTGAAATAGGCCTCACCATTAAAAAGTAGTTCAAAATGAGTGCTTGCAGTGCACCTAAAACTTTTGTTTTGTTTTGTTTTTTAGCTCTGTTTCAGGAATGTCAACTAAATTGCTTTCTAGCAGAGTCCCTTGATAGTTTTACAATTTATCACCAGCCAAATAAACATACATAAAAGTTTTCAACCCCTCTGTGTGCTTAATGAGTCATTCAGTAGGCCTGTAGTTCTATAATTATGTCTTGATTAATCATTAAATCAATGGTAAATAAAGCACCTGCAACAGAGCACTGGAACCAGTAGTTCTGCATTAGGTGAGTTTGAAATGTCAGATCACTTAAGTAAAAAATTATTAGTGCCAATTAGGAATTAGGATGAGAAAGTTTATTTATATTGTTAATTTCATACAAAGGCAGTTCAATGTGCTTTACAAAGATAAAGACAAGAACAGTGAAGAGTAGAAATAATTACAGGAAATTAAAAGAAAAAAAGCAGCTGCCAATATATTTCTTCTTCATATTCCACTTGAGCTTAGCCTGGCACCAGCCTCTCGGCCTATGCTTCTCTCCATACAGTGGTCTGGGATTCCGGCTATAGAGAAATGATTGCTTGCTGAAGATGTTTCTCGCACTGCATTCTCAAAATTCGCTGATTGGCTAGGATGGGATGCATCCTAAGCCAACAAGGCCAATGACTGGAATCCCAGATGGAGTACTGAAGGGAGATGGAAAATCGAGTGCAATTGCATACTAAGATAATGGCCAGGCTTACTTGAGCTAAATTCATGACAGATTTATATGTCTCTTTGAGGAAGGATTATTCTCTATCACTTTGGCTAACACCATAAAGATTGTTATTTTTTATTGCACTTCATAGTTGCCTTTACCAGTGGTGTCAGTGAAGATTTCCTTCAATAACTGAAGCAAAGCTGAAGTATTCAACATTCAGTTAACTGTTGGTTGAAGAAAGATGATTGGTTAAGCACTTTAAAGCAAACATCAGAACCATTGGTCTGATTAGATTGAGGCAGGTCTCTCCAGTGGCACACAAAGGTATTTTGATAGACAGCCATTGATCCCGCCCTATCACTGTAAAAAAGGATTTGTAATGGTTACTTGAAAAATGTGTGGAAACTCTTAGCCTAAAATGAGTTAAGTAACTTTTTAAAAGCACTTTACATCTAAAAAGTTTTTAGTAAAAACATAAGTTATATTTACTTAACTCGTTTGAGGCAACGAGTTTCCACACATTTTTCAAGCAACCATTACAAATCCTCTTTTACAGTGTAGAGATATTGCAAGTGTTCAGACTAAATGGACAGGAGACAAGCCAGGCTAATAAGTGCATGTGCAGGTGTTCAGGACACCAATGGCTGGGGCACCCACTGTACCTGCATATCCAAACATCTACTGATGGATCTGAATCTGAGTAAGAGTGAGAGCCATCCTTTTGGTACGACCTGTATGCAGATATGCATGTCAGGTTATATTCACCTGTGTGCAGGGAAAGGCCCAGCCCAGTTTAGCATAACACATAACTGGCATTTCACCCCTTTGATCCTCCTTTGGATGATCTGGAACCCCCTTCGCTGGATTGTCCCCAAGAAAAAAAAGGGGGATTTGCTGTCATATCCCTTTCTGTGTCATGCTTTTGAAAGCCTCTCGCTTGTTAAGCTTTTCCTAAGCTTCTCTGACTGCTGCGTACATAAAAGCAAAGGAGTATGAACAAACAAGCCTTTGGTCACACCAGCCTCATGACCCAGCAGCGGAGGAACAGACTTATCTCTTTTGTGCACTACTAGACGGCTCCTCGTGATGCCATTATGACTAGTGCGCAGCTCGTCCAACGGAACACATGATTTGGTGTCCAGGTCAAATTGGAAATAATGGTTTGAATAGGTTACAGGCAAAGAAAAAAAAAAGGGCTCTCCTTCCCTCAGTGCATTGGCCCTGGGTCACTGGTGCATGTGCTCAAACTATTGTCTCTTATAACAATGACTCAAGATTTCTCTTCTGCTTCCTTCTGTGGAAGATTCTTTCAATTCATTGCAAAATGTTCAATCTTTATTCTTTATCAAACTGCATTTTGAATATTAGTAAAAAACAAATCACACCGAAATAATCCAGATGGAGTTGGACTGATGTTTAAGTTGGTCAAAATCATATGCATAAATGCAAATGGACTTAGAGGGTTTAGCATCGGAACTTTTCATGCAGAAAGATATTTCTTTCTATTATTTACTTTTCAAGGGAGCATAAGCCTCTTAGATAGTGGTCAATCTCAACAGCTCTCTTCTTGTGTCCAGTTTCTGGCAGTAATATTGGTGTCCCAATGAGATGAAATTACAGGTGAAGTGTGTTCATTCAGGTGTAGCAGCGCACCTCCCATCCACCCAAACACCCACCACCACCCCACAGCCCTCCCGCACACACCCATCAGAAACTCCACACTCTCTGACCCCTCCTCTGCCCTTTTTGGCAGCGGACTCTCAGATCTTCTCCCACTTCACTTCCCACCCAGTGATGCTGAGACCCTCCCCCAGGGCTCAATGGCTGACTGAAGCCAGATAAAATAAGACTTTTTATAGTGGAAATCTGGATACAGAGGCTTACTCTCCTCTCAAGAGATGCGCCAGACAAGGAGGCTTAGTTTAGTTTCATATTCCTCTCCACACACACACGCATACACACACACCACACACACACACACACACACACACACACACACACACACACACAGACAGACACACGCACACACACACATACAGCAAACACACAATCCAAGTTAATCACTTCTTCCTCCTACATTCTGTGGCAGGAAAGGCCAGTTGCTTCTTGCCTGACTCATCCTTGAAATCTCATTTGCATTCTATGGAGATATTTATTCTGATGGCCTGCATGCTGTTGCGTGAGACCCCTGTATGAATCTACATCCTGGCCCCAGCTTAGAAGTTCTGTCTGATGGGAGTTTGGGGCGGATGGGAGATTGGGGTGGATGATGGTGGGGGAGAGGGGGGGGGGGTTGTCAAAGAGAGTAGGAGGGAGTTAAAAGATTACCACTGGACATATGTGAGTCACGTTGTCAGGAAGGTTTCAAGGCCTCCGAGTTGCTCTTTCCTATATCCCTTCGGCAGCCGAGAGAACGTCACCTGACTCAAGCCTGTGTAGGACTTGTGCTGTGTTTCCATGTTCTCTTATTCATGTCTGAGGCCCATGGGATGCACAAGCTTGAAATATTAATGGGCGGCGCTGATTCACCGTGTCACAAGGCCAGGTTTAGAGCTTGCGGGTGATTTGGTATGCTGTGCGTCGCGTAATAGCAGTAGTGGTGAAGGCATTGCGCACACTATGAACAGGTAAGTGATGTCTGAGTATCTCAAGGCCAGCAATCAAAAACTTAGTCCCAGACATTGGCCCTTAGGCTTACCTGTCCAGAATGGGTCCCAGTACTAGCCCTCAGGGCCTCGACGAAGGCCCATCAGTTGTCAGTTATTCATGAAAGTGCATTTCTGTGCAATAAAAAAAAAAAACCTTATCCCTCAGACAAAATTCACCCACA
Source organism: Sardinella longiceps (assembly GCA_027497455.2). Classification (NCBI taxonomy): domain Eukaryota; kingdom Metazoa; phylum Chordata; class Actinopteri; order Clupeiformes; family Clupeidae; genus Sardinella; species Sardinella longiceps. The sequence continues at coordinate 12,121,398 of JAODXP020000004.1, read as the reverse complement.
GAAATAAAAACTGGCTTCTTTCTACGCAGGTAATCTTCTCATACAAAGTATGGCAGAGTGCCTCATCACGCATGGAAATCCCTTAACCCCAGATGGCATAGAAGAAGCTTCCTATATCCCAGCCGTTGGAGGACGAACTTCACAGGATTAGCTTAGCAAACTCTGTCCTATAGGCCAGGTCAGGTCAGGAGATTCGTCTCTGGCAAACGTTAGAGCACATGGCGGCCCAATCCTAACCTTTATGAAACCTTAATCAAGAAGCACACTCTTCAGTTCTTTGTGCAGTGATTCACGGGGATCTGGTATTTAATTCTAGACTCTGTACTTTCATTTATCATTCTGCTAACCTTTTCCCGGCACTCACGTGTAACATTTCAAACACTCGCTGGCAATTTCATTCATCTTATCTACTTCAGCAACAAATGCTTGCCAACAGATCTCCTCCAATTATTTAAATGTCATAAAACACATTTTATTAATGATCGCGTATTTGAACTAATTATTTGTCAGCAATGTTTAATTAGATGGAATGATGAGTGTAAATAAGATTGATGAGGTTTCTAGCTTCACTGTGAGGTTGGACCCTGTCTATGTTCTATGTGTCATGGACTTCACTAACAACTTGCAACTGAGCTTTGCAATATGCATCATTAATGCATGACATGCATGTGATTTATTCATGGTATGTGGTTTTCAAAACAAGTATTTGTACACATCTTTCCTAATTTGCAATGCTTTGCCTTGTCAAACAATATTTCTCCTTAAACAGTGATGGGGTGGATAGCAGAGACATTCCATCAATTGAGTCATAATAACTGTAATAATTGGACTGTTGTCGTCAGTTACTTTTTCTCACCCTTTTTTTCATAATTTCTGTGTGCGTAGAAACTAATGTATCTATGTCAACGGTGAGTTTACTAAAATATGAAAAGCATTAAAAAATGATAAGAAAGAGGATAGATATAGAACATGTTTCCATAGCTATGTTGGAGTTTTGAACAAGATGGAGGGATAGAATGAAGTGGTATCACATGAGAAAGCATCTAACTCTAAGGTAATGCTGTCTCCTGGGGGATGCTACTGCTCGTTTCTCACAGGCGGTGTTCACTGTGAACTTGTTGGCCTCCATGGCTGCAGTGGGGCTCCAACAAAAGCCTCACTGACTGACCTCAAGCACATCACTGCCTGGTCTGCGTAAGTGCTGCAATGACAGGTCGCGCCAGTCAGCCAGAGAGTGACTTTGTGACAGACTTGCTGATGTGTTTGGTTGCTGTTTGTTAACTGTGGTGAGGGAAAAAAAAAAAAAAAACATTTAAATGCATTCAATGATGATGCACCTCCAGAGACTTTTTTTAATCCTACCATATGCAAACCAAATACACACCAAATCAATAGGGGAATATTGAGGGGCACTTATTTATAGATTCATGCATGAATAAGTAAATAAGTCTCGGAGCCCAAGCGTTTGCACATGAGTAGGAGATAAGCAGGCAGTCTGGCTCAGGTTGTCTGTCCTCTGTTGTTGGGAGAAGATCTGAAATTACTTTGCCTGTGTCTCTTGCTCACTCACTGTCAGTCAAAAAGAATTCATGTCTGTTAAACTGAGAAAAATAAACAAGTTTTGGTTCATGAATAATTTAAAGCTCAGCCAGAATACGAATGCAGCCTCTTGACTGAAGGGTAATATTAGTTCTCAGCAGTCCACTTGCCTAATCACATGCCTCATTGACTTATTTCTACCAGCAGATGAGTTGAAATCAGATCTTCAGAAATTCTAACACATTTTCTGTGAGATACAGGCATGTGTGTTTGTTATTATAAAAAGGTTTCAAAATGTGATCTCTTTGCATGCAATTAAAATATTCTTAAAAGGACATCTATCTTTCAGCATCAAAAATGAGTGAGAATCTCCAGTTTCAGACGGCAGTACAGTGCAGTACGTTAGTTACATTTGTGCATTTTGCATATGCTTTTATCCAGGGTTCATATACACTGATGGGTAGCCTATGCATAGTCGCAGTGATAGAAGAAGTCATCACTTCAAACCAGTACAGTATTGTGATGAATCCAGCTCTGTCCCCATCCTATAAAAAATAAACTTACCTTCGCTACGTGCCTAACAACATGTATTTGTGATATATTCAGGATATAGAATGTCCTCTCGGGCTTATTGCTTAAATACACATACAGTAGATGGAATTATCATGTTCCTTTAACCACGGAATAATACGTTCACATCACTGTTTTCAGTTAGTATGGATGGTCTGCTTTTGTGTGCTGGTCATTTATAGTTCACAGGGATTCACTAGCAGCATACTGACCCTTGCTTGGCATTTGGCTTTAAAGTCAGACAAAGCCTTGACAGAGCAGGAAAGGTCAGAACCCACCCCCATCAAGCTGCCACGGACCAGGAAGACTTCTCAGGTTTGGGTCCTCTCCAGTAATGACAGATTCCTCATTAAAAACCTGTAGCAACAGTGGAGCAAATCTGCCAGAGATCATTAGGGTTAGTGTGGTGTGGTAGGTCATGCTCCCCTGTGTCTCCATGGGGAAGATGATAAATGTTGATGATGATGTTAAAACACGGAGACATTGAGGATGATAAGAAGAATGTGGTTGTCAGGGGCTAAGAGGGTCAAGCGCTCAGATTACGTTCTCTGAAACATTCAGCTATCATTAGCCGACGTCCTTTGAAATTAGGAAAATATCATTTTCAGTTAGTTTCAGCGCTAACAGTCGATATCAGTAACTAACACTGGTTCTTGGTGAGAGCTGAATATCTTCCAGATTTGTAAACAGCTGTTGGCATAAGATGTGCAGTTAGAGAAGTGAAGGTACTGTTCTCACAAAGAACTTGAGTTCAAACTGTGTGACCTTTACTTTTTTTTTTTTTTAATTAAGACTGCGTGATTGCCCTCAGGGCTTCTTGTGAGTATCTAAAAAATTAAAAAAATGACCAAATCTTGATGTACCACCTTACCAATCCAACCAAAAATTATTATGTACCGCTACTACAACTATACCAGTATGACATAATGATGACAACAACACAAAAATACATGACAAACCAGGAAGCTTTTGAGATTTGACAGAAAAAAATTGAGATTTGACATATCCAAATCTATCCATACGTTGGTATACATTATCATATATTTGATTCCACTGATGACACCTATAGCACCTATCTCCTAACACCAAGGAGAACTTACAGTAATAGGAAGCTGAATCACAAAAAATGACAGAATGGGAAGTAAAAGGGTAGAAGCAAAAGGAAGTAGGCTGGGTTAGTGTTTGGAAAGGAAAGGGTAAACACGTAGGAGAAGGAGATGGGAACCGTGGAGAAGTGAGCAGCAGCTGCAGTGGCTCGAGGCAGACCTCTAGAGACCTGAATATTACGCTCACATTCATGGCCATAATTATGCAAGCAGTGACAAGGGAGAAGGATGCTCAATTTACTCTCAGTATGGGAGGCTATAAATATATGTGTGTGTGTGTGTGTGTGTGTGTGTGTGTGTGTGTGTGTGTGTGTGTGTGTGTGTGTGTGTGTGTGTGTTTTCCTTTCACAGGCCATTCTGACACATCAATAAAAATGTGAAGCAAATCAACTGGTCTGTCACCTTGTGAACTGACTGCATAATTAGGCCCCATTTTGCATTATTCTCTAAAAGTAGAGAGAGGGTCTTCAGACAGACTGCAGGTCAGACGAATGCCACATCTCATTTTGCCAACAGCTGAGAAAATATAACTATTCATGCCAGGATGTGTGTGGACGGGAGGTGTGCAAAGACCTCTTGGCTCTGAATGTCTGAATGCTGGTTGAAAAGGGGGCTTATTTCTTTAGCTTTACCTTATGTTTTATTTCTCTTCCAGCTCTTATCATTCATGCTGTCCCCTGACATATATCTTGTGCTCTTTAATATTGGCTCACAGCAGATGAGCATATGCCTCTCCCTTGTGATTTATATATAAGTGTCATGACAGAGGTGTGTGTGTGTGTGTGTGTGTGTGTGTGTGTGTGTGTGTGTGTGTGTGTGTGTGTGTGTGTGTGTGCTGTGCATGTGTGTGTGTGTGTGTGTGGGTATGTATGTGCATCTCTTTGTGTGTCTTAGAAAGAGAGCTATTGAGGGCTGCGTGAGGTCAGAGCACCTGTGTGTGTGTGTGTGTGTGTGTGTGTGTGTGTGTGTGTGTGTGTGTGTGTGTGTGTGTGTGTGTGCCCCCTGAGCTGGGGTGTTTCATAAGTGCTGTGCTGAAGGATCCTCCAGCAGCAGCAGCAGCAGCAGAATCCTCCACACCTCCTCCATCCCCAACTTCCATCAGTCAGAGATGAGGTCTAGAGTGAAGCTTTACTGCACAGACAAGACAGAACCTGTCAACAGGACTGAAAGATGCCACTGAGAGAATAGGAGCACAAAAGTATACTACTGCTTCAGCAGGGTAACATTATAGCATTACAGTATGTACTGTACTAACCCCTTTGATATGTCACATTCTGCAGATCTAGCTGACTCATTGATAGTTGTCTGTCCAGAAATCAGCGGAATTTTAAACATTAAGGGTATTTTTTAAAAGATGGTGACTCACTCTCTGACAGACAGCCTTGTCTTTTCTGTGCCACATCTCCAGGCACAGCCTATACCTTTTCCTTAAAATTGGTGTAATTGCTTTGCAACCAAAACACAACAGCCATCCCTTCGTTGTTTTCTCAGTTTGTGCCAGGTATGTCCATAGGGAAGTCCCTCCTATAGCTTAAAGCGACTTGAATGCGTAATCTTAAAATTGAAAAATTAGAAATTAAAGAAATTAAAATAAACTAGAAAAGCGCTCAGAGAGCGCAGACCTCCGCCAAGGCAATGTGGTCACAGACACAATATAAATTCCAGATCATGTTCTGGGTCACTGATCGCCACCAAAATCGAATCAGTTCTTGCTTGTCCCAATATACACATTGTCCCAAAATTTCATCCAAATCTGTGCAGTACTTGTCGAGTTATCCTGCTGACAAACAGACAGACAAACAGACAGACAAACCAACGCGACCGAAAACTTAACCTCCTTGGCGGAGGTAATAATTAGGCTAAAATAGTTGCATAGGGCCAGCAACATTGTTTGGATTAGCAGATTTGTTTTCAATCAAAACTGAACAGAAGAAAGCAAACGGAAAATTGAGCATTGACAATATAATGAACTAAAAAAGCGCTCAGAGAGTGCAGACCTCCGCCAAGGCAATATGGTCACAAACACAAAATACATTCCAGATCATGTTCTGGATCACCGAATGCCACCAACATTTAATCAGCTCTTGCTTGTCCCAATATACACATTGTCTGAAAATTTCATCCAAATCCGTGCAGCACTTTTCGAGTTATCCTGCTGACAAACAAACAGACAGACAGACAAACCAACGAGACCGAAAACATAACCTCCTTGGCGGAGGTAATAATAATAACTAGTAGTAGCAGTATAGTTGTAGTAGTAGTAGTTGTAGAGTAAACATTGCACTCTGCTTGCTTAATGAGGGCTTTTTCTGGACCTTGTAGCTTTTCCCATCTCTTCATACACAATATAAGTGAATCTCTACTCATAACCTGAGTCTATTTCAGCCAGTGATAAAAGACATTTAAAAGTGGAAAGCAGTCCCACTCTCTCAGATAAAGATGAAGACACCCTCTTGCCTCCTGCTACGCAAATTCACTTTGAAGTTATTTTGTCTGCCAGTTCTGATCAAACAGGCTTTGAATCTTTGTACGATGAAAGGGAGAGTAAGTGTTTTATCCGGGAACCACACACATGACACTTTTCCACCAGTCACCTTTTAACTGAGAGGTGCCCATTTCAGAGGATAGACTTTAAGGTGGGTGAGCTCTTCATCTTTCAGATGTAGCCTCACCTACCAAATCATTTCCTATTCTGGGTTTGGCCGACTCAACATGACCTTGAACAAGTTAAGTTTTCTCTTCCAAAATCATTCGAGCCTCATAGATATATTGTTGGTTTGAAACTTCCTTTATAGCCTAATATATATAGCATTTATATATTATATTATATTATATTATATTATATTATATTATATTATATTATATTATATTATATTATATTATGGGGGTCATGTCATGGCATGGCATGTCATAACACATAGGCTACACAACAGAACAGTTAGGCTATTTTTAAACTATTTTGTATCACATATACTAGAACAATTGATGGTTTGATGTTAAAAATTCAATAAAATAAGTTACAGACACTCAAAGATAGGTTTCTCTATGTTTCTGACCAACATCCAGAGTGATGACATAGTAATTCTTAATGTTCTTAATATTTTCAATTTTGCAAAGCTGTTCTATGATGCACCTCATGGTTGAGTTCAACAGTGACCTGCTTTGTGAAGTTGCCAATATTGTTTTTCAGACACACATTCATTATTTTCAAGCTGGCCATATCTTCAATTCTTTTCAAGCTTTTCCAATAGGGCCGCATGAAAAGATGTGAAGGGTCTTTTTGCGGCCCAAGGACCATGTCTGTGATAATTGAATGATATGAAATAATTCAGGCAGTATGTGGTCAGAAAATGTTTCAGTAATTATTCTGTGTGGTTACTTTCTTTGAAGAGTGTGTTTACCAACAGCTGTTTAGCTAATTCAATTAGCGGATGATTAACAACATCAAACACTGACTGATGTCACAGGGTATAACCTGTTCTTGGGAGTGTTAGGCAGCGTTCTGGTCACGGAGTGATAATAGAGATTGATTGCAGTCGTGTGTAATATTTTGATCGACTTTGGCAGACTTACAGGGAGGTTATACAGCGGTTTATCTTTGTATAATGTTTGGATTTGTGCATACTCTTTTATACTGTTTGAGTCAATTTTACTATTATTTTTCTCTACAGAGCTCCATAAGCAGGATTGGCTATTCCTTCTCTGTTTTTTGTTGTTGTTGTTGTTGTTGTTGTTGTTGTTGTGTGTTTTGTTTAGTTTGTTTGTTTGTTTGCTTTTTTTGCTGGCATGACACTTTAATGGTAAATTAAGCTAAAGCTAAAAATCTAAACATTTAAATTGGGTGAAAATTTTTGACTAAAGATTAAAAGCTGCACGAAACCTTCTTTACTTTCAGCATTGCTGAACTGGAACATTAAGTTCACTTTGCATATGCTGTATTTGCGTTGTCTCTCTCCCAATGTCTTTTGATCAATTTCTATAGAGGCACATATCACCCTGAGAATGGACTGGAATGGATCAAAGATCCCATGTGAATTTATATCTTCTTAGTGACACCACCAAGGGACACACTGGAAAAGCGCAGGTGCCACTGACCAAAAGGCCTGTCACCAATGTCTATTTCTGACTCACCCATGGGAGGCCTCAGCCCAAAGACTGCAGATTACAATGACATCAAGTACATCTGTGAATTAAAGATAGTGTTTACTCGGGATATAGAGATATAGAATGCATCACTTCGGCTTACGCTCTTCTAGCACTCTTGAGGTTTCGGTAAACAAATATATCAACCTTTTTTTCTAAGTGATAAGACTACAGCTATGAAAGCAGGCATATTATAATCACAATTTCAAGAGTGGCATATTTATCAGATGACAAAAGGAGAGGCAGTTTAATAATCTCTGCAACGAGAATCGGCCCTCTGTGACTCTGTTACATTTCATATAATTTATTCAAACCATTGCATAAATTATTGAGTCCTTTTTTGAGCAGAAAGAGCAAATTGTCTCAAGTCAATTATTGCTACTGCATTATTAAAAATGCAAAAAATCTTCACTGTGCAAGAGAAAAGTTTGACTTACTCTGTCACTCTGTATAAGTGATACTTGTCTTTACTTTCGAAAATCTAAGGCAATGCAGTGCACTGATACCCACAACTAGAGTATTACCATAGTTCCACATTTCATTGAACTATACAACAAATTAAATCAATTATCTGTGTGCTATTGGAAGACTTGTTTACAGCTTCTGCCTGCAAAAAAGCTGCTTATTGAACATCTCTCCCACAAACGTCTTAAATTGCAGAATAACTAGAAGATTAGAAGATGTCAATGCAAACATTAAACATGTATGTTATGTACATGTATGTTACTTGTCTTCAGAAATAATCACTATTCATTCATCACAGTTTTATTGGACCGCTGTCAATGTGATTAACTGCCACAGGGTTTCAAACGCATTGTTAGTCATTTTCATTTATTGAAGGCAACAGCAAAAGCCTTTATGACAAAAGATGGCCTGTCTCGAATACAAACAAAGGTAATTTTCTTCAAACCAGCAGTAGGAAATACAGAGAGACAGCCATCACATCTTGATTCATAAGTGGAAGCTTTAGCGTTATTTCTTCCAAGGAGACTCAGACGTTTCCCCATTCTTTGCATGACCAATCATATTCGCTCTCCTGTTTCTTATAGACCAGTCCTTCCTACATGCTCTTGCTGCTCTAAGCGCTGGTTTTCCAAAATCCCCACCTCCCTCCCCACCACTGCCAGTTGGGTCCCTGTCCTTCTGGGGTAGGCTCCGCCTTTGCCAGTTTACGAATCGGTAGGATCTGCGATCTGGACGGAGGCTTCGCCAAAGACTTTACTATTTTATTAATGGTTGTATTCTGTAAACTCATTAAATGTTTGTTTCATTCCTCTGAGTCTTTCTGCAAGAAATATAATTCAAACCCTTAGAAAGGATAGCTCCATTTCCCCCTTGAAAAGAGTAATATAGGTCTACTATTATCTCTGCCATGCACTTGTTTGTGCTGAATCTGACCTCTAAAGTAGCAAAAATCAGATACCCAAACTACAGGGATATGCTATCCTATCATATCCTACCCCCTAAAGAGTCCATAACCATTCCAAATGACTCACTATGTCTATCCAAATTTGTCAGACCTAAACTTTCTAGAACACATTTTTATGAAGGCAGAGTAGAATGGCAACATGGTAGAGCTCCACAGAAAGAGAAGAAAAAAACCCTTTTTTAAAATTAGATATGTAGAATAATATAAAATAAGATATATAAAACCCTATAGCTACACAGTAGCAAGAATCACAAGTGTCCTCTAGCGATTCGCCTCATTCAGACGGACAAGAATAGACCTTGCTCCATTGCATTACAGTTGAAAAGGTATAGGGAGCCTTAAAAAGATCCTCAGCTAGGGGCAGAGGCGGACAATACTTAAGTAAATGTACTCAATTACTGTACTTAAGTACGATTTTCAAGTATCTGTACTTCACTTAAGTATATTTTTTCTTGGAAACTTGTGACTTTCACTTCACTACATTTTGAAGACAAATATTGTACTTTTGACTCCACTACATTTGGAATTGGGCATGAAGTACTAGTTACATTGAGACTTTAAAATTATATTATATATATTATACTGTGTATCATACTGTTAGGCTATGTTGTCTAAACTTTGTCAACCAATGAAAACAAACTCATGATGGAACTGGTAGATAATGCTGAAAATTCTTTGTGCTGTTCACCTTACATTTCTTTTTTTTATTATTATCTAGACCTACAGTACATGTTAAACAAATCACTAAATCTAATCACTAAAATGGGAATAAACGCACAAGAGATTTTTCTAAGCTTCAAAACTATATTGTTTACAAGTCTTACGGATAGGACCCAGAAATAATTTCATTTTTAAGTGTTGATTGACAAGGAAACTTGCAAATGGTCAGAACCATATTACAGAACAATTGTCTCACTAAAACAATCAATAGGACAAAGTGTAAAAAAATTTGGTAAAACAATTCATGTTCTTTTTCCTTCCAACAAGATGGCCTTCCATCTTTAATTTCATCTTAAGTCTGTGGACTCGGATCAATAACAAAATAGGTATTAAATAACACATTAATATAGAAATACTTTGTACTTAAGTATTTTTAAAAGCAAGTACTTCTGTACTTTCACTTAAGTAAACATTTGACTTGGCAACTTTCACTTGCAGTGGAGTCATTTTTGTCCTGGTGTATCTATACTTTCACTTGAGTACAGAAATTGAGTACTTCGTCCGCCTCTGGCTAGGGGGGAAGATGGAGGATGAAGCCTAGAAAATGAATAAAACCTCCTACCATATGTCTGCCATGCAGCATTAGTCCTGGATAAATGATTTCAAGATTAATGTCCAATCTCACATATTTGTGCTACATCTTTGATCATGTAATCTAAATTATGCAAGGACTTATATTTCAAAGATGGCATATACACATTTTTGTCAGATGGCATTAGTCACTATTTTAATGCCGTTTTTGTTAAATATGAACTTTAAGAGGGATGTGCAATGGAAGCGTCTACAGAAATCAGGATCAACGATGCCTAAATTATTACTACATTTTCTGGGAAAATACAGTTCATTAATAACCATTACAAGATTTTTTGGAGGCAGAGGGAGGCAAAGGGCGTTCACCCCACTGTACCTCAAGTCATTGAAAAGATATCTCACCCCAAAGTACATCTTCATCCTGGAGTACCAGGGTGCCCATCATCACCATCATCATTGGTGTCCAGGGCCAACCCTACGACACACTGTCGTAAATCCTTTCCCACCGGACGCTTTACTGCTGTTGCTATCGATACAGTCTCACGCCTCTGCTCACGCTGGATTTACAACTAATGTTTACAACAGACCGACAACATGTCTACTGAGGTAAGTAACACTATTCACGCTTAAAAAGTGGTAAAACAAACCAACTATTTGCTGCTTTGCACTTTGTAAGTGTATGTATTTTATCGTGTGAAAAATACACTTTAGTTTTAAAGTATACGGTGTCAGACCAGCCACTAACCTAACGTTAGCCAGTGCTATACATGAATGAAACGTTTCTACCATTTCTATGCGTAATTGTAATGCTACTTTTCAAGCGTTCAATACTTTATCTAAAAGAGATATGCTTTGACATAGGCAAAATTGATCTGATTATAATGAGAATTGGCTTAGAAAGTGTGAAAACTAATTGTAAAAATGCCACAAAATAAGTGTCACTGAAATGAAATTTCCCGTTCCTTACACACTATATTCCCTTTACCATATTCAAGACTACACAGGTAAGAGGTATGGACAACAGAGACGTGGTCTTAATTATGCAAATATAGATATGTTTTATTTATTTTCTTTGGTAAAAGAATTTCAGTCAATAAACACCTTTTAAAACTAAGGCCTTAGTCAATCAGATCATACAAACATCAGAACACCAAGTCAGGCTTACTGGTATTGTGCAGACATGGGAGGTGAAGGCAAATCCCTGAAATTAAACCAAAACACACTGAGATACTAAACAAATCACTGCAAAGAAAGAAAAATACACAGCAAAACAAATTATGCACAGCAAACCAAAATACACAGCAAACCAAAAGCACACAATTAGTTAGTTAGTATACATGCAATACAGGGAATGCCACCACTAGAGGGAGTTAGCAGCACAGATATAAGCCAAACAGTTGGAATATAAGAAACAAACAAACATACAACCAATAGAACCAAAAGAATAAAGAAAGAACAGAATTGCAGGGAAATACCGCACTACAAGCACACCAAAGCACACCCACATGCAGCCAGCAGCAGTTTAGACACACATGCGGACACCCAGACAGGCACAAGCACGCTCGCACACGCACACACACACACACACACACACACACACACACACACACACACACACACACAGGCTTACAACCACGCTGGCTTACACCCACGCTCGCTCACAAACACGCACGCTCACAGACAGATCAACGCACGCACACCCAAGCAGACACAGACAGGCAGGCAGGCAGACACAGACAGGCAAGCAGGCCAGAGAGCAGGAGCAGTAAGCGCTAATGATGGCAAAGCAAGGCTTCATGAGTTAATGAGGCTTTCCAGCGCAAAGGCTCACCAAAAGGCTCATTACCCGAAAGCTCATGAGATCTTTCTCTCTAGTGTCACCTGCTGTCCAAAGGGAAATATAACAGCCTAAATTAGCCTAGATGTAGGCTCTGGTTTGTGTAAATGTGGTCACGCTTCGCTAACCTTTTCTTGTTCAGCACTTTGGCTTGACAGCAGTTGTTTTTAGATGTTCTGAATGTATACTTAAACCAGTTGAAGCCTAAACCAATGAATGATTATAAAAGTGTGAGAGTGTGTGCATGTGTGTATCTGAAAATAATACTACTTTAATGCTTATCAATGAAATTAAATGAACGCAAGACTTCTTATGAAACTAGTGTAAGTGCATATGGAACAAACTGCAACAGACTAGTATACTAATATAATTTGTACTACTACTACAACAATAATAATAATAGCATAATAATAATAATAATAATAATAATAATAATAATAATATCAGGGTAATTAATCAGCGAACGTGTAGGCCTACATTTGTGTATGTGTGTGGATACATGTGGTTTTCTGTAAATAAGAAATAAAGAATGTTTAATACTGTGTTGTGAAATAATCTGTTCATAATAAACACTGTAAACCTATGAATCAATCAAATAGATACATCTGTATGTACATAATTAGTAAATATCTTAGCCTACTTACACATACAGCATTAACAATAGTGATAAATTGCTGTTCAAAGCACTAAATAACACTGAGAACCTTCTGTAATGCTCTGCTATTGAGACAAATGTAAAAAAAAAAAAAAAAAAATGTTGTTACACAGTTTGGCTCTAAGACCACAAATGGGAACACTAAATAAACTCTGAAGCCTACAGAAACCAATGCCGCGAACAGCACGGTAAATTGCACTTCAGAATGCTCAATAGAAGCTCGATTACGAGCATAAGATTTGGATTTAAAGAACCCCTCCGGTAAAAAATACATTTTACTTTCCCTTTTCAACATATTTATTTTGTGTACACCATGTTTAATGAATTAAATAATGGGCTGAAAATACTGATAACACCATCTCTAGAAATATTTTGATTGAATTATCAGCTCTGCCGTTTATGTCTCAAACATTCTATTCAGAGATTCCCGTAGGCTTTAGTTGTCATAAATACGGTCCACCAATCAATCTGACATTACATACAAAATGTGCAATCATTAGTATGAAATGTGGTCTAAGTATCTCTCATTTATTTGCTACGTTTGCAACATTTGCTGTAACAACCAGCATCACAAGCCAACGCACGCACAACCTGCCTCTCACAAACACCAAACGTCAACTCAATACGCAGGCGAGGATCTGACGCCTTTTCAGCGGGAGCAACACTCGAAATGAGCCACTGACGTGCACACAGAATGTGAGGTCTCACATTTGGTTGGTCACGTGCTTTTTAAGGAAAGGAGACAGACCTCGAACGAGGTTCCATGAGGAACGCCCCCTTTTTGCTCGGAATCTCGTTCGTAGCCTCGCTTCAAAGGC
>JAODXP020000004.1:12088557-12107950 GCA_027497455.2 Sardinella longiceps | reverse complement strand
TTGGTTGAAAACGCGTTCGATGCCATTGTAAATTAGGCATTTAGCACGGCTCCAACCGCATTTCGTTCTAAACTGCTGCGCCATAAGAAAGTGAATGGAGCAGCGCTTATGCGTTACTTGGCAACCATTCAGTAAGAGGAAGTATGTTTTTTGGCGGAAGGAATAACTTGCTGTATTTCTCGTGGTTATGTTTTCCGTTAATGAAACAATTGCCGGTTAACGTGGTAACAGTTTTAGAAGCGCAATAAACCCCTCGAGTCCGGTGTAAATGCTGGTTTTAGCACGGATGTCTAACGGCACTCGGCTGCGCCTCGTGCCTAACAACACCCGTGCTAAAACCAGCATTTACACCGGCCTCTCGGGATTTATTGCTTACATATCCTACCCCCTAAAGAGTCCATAACCATTCCAAATGACTCACTATGTCTATCCAAATTTGTCAGACCTAAACTTTCTAGAACACATTTTTATGAAGGCAGAGTAGAATGGCAACATGGTAGAGCTCCACAGAAAGAGAAGAAAAAAAAAACTTTTTTTTTTTTTTAAATTAGATATGTAGAATAATATAAAATAAGATATATAAAACCCTATAGCTACACACAAGTGTCCTCTAACGATTCGCCTCATTCAGACGGACAAGAATAGACCTTGCTCCATTGCATTACAGTTGAAAAGGTATAGGGAGCCTTAAAAGGATCCTCAGCTAGGGGGGAAGATGGAGGATGAAGCCAAGAAAATGAATAAAACCTCCTACCATATGTCTGCCATGCAGCATTAGTCCTGGATAAATGATTTCAAGATTAATGTCCAATCTCACATATTTGTGCTACATCTTTGATCATGTAATCTAAATTATGCAAGGACTTATATTTCAAAGATGGCATATACACATTTTTGTCAGATGGCATTAGTCACTATTTTAATGCCGTTTTTGTTAAATATGAACTTTAAGAGGGATGTGCAATGGAAACGTCTACAGAAATCAGGATCAACGATGCCTAAATTATTACTACATTTTCTGGGAAAATACAGTTCATTAATAACCATTACAAGATTTTTTGGAGGCAGAGGGAGGCAAAGGGCGTTCACCCCACTGTACCTCAAGTCATTGAAAAGATATCTCACCCCAAAGTACATCTTCATCCTGGAGTACCAGGGTGCCCATCATCACCATCATCATTGGTGTCCAGGGCCATCACAACAGGACAGGCAAATCAGGCAATTGCCTGAGGCCCTAGGCTGAAAGGGGCTCCCAAGAATGACTTTGTAATGATTTTAGTAGTTTAGCTGGTTGTGTACGTTTTTCAATAAAATATGACAGAGTTAGACAATTGTAAGATCAACACAATTAACTATATTAATGAAAGAAGCTTGGAGATTATAACAATGTGGTTTATGTACAGTAGGTGTTTATGGGAGGTGAAGGGCCCCTATGCCCTGTTTGCTTGGGGCCCCCTAAGTGCCTTGAAACGGCCATGCTGGTGTCCTCCACACAGGGCAGGAGTCACAAGTGGATATCAGGCAACTGAACACACATAAGATTTATTAGACAAACCTACACTGGATAAAGTTTTAGCAGGGCTTTGAGTGAACCACAGTCATAGTCAGTTTTTCAAAACAGTTTAATGTGGATCAAAGTGATCCAAATTTAGAACTCCCATGTTTTGCTATCTGTGAACACGGGCCAATTGCTCAAACATAATCCTTGATTTCACACAGCAAAACATGGAATTTCCAAATCTGGATCACTTTGAGCCCAGACAACTTTGATGACCTGATAGCTCAGCATATTCACATTCAACCAGTAATATACTCTATTTACTGTAACCTACGTGATTCACAGAAGAAAAAAAAAAGAAAAATAATTTCAAACTCCATTTTGAATTAATTTGCAAGGCAAATCAGCAAAAAGAAAGGTATGGCTTCCAGACATATAGTCTGATGCGCCGTCCGCCAGTTTGGGAATTAGAGTGACATGGAAATCCACTGTCCCCAAAATCAGCCAATGATCTCCTTCCTGTTGTTTGGGCATTCACTGGGAATATGAAAATACTTTAGTACTTCACAGTGCTTGTGCCATTTCTGTGTTCTGTCTGTGTGCTTCTGGGTGCATGATAGACACTCGTGGTTCAGACTTTAAATGCAGCTAGCAGATAAAGATGTGGCCACTTCAATGCTTGATGTTTGAGGTATGTGGCACATTCCAAACAATGCAGATGTACTTCAAAGAGATTTTGCAGCAAAAACATGTCTTCTGGAATTTAAGTCTCCTTCTTCCCAGACACTTCCCTTGGCAGATCCCATCCGAGGATTTCAGTCCCACAGGATTATGTCTGACAAATGTTTTTTTTTTTTTTTTTTTTTTTTTGAAAATGAGAAATAGTGATGGTTTCTTGTGGGAAAGCAATCGTGGAGTGCTTCATGAATCAGTGAATTTCATTTAGAAAAAAAAAAAAAAATGGAAATGTCAATGGCCTCAGGCAAACGGGTCTGCCAGGGAAGTTAGCCTGATCTTACAGACCATCACACTGTGAGCATTAAGCCTTTACCCCATGGGATAGGGAGAGATAGAGAGAGAGGAAACGAGAGAGAGGGGGCAGAGAGAGAGAGAGAGGGAGAGAGAGAGAGAGAGAGAGACCTCACAAAAAGGGCTAACTCCAACTGAACTTTTCTCCGAGTGAAAATGTGTTGGGAAAATCATCTAAATGCATTTCTAACAAAGGCGTCAGAACTCATGGCCAGAGTGGCCTTTGCCGTTATTGGGAGATCCACCTGTTTCACACCCTTTTTGTTAGCATCTGACATTTTGTGATATTTCAGCCAAATGTCAAGAGACAGGCTGTGATGAAATAGCACATGGAAATAAAGGCAGGAGTCAGACAAGTATGAAGAATTACCTCATCAGAATGGCCCAAGCAATGGCTTCTGTATTATGTATAATAATGGCACGTGACAGGAAAACATGAGACAGGGTGACGTGAGGTAGAGGAGTCCCGAGACACAGATGGGACTTCGTTAATTTCTG
Organism: Sardinella longiceps; assembly: GCA_027497455.2. Lineage (NCBI taxonomy): Eukaryota > Metazoa > Chordata > Actinopteri > Clupeiformes > Clupeidae > Sardinella > Sardinella longiceps. Next base: position 12,104,925 of record JAODXP020000004.1, on the reverse strand, counting down.
CCATACTTTCCCACGGCCCAGGGTCAAATAGAACCTAGAGGAAGCGACAAAGGACTATATTTATCTGCCTAGAATATAGCTGCATGTTTGCAAGGCATGAGAATGACAGTACGCCTACACAAAGGTTTCTTTTTCAGTTTCACAGCCACCAACAAGAAGACTAATTTGCCCTTTTTTTCTAGTCATTATTTACATTTGCTTACATCAGAGGTGGAAAATGAATATCTATATTTCATAAATATGACCAAAGTTTCAATTTAAATGAACATTATTTACTGACTTATTTATATGAATTTGAGTGAATTGAAATGGACATTTTATACAGTTTATCTATCCATTATTTTTTTTATTGTCCATTGATTTGAATGTCCTATCAAGCACATCCGATGCTGTATGTCTTCAACTGACACCACACATGGCTAGTTGCTTTGTAGGCAGTAGCTGTGGAGGTGTTAGCAATAGATCTCTTATTAGCTCCAACACCATGAAAGTGATAAGAAAGAATGTTTTTGAGCCAGAGTGGAGAAGGAGATTGGATATCCAATAAGTCAATGGGTAGCCCCAGGGGAAATGGTATGGGGTGTAACTTGTATGGAATGTCAGGGTTGTGTTTTTGTTCTATTTGGAGCCTAGAAATGTAGCCACCATCCACTGTAATTCTGTGGGAAAAGTGCTGCCTGGGCATTCTGCTATAGACAATTCCTCTTGCTTTGGACAAATCAGGTCTGCAGAGAGCAAAGGGATGATGAGTGGGTTCTGTTGGGATGGCTTTCCCTTCTTTTATGTACTTTTTAACCATATTTTAAGGCATCACTTTTATTGCAGAATTCCATAAAGCAAATGCAATGCAAGTGCAGTAAGCATGATGTCTGGGTGCGTAAACAGAAGTCTTTCCTATGTCCGTAATTGAAATTCCTTAACAAGAAACCCCACGAGAAACAATGAGATGTGGGTTGTTTAAGCTTCTGTAAAATTCTCCTTCAAGAGTCCAGTGCTCTTTTTCTATCCCTTGATAATTCAACATCAAAAAGAAATCCAATTAGGAAGTGTTTGAGGACTTTAACAAGCCTTACTTTCAGATGTTTAGTGGCGTTGCCGGCTTTCGTGTCAGTACACTGAAAATGCCTTTTAACTGTTTAAAGTAAATTCAGTGAATTAAGTTTTGTGGATGCTAAAAATGAAAAGAGTGGAGGAAGAGAAAATAACATTACACATCTTCAAAGCGTGTTAGAGGAAGGGAATAACAACATTGTCTGTTGGCCAGATCATTGCAATTTCCATATAATTTTCAGTTTCATGGTTTTATGTACATTAAGCCGACAGTTTAGCACGATGAATAAGTACTATCAAAGGTAAAATGAGCTTTAAGAGTATGTCTTCATATCACATAATGTAAATGGATGCAATGCAATACTCCCTTTTCTCTAGGCATATGCTGTCTTGAATGTTTCAAAATATTTGATGGTACTCCAGGAATCCAAGCACATGAAAGTCAGAGAGATTTCCAACATTTGCTTAGCAGAGTAAACCAGGATGATGCACATTGGAAGCCATCTTCATAAATCAGGCCAGCTATCTGCACGAGCCTCAGTCTGACCTTGAAGTTGGGGAACATCCTTTGTCATTTCCCTCTCAGGGCTGAAAGCTTTATGGCCCTCATGATGTAAGGGCATCTCACCTCTGCATGGGTGGAGGAGGAGGATGGCATTATCAAAGCTTTATTCACCAGAAACACAGGCCTGCTATTTTCAGCTCTTGCTTAACACACTTATGGCTTATGTTGGCCAACATCAAATAGCATGTTTTTTTCAGGGGAATGCATACTAATGACTGTTAATGCTTTCAAAAGGTATATATAGGCATAATTTTAAAAAGTAATATTCATGTCTTCTGTTCTTACCATCGCAATCAGATTACTTGATTATTATAGATCAATTTCCACCTCCTCACATCCTAGCTGTGAAAGTCATCACTGCAACCACAGATCCCTATTTTCACCAAGAGCTGGAGAGAGGCACAGGGAACATTAATGATAATTTGTCCATTCTGATCCATAATTTTGCTGCAACTGCAGCCATTTTCTCCATCAGAAATCACAATGTTTCCATTTCATCTAAAAATAGCCCACAAAACAAAGAGTCTGTTGTAAATGCTCCAAGCTGGTACTTTTCTCAGGTTGTTTGCATTGGCTTATTCACTCAGTGACTAGAGAGGAGAGGAGAATAAGGGTGTGTGTCATACTGTACAGCTCACTTACCTGCAATTAAGCAGGTATGTGACTCGGCATCGTTTGGTCCACTGGCTCTGAAACTTAGTCAATGCACTGGAACCAGTTATGGCCTTTGTATCCATTTTCCATTTCTCTTCCAAGGAAAATGTCTGCTCCCATATACAAATGAAAATAGGCAATGGAAGCTTGATATCATTTACATTTGAGAAAATTTGGATCAAGGCCTTTTATCCCTTTGTGTCTTTACAGACAGGCAATATGAGAGAGAAGGGGGATTTTTCAATACCAATTTTGAGTTGTACATCTGTTCAGGGAAAGCACAAGAATTCAGCCTTCCCCCATGGTTTTGCTGGAGACCATTCTGTAGCCAGTGAAAACTTGTAGTGACAGACTCCCAGAAATGGCGCTGGATCCAGACCCAACTCCCGCTGCTGGGTCTTAGCAAGCTCTTGGAGCAAGATGGAGCCAGGCAGTCTCAGCCCTGTCTGTTTCACACAGGTAACCTTTTGTTCCAAATCAAAACCCTCTTTGCAAAGGCAGAACTAGAATAAAGATGTTTTTGGTCCATGAATACATTTCAGTGGCACCAAAACAATATGTAGCAGTGGGGGAATTGTGTTGCAGGGCACGCTGTTAGCTTGGCAACAGTCAAAACAACCTTCAAACACCCTGTGGGGTGTTGTAGTCAACCTGCATAAGGAATAGAAGTTAATGAGTGTGAAGCAATGTAATACATTCCTTTGTCTCAAATACAATATTATGATCAGCCTCCAAGGAAAGCCCACCAAGACAAGTTTTGAAGATCGCTTAACAGCACACCCAGCATGACGTGCTGTCGCCGCTCTCTGAGCTGCTGTTGTTCTTAGTTTAGGCTCAATTCTTATTGACTTCTTTTCCAGGTGACATCTATAGCTATTAATAACACTGATGGGAAGTGTGAACTGCAGTGTTGGCCAATGTGACAGCGACAAAAAAAAGAGTCTGAAGTCTCAGGGAAGAAAAAAATAAAATGAAATAAACCACATGACAGTCCAAAACAGACATCCACTGTTTTTCTCTTGGCACTTTCTTTAACAGATGTGAACAGATGTCTTCCCGTTGGCAGATCAAGTTCCCACCATGGCAGTCCAGCCTATTTTAAATGCTGGCTAAGTTCTGGCACTAAAGCGTGGAAATGCAAGGAATCTTAATCTCCAGATACTTCACTTTTAAAAATACATGAAATGAAATGAAATTAAATTAAATAAACAAAAAATAGGACCTGCTGTGGGATTTAAAGAAGGAGACTGTCAGGCCCCTGCTTGTTTTTCTACCATCCCCTCTCACCAGCGCTACTTTACATCTTTGATAACACCTCACCATAAAGAGCTTTGAGCTCCGAGGGCTTGCCTCATTAGGGGCACGCCTCTCCTCCTCTTTTTCCATTTATCTAGAGCACATCTCTCTCTCTCTCTCTCTCTCTCTCTCTCTCTCTCTCTCTCTCTCTCTCTCTCTCTCTCTCTCTCTCTCTCTCAGAGCAGTACATTTTTTCTTATTCAGTTCAGTTATCTGATAGGGCGGCTATCCCCAAATGGCACATTCAGCCAAGGAAATCGCAGTTCTATTTAAGATTATCACAGCAGTGTTTTGACTGTAAAACTCATCCCATGCAGCGTTTCAATCATGCTAATGTGTGTGCCTAGCCCAGCAGTGAGCCGCAAAGTAGCCATCTAGAGTAGATTAGGATTATTTTGAGATGACCCTCCACCTGATGTGATTTACTCTCAGGATCTCAGGAGACATCTGCACTATTGTTGCCCAGATAGTCCAGCATACCTAAATTAAGTCCATATTTCATAGACTGAAATAATTCAGCATGTTTATCCCTTATTATTATAATAATGCCTATGCACTAGTCAAAGCTATCAGATGACTGATTTGATGAACTGTTAATCCGTCTTTGTCTTTGTGACTGAGGAAAGTCAAGTCCAGGAAAAAAAAAAAAAAAACACCCACCACCCAGTCTGATCAAATTCAGCCCAGGACAAGGATAATGGGAAAGTAATGGGTTGTGGGCCCAGAGACCAGGTGGGACACTATAGGCTTCTTTGGGCCTACCTGTACTGTATATGCCTGGTGTTGTTCCAGCTATGTTTCCATCAACATCTCTGGGAATGTTGTCGGATTTCTGTAGTTCCAGCTTTTTATGTTCAGATAACAGAACCATTATTGTAGTTTTGTTCTCTGTTACAGCCGTGAAATGGCTTTTCCAAGTATAAATAAACGTTTTTGTTTTTTCTTTTTTCTTTTTCCTCCAACTGTATCTGTGGGCAATTGACAACAATGCTTCACTTATGCTGTAACACAACATTTTTACGCCTGGCAGCCTGAAACAACATGCTGTAAATGGCATTCAGAAAAGTGAGAATCAACAGACATAATAATTATGATATGTACACACAAGCACACACACACACACACACACACACACACACACACGCACAGCACACACACACATGCACGCACGCACACACACACACACACACACATTTTGGGTCAGATTTCCATCAGTGGAGGAAAGGTTACATTGTTGGACATTTATTTTTTCTTTCATTTTTTTGCTATTTTTGCTCCCCCTCTGCGACTATCTGCTTTGCATATTCCGTGAAGCGTTGCCCTGTCTGGTGTTCTGTGACCTGGAGAGGATGTTGTGATAGACCCATCTGGAGTTGGCGCTGCCACAGCCCCCTGGAGGTGACACCCTGACGCCCCGTTGCCTCCGTGAGACAGGCCCAGAACACAGCTCATCCATATCTGGAGCTAATGCGGCACATCACCACAGGGGCTCCAGTGCATGCTCAGCATCACAGGAGACTGGCAGCATAGCACAGCACAGCACAGCACACAAGATTGTGCTTTTGTTTGACATGCTGATCTTGTCTTCTTCTTCTTCTTTTTTTTTCTTCTTCTGTGTTAACACTCTCTGTGTAAATATACCATTTCTCTTCCACATACTCACTCTCTCTTTTCTTCTGTTTTTGTAAGTGTAGGCCTATGTACATGTACACACTCTCACTCTCACTTTCTTCTGTTTTTCTAAGTGTAGATTCAGAAATTTACACTTCAAATGCTTCTGGTTCTGACCCCACTCACAGACACCGGATTCTTCTTTCCTTCAAATACTGTATTGTACACCCATCTGTGCTTTTGGGGAGCATTACTGTGCTGCAACCAAAAGTGGATGAGACATAAATTCGCCTCTCCACCATGTCTTTGGGAAGAAAGGAAACACGCTCGACTATCCACGGGTCAGTTCTGTAGAGATGAGCCGTCATGTAAATCTGTCTAACAACAGTACAAGTGGAACCGATTGAAAGAAAAAGTGAGGGGCTAGAAATCAGAAGTGAGGACATTTCCTCGGATGAAAGATTTCGACTAATAATAAAGCTTTATATTGCACTGCTTTCTGGTGAACTCTAAGTGCCTCTCCAAAGGCGTATTTACCAGCTTGGTCAGGTACAAGCCTTGAGAGAGCACAACTCGCTCTTTTGTGCGTGTGTGTGTGTGTGTGTGTGTGTGTGTGTGTGTTGTGTGTGTGTGTGTGTGTGTGTGTGTGTGTGTGTTTACATGAGCTGTGGCACTGCTAATCCATGGCCACAAAACAAGCACTCAAAAGCCTGTGACGCTTTCAGGTGTGGGGCCGCGCGGCTCATAAAAGAGGCAGCGATAGAGGCTCTCTTGTGCATTAATTATCAGCTCACCTCACACACCACGCATTGTTGCCTCCTGTTGTGTAACATCTGAAACTGGCAACAGCCTTTGGCGTCACCTACACAATAGCTCTCTTTATGCTGAGGAGCAGCTCACAGTCACCGATGACCTCGACCTCCTTCATATGGGCAGGCACACGCACTGTAAATATGGGCCATAATTACCCAGTAAACACTCACAGTAATTATCAGCTATTACACACATGTGGTGTTGTGTTGTTTCAACTTTGGCATTTTCTTTGATGAGATTCCTGAGTTGGAACCTTTGTGACAGTCTGTCAGCATGGAGGGGCTCAGGAGAGGCTCAGGGACGACACGTCTCCAACACCCAGGCTCATCCGCTGGTTTCACGGCAGCTCATCACGCGTGCATCTCTCTGCAAGTGATTTGTATTCTCTGGACGTGATTTGTATTCACAGCTAAATGTAATCCTGTTTGGAGGGTCCAGGTTGCGCTCCGTCTCTCTGAAGAGTTCTCTGGGAAGCCACCATAAAAACAATCAGTAGAGGCTGTGACTCACCCCCAGTGAAGCACCAATCTCTGGGCCTCTTCACACAGCGCATATCCCTGTAACAAATGACTCCCCTGGGAATAAATCAGCAGGCCTCTTTCTCAGCGCCGGACCACCCTCAGCCTCCCCTCTAATCCACTCATCATAAAGAGGCCAGGGAAAAATGAGAGGAGCACACTGAGTCTAACACACTCACTATCCGCACATATACTGTACAAATGTGATTAATTGTACTCATTGACAGTATGCATGTTTAGAAAACATACATGTGCAAACTTACATATATATGATCAGGTATCCGCAACATACACATTCTTCATCAATCTCTTGTCAATATATCAGGTGGTACATTGAAATGACCTTTCTATATATTTAATTTTAAGCTAAAATATATAATTTGCTTAGAATCTGTATTCCCACAGATTTGTGTCTCAAAACACCAGAGAACCGAACACACAGGAACTCTGGAGTCTTAATGTCATCCGCAATGAGCATAAATGTGGCTTTTTATGCCACTATTTCTGCTGTTTGTCAAACAAACTGCATCTGCTGGATGTATCAATGGGGATTTGTGTCTTTGGAACCGGCTGCTCTGTTCTACTGTCTGTTAGTCTGGTATGCTCAGTATCATCCATCCCAGCGTTGTGTTTGCGCTGTTGGCACAGAGAGTTTTATGGGGTTACACAGTGCAACAGCGCTCTCAAACAGGCCTGCCTGCATGCTAATATGGAGAGTAATACATCATGTGGGACAAGCCATGTGACACTTCATGGGCTCATATGCATCCAACCAGTGGCCATAAGGGAGATAAATCAAGACCAGTGATGCGTGCTCGCTCTCTCTCTCTCTCTCTCTCTCTCTCTCTCTCTCTCTCTCTCTCTCTCTCTCTCTCTCTCTCTCTCTGCCTCTTTCTCTCTTACTCTCACTGACTCTCACTGTATCCTCATATTAATTAGGTCTCCTGCTTTTCATATCAAACAAATTAATCTGAACTTGAACAGTACTTGCATAATTAAATGCAGTGCAGTGTTAGATCACATTAGTCCTTCTTTGACTTGATAATGATGAATATTAACACTCCATGTCCCATTTAACGCACATTTTGCTGTAGATAATAGCTTAAAGATTTTGCCTCATTATCCTGATGTAGACCTCATTGTCTCTTAGCTCACACTCGAGTGGGCCACAAAAAATGCTATTCTTCACTTATTTGTATAATCAGTGTTTTTTTTTCCCCCTAGCAGGTTGCATAATAGCGGCCCTTTTACGTGTGTTTTATCATTCTTGGAGATTCATGCTTGTGAGACAGTCAGACATGGTGGCACCAACCTATGCCATCTTTATGGGTTTATGAGGTGCAGAGGAGAGGGGAGATAGTGTGACATCTTTCTTAACACTGAGGGAGGATAATGGAATCATCATAACGGGACCAGATAAGGTTAACCAAACAGGTTGGTCTCATGGGAAAGCCAATTTGCTGTAATCTATGAAAGAGGCCTACTACTGAATGAGTGGATTAAAGGTGACAGAGAATGGATGGAGGGAGTATTGTATTACCATTGTCTGAACAGAACGTATTGTAATGTTGACTTATCAAAAATAAGAAGGTATGCAATTTTGTAAGCCCTTTACAACCTCAGGATGGAAATGGTCAGTTTTGGCTAACAGTGTCGTTTTGCAACCATTATGGTCAATGATGGGTGAATACTGATCAAGTTCAAAAATTCACAATATAAACTTATCAAAAATCCTTCATATTAGCGTATGAGATTTTGACTATGGTCTGCATAAAGGGGGTGCCCCCCTCTCCCCCTTGCAAAAATAGAACACAGATCTTCACACACATTTCCACCTCTCTTTCCGCTTTTGCCCTCTCTGCTATTAGTTGTTACAGTCACAGTAGAGGTCTGTTCAAATTTGCCCATTTTAAGTGTCTATTTGTAATTTCAAAATGGAAGGAGGACACAACCGTATCTCGGGTATATGACAGCTCTGTGGGAATGCACAATATCTCTGATTCAACAAAGCCAAACAAAAATGATTCCCTACTCTTCAGCCCCTTCAAACACAAGGCATGTCTAACTGTTGGAAAAGGTCCCCACAATTTGACAGTGCTGCACCATGGACCATGATATGAAAGTGACACACCACACTATGTGGGTCTGAAAACGTCAGCAGGTCTGTCATTTGACGTAAAGAAGATGCTGAGGGGTGTTACTAACAAGCCATGTAAAAACATTCTACTCTAAGCCTTTTAACAAAATGAGACAGCGAAATGCATCTTTTTATGTTTGCAAAAAAAGTTCCCACTTTGCTGCCAGACTGTGCTTTTAGCAGCTTCCTACCTGCATGGGGTTTGGGTGCCCCTAGAGAGAGAGAGAGAGAGAGAGAGAGAGAGAGAGAGAGAGAGAGAGAGAGAGAGAGAGGGCTGTGGACGAAACAATAAGCCCCTCCAGACACCAAAATCACAGCAGCTCTTTGTTCTGGCCTTTACAGGTTAATTAGCACAGCCTCCCCAAGTCCTCTCTCTCTCTCACATCTCTCCAAATGGCCACATGCCAGACAAGCTGTGTCTGCACAGAGGTGTCCCATGCCAGAACACTGTTTGGTACCAACACTATTTTTTGTCCTCCTGTCTGTCTGTCTGTTTGACTGACTGTGTGACTGGCTGTGTGTTATCTTAATTGCATTCCTCCTGTCATAGTGGGTGCTTTGCAATAAAGACTGTGGTTTGCCAGATCAGCTAACCATGTATTCCCAATTTAGCTTTCACAACTTCATTGGTTGTTCCATTCAAATCTTCAGATTTTTATAATGACTTTGGTTTTATCATATTTTAGTACTTTCAACCATATTAATCTTATTCCGTAATTTAAATTAGCTTGTAAATATAAGTACGATGTCTCAATGAATATGAAATGGCCTGAAATGTCTAAAAATGTCCCATTTATCCAGATATAATAGGACTAAGTGTCACTATAAACAAATACAGAGCAGAGAATGGAGGTGTTTTTGTATTAGTAGCCATCACAGGCCAGAGGTTTTGGTCCTCCTTTGTTCTTGCTGGTTTGATGCTGTTGATTGACCTGGTTGCACTGGTTTACATGGAAACGTAGAAGTGGGGCCCTTTATGCTGTGTGTGTGTGTGTGTGTGTGTGTGTGTGTGTGTGTGTGTGTGTGTGTGTGTGTGTGTGTGTGTGTGTGTGTGTGTGGAGGGGTGTGTGGTGGCCTGTGCAGTCCTGAGGGGGTGAGCCTTGAGCCTGCAGCAGATGGAGCTGGCCGCTCTACTGGTGGGGAGAACAGAGAGAGAGAGGCACCGTGGTGCACACAGACTCTCAGCTCTCTGAGCTTTCGGGCTTTGGCTGCTCTTATCTGCTGTTCCTTTTGATGTGGCGCGCGTCAGGGAAGAGATAATACCTGAAGGTCACTCTCTGGGAAAGCACACTTGTGTCATGATAAGATAGCTTGGCACATGCCCAGTCTTTCTGGAGTTTTACTATGCAAACTTCCTCTATGCAAAAATTCAGGCAAGAAAGTAGTGAGTGAGACAAGTTGCTGTCAATCAATGATGAAAGTCAGAAAATATAAATAGAACAGATGTTAATTGCTCTATTTAGTTTAATTGTGTCATTGAGACTGAGAAATACAACCCTGTGATAAAAATATTGTTCTGTAAATGGCTTCGAAAGCAGATATGTTAATTTTAATAAGGGCTAATCATTCCTGGAAGCAGATTTGGACTGAATCCTGAATCTCTTTTACAGGACGCACACACAGACACACACGCACGCACGCACGCACGCACACACACACACACACACACACACACACACACACACACACACACACACACACACACATGAAAGCTTTCTGTCTCCCACACTCCTATTTCATATGGCAGAAGTTTCTAAGAAGGAGCTTTTTAACTTTTACTAAGAAGCTTCATAATCTTAAAAAGAACAAATTAAGAACTGGGAGAAAGGAAATGACGCAGCCTTTTAGTCAAACTGAAGTTATAGCTGAATAAAAATGTTTTTGCAATGTGATATGATAAAACCAGTCTTTATTTCTGACACAGAAAAAAAAAAATCAACGATTAAGCATATTGTACCCTATTGCATGGTAATCATGCGCACATCATTTCAGACCTGATATAACTTTTACTATGAAATCATTTCTATTTGCTGGGTGTCCAAAACATCCCATTTTAAACCTTTTCTTTATGACTGAGAATTAAGAGTGATGTTGGGAGTTTTTACGAGGTTAGGCAGTGATAAACGACAATGTTACTATGGTGCTGTTTTTATGCAGCATTTTCTCACACCCATAATCTATAAATCTGCTGTCTGGATCTCCAAAGATCAGCAGAAAAATCCTCACTCAGCAGAGCAGCCCCCCTCCCACCTCCCCTTCTCCCAACCTGACCATCCCTTTTTCTTAGACTTTTTCTCACCTTCTGCTGTAAAGCTGGTTTGTAGGAATAGATAAGGGAGCAGTTAGATGGGGCCAACCAATTCACTCCTTATCTGTGTTGTCTACACTCACATCCTCTAACAAAGAGACATGTGTTTGCTGGTATGCCCAATAGTGTGGGAAAGTCATCGTAATGAAATACAATAGCTCAGCTAGCCCAGTGCCAATAGCTGTGTGAGTATATGAGGTAACTGACAAAACTTATCCTGTATGAAGCAAGTTTCTGCTGAAATGGTCTCTCGATACTCTTCAACAAAGTTTTCAAAAGCACTTTTCTTAATTTTGTTTTTTCTTTAACAGAAAAAAAGGAAATTCTTCCATTTTGGCAGTATCGCCTTGCAATAGCCTATACGTTTGTAAAATAATTGAAGATGTCTGTCACTTACTGCAGTGTCATTTGTGTGAATAGATTTGAATGTGCTTGAATGTAAAAAGAGAGGAGCTGTGCTTTGCCTGAACAAAAAAAATGTAATATATTTTTTTCCCTGATAGGCCTATGTGTTCCATTTTGGTGTAATAAGACATCACAACAAAAGCAGATGGACGCAACTGACTGTTAAATGTGATCTGTAATGATATAATTTTTTCCCTTTTTTAGCTTGTGAATACACGGAAAATGTCCCATAAATGGACACAATGTGCCTGTCGGTCTGCATAGAAGATAACATTTACTGATTTGTTCCATCTGCATTGACTAGAATACTATTAAATGAAATTATGTATGGGCTCTATCATAATTAACTTTTCTGTTCCATTATAAAACATGAAATGATCACTACATAATGGAGGAAAAAAGTACGAAATCATAATTTTCTTTTCTGGCCTCTTTTTAGTGAGTCTGTGAGAGTTTTCTACAGCACATGCTACAGTAACTGTGCTACAATTACCATACTATTGTCTGTTTATACTCTATAGGCTACACCCTGACAGTCAATTTAATGTATTTCAGGAGGACATATGCAGTTGAGAGCCTTCAATAACATTATTTAATATGGTGACTTTTTTTTCTTTTTGTTAAAGATATTCCTCTGGTTGCAAGCACACAACATTCAATTTGAAAACAGGTTGGAAAAAAAAAAAAAAACACTATTCGACAACTCATTTTGACTTCAACTTTTTTGAACAAATTCATTTCTTAAAAAAAAAAAAAAAAAAGCCCCCCCGCTTCAGCTTCATAGTGTGACCTTGTAAATTCTTAAAGTGAGAAATGAAATTGCAATTGATTTATTGACCCCTGGTCCATATTCATAAAGTTAGGAGCCACAGCTGCAGTGGCTGTGATAATGATCTTAATATGGATTTGTGAAGGAGCGTAGCAGAGCCTCGGGAGGTTCTCCTCTGCAAACGTTCTTTCATCTTCTCTCCCTTGGACCAAGGCTGTTGGAGCATTCATTTTCGTCTTGCAGTTCTGCTGTACAAAATTTTATACACTGATGCAGGAGAGAAAGAGAAAGCCCTTGTCCCTGGTCTTTGAGACTGCTGAGTGCTGGTAGGTATCAGACTGACATAATTTGGTATAGACTTAATTTGCGAACTGGTAGCCAACACCATTGACATAACATTGACATGAATTGACATAACAAAACTTTGTTGCCCTCATCAGTATAGCATTGGCTGCCATTTCGCTGGTTTGATTCACCCTTGATAATCCTTTTGATTCATTTATAATATAAATGGTTTACCCAGTAATTGAATGTCTTGACGCAAGGTTGGAACTGTGTCTTGTTAATATTTTTCTTCTTTTTCGGACTGTGCTAGTAAGAAACAGTCTTGAACATGAAAACACATGTTTTGGAGGGGTAAAAATTCCTTTGTGACTTACAGATGCCAGCACACACCTTACATGTAAAAGGATCAAATCTCTCTCCCTATTAGCTGCCCTTCTGCAGGTGTTTGTGTATGAGGAGGTCCTGTTTTATACTCATTAAATCTTTTCTATCGTAAACCTTTACAAGGTGCATTTATGATGATTACAACAGGAGTAGGAGACTGAGATATTTCCCATGTTTATCTTTTGCTTAGTCTCTATGATGCCAAGCAAAAAAAAAAAAAAATGCTCAACTAATCAGGGTCTCATCAAACATACTTTTTTTTGACTGACTGATCTAAAGTGTATTATTTCACACTTTGAGTGTGGGGAAAACTACACCGAATGTGCCAGAGTAGTGACCATAAATCCAGCACTATTGCTCTGTGAACGACTGCAAAAGCTCTGGCTAGAATTTACTGTGTTGGATGCCCTTCTTGCCTACGCACACAGTACGACTCTGGTCTTAATGATAAATCAAAGGAGACACGCCACCCCCTTTTTTTTTTTTATACATCCCGTCCGTGTGGTTACTGGACACTCCAGTGCCTCTGCTCTCGGCCCTGCACAACACACTCCTCTTGCTGTTTGATGGATTATGGGGGAAAGTGGAGCCACTGTGCTGTGCTTGCTGACAAACAGTTGCAAGAGCTGAATAGTGCGCCTTCCACTATGAGAAGGATACTTTACAGCTGGTGGGAGGATGGTGTTTTGTGCACCAGTGTGCTTGGGTTTGAGTGAAACTGTGTGTGTGTGTGTGTGTGTGTGTGGTAAAAACAGCAGGATATGTTGTCTGATGGCACTCACAGCTCATCTATGGGTTTTCAGCGGAGAGTAGGGTTGTGCGATATGTTATCGTCTGCGGTATATCGGGAAAAAGAATTTCCACGATGAGAATTTTGTCATATCGGCAAAAACGATAGACTAAGTCAGAAAATGTTTTGTTAGTGTCTAATGAAGCTTAGGAGAAACGGCCTATGCATATGCAATGCGCTCACTCGCAGCCTCACCAAGCTCCGCCCATGCCTTCAGCATAAGCTGTTTGAGTGCAGCTATGGAAGTAGCTGGCGTAGCCGAACCTAAAGCCTATTCCAATTCTGAGTGACCGCGGTGAAGACAGTTTCACGTTGGATATTCGACAGATATTCGCATATTCGCATATTCGCTAAATGGTGCTGAATTCTATTTCACTTTCCCTCAGTGTTGCAGTGAGCACACCCCCATGGTTTTACAAGCTTCAGAACCACCCATATTATAACTTTCATATACCATTGATTTCTATGGGAAAAGCTTGTTTTTTCAATAGCTTCTACACCAAATGACCTTGAGACCTCAAATTTGCTCAGAATGTTTGACTGTATGTGCCGACTAAGATACACCACAATTAATTGCCATTATATGCCCCCTTTAGCTTATAGTAAGGTATAAAGGAAATACCATTGATTTCTATGGGGAAAAGCTTATTTTTTCAATAGCTTCTACACCAAATGACCTTGGGACCTCAAATTTGCTCAGAATGTTTGACTGTATGTGCCGACTAAGATACACCACAATTAATTGCCATTATATGCCCCCTTTAGCTTATAGTAAGGTATAAAGGAAATACCATTGATTTCTATGGGGAAAAGCTTATTTTTTCAATAGCTTCTACACCAAATGACCTTGGGTTCTCAAATTTGCTCAGAACGTTTGACTGTATGTGCCGACTAAGATACACCACAATTAATTGCCATTATATGCCCCCTTTAGCTTATAGGAAGGTATAAAGGAAATACCATTGATTTCTATGGGGAAAAGCTTATTTTTTCAATAGCTTCTACACCAAATGACCTTGGGTTCTCAAATTTGCTCAAAATGTTTGACTGTATGTGCCGACTAAGATACACCACAATTAATTGCCATCATATGCCCCCTTTAGCTTATAGGAAGGTATAAAGGAAATACCATTGATTTCTATGGGGAAAAGCTTGTTTTTTCAATAGCTTCTACACCAAATGACCTTGGGTTCTCAAATTTGCTCAGAATGTTTGACTGTATGTGCCGACTAAGATACACCACAATTAATTGCCATTATATGCCCCCTTTAGCTTATAGGAAGGTATAAAGGAAATACCATTGATTTCTATGGGAAAAAGCTTGTTTTTTCAATAGCTTCTACACCAAATGACCTTGGGTTCTCAAATTTGCTCAAAATGTTTGACCGTATGTGCCGACTAAGATACACCACAATTAATTGCCATCATATGCCCCCTTTAGCTTATAGGAAGGTATAAAGGAAATACCATTGATTTCTATGGGGAAAAGCTTATTTTTTCAATAGCTTCTACACCAAATGACCTTGGGTTCTCAAATTTGCTCAGAACGTTTGACTGTATGTGCCGACTAAGATACACCACAATTAATTGCCATCATATGCCCCCTTTAGCTTATAGGAAGGTATAAAGGAAATACCATTGATTTCTATGGGAAAAAGCTTGTTTTTTCAATAGCTTCTACACCAAATGACCTTGGGTTCTCAAATTTGCTCAGAATGTTTGACTGTATGTGCCGACTAAGATACACCACAATTAATTGCCATCATATGCCCCCTTTAGCTTATAGGAAGGTATAAAGGAAATACCATTGATTTCTATGGGGAAAAGCTTGTTTTTTCAATAGCTTCTACACCAAATGACCTTGGGTTCTCAAATTTGCTCAGAATGTTTGACTGTATGTGCCGACTAAGATACACCACAATTAATTGCCATTATATGCCCCCTTTAGCTTATAGGAAGGTATAAAGGAAATACCATTGATTTCTATGGGAAAAAGCTTATTTTTTCAATAGCTTCTACACCAAATGACCTTGGGTTCTCAAATTTGCTCAAAATGTTTGACCGTATGTGCCGACTAAGATACACCACAATTAATTGCCATCATATGCCCCCTTTAGCTTATAGGAAGGTATAAAGGAAATACCATTGATTTCTATGGGGAAAAGCTTATTTTTTCAATAGCTTCTACACCAAATGACCTTGGGTTCTCAAATTTGCTCAGAACGTTTGACTGTATGTGCCGACTAAGATACACCACAATTAATTGCCATCATATGCCCCCTTTAGCTTATAGGAAGGTATAAAGGAAATACCATTGATTTCTATGGGAAAAAGCTTGTTTTTTCAATAGCTTCTACACCAAATGACCTTGAGACCTCAAATTTGCTCAGAATGTTTGACTGTATGTGCCGACTAAGATACACCACAATTAATTGCCATCATATGCCCCCTTTAACTTATAGGAAGGTATAAAGGAAATACCATTGATTTCTATGGGAAAAAGCTTGTTTTTTCAATAGCTTCTACACCAAATGACCTTGAGACCTCAAATTTGCTCAGAATGTTTGACTGTATGTGCCGACTAAGATACACCACAATTAATTGCCATTATATGCCCCCTTTAGCTTATAGTAAGGTATAAAGGAAATACCATTGATTTCTATGGGAAAAAGCTTATTTTTTCAATAGCTTCTACACCAAATGACCTTGGGTTCTCAAATTTGCTCAAAATGTTTGACCGTATGTGCCGACTAAGATACACCACAATTAATTGCCATCATATG
>JAODXP020000004.1:12047969-12088457 GCA_027497455.2 Sardinella longiceps | reverse complement strand
CAAATCAGGCAATTGCCTGAGGCCCTAGGCTGAAAGGGGCTCCCAAGAATGACTTTGTAATGATTTTAGTAGTTTGGCTGGTTGTGTTTTTCAATAAAATATGACAGAGTTAGACAATTGTAAGATCAACACAATTAACTATATTAATGAAAGAAGCTTGGAGATTATAACAATGTGGTTTATGTACAGTAGGTGTTTATGGGAGGTGAAGGGCCCCTATGCCCTGTTTGCTTGGGGCCCCCTAAGTACCTTGAAACGGCCATGCTGGTGTCCTCCACACAGGGCAGGAGTCACAAGTGGATATCAGGCAACTGAACACACATAAGATTTATTACACAAACCTACACTGGATAAAGTTTTAGCAGGGCTTTGAGTGAACCACAGTCATAGTCAGTTTTTCAAAACAGTTTAATGTGGATCAAAGTGATCCAAATTTAGAACTCCCATGTTTTGCTATCTGTGAACACGGGCCAATTGCTCAAACATAATCCTTGATTTCACACAGCAAAACATGGAATTTCCAAATCTGGATCACTTTGAGCCCAGACAACTTTGATGACCTGATAGCTCAGCATATTCACATTCAACCAGTAATATACTCTATTTACTGTAACCTACGTGATTCACAGAAGAAAAAAAAAAGAAAAATAATTTCAAACTCCATTTTGAATTAATTTGCAAGGCAAATCAGCAAAAAGAAAGGTATGGCTTCCAGACATATAGTCTGATGCGCCGTCCGCCAGTTTGGGAATTAGAGTGACATGGAAATCCACTGTCCCCAAAATCAGCCAATGATCTCCTTCCTGTTGTTTGGGCATTCACTGGGAATATGAAAATACTTTAGTACTTCACAGTGCTTGTGCCATTTCTGTGTTCTGTCTGTGTGCTTCTGGGTGCATGATAGACACTCGTGGTTCAGACTTTAAATGCAGCTAGCAGATAAAGATGTGGCCACTTCAATGCTTGATGTTTGAGGTATGTGGCACATTCCAAACAATGCAGATGTACTTCAAAGAGATTTTGCAGCAAAAACATGTCTTCTGGAATTTAAGTCTCCTTCTTCCCAGACACTTCCCTTGGCAGATCCCATCCGAGGATTTCAGTCCCACAGGATTATGTCTGACAAATATATTTTTTTTTTTTTTTGGAAAATGAGAAATAGTGATGGTTTCTTGTGGGAAAGCAATCGTGGAGTGCTTCATGAATCAGTGAATTTCATTTAGAAAAAAAAAAAAAAATGGAAATGTCAATGGCCTCAGGCAAACGGGTCTGCCAGGGAAGTTAGCCTGATCTTACAGACCATCACACTGTGAGCATTAAGCCTTTACCCCATGGGATAGGGAGAGATAGAGAGAGAGGAAACGAGAGAGAGGGGGCAGAGAGAGAGAGAGAGGGAGAGAGAGAGAGAGAGAGAGACCTCACAAAAAGGGCTAACTCCAACTGAACTTTTCTCCGAGTGAAAATGTGTTGGGAAAATCATCTAAATGCATTTCTAACAAAGGCGTCAGAACTCATGGCCAGAGTGGCCTTTGCCGTTATTGGGAGATCCACCTGTTTCACACCCTTTTTGTTAGCATCTGACATTTTGTGATATTTCAGCCAAATGTCAAGAGACAGGCTGTGATGAAATAGCACATGGAAATAAAGGCAGGAGTCAGACAAGTATGAAGAATTACCTCATCAGAATGGCCCAAGCAATGGCTTCTGTATTATGTATAATAATGGCACGTGACAGGAAAACATGAGACAGGGTGACGTGAGGTAGAGGAGTCCCGAGACACAGATGGGACTTCGTTAATTTCTGCCATACTTTCCCACGGCCCAGGGTCAAATAGAACCTAGAGGAAGCGACAAAGGACTATATTTATCTGCCTAGAATATAGCTGCATGTTTGCAAGGCATGAGAATGACAGTACGCCTACACAAAGGTTTCTTTTTCAGTTTCACAGCCACCAACAAGAAGACTAACTTGTCCTTTTTTTCTAGTCATTATTTACATTTGCTTACATCAGAGGTGGAAAATGAATATCTATATTTCATAAATATGACCAAAGTTTCAATTTAAATGAACATTATTTACTGACTTATTTATATGAATTTGAGTGAATTGAAATGGACATTTTCCAGTTTATCTATCCATTATTTTTTTTATTGTCCATTGATTTGAATGTCCTATCAAGCACATCCGATGCTGTATGTCTTCAACTGACACCACACATGGCTAGTTGCTTTGTAGGCAGTAGCTGTGGAGGTGTTAGCAATAGATCTCTTATTAGCTCCAACACCATGAAAGTGATAAGAAAGAATGTTTTTGAGCCAGAGTGGAGAAGGAGATTGGATATCCAATAAGTCAATGGGTAGCCCCAGGGGAAATGGTATGGGGTGTAACTTGTATGGAATGTCAGGGTTGTGTTTTTGTTCTATTTGGAGCCTAGAAATGTAGCCACCATCCACTGTAATTCTGTGGGAAAAGTGCTGCCTGGGCATTCTGCTATAGACAATTCCTCTTGCTTTGGACAAATCAGGTCTGCAGAGAGCAAAGGGATGATGAGTGGGTTCTGTTGGGATGGCTTTCCCTTCTTTTATGTACTTTTTAACCATATTTTAAGGCATCACTTTTATTGCAGAATTCCATAAAGCAAATGCAATGCAAGTGCAGTAAGCATGATGTCTGGGTGCGTAAACAGAAGTCTTTCCTATGTCCGTAATTGAAATTCCTTAACAAGAAACCCCACGAGAAACAATGAGATGTGGGTTGTTTAAGCTTCTGTAAAATTCTCCTTCAAGAGTCCAGTGCTCTTTTTCTATCCCTTGATAATTCAACATCAAAAAGAAATCCAATTAGGAAGTGTTTGAGGACTTTAACAAGCCTTACTTTCAGATGTTTAGTGGCGTTGCCGGCTTTCGTGTCAGTACACTGAAAATGCCTTTTAACTGTTTAAAGTAAATTCAGTGAATTAAGTTTTGTGGATGCTAAAAATGAAAAGAGTGGAGGAAGAGAAAATAACATTACACATCTTCAAAGCGTGTTAGAGGAAGGGAATAACAACATTGTCTGTTGGCCAGATCATTGCAATTTCCATATAATTTTCAGTTTCATGGTTTTATGTACATTAAGCCGACAGTTTAGCACGATGAATAAGTACTATCAAAGGTAAAATGAGCTTTAAGAGTATGTCTTCATATCACATAATGTAAATGGATGCAATGCAATACTCCCTTTTCTCTAGGCATATGCTGTCTTGAATGTTTCAAAATATTTGATGGTACTCCAGGAATCCAAGCACATGAAAGTCAGAGAGATTTCCAACATTTGCTTAGCAGAGTAAACCAGGATGATGCACATTGGAAGCCATCTTCATAAATCAGGCCAGCTATCTGCACGAGCCTCAGTCTGACCTTGAAGTTGGGGAACATCCTTTGTCATTTCCCTCTCAGGGCTGAAAGCTTTATGGCCCTCATGATGTAAGGGCATCTCACCTCTGCATGGGTGGAGGAGGAGGATGGCATTATCAAAGCTTTATTCACCAGAAACACAGGCCTGCTATTTTCAGCTCTTGCTTAACACACTTATGGCTTATGTTGGCCAACATCAAATAGCATTTTTTTTTCAGGGGAATGCATACTAATGACTGTTAATGCTTTCAAAAGGTATATATAGGCATAATTTTAAAAAGTAATATTCATGTCTTCTGTTCTTACCATCGCAATCAGATTACTTGATTATTATAGATCAATTTCCACCTCCTCACATCCTAGCTGTGAAAGTCATCACTGCAACCACAGATCCCTATTTTCACCAAGAGCTGGAGAGAGGCACAGGGAACATTAATGATAATTTGTCCATTCTGATCCATAATTTTGCTGCAACTGCAGCCATTTTCTCCATCAGAAATCACAATGTTTCCATTTCATCTAAAAATAGCCCACAAAACAAAGAGTCTGTTGTAAATGCTCCAAGCTGGTACTTTTCTCAGGTTGTTTGCATTGGCTTATTCACTCAGTGACTAGAGAGGAGAGGAGAATAAGGGTGTGTGTCATACTGTACAGCTCACTTACCTGCAATTAAGCAGGTATGTGACTCGGCATCGTTTGGTCCACTGGCTCTGAAACTTAGTCAATGCACTGGAACCAGTTATGGCCTTTGTATCCATTTTCCATTTCTCTTCCAAGGAAAATGTCTGCTCCCATATACAAATGAAAATAGGCAATGGAAGCTTGATATCATTTACATTTGAGTAAAATTGGATCAAGGCCTTTTATCCCTTTGTGTCTTTACAGACAGGCAATATGAGAGAGAAGGGGGATTTTTCAATAGCAATTTTGAGTTGTACATCTGTTCAGGGAAAGCACAAGAATTCAGCATTCCCCCATGGTTTTGCTGGAGACCATTCTGTAGCCAGTGAAAACTTGTAGTGACAGACTCCCAGAAATGGCGCTGGATCCAGACCCAACTCCCGCTGCTGGGTCTTAGCAAGCTCTTGGAGCAAGATGGAGCCAGGCAGTCTCAGCCCTGTCTGTTTCACACAGGTAACCTTTTGTTCCAAATCAAAACCCTCTTTGCAAAGGCAGAACTAGAATAAAGATGTTTTTGGTCCATGAATACATTTCAGTGGCACCAAAACAATATGTAGCAGTGGGGGAATTGTGTTGCAGGGCACGCTGTTAGCTTGGCAACAGTCAAAACAACCTTCAAACACCCTGTGGGGTGTTGTAGTCAACCTGCATAAGGAATAGCAGTTAATGAGTGTGAAGCAATGTAATACATTCCTTTGTCTCAAATACAATATTATGATCAGCCTCCAAGGAAAGCCCACCAAGACAAGTTTTGAAGATCGCGTAACAGCACACCCAGCATGACGTGCTGTCGCCGCTCTCTGAGCTGCTGTTGTTCTTAGTTTAGGCTCAATTCTTATTGACTCCTTTTCCAGGTGACATCTATAGCTATTAATAACACTGATGGGAAGTGTGAACTGCAGTGTTGGCCAATGTGACAGCGACAAAAAAAAGAGTCTGAAGTCTCAGGGAAGAAAAAAATAAAATGAAATAAACCACATGACAGTCCAAAACAGACATCCACTGTTTTTCTCTTGGCACTTTCTTTAACAGATGTGAACAGATGTCTTCCCGTTGGCAGATCAAGTTCCCACCATGGCAGTCCAGCCTATTTTAAATGCTGGCTAAGTTCTGGCACTAAAGCGTGGAAATGCAAGGAATCTTAATCTCCAGATACTTCACTTTTAAAAATACATGAAATGAAATGAAATTAAATAAACAAAAAATAGGACCTGCTGTGGGATTTAAAGAAGGAGACTGTCAGGCCCCTGCTTGTTTTTCTACCATCCCCTCTCACCAGCGCTACTTTACATCTTTGATAACACCTCACCATAAAGAGCTTTGAGCTCCGAGGGCTTGCCTCATTAGGGGCACGCCTCTCCTCCTCTTTTTCCATTTATCTAGAGCACATCTCTCTCTCTCTCTCTCTCTCTCTCTCTCTCTCTCTCTCTCTCTCTCTCTCTCTCTCTCTCTCTCTCTCCAGAGCAGTACATTTTTTCTTATTCAGTTCAGTTATCTGATAGGGCGGCTATCCCCAAATGGCACATTCAGCCAAGGAAAACGCAGTTCTATTTAAGATTATCACAGCAGTGTTTTGACTGTAAAACTCATCCCATGCAGCGTTTCAATCATGCTAATGTGTGTGCCTAGCCCAGCAGTGAGCCGCAAAGTAGCCATCTAGAGTAGATTAGGATTATTTTGAGATGACCCTCCACCTGATGTGATTTACTCTCAGGATCTCAGGAGACATCTGCACTATTGTTGCCCAGATAGTCCAGCATACCTAAATTAGGTCCATATTTCATAGACTTCAAAAATTCAGCATGTTTCTCCCTTATTATTATAATCATGCCTATGCACTAGTCAAAGCTATCAGATGACTGATTTGATGAACTGTTAATCCGTCTTTGTCTTTGTGACTGAGGAAAGTCAAGTCCAGGAAAAAAAAAAAAAAAACACCCACCACCCAGTCTGATCAAATTCAGCCCAGGACAAGGATAATGGGGAAGTAATGGGTTGTGGGCCCAGAGACCAGGTGGGACACTATAGGCTTCTTTGGGCCTACCTGTACTGTATATGCCTGGTGTTGTTCCAGCTATGTTTCCATCAACATCTCTGGGAATGTTGTCGGATTTCTGTAGTTCCAGCTTTTTATGTTCAGATAACAGAACCATTATTGTAGTTTTGTTCTCTGTTATACCCGTGAAATGGCTTTTCCAAGTATAAATAAACGTTTTTTTTTTTCTTTTTTCTTTTTCCTCCAACTGTATCTGTGGGCAATTGACAACAATGCTTCACTTATGCTGTAACACAACATTTTTACGCCTGGCAGCCTGAAACAACATGCTGTAAATGGCATTCAGAAAAGTGAGAATCAACAGACATAATAATTATGATATGTACACACAGGCACACACACACACACACACACACACATGCACACACGCACACACGCACACACACACACACACACACACACACACACACACACACATTTTGGGTCAGATTTCCATCAGTGGAGGAAAGGTTACATTGTTGGACATTTATTTTTTCTTTCATTTTTTTGCTATTTTTGCTCCCCCTCTGCGACTATCTGCTTTGCATATTCCGTGAAGCGTTGCCCTGTCTGGTGTTCTGTGACCTGGAGAGGATGTTGTGATAGACCCATCTGGAGTTGGCGCTGCCACAGCCCCCTGGAGGTGACACCCTGACGCCCCGTTGCCTCCGTGAGACAGGCCCAGAACACAGCTCATCCATATCTGGAGCTAATGCGGCACATCACCACAGGGGCTCCAGTGCATGCTCAGCATCACAGGAGACTGGCAGCATAGCACAGCACAGCACAGCACACAAGATTGTGCTTTTGTTTGACATGCTGATCTTGTCTTCTTCTTCTTCTTTTTTTTCTTCTTCTGTGTTTACACTCTCTGTGTAAATATACCATTTCTCTTCCACATACTCACTCTCTCTTTTCTTCTGTTTTTGTAAGTGTAGGCCTATGTACATGTACACACTCTCACTCTCACTTTCTTCTGTTTTTCTAAGTGTAGATTCAGAAATTTACACTTCAAATGCTTCTGGTTCTGACCCCACTCACAGACACCGGATTCTTCTTTCCTTCAAATACTGTATTGTACACCCATCTGTGCTTTTGGGGAGCATTACTGTGCTGCAACCAAAAGTGGATGAGACATAAATTCGCCTCTCCACCATGTCTTTGGGAAGAAAGGAAACACGCTCGACTATCCACGGGTCAGTTCTGTAGAGATGAGCCGTCATGTAAATCTGTCTAACAACAGTACAAGTGGAACCGATTGAAAGAAAAAGTGAGGGGCTAGAAATCAGAAGTGAGGACATTTCCTCGGATGAAAGATTTCGACTAATAATAAAGCTTTATATTGCACTGCTTTCTGGTGAACTCTAAGTGCCTCTCCAAAGGCGTATTTACCAGCTTGGTCAGGTACAAGCCTTGAGAGAGCACAACTCGCTCTTTTGTGCGTGTGTGTGTGTGTGTGTGTGTGTGTGTGTGTGTGTGTGTGTGTGTGTGTGTGTGTGTGTGTGTGTGTGTGTGTTTACATGAGCTGTGGCACTGCTAATCCATGGCCACAAAACAAGCACTCAAAAGCCTGTGACACTGTCAGGTGTGGGGCCGCGCGGCTCATAAAAGAGGCAGCGATAGAGGCTCTCTTGTGCATTAATTATCAGCTCACCTCACACACCACGCATTGTTGCCTCCTGTTGTGTAACATCTGAAACTGGCAACAGCCTTTGGCGTCACCTACACAATAGCTCTCTTTATGCTGAGGAGCAGCTCACAGTCACCGATGACCTCGACCTCCTTCATATGGGCAGGCACACGTACTGTAAATATGGGCCATAATTACCCAGTAAACACTCACAGTAATTATCAGCTATTACACACATGTGGTGTTGTTTCAACTTTGGCATTTTCTTTGATGAGATTCCTGAGTTGGAACCTTTGTGACAGTCTGTCAGCATGGAGGGGCTCAGGAGAGGCTCAGGGACGACACGTCTCCAACACCCAGGCTCATCCGCTGGTTTCACGGCAGCTCATCACGTGTGCATCTCTCTGCAAGTGATTTGTATTCTCTGGACGTGATTTGTATTCACAGCTAAATGTAATCCTGTTTGGAGGGTCCAGGTTGCGCTCCGTCTCTCTGAAGAGTTCTCTGGGAAGCCACCATAAAAACAATCAGTAGAGGCTGTGACTCACCCCCAGTGAAGCACCAATCTCTGGGCCTCTTCACACAGCGCATATCCCTGTAACAAATGACTCCCCTGGGAATAAATCAGCAGGCCTCTTTCTCAGCGCCGGACCACCCTCAGCCTCCCCTCTAATCCACTCATCATAAAGAGGCCAGGGAAAAATGAGAGGAGCACACTGAGTCTAACACACTCACTATCCGCACATATACTGTACAAATGTCATTAATTGTACTCATTGACAGTATGCATGTTTAGAAAACATACATGTGCAAACTTACATATATATGATCAGGTATCCGCAACATACACATTCTTCATCAATCTCTTGTCAATATATCAGGTGGTACATTGAAATGACCTTTCTATATATTTAATTTTAAGCTAAAATATATAATTTGCTTAGAATCTGTATTCCCACAGATTTGTGTCTCAAAACACCAGAGAACCGAACACACAGGAACTCTGGAGTCTTAATGTCATCCGCAATGAGCATAAATGTGGCTTTTTATGCCACTATTTCTGCTGTTTGTCAAACAAACTGCATCTGCTGGATGTATCAGTGGGGATTTGTGTCTTTGGAACTGGCTGCTCTGTTCTACTGTCTGTTAGTCTGGTATGCTCAGTATCATCCATCCCAGCGTTGTGTTTGCGCTGTTGGCACAGAGAGTTTTATGGGGTTACACAGTGCAACAGCGCTCTCAAACAGGCCTGCCTGCATGCTAATATGGAGAGTAATACATCATGTGGGACAAGCCATGTGACACTTCATGGGCTCATATGCATCCAACCAGTGGCCATAAGGGAGATAAATCAAGACCAGTGATGCGTGTGCTCTCTCTCTCTCTCTCTCTCTCTCTCTCTCTCTCTCTCTCTCTCTCTCTCTCTCTCTCTCTCTCTCTGCCTCTTTCTCTCTTACTCTCACTGACTCTCACTGTATCCTCATATTAATTAGGTCTCCTGCTTTTCATATCAAACAAATTAATCTGAACTTGAACAGTACTTGCATAATTAAATGCAGTGCAGTGTTAGATCACATTAGTCCTTCTTTGACTTGATAATGATGAATATTAACACTCCATGTCCCATTTAACGCACATTTTGCTGTAGATAATAGCTTAAAGATTTTGCCTCATTATCCTGATGTAGACCTCATTGTCTCTTAGCTCACACTCGAGTGGGCCACAAAAAATGCTATTCTTCACTTATTTGTATAATCAGTGGTTTTTTTTTCCCCCTAGCAGGTTGCATAATAGCGGCCCTTTTACGTGTGTTTTATCATTCTTGGAGATTCATGCTTGTGAGACAGTCAGACATGGTGGCACCAACCTATGCCATCTTTATGTGTTTATGAGGTGCAGAGGAGAGGGGAGATAGTGTGACATCTTTCTTAACACTGAGGGAGGATAATAGAATCATCATAACGGTGCCAGATAAGGTTAACCAAACAGGTTGGTCTCGTGGGAAAGCCAATTTGCTGTAATCTATGAAAGAGGCCTACTACTGAATGAGTGGATTAAAGGTGACAGAGAATGGATGGAGGGAGTATTGTATTACCATTGTCTGAACAGAACGTATTGTAATGTTGACTTATCAAAAATAAGAAGGTATGCAATTTTGTAAGCCCTTTACAACCTCAGGATGGAAATGGTCAGTTTTGGCTAACAGTGTCGTTTTGCAACCATTATGGTCAATGATGGGTGAATACTGATCAAGTTCAAAAATTCACAATATAAACTTATCAAAAATCCTTCATATTAGCGTATGAGATTTTGACTATGGTCTGCATAAAGGGGGTGCCCCCCTCTCCCCCTTGCAAAAATAGAACACAGATCTTCACACACATTTCCACCTCTCTTTCCGCTTTTGCCCTCTCTGCTATTAGTTGTTACAGTCACAGTAGAGGTCTGTTCAAATTTGCCCATTTTAAGTGTCTATTTGTAATTTCAAAATGGAAGGAGGACACAACCGTATCTCGGGTATATGACAGCTCTGTGGGAATGCACAATATCTCTGATTCAACAAAGCCAAACAAAAATGATTCCCTACTCTTCAGCCCCTTCAAACACAAGGCATGTCTAACTGTTGGAAAAGGTCCCCACAATTTGACAGTGCTGCACCATGGACCATGATATGAAAGTGACACACCACACTATGTGGGTCTGAAAACGTCAGCAGGTCTGTCATTTGACGTAAAGAAGATGCTGAGGGGTGTTACTAACAAGCCATGTAAAAACATTCTACTCTAAGCCTTTTAACAAAATGAGACAGCGAAATGCATCTTTTTATGTTTGCAAAAAAAGTTCCCACTTTGCTGCCAGACTGTGCTTTTAGCAGCTTCCTACCTGCATGGGGTTTGGGTGCCCCTGGAGAGAGAGAGAGAGAGAGAGAGAGAGAGAGAGAGAGAGAGAGAGAGGGCTGTGGACGAAACAATAAGCCCCTCCAGACACCAAAATCACAGCAGCTCTTTGTTCTGGCCTTTACAGGTTAATTAGCACAGCCTCCCCAAGTCCTCTCTCTCTCTCACATCTCTCCAAATGGCCACATGCCAGACAAGCTGTGTCTGCACAGAGGTGTCCCATGCCAGAACACTGTTTGGTACCAACACTATTTTTTGTCCTCCTGTCTGTCTGTCTGTTTGACTGACTGTGTGACTGGCTGTGTGTTATCTTAATTGCATTCCTCCTGTCATAGTGGGTGCTTTGCAATAAAGACTGTGGTTTGCCAGATCAGCTAACCATGTATTCCCAATTTAGCTTTCACAACTTCATTGGTTGTTCCATTCAAATCTTCAGATTTTTATAATGACTTTGGTTTTATCATATTTTAGTACTTTCAACCATATTAATCTTATTCCGTAATTTAAATTAGCTTGTAAATATAAGTACGATGTCTCAATGAATATGAAATGGCCTGAAATGTCTAAAAATGTCCCATTTATCCAGATATAATAGGACTAAGTGTCACTATAAACAAATACAGAGCAGAGAATGGAGGTGTTTTTGTATTAGTAGCCATCACAGGCCAGAGGTTTTGGTCCTCCTTTGTTCTTGCTGGTTTGATGCTGTTGATTGACCTGGTTGCACTGGTTTACATGGAAACGTAGAAGTGGGGCCCTTTATGCTGTGTGTGTGTGTGTGTGTGTGTGTGTGTGTGTGTGTGTGTGTGTGTGTGTGTGTGTGTGTGTGTGTGTGTGGAGGGGTGTGTGGTGGCCTGTGCAGTCCTGAGGGGGTGAGCCTTGAGCCTGCAGCAGATGGAGCTGGCCGCTCTACTGGTGGGGAGAACAGAGAGAGAGAGGCACCGTGGTGCACACAGACTCTCAGCTCTCTGAGCTTTCGGGCTTTGGCTGCTCTTATCTGCTGTTCCTTTTGATGTGGCGCGCGTCAGGGAAGAGATAATACCTGAAGGTCACTCTCTGGGAAAGCACACTTGTGTCATGATAAGATAGCTTGGCACATGCCCAGTCTTTCTGGAGTTTTACTATGCAAACTTCCTCTATGCAAAAATTCAGGCAAGAAAGTAGTGAGTGAGACAAGTTGCTGTCAATCAATGATGAAAGTCAGAAAATATAAATAGAACAGATGTTAATTGCTCTATTTAGTTTAATTGTGTCATTGAGACTGAGAAATACAACCCTGTGATAAAAATATTGTTCTGTAAATGGCTTCGAAAGCAGATATGTTAATTTTAATAAGGGCTAATCATTCCTGGAAGCAGATTTGGACTGAATCCTGAATCTCTTTTACAGGACGCACACACAGACACACACGCACGCACGCACGCACGCACGCATGCACGCACACACACACACACACACACACACACACACACACACACACACACACACACACACACACATGAAAGCTTTCTGTCTCCCACACTCCTATTTCATATGGCAGAAGTTTCTAAGAAGGAGCTTTTTAACTTTTACTAAGAAGCTTCATAATCTTAAAAAGAACAAATTAAGAACTGGGAGAAAGGAAATGACGCAGCCTTTTAGTCAAACTGAAGTTATAGCTGAATAAAAATGTTTTTGCAATGTGATATGATAAAACCAGTCTTTATTTCTGACACAGAAAAAAAAAAATCAACGATTAAGCATATTGTACCCTATTGCATGGTAATCATGCGCACATCATTTCAGACCTGATATAACTTTTACTATGAAATCATTTCTATTTGCTGGGTGTCCAAAACATCCCATTTTAAACCTTTTCTTTATGACTGAGAATTAAGAGTGATGTTGGGAGTTTTTACGAGGTTAGGCAGTGATAAACGACAATGTTACTATGGTGCTGTTTTTATGCAGCATTTTCTCACACCCATAATCTATAAATCTGCTGTCTGGATCTCCAAAGATCAGCAGAAAAATCCTCACTCAGCAGAGCAGCCCCCCTCCCACCTCCCCTTCTCCCAACCTGACCATCCCTTTTTCTTAGACTTTTTCTCACCTTCTGCTGTAAAGCTGGTTTGTAGGAATAGATAAGGGAGCAGTTAGATGGGGCCAACCAATTCACTCCTTATCTGTGTTGTCTACACTCACATCCTCTAACAAAGAGACATGTGTTTGCTGGTATGCCCAATAGTGTGGGAAAGTCATCGTAATGAAATACAATAGCTCAGCTAGCCCAGTGCCAATAGCTGTGTGAGTATATGAGGTAACTGACAAAACTTATCCTGTATGAAGCAAGTTTCTGCTGAAATGGTCTCTCGATACTCTTCAACAAAGTTTTCAAAAGCACTTTTCTTAATTTTGTTTTTTCTTTAACAGAAAAAAAGGAAATTCTTCCATTTTGGCAGTATCGCCTTGCAATAGCCTATACGTTTGTAAAATAATTGAAGATGTCTGTCACTTACTGCAGTGTCATTTGTGTGAATAGATTTGAATGTGCTTGAATGTAAAAAGAGAGGAGCTGTGCTTTGCCTGAAAAAAAAATGTAATATATTTTTTTCCCTGATAGGCCTATGTGTTCCATTTTGGTGTAATAAGACATCACAACAAAAGCAGATGGACGCAACTGACTGTTAAATGTGATCTGTAATGATATAATTTTTTCCCTTTTTTAGCTTGTGAATACACGGAAAATGTCCCATAAATGGACACAATGTGCCTGTCGGTCTGCATAGAAGATAACATTTACTGATTTGTTCCATCTGCATTGACTAGAATACTATTAAATGAAATTATGTATGGGCTCTATCATAATTAACTTTTCTGTTCCATTATAAAACATGAAATGATCACTACATAATGGAGGAAAAAAGTACGAAATCATAATTTTCTTTTCTGGCCTCTTTTTAGTGAGTCTGTGAGAGTTTTCTACAGCACATGCTACAGTAACTGTGCTACAATTACCATACTATTGTCTGTTTATACTCTATAGGCTACACCCTGACAGTCAATTTAATGTATTTCAGGAGGACATATGCAGTTGAGAGCCTTCAATAACATTATTTAATATGGTGACTTTTTTTTCTTTTTGTTAAAGATATTCCTCTGGTTGCAAGCACACAACATTCAATTTGAAAACAGGTTGGAAAAAAAAAAAAAAAACACTATTCGACAACTCATTTTGACTTCAACTTTTTTGAACAAATTCATTTCTTAAAAAAAAAAAAAAAAGCCCCCCCGCTTCAGCTTCATAGTGTGACCTTGTAAATTCTTAAAGTGAGAAATGAAATTGCAATTGATTTATTGACCCCTGGTCCATATTCATAAAGTTAGGAGCCACAGCTGCAGAGGCAGGGTTCGAGTTATGATTCCATCTTCGTGGGAGCCCATGAATTAATTGCGGGGGGGGGGGGTGTATGGGATGTTTTTTTTTTTTTTTTCGTTCTCCAGTCTGCGCAACTGCGCATGAGTTCGGTAAAGGCTTTGCGGACTTTTGAAAGTAATGGGAAGCAAGCACTGACCTTACAATGTGAGAAGTTGACAATGTCTCTCTCTATCTCTCTCTCCCGGACCTCTGGCTGAATGTTATGCATAACGATGAACTGGCACTTATTAATTTCGGTGAATATGCTACTTGCGCGAAATCCTCGATAAAGTTTACATCATGCGCAGCATGATCGGAATAGCCTGGTTAAAGCAATATCTAGGAGAGAGGTTGACCTAGGGAGAGCCGCGCATTATCTTACTATCTGGAGCTACAGTAGGCCTATGTTTGGCTTTATTGAAGTAGGCTGAAACCGAAATAAGCAAGCGGCCACATTTTCAGTGGCATTGTAACGGAGTGTGTCCGGCGGGTGGTAGACTCAAGGCATGGAAACGGAATAATGCAGACGTCTTTCTTTTATTTTATATTATGCCACCGGCGGGGTGCATAACATAACAAATTAACAAACAAACTAAACAAACAAAACACCGATCAAACTGAAAATAATCAGGGGCAAGGCCCACAAACTAGGCAATATAACATACCATCATTAGATCCTCTCGCGTCAGAGGCAAACCCCGACTGTTACGCACGGTAACTATCGGTCACAACCAAATCATGGTTTACAATCAATTAAGACATTGATTTGTGTTTGCAACCTATACATTGCAACTGCGCAAGCATACCGTGCCCCTTTATCATCAGAGAACATAATAACAGCATGCCAATAAGGCAATAACACAAAAAGAAAAGATGATCAAAAACACCCCTGTAACAAGCGCTTGGTGCGCTCGCAACTCCATAAAAAGGTTCCACCTCCCATAGCTCGGTTTGATCCCCGCTTATGATAACTTTATTTGTCAGTAAAATATTATACTATTGTATTGTCAGAGCCCCCACAGATGTTTGAGTTTGCTGCTTTCATGGGAGCCAGACCTCTCTCTATGGGAGCTCAGCTCCCACTGGCTCCCACCTAACTCGAACCCTGTGCAGAGGCTGTGATAATGATCTTAATATGGATTTGTGAAGGAGCGTAGCAGAGCCTCGGGAGGTTCTCCTCTGCAAACGTTCTTTCATCTTCTCTCCCTTGGACCAAGGCTGTTGGAGCATTCATTTTCGTCTTGCAGTTCTGCTGTACAAAATTTTATACACTGATGCAGGAGAGAAAGAGAAAGCCCTTGTCCCTGGTCTTTGAGACTGCTGAGTGCTGGTAGGTATCAGACTGACATAATTTGGTATAGACTTAATTTGCGAACTGGTAGCCAACACCATTGACATAACATTGACATGAATTGACATAACAAAACTTTGTTGCCCTCATCAGTATAGCATTGGCTGTCATTTCGCTGGTTTGATTCACCCTTGATAATCCTTTTGATTCATTTATAATATAAATGGTTTACCCAGAGATTGAATGTCTTGACGCAAGGTTGGAACTGTGTCTTGTTAATATTTTTCTTCTTTTTCGGACTGTGCTAGTAAGAAACAGTCTTGAACATGAAAACACATGTTTTGGAGGGGTAAAAATTCCTTTGTGACTTACAGATGCCAGTACACACCTTACATGTAAAAGGATCAAATCTCTCGCCCTATTAGCTGCCCTTCTGCAGGTGTTTGTGTATGAGGAGGTCCTGTTTTATACTCATTAAATCTTTTCTATCGTAAACCTTTACAAGGTGCATTTATGATGATTACAACAGGAGTAGGAGACTGAGATATTTCCCATGTTTATCTTTTGCTTAGTCTCTATGATGCCAAGCAAAAAAAAAAAAAATGCTCAACTAATCAGGGTCTCATCAAACATACTTTTTTTTGACTGACTGATCTAAAGTGTATTATTTCACACTTTGAGTGTGGGGAAAACTACACCGAATGTGCCAGAGTAGTGACCATAAATCCAGCACTATTGCTCTGTGAACGACTGCAAAAGCTCTGGCTAGAATTTACTGTGTTGGATGCCCTTCTTGCCTACGCACACAGTACGACTCTGGTCTTAATGATAAATCAAAGGAGACACGCCACCCCCTTTTTTTTTTTTATACATCCCGTCCGTGTGGTTACTGGACACTCCAGTGCCTCTGCTCTCGGCCCTGCACAACACACTCCTCTTGCTGTTTGATGGATTATGGGGGAAAGTGGAGCCACTGTGCTGTGCTTGCTGACAAACAGTTGCAAGAGCTGAATAGTGCGCCTTCCACTATGAGAAGGATACTTTACAGCTGGTGGGAGGATGGTGTTTTGTGCACCAGTGTGCTTGGGTTTGAGTGAAACTGTGTGTGTGTGTGTGTGTGTGTGTGTGTGTGTGTGTGTGTGTGTGTGTGTGTAAAAACAGCAGGATATGTTGTCTGATGGCACTCACGGCTCATCTATGGGTTTTCAGCGGAGAGTGCAAAATTCCTGTAGCCTGGTGCTATTCATGCATACTGATCTGCAACGCAGTCTGGTTACTTCCTTGTCATCTCCCACCTGAGGCAGAATCAACAGCCGTGTCGGACAGGTCTGCAACCAATCAGACCAATCTTTGCACCGTTATTTGAAACAAAACACATCCATCACGTTGGGCTAAAAACAAGCATCTTATTGGTCCTCTATCTCAGGCAAACAGGAAGATGTTGAGATAGGCCCAGTGGTCTTACTGACCTGCATAGCCCAGGCTGAAGCCCTCAGACGCACAGGCAGGTTGATAAATGCTTACACCTTACCAACCAACTTACAGTATATGGTATCATTTAGAGTAGCTGTGACCTGTTTCTGCTGATGTGTGTATGGTGGTCAGTTGAGATGGCAGGACGATTACTGATCTGATATGAGGCATGCCGGCTTTCCTTTCTACACATCTGCTCTTCTTACATGAGACACATTACCTTTGTTTGTGGTTTGTGTGTGTGTGTGTGTGTGTGTGTGTGTGTGTGTGTGTGTGTGTGTGTGTGTGTGTGTGTGTGTGTGTGTGTGTGTGTGTGTGTGTGCATGCATGCGTGTGTTTGTGGTCAATGGACATACTCAAAATCATACAATACAAACTTTTCAATATGAGCTTGTCTTCTGTTTTTCCAGGGCTTTGGATGTTGAAACAGCAACAGGTCATGGTGAGACGGTCTGAATTCTCCTGGCCGCTGCACAGTGAACATACTGCTCTACAGTCTGGGCTAGCTGATGAGGGATGTCCCTGCAGTGCAGCCAGGGAGGAACGAGGGGAGCAGGCAAAACATTTCCATATTACCTGGAGCCTGCTAGGTCCCCTGGGCTCAGTTACCGGGCCAGCAAAAAAAAAGGAGGCAGCATTATTAAACGGGCACCTCAGATGAGTGGTGCCACCAGATCAAATGCAGCCTATTGATTTTTTACCTCCACAGACTGGGGGAGCGGGTGAGGTGTGGGGCACCGAAATGATTTTGTATTGCTTTTTGTCTCGGTGCCTGGCTGTTCACTTTCTTCCACAGAGAAAGAATAGTCAGACCGATACTTCTAGATGATTTCATATAGGTGAACAGACAGTGGCAAAGCTGAAAAAGACTGTTACACTCAGATTGGTTCATGGACCGGAATGGATATATTTTGTCAAGCTTACTTTAAAGAAATCGTTTTATTAAACACATGCTGCCAATATATTTGAATCTCATTGTCACTAACAGAATGATTATGTGGGTGTCAATTGAAATGTATAGTGTTATGATAACATTAGAGGGCCCTACCATATTTCTCAGTGCCCTGGGTGTGGATCCCATTACGTCTTTAGTTGTGATGAATGGCAGACGGCCGCTGAGTTGAACAGGGCAGAGTGGAGGGTCAGGCCTGATTGACTGATGGATGAGCCAATTGATAGCAGATAAATTGGGTGTGAGCGCTGTGAGTCACACCATCGTATGAATTAAAGATCTATTTCAGATTCATTTGAAGTGAAATTGCCTGTGAATCACATGAGACATGGGCTTTGACAAGCGGCCCATGTAGACAGCAAGATTCATAGGGTTGCAAACTGGACTGGTCACTCAAACCACAAGGTCAGTCGTTGAATCATGACAAGGTATTATTTGTGGAGAAATGTGAGATTGACATGTTTAAATGCTGAGCTTGTGTCATCTGTTAAAATTCGTAAAAGAATCGCTAATGCTTTAATCAACAACTAATAGAACTTCAACCATAAATATTTCTTTATATCAAAGGCACTATGTGTCGTGTGTGTGTGTTTGTATATGTGTGTGTGTGTGTGTGTGTGTGTGTGTGTGTGTGTGTGTGTGTGTGCGTGTGTCTGAAAGAGACAGACATCAAAAGACTTGAAATCTCCTTGTACATTTTTGCAGCTGCCATAGGTATATGAACAGCCAGCCACACCTACACATCTGTCAGCGAGAGAAAGAAATGTCCATTGTTCCGACACAGAAAGGCCCCTTTGTCTTCTGTGGCTGGCAGAACCCTTTCACAGCCACTCCAACAGCACACGGACTAATTGTTCCTCTGAGTGGACTTTAACCTGAGCCTTTTGATGGACCCGTTTTGGCAGGCCCATGATCGCAGGCTCGGTGGTGGAGGGAGGGGAAAATGAGCTCTAAGTCAGATTTATTTCTAGTGATGAGAATCCATTCAGAGGGTCTCCCTCATCCATCAAGCTCACTAAACTCTCCAAGACTGACTCACATTCTAGCCAAAACAAAAAGGCTCTGTCTCGGAGTATTGGCAGGTCCTCATAGGTGCACTGGGGAAGCGGTGGCTAAAAATCATGTTAGCAGTTGTGGTGATGACAGAGTGAGAAATCCAGTTATGTTTGGGACCATGAAAAATGGCCAGGGTAAGATTTTTGATTTTTCACACTCTAAAGTAATCGAGTGAGACTAAAATTGTGTTTAGCTCCATTCTTTCATCACACTGTGTATAGCCTATGGTTAAATTAAGTTATTTTCACAACACAGTAAGGATGGAGATATCAGGTTTGTAATTTGTCATTATCCTACTGAAGTGTAGACAGGATTGAGCTCTGCATATGTATCTGTATATAGATAGCTGTGTATTGTATCCATGAGTGTTTGTGTATATGTACCTCTGCCAAGGCTTGCGCTGTGTTGACAGTTCTTTGGCAAGCGTAGCTACATTGTTGGTCCGCCGTTGCTCATCAGATGATATTAGCAGCAAATCTGTTTCCCTTGTGCATAGAGCAGGAAGAAAATAGATTTCTCTCAGACAGAGGTGGACCAATGGGCTTCACGACTGCAAACATCCATTCTTCATCATGCCAAGAAAAAAGTGAAGATGAGGCTAAATACAATCTATCTCCAGGCTATCATCTGAAACTCTGTTGATTTTTTTTTAAAACAGGATCTGTGTAAGGACATCAGCCAAAACACTCTCCTCAGCAATCTGGCCAATGGGTCATTAGAAATGTGATGACATGGTCCTTCTGTGGCCCATCACATTCTGCTGGCCTCAGTTTTAATTGCACACACACCACCACCAAACTGGGACTGGGAGTCTGGGATGGCAAAACATTTTCAGATAATTTTCATAACAACATCAGGAAATTAGATCAAGCCTCAACTAATACTGTGGATCTGGCTTTTCATTTCTCATTTGTGAAAATTTGATTTCCTATCATCTCACAAATTATGATAAAATGTCAAAATAATGATTTCCTTCCTTTTCTTCGAAAAAAATCCACAAGTATTTTTGTTCTCAATAAACATTAGCAAAAAGCTGAGAAGCACTAGTAAGCATTGACATGCCTGAGCTTTAGAAGACATTGACACATTCTAACTTTGAAATAGTTTGTGTGTATATGACTCTAAACAGAGACATTTTAAATGTGAGGTGCCCTATCCAAGTGAATAAACAACCCCATTGACCTATATACAGTACATTCAACAATTCTTATGAAGTCCTTTTCCAATATATATATATATATATATATTATATTTTTTTTTTTTTT
This sequence comes from Sardinella longiceps, assembly GCA_027497455.2. NCBI lineage: Eukaryota > Metazoa > Chordata > Actinopteri > Clupeiformes > Clupeidae > Sardinella > Sardinella longiceps. The sequence goes on along the minus strand of JAODXP020000004.1, from coordinate 12,068,384 downwards.
ACGGATGAGTGGAATTTTCATCAGCTGAAGTAAACTTCATCTCAGATGGCTGTGTTTTCATTAAGGAAGAAACCAATTGATTACAAAAATCACCCTATGGTTTAAAGGAGCTAAATTAACCATGTCTGTGAAATGGACTCGGAGGCTACACACTTTAAATTGTACAGTAAATCCTTGTCTGGCAGAAGAAATTGATTTTAATGGCGTGAATGAGGGAAGGTGTGTGTGTATTTGTGTGTTTGTGTGTGTGTGTGTGCGCGCGTGCGCATGTGTATGTGTGTGTGTGTGTTTGCACTCTAAGCACTGTGCTTGAGGCTTTGAAACAGACAGGAAATAAGATCATCCATCATAGCTGCTGACACCTTAGTACTGAGCCTTGTCTGCTGCCGTGTGTAAGTTACCTCCCCACAGAGCAAGTAATATTCAGCATTAGATTTGTATTGGTCCTCAATTTAGGCTGAGCCAAGGTAAAGTCAGCGGCTGATCTGAAGACCCCCATCCCATCTGCCTCTACATGCAGCTACTGGCAGGCTAGGCATGTCCAACAATGGCCTGGTTGTGGAACAATGACTCAAAGATGTCAACAGCTGTCCACTAATGATTGTTGGCCAATGAAATACTGTTGGGGAAACAACTCCGACGGTGGCCTGAATGTGGATCCAAAACAAGTAGCCTACACTGAGGATTTAGAACCTCTATGTTCTCATGTTATTGATGCGTATTCAGCACTGCTGCCAATGTGAGTTTGTAATTAAATTTCATTAAAAACCTGACCTCAGGGCTATATGAAATCTATAGATTTGAAGCCAGAACCAGTGAGGTAGTGAACTATGATGGATTTCCGTTAAGTTTCCTCTGCTGTCACACGCTGCTGATCACCGCCACCCTGAAACCCTAAATCACTCTGAGTTTCTAAAGCAGCGATGCACACAGAGCAGTGGATCTTCTTGACCTGAGAACAGAAGACCACATTTCGCTGTAATTACCAGAGGGACACTTTGGGGCAACAAACCATCAGTTTTCATTCGATAAAATCAACAACAAAACAAGGCCTCTGCAGGTGCAGTTCCTAAACTATCTTTAGTGGGTCATCATTTACTGCCAACCAAGCAAGTCTCAAACAATCCCTGGTCTCCAATTTCATCTGGGATGTCTGCTATTGGTCTAACTCTTTGCTCCAGCATCTATTCCAGACCATAGGAAACATTTCTTGTAGATTTCTCTGAAACAAACATCATTACTGACTGTGCATCTAGAAATGTCAATATTAGTCACATTCCAGATGAATGAAGACATTGGCGAGGAAATTGCTGTTTTGACTTCTGTTTGTTCTTTTGTTGACTTGCACCATCTTTATGACTTGCATCTCATCTTTTCTCTTTCTTTATTCTTCATTGCTACTATTTTTTTGATAAACTGAAAGAGGTGACAGTGTTACAACATTTATAAAGCCCTCTCAGGAAGCCATTTCTATGTTTGCATTCTGTAATTGACTATATTTTTAAGTATATGAAGACAGTAAGCCTTTATTTGACATCCATTTATTAATTCATTTATTGTCGCAAGGAGAGTGAGAAAGTAAGAAGCCTTCAATGTCAGTGCAATGTTTACACACCATGAGTTAAAGCTCATTCCTCCTCACATATCACTCTCCAGGATAAACAGGACTAAATCTGGAATTAATATAGGCCTAGCATGACTGCTCAGTGGTGCATCTATATAAAAGATCACAACTGCTATCCTCTGGAGAGAGACTGCCAAAAGTAATGGGATAAATACATATGGTGTAATGTAAGGTAGACCAAGAAAATAATCCTCCCCAGGGGCAAGCACCCAGAGAAACCAAAGTATGTCAGTCCACCACTCAGGAATCAGAAAGCTTTATTTCATATTAAGTGATGCAGAGAGGCAAAGTTGCACTGGCACACTCATTGAAACCCATTGTATGGCTCTTAACAGTAATTGTGGCAGATCTTTAAAACCCAGCAACCAAAATAATTTTCATTTTTAACGAGTTTGACCCGTATACATGATGAAAAAGAGCAAGCTTGGAGCTCAGCGCTGGTGGTGCTAGAGTTTCACTTTAAAACAGTATGTTCCCACAGCCCTACGTAATAGCACAGGCCCCACTATCTTTTAAAAGAGGCACACATACTCACACAAACATACACTCACATAAATGCAAACATTCGTCAACTGGTAAAAATAGGAAACTTCCGTGTTTTCCCTCATGACCCACCCCTAGCGTCTGACACCAGTCCACAGTGAAGTGTCTGGGAGGCACAGCCCACGTTCAATTAATCACAATATTAATTTCCATTCACTACTATTACATATATCAATCAGTTCAGGGTCAGTCTCTCCTAGAGCAAGTCAGGGTTAAGTGCCTTGCTTAAGGGCGTAATGGTGGCAGCCATGATTCTAACCCCCAATTTCCAGGCTGGTAGCATGCTAGCCAGGTTTATTAACCGCTGCTACCACCACTCCAAAGGGCAGTCTAAGCTCCGCAGTGACAGACCTCAAAAGTAATGCATACAACACATTTGTTCAACATCTATAATGCTGTTTGTGTAACGTAAAGACAAAACAAGGTTAATGTGATATCTAATCATCTGATTCTCACTCTTTCACATATACACAGTATACATATGGTATGTCAGTTTCTATCTTCTGCATTCTGTCTTCTCCACCAGTCCGAACTTTTTGTGTTTTGGATATACCATGTAGTGATGTTAGAGGTGACGTGTGTATGTGAGGGAGTGAGTGTTTCTCTATACATATGTGTGTGTGTGTGTGTGTGTGTGTGTGTGTGTGTGTGTGTGTGTGTGTGTGTGTGTGTGTGTGTGTGTGTGTGTGTGTGTGTGTGTGTTGGACAAACACTTCATTACCACTTCAAAGGGAGCTGTCCCATCTCTGATAAAGTTGTTTGTACTGGTCTTGTGCGTATGGTATGATCCATAAAGTGCTCTGTCTCTTGGAGAAGCGGACACAAAGCCCAGTGGTTCAGCGGGTGATGAATAACACATGAAAGGCCCGCCACAACTCAGACAGCATGTGTGCGTGCTTGTGGGGGCAGCGCCAAGGCTTTTTACTTTCACAGGTGACAGACATAAAAGACATGTACGGACATATTTGGAGAGAAAATGTACTATGTATGCTACATCTAAAACTACTATACAGAATGTCTGTGTTTGTGTCTGTGTGTGGGTGTGTTTGTGTCTGTGTGTGTGTGCTTATGTGTGTGTACGTTCAAGCTTATCCATAAATCTCTGGGCTATTGTCTGATACATTAGATATAATGCATATCAACACCATAAATCATTTGACCATAAACTGAATGAAGCTTGACTACATTATCCTCGGGATTTGAAAGGTGAACAGAACAGTTAGCTCTATACTACATGACTATCAAATTCAGCGGGTGATTATTAGCTAATTACAAATGCATATTTGCCCCAACTGGAGACAGGCAGAAAAAAATATGCAGAAATTTATCATAATGTCATAATCATATCATAATGTGCTTTCAATGTCACTGTGAAATTCAGAACTTTTAAACATATGGTTGAAGGTTCATTCCTAAAATGCAAATTATAAATAAATAAATAAATAAATAAATTGCAAATTTATTGAGTCTTCATCATCCTGTCACATTTCACAGGGCATGAGAAATGACTGGATGGGAAACCTTCTATCAAAACAGTCTCTTTTCCTACCTGCACACCTTCTGCTTGTGCACTTATCATTTAAATAAGCCTCTTAACACACAAAGCACAACTAGCAAGACAGTCAACTGTGAATGCAGTATTGTATGTCAGACGTGTAGAGGGTCTAAATATATAGCATGGTGAACATAGTGGTGAATATCAAACTGTGCAATGCAGTATAAAAGGATAACCTTAACAAAGTTTCAACCTCCAGTAGACAACATCTAAAGAAGATGTCCTTGATAAATGATGGCAGGGCTGTGTTCACTTCCCCATTAAGCACAGAGAGGTCTGCAAGGGGTCAATTAAGTATGATGATAGCAAGAGCATAACTGAAAATGTTCTTGCTAAGCAGAGATTCAAAAAGTTTTCAGTGCTGAATAATTGAATTTTAATTGACACCTTAAGATATTACTTGGCAGGGAAATGTTACAAGTTGTTCATTAAATACTGCTTGACAGCTCTGGCAGCATACTTGATAGACCATGACAAGTTTTATGGTTCATATCCTTGAAAGCATATGCACTGGATTTTTTTTTTTTTTTTTTTTTTTCACTGCACGTGTGATTTCAAGTAAAGACACAGGATAAAAAAATAAATAGCCTGTTTTGATTGATGCAGTAGTGTATTCCAGGAGGGTTAAGTGTTGAAATGCAGTAGGCCTGTGCAGCAGTGCCTAAGAGCAGGTCAGGAGCGAGCTCAGCTCTGAGGATGGATCTGTGTGGGGCCAGATACAGCGCAGCGTGTGCTCTCACCCAGCTCAACCTGCCTCATCATGAGCTGTCAATCACACAAACAACCAAACCCCTGACAGGTTATGAAGTGAGACCGTCTGTGACGGGAGGAGGGGAGAGAGAGAGAGAGACAGAGAGAGAGAGAGAGAGAGAGAGAGAGAGAGAGAGAGAGAGAGAGAGAGAGAGAGATGGATGGATGGACAGGAGGAAGCAGAGCAGTGGGAGGAAGGGGTTGAGGCACAAAACATCTGGAAGATAATTGCTGATTAATGCAAAGATGTGAGTCAATCTGTTTTTGTTTACCTCTGGTGTCACAGCTTGATGGAGTTTCACTGACACAACCCTTGTATTTGAGCATTCTGGCAGAGGCGACAGTGAAAGAGCAGAAGCTGAAATAACTAAGGCTGAGGGCAGGTTTGCTCTCACTGGAGTTTAATTGGGTTTGTGTTCCTGCATCATAATGCCTTCCTGCAGTCTCCTTGCCAGTGGAGCTGATCCCTTCATTTCCCAGAGTGCATTGCGCACCAGGTCTCGAGTGAGCTTCCCATCCCAGATTTGCTGTAGAATATTTATGCTGCTAGGAAACTAGAGTGAGACAGCCATGTTGGAGTAAGCCGAGATACAACCCCTTAGCCCTGAGCAAGGCTTGGACACACTTACACAAAGAAATTTAATTTAATACTCTAAGTAAAGTGAGATAAACACATAATTACTCATGGTGAAAAGTGGTTAGGCACCATTACCGACACTAAGTGGGATGTTTCCCTAGGATTTAAGAGGCAAATAAACTGTTTTGTGACATTATAAAGTTCACTATCCCACTTACATCACTATTGTCACATCCACACTTTTTGACACACATTGTCTCAAAGGGAACTTACCAGGATAAACTGTCATTACTAGTTCTAAATGGATACTTGCTATTCACCTTATTCTGCCCGCCCATTTTTGTCATTTTTTCTTCTGATATTGTCTTCTGATTGTCTTGAAACTTCCGTTAGCCACTTGCTTCTCATTCATTATTTGCTATTTTCATGAAATACCATGATAAAAAAAACGTGCAGCCGTGGAAACCGTGGAAATAATGTTTACTTATGAAAACGTGATTTTTTTTTATCTGCCGACACTGTTCTAACCTAATTGATTGATATAGTGAGCACAACTTCATAGTAAGACCGCTTATATCAGACCTTTAAAACACCAAATATCACAACGCTAAGCCAATGTGTTGCCAGACCGGATAGTCACAGACAATGGCAGCCCCGATATGATAATACGCGCGGAATAAGGTGAATAATCAAAAGCCAAGCAGTGATAAAAATAGAATATTCATCAGACTGGGTTGCAACCCACACACACACACACACACACACACACACATAGAGTATGTGTCCGTTCCTCCATGTAAACATACATGCAAACATGGATTTTGACACTTGTTGGCTTGTCAGAATTGTTTAGTTTAACAGACAAAAGAGCACCACAGAGCATGATCACAGACCTGGGAGAGCATCCAGGAAGTGGTTCATTACGCAGCATGCTATCCTGAGGAGGTAGGAGGAACTCTTGGTGTCCACATGCTTGTGTGGGTGGGTTCATCTTCCTACACAACTGGCTGCATGAAAGTGTGTGTGTGTGTGTGTGTGTGTGTGTGTGTGTGTGTGTGTGTGTGTGTGTGTGTAAATGAGAGAGAGTTAGAGATGTAATGTTTTTCAGTCAGGCTAAACCAACAGTACCTCTTATTCATCTCTCTATTAATGCAAGGAACGTCTGTCTGTGTGTCCAGTGACTGCAGTGCCAAATTTGGTAATGTTTGGATTAAAAATACTAAAGATATCAGTAAATTAAAGGAGAGTACCGAAGTGGATTCAAGCATAGCCCTGTTGAGAGAGCTCGCTAAATGCGCTAGTTAGCGAGTGGAACAAAATAATTTGGTACAGCACAGACCGAACGCCAACGCAGAAGCGAACAGGCACTTTACACTGAATCAATGGGACCTGACTGTTGGAAACCGAAAGTAAGATCTGATGTTACATTGACTCAATGTAAAGTGTTTCGCGTTGGTGTTAGGTCTGTGCTGTTCGAAAATCTTTAATTTCATGCGAAATATATTGCTTTTAGAAGGCTCGTGCAGCAGGACTATGCTTAAACTTACTCCGGTATATTGCTTTAAGCAGTTGCTTTTGCCGCTATAACTCTTGCCCCTTTGGGCTACACGGGTAATGCACTCGTTCTTCCAAATGCAGCCAGTGAAAATTACCTTCGGTGATTACCTTCAGGATTCAAAAAGCAAGCCCAATTTCTTCATTTTTCACCCACACTGTAGTGGACAATTATATCGTTTATATAATTATACTGATTTCCTAATCAGTACTTGGCCTTTCAGTCTGTTTTCTTTCTTTCTTTTTCATTGTATTCATTGTCAGCGAGTGCATTTGTTTACTTGAACAGGCATCTGGCAAAACATCCTTATGTCCACATCTGGAGTCTCCCCAAACTTATTTATTTATTTTCAATTTTAATAATTTTGCTGTTGTTTTTGTTGTTGAGTCTGTCTACACAACAGAATTTGGTCAGCTGGATATTTTCCTCTACAAATAATAATCCGGACTTGGAAGGTCCATTCAGGTCATGGTCAGTCCTCTCAGCAGCTCAATCACCTAGTAGTCCCATCATGTGATCAGCCAACGGGCAGTTGAGTCAGGTGACTGTGTCTGTTGATGTTCACAGAGGCTGCTGTATGTGTGCAGAGTGTCCACCTACTGTCACTCGAGCACCTTAGGCCCTCACTGGCCTCTCTCCTACCCACTTTCATCATGTGTGGATCCCTATGAGGCCATCATGAAGCACAGAGTCCCAAACACTTCATCAGTGAGCGCTCTGCTCTCCTCTGCCACATGTGCACGTGCACACATACACACACACACACCAGCCTACACAGACGGGCACACACACACACACACACCAGCCTACGCATGCAGGCACACACTGCAACATATAGAGATGTAGCACCCCCAACACATATTATATAGCATCCAACTCTTTCTCTCCACCTCTGTCTCTCATAAGAAGAGATGCAAATGCGACTGCGTCGAGTGGATCTGGTGTCTGTGGTGAGGAAAGGATTGCTGAGGCGTGGAGCTCCACTCACTGAGACAGATAATTGAGACTTCAGCATCTGCTTCTTCCCGATACAGAGAGAGAGAAGAGAGAGAGGAGAGGGAACAAGAGGGAAGTTTCACTGAGCAGACATCATCTGAGCTCACGCACTGGACGGCAGAAAAGGCCATTTGCAAAGAGGCCTCTGATGATTTTTATGTATGTTACTGGAACACATGTGCCTCTCTTACATGCTAGCGCTAATCCGGCCATGCAAATCCATGTAGAAAGCGCTCCTTTTGTGTGTAATCCCAACTGAGTTTTCATGGGATTAAGGGACAGGACTGGTTGAAGGGATCTGGTAAATTGAGCTTTTAGCTTGTCAGAGCTGGGGCCTAGACTGTCACCCTTGCATCATATTCACTTTCTGAATCAATGTCACTTTGACATCATGATCACAGCCACTCCTTAAAAACAAACCCATGGAGACAACAATAAGAAAGTCTCCAGGTTTATGGCAGCAATTGATGTAGTAATGCTGAGACTGAGCTCATCTGATGACTTAAACAAACATCACAACACCGTGGTTCATTATTTTCATAGATTCGAACAAGCGTGGAATGTCCTCCAGAAATCATTAATGTGATAGTTACTAAATGAAATGAAGCCACAGAGCTTGCTTTGGTTGTCTTGCATAATTTTAATTAAAGGGTTCTGGTTTGAAACGATTGGACAGCTCATCTAATCAGCTTCGCTTATTGGCCGGTAGTCTCTCTACCGATGTAAACCCGCCCATGAAGACCGTCCCCAGACCATGGATACGGATGAACATTCGTATTATGGGCGGGCTATGTCAGGCTAGTTCTTCTAGGCTCTTCTTCAAGGGAAAAAAAATAAAATAAAATAAATTCATTGCTTCATACTGTTCCCCTTTTCAAAACATAGGCTACTGAATTTACCAAACTCATTTTTTTGTTTGTTTGTTTTTTTTTGTAGCAGTTGCACTCAAAGTATCTTCCATTTTGTGCCACTTTAGTATGAGTGTTGAGAGGCACATTGTGGAGTGGATGAAGGACTGAGGCTTGGCTGGGCAGTAATTACTGAATGGAATGAAAATAGAGGCTCTCCAGTTTAAACACATGAAAATTGTTCGTCAGGGTCAATGACAGTTCTACCTCTCACTCCTCACAATATTGTTTGCCAGTGCATCACAACATCATTTAAAGATTTTCAGCTCTTGTGCAATGCTTTCTCTACTTTGTTTTTCCTCATTTTGTACATTATATCTTTACCTTTCTCATTTCCAAAAATCTGTCTAAATTAAACTGAACTTCTTGTTCTCAGTTGAATCAATATTTGTACAGTATTTTTGCAATTATGTGCTAGAAACATATTAGAAGAATTGTTCCATGGCCTGTTTTGTTTTGGATCCAACCCCTCCTCAACATCCCCTGGTGATCTCCCAGTCTGTGACCAAGGGAAAGAAATCCTTCTTGCTGAAAGTCCACCAGCATCTCTGTGGTCATGAGTCTTCAACCTTCCATTGTCTATTCCCATTCATCCCATCTCTACCTTCTCATTACCATTGCAGAAAACTTTCCTCTCTCTTTTGTTCTCTCCTCTCCTTAGCATCTGGCATTTCCGGGCCAATCCCCATCTCTCTCTCTCTCTCTCTCTCTCTCTCTCTCTCTGGCCCTGCATCATCACTCCGCCAGTAAGTCTGCAACTTACTCCACAATGATTCAATTACTCTCACATGATTAAATGGCCTTCTCTACTGCACAGGTCTATTTCCTGTGATCCCTATAAATGGACACTGATTTGGGCAGTAATTAGACCAGGAGTAGATTGTGTTTGGCAGCAGTAGCTCAGACCGTCAGGACCTCTCTATGATTACCTGCCTACAGCACTCTCCCAGGCACAAAGAACCTCACCCAAAGCCACAAACACAGCCCTCGACATTCTACTGCTTCACCGTGCATGGTCTGAATGTTATATAGAGATTTGTTGTAACACACATACTAATTAAAGGTTTATTTCAAGCAAGAACATCCTTTGTTTTCTTTGGAGGTTGCAGGTGTAGCCATGCCCTGGTGCAGTGGGTAAGATATCCCTACTGAATGTGTGCTGCAAACACAAACAAATAAGGCGTCCTCTGAAGGGTATGACTTGGTTTTTGTAACTTGCATTATCTGGAGGTAATTATAATATGGGCAGCCACTGCATGTGTCGTTTAAAATAGTTTTATGGAAAACAAGAGAGAGCAAGTGGCGAATAAAGAGGCAGAGGGAGAAAAATTAAAATTCTGAAAGCAGCAGCTGCTACTGCAGGAAGCTCTATCGGCCTGGCAGCCTTAGCTCTAGATTAACAAACACCAAAACCACATCCCCAGGAGAATACAAAGTAGAGTTTGGGAGAAATGCCCCAAGACTCTAAAAGATGGTGTTTGAGACTGGCTCATCCACTTTATGTTCCTTCTGATTTATTCATTGGTGTAATCATAGTTATATATTTTTCGATTATAGCTTTTTTTTCTCTTATTGTTTAATAACAAGTGCCTGATTGTGGTTGTTGTGGTCCGTGTAAAAAGATGCAATAGAGGGAGCACACACACTCTCCATTTAGCATGTAATGGTGGTCACCTCTCTCTCTAGTTTTTCCCCCTGTGGAGCTCTCACACTGCTACTGATATTGGACCACGGCCGCCAGCTTCTGTTTCAGGTTTGTTCAACTGCTGTTTCACTTCCATGCTGAGATCCCATACAAAATAGGAATACAAACCACGTTGTCCTGGCAGAAGCACACTTCCCTAGCAACAACAGAGGACCTCTCCTGCTTATCACCTAGAGGGAAACATGGAAGTTGGTCTGCGCCAGGTTGGAACCAAGAATCCAGTGCTGTCTGCAGAAGCTGATAAGGAGAAAGGAGTGAGTGTGTGTGTGTGTGTGTGTGTGTGTGTGTGTGTGTGTGTGGGTGTGTGTGTGTGTGTGGGTGAGTGTGAGTGTGTGTGTGTACATCTGGAGGATTGGGGGTTGGTGAGGAAAATGACATGGTTCTCCTGCAGCTGACGGCCCGAAAATCACAGGGCTCCACTGCTGCAAGGGAGGGGAGGTGGGTGGGAGGGAGGGAGGGAGGGGGAAGACGACGCTGCTAAGTGCTGCCGGGGCCGCTCCTGCCGCCTCTCTCGCACCGACCTGCCTGGAAGGCAAGAGAGTGAAGGCGCTAAAAGATTTACAGCATGTCAGTCTCGTGGCAGCTGGAATATGATTCTCATCTAGGAGTATTATAAATGGATGGGGCGAGGAGAGGGGCTGGAGTATAAAAATACACACGTTTTCAATTATTCAGCCTCACCCTCCACCCCCCCCCCCTGCCACCCTTTCCATCTCTCCCTCTCTGTGTCTCTATCTGTCTCTCTCCTTCTCTCTCTCTCCACCCGTCCTCCTTTCAGAGTGAATTAGGCATGACATTGCCTTAGGTGAGTTGTGTGATAAACACACTACACGGCATGTGAGATTTGTTGCATGTTTACTGAGGCACCTGGCCTTTAGAAACTTCCAGAACAGCAGTTTCCCAGCACTGCCTAACACCCCATGAGTCCTTTGAAAGGGTCCAACGCATGAAAAATATATATAAAAATAATGAATGAATAACCATAGGAAAGGGCTTTTTAAAAACCATCCTACCATGCCATATAGTTTCCCTAGTTGGCTAGTCCGAGTTTCTATCCTCTCTTCTTCAATAAGAGTGCTATCAAAAGCCAGAGGGTATTTTAATAAACTCCTTTAAATCAGGCATTCAATTATAGTTGGTATGTAAAAAGCCAGACTGTGGGTTGTAGTGATTTATGTTCAGGAATCTTTAAACTCAGTGTCCACTTTAACTTGGTGCGGCTTAAACTTGTGAGTCAATTTCATGGTGGTATACTGCCCCCTACAGATAGGGAGTGGTACAGTCTTGTGTTGAAAGAATTGAGTCTTCTCCATTTATCAGTAGATTCAGTCTTTGTAGCGATTTCACGGCAGTTGAAAGGTATGCTAGCGTTATTAAAATGTTCCCCTGCAGATTGCACATTGCCCAAAGGCCTGTGGGCCGTATGCTCAAGTAAGCCGGCGCAGGAGGGATAAAGGAAAATGAAAGAGAGAAAGAGCAGAGAATGAAAATGGTGCCAAGAGCGACAGAGCTTCACACTGTTGGCACCTACCTGTGAACACATTGGCTGAGGTGTTACTCGTGAGACCCCATGAGTGTGCTTGTGTGTGTGAGTGTGTGTGTGTGTGTGTGTGTGTGTGTGTGTGTGTGCGGGTTTCCAATGTAGCGTTGAGTTCCTGAGTGCTGCAGATGAAGAAATGGGCTGGCACGGTAGGTATCCATGCGTATTTGTTTGTGTGCGCACAAACACGTGTGTGGTTGTGTGTGTGTGTGTGTGTGTTTGTGTAACAGTGTAACTCTGCGTATGCACCTGTGTGTGTGGGTGTGTTTCCTTCACTCCCCCGTGGTGGCAACTCGGGCTTATTGGCTGGCGCCATGGTGTGCTCTCAGCGGAGCTCCTGCGCCTGGCAGCAGACTCTACCTCCCTCTCTCCCTCCTTCCTTCCCTCTCTCCCTCCTTCCGTCCCTCAGCGTCAGCATTGACTACACATGATGAGGAGAGGCAGCAGCTCAGGAGCTGCCAGTCAGTGTGTTTGGCAACTTCACATGACGGTGCTGCTGCTGCTGCTGTCTCCGTACGGCAGACACTATCCACAACTCTCTGAGTCACTCTGCAGGCAGCAAGGTTTAGAGAGAGAGAGAGAGAGAGAGAGAGAGAGAGAGAGAGGAGAGAGAGAGAGAAAGAGAGAGAGATTAGCCTAAAATACGGTAAGATGGAAAAAGGAAGAAGGAAGAGAAGAGACATTTTCTGAGAGATTTTTCTAAAAATGCCTGCCACTAAATGAGCAGTTTCGTTGCCGCACGGAGTTTATAATTACTGACGGCCCTGTGGTGGACCTAACTCCAAACCCCAAATGTAACTGACGACTATACAGAGCATGCAGCCGAGAGTGACTGCACAAGTAGCTTTCCTTCAAAAAGACTATCAGGGAACCAATGATAAATCATGTGATCATCAAAGCTTTGACTTTCTTTTGCTCACGTCTCATTCTACCTGCAACTGTGAGCTCCTGCAGAGTCGTGTGCCGCACCAAAGCACAGGAACTGACTGTATAGCTGTAACAGCGAGAGAGAGGAAGAGAGAGAGAACGACAGAGGGAGGGAGAAATAGAGAGAGAGAGAGAGAGAGAGAGAGAGAGAGAGAGAGAGAGTGAGAAAGATTGCGAGCAAGTGAAGTGCAAACCTCATTCTGCGCTTTCTAAATACCATGATACGTTCCTATGGAGCCCATCATGGTGTGAACGCTTCCCCCCTGCGTGCAGCGTTTCACTCCTATCCCACGGGAGAGAGAGGAATCATTGCTCCCCAGGGGAGTGCTAAGAAGCGCAAACTGAGATAGAGGCAAAAGCTGGATAACTCCACACACCCACCCAATACCCCCCTCCCCGCCCCCAACACACACACACACACACACACACACACACACACACACACACACACACACACACACACATACACACTAGGCCTACTCTGTAGCAAAATTCTGTTCCCTTCCACAAAGGTGTTGAGGGCAGATTTCACAGTTGTTTGTTGGCTCTGCTTTTTCTCCTATTCCCCACATGCTCCTGAGGAATGGCCTGAGACTCTAAATGACTTCACCCTGCAGTCGATTTTCGGATCTAGGGGCCTGTGAAGAGATGTAATTCCTCACCCTGCCCCGAACCGAGTAATACACTCCATCAGCCAAGGCACAAACCCCATTACCTGCCACGGAAGTGCTCTGTAGGAAATAAAAATGACTTCACTAAATACTTTGTCTATACCAAAGTAACGCTGAAGTAAAATATTCTTTCCACCATTTTGTGTAGCAACCACTCTTTGCTACTGCTCACTGTAATTTTTCATTTTGAATTACGGTAGTATTTTGGGGGAAAATTGATTCTAATCAACTCACAGTTGAAAAACAATATTCTGCCTTCAGTATACTGAGTACTAACTCTATTTCTTATGACAAAGTGATCAGTTTTAAGTGACAGCAAATCGCATCATCACATTTGCATGTGTATTTTTTAAATCTAAATTATGAGGATTTGTCAGGTACTCTGAGACTAAATAACTGTCTTGACCCGAGTTCAAATTTTGTTGACCTATAACTCCTGTTTATAGTTCACTTCACCAGGGATATTGGAACCCCACAGGAAATGACACAATCATCCCGTTTTAACTCGTACCACATCTTAGATTTGGTTACCGGGGAGTGGTCAGGAGTGTCACCGCACAGAGGAAGACATCAAAGGCTTCACCGGAGACTGTGCGTCTGCAACTCCAGTCTGTGTGTATGTCTGTGTCTGTGTGTGTGTGTGTGTGTGTGTGTGTGTGTGTGTGTGTGCAAAGGCAGTGGGTTAAAGTGCCGTGACATTGACAGAGCGCTGGAGTAACCGCACACCGCCGGGCCCCTGGGAGCACCTGCTCCTCCCTGTCACTCACTTTTCCCCAAATTGCCCTCCATTTCTGCCGCGCCAGTGACCTGACAGACACGGGCCCAGCCAGGCAGGAAGGCAGGCAGGCAGGAGAGGCCAGAAGGCCCACAGGCAGCTCCTCCATCATGGGAGCCCACTGAACTACCTGTCTTCTTTTCATTTCACTGCAATTCATTCAATTAATCATGCACTCACAAAGAGGTGCAATGTTGACAGTGTAATATTGAAGTTATTTATTTATTTTTTCTTTATTTAACGGTCAGGAGTGAGATTTCTGAAAATCTGTTATGAAATCAGTTTTTTTTCCCCTGGCAGGCATAAAATGTCTATACTGTCAGTTTTACTTAAGTTACATCTTTTAATACTTTTCTTTAAATAAAAAAAGCTTTTCTTTGCCACGTGAATCTCTTATAACAATTAGCTGTGCTCCCAGACCATAATTAATATGATTAGCATTCAGTCTTTTCTCTTGTTGATTTATCCACATTGCCTTGAAATAATACCTTAAGTAAGTTATAATTATTGTCAGCATGTGATAGCACTTTCCTACTTAGATGTATTTAGACCTTTGGAATCAAGAGACAAAATGGCTTTGATTTGAGAGAATGAGTGTAATAAGGTCTTGTTTTGTATGCGTTGCTTAGGAATGACCTTTCCATACAGTTTTGGTGCCAGCAGTGCTGATATACCCGTGGGCCCGTATGAAACAGCTAAGATTTGTGTTGGAGCTCACATTGCAATGCTAAATGTGACGGTGGTCTGACTGCGCGTCTGCATCTTCTCTGAAAGCTGTTTACCTACTGTATGCCAAATGTGGAAAAAGTGATATAACTGAACATATCAGACATGACTGATGGCTATCGCTTGAAGCTTCTCCAATACATTGTCTGCTGTTCCTGAAATTCATCTCACCTCCCCAGCTTCCACATCCTAGGCGCTACTAAGCCTGTGATTGGTTGAGCATCTTTGAAAAGAGGATGCAATTTCTTCCTCTGAGGAGCCCTTGTCTTGATTAGTTTTCAGCCTGCTTCATTCCAGTTCAAAAGAGACACACCTCAGATCAATTTCAGATGCCTTTCATCCCACTCTAGACGCTTCTTTGTCAGCAGGTTCTGTGGCATGAGCTGTACTCTGTCGAGACTCTGTTTCTTTCTCTGACAGCCACTATGTGCTCCGCATAATGCTACACCTCTTCAGTTTTGGGACCTGCGAGAGGCAGAGAGGTGTGAAGTAGATCCCACTTTCCGCTTCAGTCCATTCCACACTAACACTTATTTTCCTCTCAACACCTCTAAATATTGTTGACTAAAAACTGTTAAAAACACATAAACATATACCTTTTGAGCATGTGTTTCTTGTATGTTGTTTTGGTTTGTTTTGCAGCAAAACTGAAAATGCCTATTTATGTATTATTGTAAGATCTATTTTTGATTTTATTTTTTTTGTCTTAGTCTGCCATCCGCCTCTCTTGGGATGATCGTTTTGCAGGCCGTAGCGGTGGCAGTGAAGGATGATAAATTTTCTTCACGGTTGAGCAGCAACTAATGGAGTGTCAGTAGCTGAAGCATTGGAGAAAAAGCCTTTTAACAAGGACAAGAAGAGGAAGATGCAGAAGACATCAGAGGGTTGAGACTCATTGGCTGCAAGCTTGCCACTCGTTTGGCTTGAACTCCGCTGAGGATGAGAGGAGGCATTTTTCATTCTAGTGGCAAAACGCTTCTCTTTGAATCATGGCACCTCACGCTTAACGCTTTCATCCTTCGCCACTCTTTAATAGATCAGGCGTGATGTGATAACTGCGTCCTTGATTGGGCTGGAAGGGCCACTCTGTTATAACAAACGATACTGGGTGTCAACGTGTGCATTTTACAAAGGGTTAATCCATCATGCCTTTGTTCTACCTTAATTATACTCTAGCATGTGAACAAAACAATCTCTCATCAACTTTATCAATAGGTCACGTGTTGTCGCTGCTTCACACGTATCCACGGAACGCCGAGCCTGGCTCTGGCTATCAGCGTCTGGTAGCATTTACTCGAAAGGGCAGCAGGCCCAATCCACACGCCTCTGTCTCATTTGTTTTACTTGCCGGCAGTGTCAGCCAGTGATTTATGGCTTTTCATCGCTGACTTCCTGATTAGAGTCCTTCACAACATAATGGGCGTCCATTAGCACGGGCACTCTCTCTGGCCGCCCTGCACCTCTGCGTGGAGGTGTGTGTGTGTGTGTGTCGGAGTGGAGTTTAGCCGGGGTGAGCTCACTCAGAAGAAAATGGCAGCAGAGTCAATGGGGAGGCAGTCAGCCGGTAGTGAGACCCAGCACCTGAGAAGTGAGGAGGTAATGGTGCATAACTTTACCTCAGCAGATGTTAAGTGGTAATTGTGGTGGTGGTGTGTGTGTGTGTGTGTGTGTGTGTGTGTGTGTGTGTATGTGTATGTGTGTGTGTGTGTGTGTGTGTGTATGGTGTGTATGTGTGTGTGGGGTGTGTGTGTGTGTGTGTGTGTCTGTGTGTGTGTGTATATGTGTGTGTGTGTGTGTGTGTGTGTGTGTGTGTGTGTGTGTGTGTGTGTGTGTGTGTGTGTGTGTGTGTGTGTGCATGAAAAATTGCACTTTTTCTACCCGGCCCTCATGCTGTTTCCTTCCAAATCACACACAAATACAAACACGCTCACAGACTCAAGAAAGTATGTATTTGTGTACATCTGTGAAAACACATGGTTGCTATTAGATCAATCTGCATTAGTGTTCATTAGTGTTTTTTTTTTTTTTTTTTTTTTTAACCAAATGAGTTTTGTTAAAGGAATGGTAAGGGTTGGAACCATGGCCATGTCCTGAGTTTGACTATGGCATTACACACACACACACACACACACACACACACAAAGAAAGAAATACATACAAAATACATTTGCAAACTAGAGAAGCCCTCAAAGAGCACAGACCTCCGCCAAGACAATGTGGTCACAGATGATGTTCTGGATCACCGATCACCACCAAAATCGAATCAGTTCTTACTTGTCCCAATTACGTTGTCCAAAAATTTCATCCAAATCCATGCATTACTTTTCGAGTTATCTTGTACACAGACAGACAGACAGACAGACAGACGGACAGATACACACACCGACACACACACACACTTAAAACAATGAGTCTGCTGCACACACCACCCCCTAACCAAACACACCATACTCTTACACATACACACACACACACGCACACACATACGCAAAACATTTACAGCTCACACATCTATCTGTGTTCCACCACCCCCTCCATACACCCTCTTTCACTCAGGCACACATTCATACAGACAGAATCCTTCTCTCTCTCTCTCTCTCTCTCTCTCTCTCTCACACACACACACACACACACACACACACACACACACACACACACACACACACACACACACCATATCCAAATGCAAGGCTGTAATTTACAGTAATTTGTTGGTCAGGGACAGCAGACACTGTGTCTGGGGAGACGAAAGCCAGACTCCCTCCTGTCCGCCAGCTGAGCCAGCAGACTGCCTGCCTGCTTCCCTCACGCCTCCTGCCAGCCTGTCACGGCTGACTCTGCCCCCTTCCTCCCTCCTTCTCTCCCCTCCTTCCTCCTCTCTCCTCCCTTCCTTTCCCCTCTTACCCTCACAGGGGCACACCCTGTGGCCTGCGGACCACCAACAGGAACCTGAACCAGTTTACACAAACACAGAAGCATCGTCTCGTGAGCTGTTCTCATATCCACTCAAATATCAGCCTTGCTCATGATGCAGCCGCAGTAGGGGATTCGGCCGTCTGGTCCAAGAACCTTGGCAATAGCAGCCAAGGTAACTGAGAATCTTTGCTGACCGTGTGTGTTGTTGTTGGGTCAGTACACTGACAGGCCTGGATCTGCTGACAGACCCTGATGTTTAGCTTTCCTGGGACTTTGGGGTCGATGGTCTGTTTTGTTTTTCAGTGCCAGAGAGTCTTTTTTGGGAAATGTAAACCATGACTGTGCAGAGATTTGAAGGACGAGGAGACTTTTTTGTTTGTGTTGATCCTTTGGTTCTGGTTTCTTCTAGCTGGGCTATACTTATAGAGCAGGATGTGGGACATTTTTCTAATTCCACACTGACATTTTGTTGTTGTTATTATGGCTGTTCATTAACAAATCATATGGTTTGATAGTGTGTTTTGGAAAATGTTTCATCTTACAAACCGCATTTTGGTCACTTAAGCAGCTCATATAGCCTTTGTTGTCTGTTTTTCTGCTCAGTTTTGACCTTAGTTACTCCTAATGATGCCCATTCCTTTTAATAGATCATACATTTCCATCATAGACGGTGGATTTCACAATTATTCTCATGCTTTCTCTAAAAGCAATAGTGATGGAGAAGTTGGGCTTGGTGATAAGGAACTGCTCACATAGCCTACTTAACTGTGTACTAACCAGTGTACTAGCCTTTTACAGTCGGACACTGATATAATTTAGCAAACTTGTAGACTCCCCAAATCCACTATGCCTATAGGCCTACCACACTGCAACATTGGAAATATGTGTGAACAAAACCGAGGAGCAGAAGAAAAAAAAAAAAAAAAAATCAGCATTTCATAGGTGATGACTGTCGGCCTACCTGGTGTCATAAGATGGATGACTCCATAAAACTTGAACTCCAATTCTTTTTTTCTTTTTCTTTTCTTTTTTTTTTGAAAAACAGGCCATTCTCCTACTAGCCTACAACAACTTACCAATAGGCCTTGGCCTCACCAGACCAAGAAATAGCGTCCTCACTTAGGTGTTTCTCCGGATTTCTGACACTTGCTTCACACAATTAGCTATTGAAAAAAAGGTTATGGTAAATGTCAAACCAACTCCTTTAGTCGTAAATGTTAGGTCTATAGCCTATTATCAATGATCAGACAGCAAATATGCAAATATTCTCATCTTTTTTTGTCTACCTTTTCTTCCCTTTCTGCAAAATGCACAACATAGGCTAAGCCTATTAAAGAAGAAATCTGGTGTGATAAGGATACTGTATATTGCAACATCATAAAACAATTCTAATGTTTGCTGCAGAATTTTGATTCGTTTGCACAGGCTGGAGCAGACCCCTTGCTAGTTGTAACTTCGGGGGCACCAAGCTGGGTGGTAAGTATCTACAGAGTTAAGTTTTCAATGCCTGGTTTTAAATGTTGGAACTGCCACTATCAACTAACAAAGTGTGGGGATACTTTGTGCCTTTCTTAGGGGTTAAAACAGTGACTTGGCCACTCTAGTCCGGTGCCCCCGGAAGCTACAACTAGCAAGCAGTCTTCTCCGGCCTGCATGAATGAATCAAAATTCTCCTCCGCAGCAAACGTTCAAACTGTTTATTGCAATATATAGCCTACTTTCTGTCCTT
This sequence comes from Sardinella longiceps, assembly GCA_027497455.2. Taxonomy (NCBI): domain Eukaryota; kingdom Metazoa; phylum Chordata; class Actinopteri; order Clupeiformes; family Clupeidae; genus Sardinella; species Sardinella longiceps. Next base: position 12,048,887 of record JAODXP020000004.1, on the reverse strand, counting down.
ATCATACCTGACTTCTCATGTAATCTGTAAAATAGTCTGTCTGTCTAATATTCATGCAATAAATTGCATGTTTTTCATGAAAACGGCTAAAAAAAACCTTGAAAACTTACTGGTAGTCTACGAGGTACTGGTTATGTGTTAAGTAGGCTTTTTCTGCTGCAATGCTGCATACTGGGCACTGGGGGCAGTTGTGCATAGGCCTCTATCATGGGCCTCTATCAATTGAGCAAGTGGAGTACCAGCAGCTAATTTAATTTTGCAGAGGCAGTGTTGTAGTGTGCTGCCTGTGTACTGTGGCAACATAGACTATGTACCACACACTATGCCATTTCAGAAACAGCACATGGTTATAAGAAGGTTTTATCTGGATTTGTTTTTGTTGAACCAGAACCCTTATTAAAATTTCTCTGGATGAACTTTTATTTCTTTTGACATACCGGAAGTAGAATGATTTGACCCGGTATGTTTTTATTGGAGCTCTAGGCGAAAAGTAGCCACACATACCCGACAGTAGAAATGGCAGCGTATTCCAATGTAAAGTCAACAAAACTTGTTTTAAAGGGTCTAAAGGATAAAAGGTAAGTTCAGAAGCTATGTGTTATAACGCTAAGACATATATTTCTGGTCTGTGCGAAATAAACAAGTCTCGGCAAGTAACGTTACTCGGCAATGCTAGTTTGTTAACGTTAGCGCGCTCTGGTCATATTTTTGTTTGTTTGCTTGTCGTTGCTGTACGTAACGTTATCTTAAATAATGAGAATATCACGCTAACAATTTTTGTTAATTGCAGACATCAGATAGCAAAGTATTAAGTTATGCAAACATGCTGGTATCCCTTCCTCGTAGGTCTCGTTAACGTTACGTTATATCCGACTGCATGCGTGTTACGTTGCTCTTGTGTTGCATTGTCAGATTACT
>JAODXP020000004.1:12023622-12047869 GCA_027497455.2 Sardinella longiceps | reverse complement strand
AATAGCCTACATAAGTTTTCTTCACATTGATTTTCCAGCAAAAAGAAGAAGCACAAAGATAAAAAGCGGAAAAGAGATGATGATGCCGAGAAGCCAGATGTTGTTGGCAAGTACAATCTTCGTCATTGTACAGCTAGCCTAAATATTCAAGATGGTTATAGCCTACAAGCTGGTGTAATGTGTAACGTTAACTTAGCCTACTGTTTCTTCATTACCGGTATTTCTTTTCTGTATGGCAGAAATTATATTATTTATGAGCACTGTTTTAAGCCTAAATTGTTAAAATAGCCAATTTACACTTTTAGAAACTGTTCAACTGCTGTGTGCTTAAATCACCTGTTCACAAGATAAGGTGGGTGGTGTCCCACAACATTGGTAGCTGAGGGCGAAAATAAAGAGGCAAGTTGGCAGCCACCTTGCAGCTGAGGACAATGAAAAATGATTAATTTACTAATTAGTGGTGGCCTGTCAAAGGCTACAAGGGACTTCCTCAATGTGTTTGCTGCAGGTGTCTAGTTACCTGGTGCACAACCCCATGAGAAACCCCCTGTTCTGAACATTAGAGCTAAAAAAGTTAGTTGGTAAAAGACATAATGTGACCCCTTTAAATGATGTAACGCTACTCTGAAAGCATCAGATTTTTTGTGAGTGCATTCACTGCTGTGAATTACCATTGTATAATGGGTAGGCTAACGTTAATACTTACAGTGCTTTTCAATGTTCTTGATGGACAGTTAGTGCCTAGGTCTAGTTAGCTAGGATTGAATTGATTGATCAATTAATCAGGTAGTTTTCTTATTGTGCAGACTTCACATCTTAGGATGTCATTGTGAGTTAAACACTGGTCAGAATTTTTTAGAGACCTATTGACTAAGCTAATTGACTGTAGATGAATTGATTAAAAACATGAAGTAATTTACTTGGGACACATTCATAGTCAACACAAGTACACAGATGTTGCTATGGTCGTAAGGTCATTAGTACAAGCAGAGCTCGTTTGACTCCCATGTTATCAGAGCCGTCAGTGTGTTGCATCAGAAAAGATTCTTGCATTCACGCTTGTGTTGGCTAGGACTCGGCCCTTCGGTCAAGAACCTTGCAGTGAGACATTACAGATCTCTCTTCTTTTTAGGAGGATGGTGGGCTGTCCATAACATTGGGGAGATAACCGGCACAGTTGCCATAGAAATGGAGAACAATGCATATGTGCATGCCCTGGACACTGGACTTTTCACTCTAGGAGCACCACACACTGGAGGTAAACATGACTCATGCTTCCTGCATGAATATTCCTTGAGAATGACCTCCGCTTCTCTAATTGAACTTCAGCCGATCCTGAAGTGACTCAGGTGAAGTGATGAAGCTTCTTGCAGTGCTATGAGCTTTTTCTAGTTTTGCCTTGTAAAGTCAACCATTGAAGTACATTTGTTCTTTGTGGCAAATAGGCTAAGTGGTGTCATTAGCTCTTCATTGCATGCTTTTTGCCTCTCTGTTGCTCTTTCCTACCCTTACTAAATTCTTTTCATCACTCTTGCACTGTATGTCATCTATCATGACACAATTGTTGTGGTTTAATGTGGTCGGTCAGGCCAAATTCTTACCTCTTTTTCAAGGCTTCTACAGTCATATAAAGCATTAGCCTTTGCTCTAAACCCCCATTGTTTCTTCCCCATTGCTTTCTGCCTGTTGTGTGCAGTTGTGCGTGTGGCACATCACACAACCGTCTCACCTCTGCCGCCCCCAGAAATCAATTTGCAATCACCAGCGCAGGGGTTAGCTTCTAGCGCTAATGGAGAGCGACCAGCTGAAACCATTAGGCTGCTCCTGCTGCGCCCCTTTCCACTGCCTTCCAAGTGGGCCACTTTCTGCAGTGCCGAGTAATGCATTAGGATTCACTACAGAGACCTGACACATACAGTGCATGCAACAAACTCTCTTTGTTTTCTGCCAAGATATATTGAGCTCTGTAGTGTAGAGTATGTGTCATGTATGTTTTTATAGCCCATAGCTCATGTGTTGTAGACGTAGTAAGTGTTTGATGGTAAACTAGCTTGCAATATATGTGTAAAACACGAAGAAATCTCTGACTGTTTAGCCCTCAAACATGCATTCTCTTTTGCTATTTTGCTATTTGTCATTCACACATGTTGAATCTAATTATGTCCATAATGGAATGGAATTATGGAAAGCAACATAGTTTGGTGGTGATGGTAATTGTTCAACTTTGCAGAGGATGAGGGACCTGACCCACCAGAGCAGTTTACAGCCATTAAGGTGTCTGAATCGAGGTAAGCACACATGTTTGCGCTTTCTACCCATAAACGGTTGTAATGTATTCATAAAAGTTCATAATGAAAAACATTATTATTAGTTTATATTTTACCATGACCGACTTCCCATTAGGCATAATATGTCTAATGGCCCCGCATTGTTTTTGTGATTCTGTAACTCTTCACTAACGCCATATGAATGTCTTATGAATACTGGGTTTGTAGAAAGTGTACATAGTGCCTGTTCATATGATCTTGTAAACTGAAGTTGTCTGTTTGAGTGAGCTGTCCATATGAAGAGAACAGAAAGGCACTGACTGTTCTGTGCAAGTGAACCTGCTGGGCTTGTGGGTTAATGACAAGGAACATTGGGCAAAAAGATGTTTTGAGGAGTATGTGTTCTCCAATAGCTTGCTGATGTTGATATCCTGTGCCCCTGTAGGATAGCTCTGAAGTCTGGATATGGAAAGTATCTGGGGGTGAACTCTGATGGTGTAGTGGTGGGTCGCTCAGACGCCATTGGCTCTCGGGAACAATGGGAGCCTGTGTTTCAGGACGTAAGTAGCTTTCATTTGTTTGACAGATATTATGTCTATACTACTTTCAAGTGTAATGTGAAGCATGTGTGAAGGTTTATTTTTGTTTACAGTATGTACCTGGCCATGAAAGAAGAACAAAAATTCTTGGGAGATGACATATTTTAACAGACATGAAATATGTAATGAAGAAAGACCAGGGCTTTGTGTCGAGATAGATAGATGCTTTATTGTCATAGTCAGCTATGCGTAAAACACAATGAAATTATTTCTTATTCCAATCAGAGAACTTTGGGGAAGGGACTATTTTTGGCTCTGACCATTGTTAATATTACCAGTGTCCAAGCTATAGATGACCTTAACAGCTCTCTCTTCATGGGTTAGATTACAACCCTGCTTTTGGCGGGGGAACGTTTGTGCTCCAGCCGAGTATCAGATTGTCTGTGCACAGCCAGAGCTCATGTGGGCTGAATGGTTCTATCCTGTAAAACAGAATGAGATTGGCCCCTGCCATGCTTGAATTGGTGTCTCTTCTCTCTCTTTCTCTCCAGGGAAAAATGGCTCTGATGGCAGCCAACAGCTGTTTTATCTCCTACAGTGAGAGTGGAGACATTGTAGCCCAGAGTAAGACCGCTGGCTCGGAGGAAATGGTCAAGGTGAGGCTATCTCTATTCCATCTATTCACAGACTCCACATTTTCTCCTACCTAGTGCTTCTCTGATTTTTTTTTAGTGCCATTTGCCAAACACATGCAATAGAGACTGATTCCTTGAAAATGTAGGCCACATCAAGATACTGATTATAGAGGAGTTGGATCAATAGATAGTGAACGGACTGTTGGAGGGAATTTGGCTTTAATGATAAATGAAAACATTAATTTTTGGAGGAGGAAGCCAACGCACACCAGTGTTGAGGTGCAGGTAGCGGATAGTCCTTCAATTGAGAGAGGGTACCGCACACTCTTGTCCAAATGTAATTGTAAATGTAAATGAAAACGTTAAAACAAGGGCAGTTAAGTAAGGAGTTATTCTGTAACCAGCCTCATCTGGCTTGTTACTTGCACCAAGCTATAGTTTTCTGTAGATGAAACAAACCCAACATTTTCTTAAAAAAATGGATTGAGAGATGTATTTTATCTCATTAGACTGAATGCCAAGGTTGCCTACTTGCATTCTTTTGCTCACACCTTATTTGCGCCTGGTTTGCCAAAAGCCCATTCATTTTCCCATAGGGAATTTCACCTTGGGAACCAAGGAGGTGTTAAATGCTAACACTAAAAATGACACGGTCCAATGCTAGTTTAGTTCCAGGATTCTTGCCAACTATACTGTGTTTGTCACAGCTACACAATCCACAAACCTCACAGCCCTCACAACTTAAAAACATACAGGTATGCTATAATTCTTGTTAGCAGACTAGCCTTGCTAATCAAGAGTGATATTTAGTCTGGAGACCACCTATTAATTTTCCTGCAGAGGAAACATGGTTTACAATTGTCCTTCTAAAGTCTATTGGGACACTATGCTGCTTTCTCAGGGTGAAATGAAATCAAGCACGCAAAGCAGCATGGGCACACCTAGATTAAGAATAAACATGAAACCTTTAGAATATTAGACACTTGTTGGTATGTGAGTGAGGTGGAATAGTACTTGTGGGAGAGTTCCGAGGGGGGGAATGGAGCTTCCATTGGCTGACATGGAGTCTTCTCTGCTCTCTCTGTGTCTGCCCTGTCTGTTAGATTCGCTCGTGCTCAGAGAGGGAAGTGAAGCGGAAAGATGACATCGCTGACGAAGACCGGGGCAACGTCAAGAGCTGTGAGCTCAACTACGTGTGAGTACCCCCACCCCCCAAATTCACTTGATGGGTGCTCTGGTCTCCACATGCCAGGCCAGATGTTTTCAGCTGTCTCCATCCTAAACTGTTTGAGCATCAGCATCACTAGTACACACTAATATGGTCCTCACATATAGCCGATGCTCACAGTCTGCTGCCTATAGAGTCAGTTTTTCTTCACTCCATATACTACTGCTGATTTAGCGTGTTTCTCACTTGCGCTTGTTTCACACTCTCTACGTCTGTCAATGGACAACGAAGAGAGTGTGAGGTACGGGGAGCCGGTCTGATTGGCTGACGGATCCGTTTCTGCCTGAAAAGTTGAACTCTTGACTTCTCGACGCAAGTAACTGAGCCAACGGAATGGACAGACCAGCTGTGCTTTTTTCGAGAGCGCTCCATTGTAATTCAATGAGATCCGTCAACATGCGTACAGTGTGAAACGGGTTAGATGTCCAGCTCCATGTATGATAACTTATCATACAGAATGGCCTGAACCTAGAATATGTTCAAAACCTCCATCATGGTTATTAATCAGAAGGATACATTCTGTAGGCTGCAAACAAAGGCTGCAAGAACCTCATCCCTTCACAGTCTGTTCCTGTCTGCAGTGTGTGTTCACCAGATAACAAACAGGTGTTCTATTTCTCTGAGGTCATGGGGTAGCTCAGTCTTACTCTGTCAGAGCCTTTGTTGATGGCTATGTGTGAGAAATGTCCTTGTGTTACTGACTAGTGTCACATGTCTGTTGGCTAGTTGAGTTGATTCTATTTCTACTCAATGCTGCTAGTGTGGGTTCCGTTGTCCATGTGTAGACGGTATGCTGATGCATTTTGAGTCTGATTGTCATGAGATGTTAAAGCTCTCTCTGTGCCCCTGCCTTCGAGCAGGCTTGTCTGTCAACACTTCACTTTTAAAAGGCAAGGTCAACACGCAGCTGTTGGGGAAGACTGCTGGATTCCGGGGAAAGCAGGGTGATGCTTTACGCGATGTGACATTTTACGGGGACCACGTCTGAATGTTGTTGGGTTTTTTTTGGGGGGGGGGGGGCCCTCACATTATTGTCGTTGTTGTCAACAGGACAGACGGGACAGCGTTTGAGTGGCCCAGGAGCTGTTTGTTTGTATGGTTTGCAAGGAGTGACAGGCGGTGTAATTGCTTTGCGCCAAGCCAGCCAGATGACTTAAAGTGTTGGGAAAATCAAACATTTCCCAGGGACACCTAAATCAATGCCCTCTGCGTCTCTGTGGCATTTGGGAAGGGAGTGCGGCGGCTGAAGTGAACGGCGTGGTGGCTTTGCCTGTCAAGGCGGTCACTCAGTTTGCCCCGGCTAAGTGCATTTTGACCTTTCAGCTCTCGGCCCACTATTAATGCACCTCAACACTGCACGGTAAACCTGCCCAGGACTGACAGTATTCTGACAGCTAACGGACAGAGTGACTTTCTTTCTGTTTGTCCTTCCCTTTCCTCCTCGATTCAGTATACAAGCCAAGGATCATGGAATAGGCTACTGTCCAAGATGGAGCAAAATAATACGTCTCACTGGAAGCAAAAGCAAATAGTTCTGGTCTGCAGAAATGCATTCAATCACAACAATTTACAACAACCTTTAATCAGCCTATGAGAGCTTGACTTTTGTCTGCATAAAGGGGGATTTACCCTCCTCTCCCTTGCAAAAAGAGAACAAGGAACTTAACAAACTTAACAAGGAACTTAAAGGAGAGTACCGGAGTGAATTCAAGCATAGCCCTATTGAAAGAGCTGGCTAAATGCGCTAGTTAGCGAGTGGAACAAAATAATTTGGTACAGCACAGACTGAACGCGAACGCAGAAGCGAACAGGCACTTTACACTGAATCAATGGGACCTGACTGTTGGAAACCGAAAGTAAGATCATGACGTTACATTGACTCAATGTAAAGTGTTTCGCGTTCACGTTAGGCCTGTGTTGTTCGAAAATCTTTCATTTCATGCGAAATATATTGTTGTTAGAAGGCTCGTGCAGCAGGACTATGCTTAAACTTACTCCAGTATATTGCTTTAATAAACTTAACAAGCTCTCGTTCCGCCTCAGCCCTCTCTGTACAATTTTGTATGCCTGTGATGAGGACCTTGACGACCATTGATCATTTTGGTATGTGTACATTTCAGGAAGAAATTTCAGAGTTTCCAGGATCGGAAGCTGAGAGTGAATGAAGAAGACAGCGGCAACCTGAAGAAAGCCAGAACTGATGGCAAGTTCCACGAGGCTCTGCTAGACAGGTAAGGAAATACATTTGAGATGGCACTTTGGGTTCATTTCTGTTCCAACTCATTAGGTTTTATTGAAAACATTTTGAAATGTTTCCTCTGAACTTTATTTAATCTTTCTTTGCAGGAGAAGCAAGATGAAAGCTGACCGCTATTGCAAATAGGAGGGGGGAAAGGAGAGGCCATAGGAGAATCAGAAATTTGTATAGCTGGAGACGTGTCAATGTTGTTCTTTTTTTATTTTTCTGAAAACTAAATGGTTTTGTTTTATTAAATGACTTGGACATTTTAGTTTGAAAAGACCTGTTTCATGCATAATGAACACCAAGAAATAATAGATCATCAAGGTGCTGAAGGAATGTTTTGGTCAGGATTCCGTGTGCTCTGTGAACTCTTCTGACATGGAAACCTTCTGATTGTCTTTCCTGCAGGCAAACGAGGTGAAAATCAGTGGCATTTAAATGGTCTATATACATGTGCCAGCCAGGTAGAATTATGATAGATTATGGAAAGACGCATGGATGAGTTTAGTGTGTTGCACAGGCCAGGGTAAGATATGAACTCCAATCTGAAATTGCATACTTCTATGCTTCATACTGCTTGTGGCATATGTACCATTGAGATCTTTTTGTATACTGAAAAAAATAGATTTTTTTAAAAATCCCCCTGCGACCTCTGTTTGCAATGGATGTGTCGTTGATAATTTAATTGTGTCCAATTTACATTTTAACCACCAGATGGCGTCAGTATGTTTTGGTGCACAGAGCCGTATATAGAGATATCTCTATATACGGCTCTGTTAGTGCAGACACTAAAGTTTTATTTTTTTCATGAGTTAGTAATTTTATATATATATTTTTCTAATATGACAAATTAAGTAGTTTGTGGGACTGATACATATTCGTCTGAATGGGTTTTTTAGGGCAATTCAGGCCAATCTAACCCTAGGTTGTTACAGAGGAGACCCAGAATTGATAGGACTTTGGAATGTGCTACTGGTGTCATAACACTAGGTTGCCACAAGGTGGTAGTATTGCTAAAGCATAAAACAAAGGCAATGTGCCCAGACTTGGATAGCAATATATTGCATTTGTACCAAACCAGCACAAACTGAGCCATACCACCTGACAGAAACAGGCTGTCTGACATTAAATTCATTACTGACAGACCTGAACTTTTAAGATTTATGGCAGCAACAGTGATCTTGACTTCCTGTACAGACCAACTCAGTCAAGGTCATTGAAGCAGCTAATCCATCAAAGTATTACAAAAATGACAAGAAAGCAGATGTTGGGTTTCAACCTGGTCATAATCACATTGTATTTATGGTCAGCATAGAGAAATACATTAGACGACAAAATGGAATGTCTGCCAGGACTGTGGACACCTGAGGCCCCTTCTAGCAATTGTGGCCTGAACCAAACTATCCAAACAGGGTTCCTCAGCAGAGGCACAGACATAAGTTACAGTTGCAGGGGTGAGTAAGGAGTTAAATACAACATAAGATTGCACAACACTTCAGAAAAGATAAGTGGCTTAAGAGAAGAAAACAAAGTTAAAACATAAAGCAATTGTCAGCTACATATTGAAAACAAAATGACACTGATTTGAAATTGATATGGGAGGCTCTCAATGTCATAGAGACCAGTGCATTTGATGTCTGCACCAATACTTTCATCATCTATTACCACATCACTAAGCCACCCTAAAATCAATCATCTTCAACGTCTGGTTGACCACAGATTTTTCTACCTTAATACTTCTTGACAAATACTACGCCAATGTTCCCATTTTTATTGAAATGTCTCTTAACAATGTCAGTCTATGACCACAGTGAGCCTAGATGATGGCTGTACTCGGCGGTCATTTATGAATGTCATTTAAAATAGTGATCATAAAACATACTTTCAAAGAAAACAGAATAAAGGAAGACGTACACGATTTCGTGTCTTGACTGTAGTGGGTCCAAGTCCCCACATAAATGGCACACTTTGCTGTCTCTGTTTTTAAAAGAAACAGAGACTGATTTAAAATATACTTGGTGAAAATTACAAAAGATTTTAAAATGGTTGTCGCTACAAAAAAATTCATGATAGTAAAAAGTGAAGTAGTGTCACAGATTTTTTTTTTCTTTTCTTTTTAAAAAGACAAATTCATATTTAAAAAAAAAAATCCTTCCCTTCCAGAGACTATGTTGGAAGCCTGCGGATTTGTGCACAGTGGTTCTGGGTTAGTAGTGGTAGATCATACAAGAGTGGGATCCCTCCCTTACACACACACACGCATGCACACACACAGACACACACACAATATTTGGAGAATGTTTTTGGCACAAAGGAATCTGGAATGAGCGGTCACTTCTCAAAGTACGGCAGATAGAAGAACTTGAAACCTCGGCGTCCTCGGACAGCACAGCTTATGTAGATCACATGATAAACTGAAGAAGGAAAAACACACACTTGGTTGAAGATAAGCCACAAGGAAATTACACTGAGATAGCCAAAGCAGAAATAGATATACATTGCCACCAAATAAGGAAATACATTTGACTGTTATACAGTACAGCAACAACAAATAACAACAAAAACAACATACCCCCTGGGATAAAAAGCAAGAACCCAGGAACAAAGAAGATGGCACTGGAGACCCCTGTGATGACAGGATGAAAGAGGGAGAGAAAGAGAGAGAGAGAGAAAGAGAGGTGGAAGGAGAGGACTGATAAGTGATGACACAAGAACAGAACTGAACAAACACCAGAAGTGTTCCAGTGGCCTGAAATATGAATATGCATGAGCCATACTTTACCTGCATGAGGGTTTAACTGTATGACGATACCGGTGAAGATTAGAGCTGAGAGGAGGAAAGACAGAGTGTACTGAAGGCAGCAATAACATTTGCACATCATGCATTGATAACGTGCTACAGTTCAGCAGATAAAGTTAGGATACCCGTAACAACTAATTAAGTAATACCGTTAATGGCCTAGTATGATGTAATAACTGCCAGTAAAGTAATGTAATAAAAGTCAATACCAAAGCCACACAATAGATCATAGTCTGTATGGGGCTGTGGAATTCTGGGAGTTTGAGTTTATCCAGAGAGAGAGAGAGAGAGAGAGACTTACCCACTCCAATGATGAGGAGGAGGAATGAAGCTAGAACCACCCGTCTGTTCTTCTTCACCAAGGGGTGAGATGTCCATCTGGACGAGAGACAGACAGATAATATGAGTGATGGCATTCTCTGAGTTCAGGGGCATTCCCCAACAGCTTGCGAATATAATCGTTTAGCAAAATATATTGACCATTTTCAAAATGGCACGTTGCTGACGACTACTTACTACGCACAACTAGTACGAGACAAAATCTAACGATTGCCAGATTTTGTTCTGTACTGAGAAAATTATCTGTTTTTACTTTGCCACTGTAATTTAACAAAACAGAACAGAGTCCTTGTTTTACTGAACATTTCTGGAAAATGGTGGCAATTCAGAAGAAGCAATTATCGGTAACTGTTTTGCTGTGTACCTAATCCATCTCTGTGTGTGCAAGAATGTGACAATTTGTGTGTGTGTGTGTGTGTGTGTGTGTGTGTGTGTGTGTGTGTGTGTGTGTGTGTGTGTGTGTGTGAATGAGAGAGAGAGAGAGAGAGAGCGAGAGAGAGAGAATGAGTGGATGAGTGTGTTAATGTGTGTGTAGTTACCCGCAGCAGTGTGCAGAGAGCTGGGTGACAGAACTGAGGGTGCTGAAGGACCACTGGGAGCTGCAGTAGGAGAGGTTGGCCGGGTCACTGTGTAAGAACAGAACAGGTATCAAACACCTCTTTACACTCAACACTGGCACAAGCAGTAACCAAAAAACATACAGGAGAAACACTTTACTTTCTTTGCAAAAACACACTTACAAGAGAAACACCACACTTCACTCAACACTGGCAAGAGCAGTAGCCCAACACACTAAAACTAAACTAGGTTTAATTTAAGCTATGTTGGTGCAACCCAGCCTCAGAGGAGAAATCCTATGCAAATCAATTAGTAGTTCTGTTGTTTGTTGTTGCTCAGTGCTGACGATAGGGATGAGAAAGAGAGAATTTGGTACAATGTAGACCAAATAGTGAAACAGCAGCTAACACAAACTAACTAGGGCACAGGAAAACAAACTGAAACAAAGCTCTTAGTTTCTCCATTAGTTAGGCTACAGTTAGTCTAGCTGCTGATTTGGCAAATTCAGTCCATATTGCACCAAATTCTCTTGCTCTCATACCGACCAACAGCTCTCAGCGACATCAAATTATTGCTTGGTTCACACTGGACTTCTTAGCTTATCAAAGACCTAGCCTATATCTCACTCCTCATTGGATGAATGCCAATGCCCCACCCAGCCCTGATCGCTCAATGATTTTACTGCCACCAATCAGGCAATTATGAGGCAGGTTCATACCAGTTCCATTAGAACACTCAGCCACACTCTTTACAGATCCCACATTTTGTTAACTTGGGATGGTTTTTGGAGATACACATTAACCATTAATCCAAAAAAGCCACAACTAATATTTACATAGCCTGGTCCGAGTTGCTTAATATCTCAAGATCAAACGTGCTACGTTTCATTATGAAATACCCCCTAACATGCTGAAAAACTGTTGTGTGTGTTGATGCATGCCCATAACATCTTAGGCTATTAAGACATCAGAAAAGCACAAAGTAAAGGAATCAAGTCATTAGAGTCTTCAGGGAAAGTGGCTCTGTACAATACAGTACAGTACCTTCTTGCTTTGGCACAGGATTTAAAGGCACACAGCACATCACTTATACTAGCAGTCTATAGAAGCCTCTCTACGCTTTAAATATACTCTTCCAACATTTGGTTCATGTTCATGGGTGCAGTTTTATTCTTGGCATTACTTGTGGTTTAGAAAAAGCTCAAAGACTCTCCCCTTCAGGGGAAATTATAGCCTCTACTTTAAACGCAAATGAGTAGCAGCCATGAATATCATTACGTTACATAAAAATGATAAAGGCCCAACATACCCCATTATAGTTCAAGGCAAATACCATTAACTACCATCTAATGGCAACTTAGAGTTTCAAACACAAGTTTAGGCAGACAGAGCCAAAAACAGCATTCTGTCAGGCTGTGAGTCTTCTACATGGCAAGCAACAGAACAGTTCTGTACAGCTCCAAACAGAGATAGATAGAGAGCGATCAGATAAGGAAGAACATGGAGAAATCCCGAAAAAAAAAGGTAATCACTGACAATCAGAAAGTGAGTGACGCAGGAGCTTCAGAGGCTGCGCTGATACACAGGATAGATAGACAAAGAGAGAGAGAGAGAGAGAGAGAGAGAGAGAGAGAGAGAGAGAGCTGGGGGCAGAGGGAGTGGAACAACCAGGAGAGCAACAAAACAGATAAACAGACCTTGATGGATAACTGACAAGAGACAGCAACCATGACCATGGACCATTCTAGCCATGGGTTTTGTTTTCCCAACTGAATAACCATCCAGCTCAATAAATATGAAAAATGCACACAGATTAACTAGCTCTGAGCGACAAAAAACAAAACAAAACAAAAAAAAAACAAAAACAAACATAGACTGTGACGCATGAAGGATGAGACAAAAAGACTATGGCAGCCACCACAACAGTAGGGTAGTAATTTCAACCAAGACACATTGGCAGATTAAAAGTATACTAGTCCAGCCAGTCTTACATATTAAACCAACAGAAACATAAAACTCTCAGCTCAACACAATAAAAGGGAACTTTTGCAGTTGGCTTCTGGTCAGTTCTCTCCAGACTCTACTCAGAATGTTTGCCCTTAAATAGCTTCAAATGAAAGAGGGGGAAAACAACAGCATTATGCAGCCATGTGGAACACTGTCAGCAAAAATCACCACAGCTGGAGGAAGCCAAACTAGCAAAGGATGATGGAGCCCAGGCAGGAAGGAGGGATGGATGGAGTGAAAGGGTGAGGGAAGGAAACGAATGAAATGAAAAGTGATATGCACAGAGGATCTAGTCGGACTCGAAATGAAGGGCTCACGGATAAAGCTCTGGATAAACAACCCAGCCCTAATTGCAAGCTAAGTCAGATTCCTAGTCCACATGCCTGGGCCCTATACAGTAATTTCCCGCATAGCCTATAAGCTGCATTGTGTATAAGCCGCAGGACAGTGTTTTATGCAAGTTAAAAATACAAACAAACATATTAACACCATACTAACTGCCCCCTGTTTTAACCTCATAGTGGAAGAAATTTAGCAAAATCAATGTATAAGCCGTGGCTAATAGTCGGAAAGTTACAGTATATGGAAGGTGCATCATTCCAATATTTAAGATCGGTGTTGTCGTCACATAAACAATAATATGTTTGGTGATAGACTGCAAATAGAGACGAGTCACAACCCAATAAAATCAGGCTTACAGCAGTAGGAACAACCCAATTAAATATGTATGTCTATGCTCTGTTTTTACCATCATACAGTTTTGGAAAACAACAGCATTCACATGCAACTATTTATTTTTATAGTTCCACTGACTTACCAACAAATTTTCTTCATTTTGCTAATACAGCAAATTCTGTACTGTGCATGCTGGGATGAACCACAAATGAAAGAAAAGTGGAACGCACACTGCAGTTTATTAGACTACACAGTGTTCCGACCCTTGTACATTTTCCTAGCATTTCTCTTTTCTTTGATGCTGTATGCAGCAGTGATGCTGGACTGAACGCCCTGTGACTGCTCCAACAAACATACAAATTCAGGTAACAAAGTACATGAAGTATAATAGAGGCTGACAACAGCAAAGGTGACAAAGCTGACAAAGGTTAACAGTCATCTTGGGCCATCCATATGTAACAGTGAATTAAATGAACACAGTATATTTTTATCTGACTATTGTTTGGGTGCCATAGTTTTGGGTTTTATTCCCACCCGTCACCCAGGATATGCACTTTGCAGTTTGGGGTGGAGAGTAGGAAATCCAACACAAAAGAAAAGAAAAACCTTTACAGTATGACATTGACTGTACAGTCATCAAACTTGCATCTTCAAGCAGCATGCTCCTAACTTGCTCGGGAAGCCATAGCCTACTAATGAGTTTCGGACTTGGAGCCTTGGGATTAACAGTTTGATTTCCAACCAGACAGTGGACCACGGCTTGAGCGCCCTTGTGCAAGGCATCACTGAAGCAGACAACTAACTTCACCATGTTAGTGTTTCACCTGACTGTGTGTCCGCTGTGTCTATTTCACTAATTCATGATTGGAGACTAAATTTCCCTCACAGGATGAAAAGATTACGATCATTATTATTAATAGACCCCATAATGCTGAGAAGCCAGCGACAACCTGAACAATGCAACCCTGGTTTGATCCCTATCAAAACTGGACTATGCCCACGCCACTATAGAAGGTTTAATGACACGAGGAGGAGCACCGCCTTTATTACACACACACACACACACACACACACACACACACACACACACACACACACACACACACACACAGCAGTGCCATAAACACACACAGATCCTGTTCAGAGCGTCCCTGACACAAACCTGATTTTGAAGATATTGTTGAAAGTGGAGCCACCACTGTTACCCAGTCCATCTTCATTTTCAAGATTCTAGAGATAGAGAAAAAGGGAGAAAAGCTCAGCATGCAAATACAGCCTCCTCAATTTAAGAACAGACAAACACATAAATCAATACAAAATTATAAACAGAAAAATTATTCTTGAGACTGATATCTTGTCAACTTCACAGGCTCAAGGCTGTGTGGGTTATTGGTTACAATCAAACTGTGATGTAATTGGTGTAATACTAATGGTAGTGGAGACAGTGAAACAGTAAAATGAAATGCTTAAAACCATCAGCTCCATTAGACTGCAACACAAACTCTCCAATTTTCTTTATTTTTTGTTGTCATTTTTGCATATTTCAGACTGCATGTTGCCAGTGACTGGCTGACAATCACAGACAGACCTACTGTACCTGATATTTCAGATTACTGTGCTCAGGGGAGCCAGCTGCGTTGGCTGGGTGAGTCTGTGGTTTGGTGAAAGACAGAGGACCAAATGTCATCTCTCCATCCCTCTCTTTGTCCTTCCCTTTCCATCCTTCCAGATCTCCTTCTGGGCCAACACCCTCATCCTCTCCCTCCAGCACAAAGGCATCATCAATGCTGAATTGTGTTGCCATGATTCTGCCTCTTCAGATCAGGAGGCCCATCTCATGCATTCTGTGAAAAACAGAAATGACACTTACAGACAACAGAAAAGGGCAGACCGACTAGCAAGTTTCCACAGGTCTGAACATAATAAATTGCCTGATATCTGTCTAAATAACAGTAACCAATATTTATGAAATCTAATTCACTCATCCTGCCCTGTGTGCTACAAAATAACTCTGACAATAACTCTAAATTCGGACAATGGAAATTTAAGTTACCAATTTAGATGTCACTTCAGGTGAGTGCTTGCACTGCAGTGTAAGTGTGCAAGTAAGGGGTGTTATTTATTTATGTTTACCTTCAATTCTATCAGTAGCATTACTTTAAAACAGTAACATTACAGAAGCTCTCTGGCAAATTGATTTTGTAAAAGCTCTGGATTGGACCTGGTTGGCTGGTTAGATCAGGTTGGTTGGACCTGATCTAGGGCATAACGTTATAATTCCCAAAGACCTGCTCTGATCGATTATGTTAAACACTAATAAACTTAGGCAGTTTTGCAACCATGGTCCTTTTTTCCCTTATTCAAACATGAAGGAGACCGTTTCAATTATTATAGCCAACATGTAAAGCAGTGTTCACCAAAAGTCATAACAATGTTGTGTAACGTTGAACATCTGTGACCCAATTAACGTTAGCAGGACTGATCCAGGAAATCAACAAAAAACGATGAAGTGCGAGTTGGGGATGCAAAAGGGACAGTAAAAAAAAAAAAACAGAAAAGGACCGATACGCAAGAATTCGAAGGCTGATGGCTGATCAATGTTTACGCGAAGCATCTTTCTTACGTTAGCTAACTTGCTAAAACATCATCTTCTTCTAACGGTAACTTGGACGTTGCCATAAAGTTTCGTCAGACTAACTTTTACTCGCATGAATCACTCTACATTTCAAGATAATAGTAAACGTAGATGACTGAACAAGTTGACAAAATAGGTAACGTTAACTTAACACGAATCCAGGGTATTTTCACTGTGTATGGCACGGCAGTGGCATTGTTTTCACGTTGAAAAGAAAAGTTGATACGCTAGCGTGCTAACTAGCTTCCACTGTGATTTTAACAAAATGCTAGTCCGTTTTACTTACTTTCAGTGCGTTTTCACTGGATAGGATGTACTTCATTGGTCCATACACTGGCATACATTATTCTTTTGAATGCAAGGCACTATTTTACCCCAAAACTATTAGAATCCTTCCTTTTCTTGGAGACTCACGAACTTCCATAAAACTTTCTAAAGCCAGACCTATTTCCTTTACTGAGCGGCGTTTGGCTGCACATGACTACAACATTCATCAGCCAATGTTAATCGAGCGCTGCGTAGCAATGTCGATTGCTGACGCTCCGCTCCGACCTTTCCTAGACCAGAAAAGTAGCAATCAGGTTCACGCGAAATAGGCCCCTATGAAAAATACAAAGCTGAGTTGGCTAAAAGCACACAAGTCTTAATGCACACTTATGCATCAGGCCTGTGGCATCTGTTTTCTATTTTTCCACATAGGCCTAGCTTCTATAATTTTAAAAGAATGGAAAGAATGGAAAAAAACCTGTATGCCAGTTTAAACATCCTACTAGCCTAGCCTAACTTCCATTTCACTTTGGTTCATTTATTTTCCATATTTGTTTAAAGAGATGATCCTATTTTATCCAGAAGAAGAATTAAGATGGCCTAGAATTTAGCCTTTTGTATGACATCGGACACATGGGCACAAAGACAAATCCCCACACATAGCCTACCACAAGAATATCATAATGTTCCTCTAGTCTGTCCACAGTAAGAGTGGAAATAAAATTCAAAAATGTGCAATGATCCATAGTGCTAGATTGTCAGTGCAAGAATGTTGCGCAAAATCAATATGTTATAGCTTGCAACAAATACTATTCAGTTGACAGAGCGGATAGATTAATCCAAGGTGATCAAGTACATTTTGCAAAACATATTCTGCTTTTGTCTATTTTAAAATATATACCGGTAGGCCCTATCTATCACGGCCCTGCATGTCTTGGGCAAAGCATTGTAAAAAATCAGCTGGTTTGCGGCTTAGGTGGGTAAGAAATATCCCAGCCTTTGAAAATGCAGTCAAAGTAGCCCAGCCTAATGACCATGGCGGGAGAACTGATGAAAAATTCTCCTTGTGTCATGGGGATAGATTCCAGAGGCTCTTTGCCAATCCCTTCCCATGTGTTTTTCAGTAAATCAGCAGGGTTTCATCCAACATGTTCTAAGCAAACATGCACATTCCCTAAACCAACAAACAGGCTGATCATTAGTCCACACAGAATACTGAGGGGAAAAGCGAGACACCTAACACACAGAGGAACTCAGACAGACTTTTAAAACATTGTCTGTTAACCTCCAGGTCAGCAGATAAATCACAGTGAAGCAAATCTGTGTGAGTATGGTTTATTTCTATTTCCAGAAAACCTAGGTCCTTTGCAACATAGGCCTATCACCTTTAATGGTGAAATAACTCTGTTTCTTTGAATTGGGGTTTAAATGGTAACTGTGATAGGTGTTGGTAACAACACGAAAAATTGAAGAAAAGGAAAATTGAATAAGGCGAAATAAGTAATCAGACAGACTGAAGTGTGACTAGCCTGTTGCAGAAAGGAAAGTCTACCAGATTTGTTGTGTGTTTGTTTGTGTGTGTGTGTGTGTGTGTGTGTGTGTGTGTGTGTGTGTGTGTGTGTGTGTGTGTGTGTGATATTGATTTTCCCTTTTTCACCTCTCTCTCTGTGATCTTGTCTTCAGATGAGTCACTCAGGGATGCTAGGCCATATCTCTCTCCTGCTCCTGCTGAAGGTAAAAAAAATAGTGTGACAAAGAAAATGGATGAAAGGCTGACTAAATTGATGAGATATGAATTGAAAATGTTGAAAGAATCAACACATTTACCGTCAGATATACTGTATCTGGAGGAGAAATCAAATGGAATGTGTGTGCATAATTATGAAGACATGCCTATATGTGCATCTGCATAATAGCACAGAAATACTGAGGTAGATTTCAAAGGACCAGTCTAGTTATCTCTCAGTTCGATCAGTCACTTTTAGCTCGCCTCAAAGTCATGCGGAATGTGATCCCTGGCTCTCTTCTCAGTCAAGTAGTAATTCAGTAGAGAATAATCAGCACAATTATTTACAGCACGTTTAACAAGTGTCAAAACGAGATTGCCCTGCTGAGAGAGAAAAACGATTTCAAAACACATTAAAAACATTTGAGCACAATAATACAGAATACAATTACAGACATAATAAGTAGGGACTCCATTTTCCAAATTATTAATTAAGTTGAAATTTCCAGTGGACCAAAGCATGTGAGAGGCAACAGTCTGTTTAATTGCATCATCAAATTGATTTTCTCTTTATGCAGGTTTTCATCACCCTCTCAGCTGAGGTGAGGGTTCCTGAAGGGTCGAGCCTAACTCTAACCTGTCAACATGACAAAGCCCCCAAAATGCCGGATACCGAATTCAAATGGACCTTCAGGTCAAAAAATTCCACCTCACAAGTTGAAGCAGGGCTGAAAAGAAAGTTGGAAAAGCAGAACATTAAGAAATCTGATGAGGGTGTGTATGAGTGTGTGATGGAAGGACACATTGCTGATGATCGTGTGAAAATCAGCCGGACGTACAACCTGAGCGTGGGTGAGCCTGTTTTAAAACCTTTCAGGAATGAAAGACCACATATCTCAATGAAGCTTAGTAATTAATTAAAGCAGACCTTTAAAATAGTTTAAATAATTAAAGTTAATGGGAAAAGCAAACATGCCAACAGCCTTACATTATGTCCATACACTTTTCAGTGTGACCAGATCACTGGCTGACCTGGAGCTAAGTAGAGGTTAAAGTTCTGGCAAATGTGAAAAAAAAAAAAAGTATATTAGTTTTTGGCTCCTTGTACATGTATGACATCACATGAAGACACATTTTAAGCAAGTTTGTTAAATGAGGCAGAGTATAGACTCAGACAGTATAGTCTCATTTTGGCTCCCAGGTCAACAGCTGAGTTTGAAGCAGAACAGTGCAGCTACACGTGATTAACATCAGATAATGAAAAAATAAAATTAACAAAAAAGAATTATACATTTTTTTGTATATCGATATATGGTTGCTCTGCAATACTAAATTTCCTCTTGATTACTCTTGCAATTTTCTTAATCTTATCTTTCATCATGCTGTTTTTCTTATGGTTTATATTTTAGACACTAGCAGCAGCTTCAAAAAATGGATCGTCGTCAAAGTGATGGAAGGGGATGTTGCCATTCTCCCCTGTTCTGCACCTTTTAATAGTGAGACATCAGGATATGTTTGGTTTAAAGAGTCTGGGAAGGATATGACGCCCTTTAAGATCATGGATATGGATGATGAAGATGAAGTGAAGGATGGGAAATACTGGGACAGAGTCAACGGTGACTCTTCCATTAAAATATATAACACCACAGTGGAGGATGGTGGCATGTATCACTGTGTGTTCCCTGAAGGAACAGAAAACAGAATTGATGAGTTGGAGCTGATAGTGGAAGGTATGCAGTTGTCAAAAAAGTAAAACATTGTGTTTCATGAAAAAGAAAATAATGATAAAATGACATCTGTGGGAATAATCTATTCCACCTTTTTCTGACACAGCTCTCCCACCTCCCCGATGTCATGGCCACACGGCACCATGGGAAGTGTGTGAGAAGGATAAAAGTCGAACAGCTGGAGCCGTGCTGAGTGAATCTCTGAATGACTTCTCTGCCACGTTCTACTCCAAACTCTCCAAAGCAAAGCCCAATGACAACCTGTTGTTCTCACCTGTCAGCATTGCTGGAGTGCTTTCTCACCTTCTACTAGGTATGCTGAGATTAACAGAACATTTGGCACCTGTAATGTTATGGTGATTTTATTGTACTGAGTGGAGGGGAAAAGGATGCAATTCAAATTGGTAATCCTTGTAACCTTCCAATGACATTGGATGTTAATTCCGCTTATTTTTATGTGATTGGCCTGGTATCAGTTGTCACCTCTGATTATAACCTACGGTATAAGCAAACCACTCTTAAATATCGAGAAAGGAAAGTTGAATACTTGCTCAGGTTTCTTAAATTTATGCTCAGATTTCTTAAATCTATGCTCCCTCTCGGTCACCCAGGAGCTCGTGATGAGACCAGGAAGCTGATAGAGGACGCTCTTTCCCTTCCTCGTCGTTTCTCCTGCACACATGAGGCCCTAAAGGCATTGAGAAAGGCAACACAAGAATCTCTGGATATGGCTTCACACATCTTTTACAATCCAGGTTCATCTAGATACATATCCCAAAGCTACTTTTATTTTTTTGTGTTTTCCTACATTGTTTACTTTAAGTATGCCAGAAAATCTTCTTTAAAAAATGCATTCATATGGCAAAGAGAATAAAAGTACGAACCCTGTTTTATTCCAGATCTAGTTCTGAGTGAGACTTTCATCAACCAATCGCTGGAGTTCTATGAAGCTTCTCCTTCGATGCTATCCTCCGACGGTGAGCAGAATGTGAAGATGATCAATGACTGGGTGGCAGAGAAGACTAAAAATAAAATCACTCAGTTAGTGAATTCTGTGGATTCATACAGTCAACTGATGCTACTCAACGCTGTCTACTTTCTCGGTTAGTGACCTTTGAATGTATTTTCATACAAACCTTTGTGTTTTCAGCATTTTAATGAATGCTATGACTGAATCCCAATGTCCACCTTAAGGCCTAAAGGAGACAGTATGCTCCCGCACACACAGCTTTGCCTGCACATTTTGCACACAGTGCGCAGTTTGTGAACTTCTACCTTAGCAAGCTATTTCCGTTCAGTTAACATCCATAATAAACAACCACACTCACTAGAAACTCTTGGGACACATCCAGGTTTACTTCACAAATTAATATTAGTAAACAGTTTTACCGACTCATGGGAGAGAATGTGCAGTGTGCGTGCATGTACTGTATGCACAGGTGGCAAAAATGACACAAATCTCATCACACCCTTGGTGTGAATCAAGTGTGTGAGATTATACCAGAGCCATGCCCTGAACATTTAGGGTGGACATTTGGATTCAGCCTATGTCATCATGTGTATGTCTGGAACAGGTAAAGTATTCACTCCCTTGGTGCCAACATTTAACTAAATCAACACGTGAACTCTTCCTGTCTCTACCTTAGGGAAATGGAAGGTGAAGTTTGATGGGAAGGGCCACTCTGGCAGTTTCACAAAACTAAATGGAGACATGGTTACTGTTCCGACTCTGTATGGGGCCAAGTATAAGCTCTCAATGCAGTTTTTCTCTAACCTAAAAGCACAGGTATGTCTGTCTACTGCCCTAGATGTTTGTCATTACCGTGTGAAATAATGCAATGGGTACTCACAATGTAAAATCTGAAAGACATGAAAAAACACCAAGTTGTCCCTTTAAAACTGTTTCTTTAGCTCACTTGAAGCTGTAAAGTAACTGCATGGCCTACTGTATGTCTTTAATTTTCTCGCATGAAATGTATTCCTTCCTAGTTTGACTTTTTATCAATCCCTTGTCATTCCCTCTGTTGTCCTCTAGGTGGGAGCGTTCCATCTGACAGGCGGTAACCGACTCTTCTTTGTGGTGCCAGTCACCTCCTCCCTGAGAGATCTGCAGGCAGTGGAGAGCAAGATGACGGATGCAACTCTTAGGGACATGGTCAATGTTATGGCCAAAGTAACCCCTACTGTTGCAGAGGTCACCATCCCAAAACTCAAATTGGATACCAACTTGGACATGAATGGATTATTTGGGGACATAGGTAAACTGTGTTTGCATGTGTGTGTGTGTGTGTGTGTGTGTGTGTGTGTGTGTGTGTGTGTGCGTGTGTGTGTGTGTGTGTGTGTGTGTGTGTGTGTGTGTGTGTGTGAGTTTCTATGAATATGGTATATCATGTTTTAATCTTTGAGGTAGAAATGTAATCTTTTAGCCATTGAGTCAAGGCCCAGATGAGGTAGCCTGACATAGCCCGCCCATAATACGAATGTTCATCCGTATCCATGGTCTGGGAACGGTCCTCTGGGGCGTGTTTACATCGGTAGAGAGTCTACCGGCCAATAAGCGAAGCTGATTAGACGAGCTGTCCAATTGTTTCAAACCAGAAGTGAATGCCCTCCCCTCCGCAGTATAATCGCGTCAGGTTAAAGAACCTCCAGACCATGAATACGGATGAACAGCAGTATTATGGTCGGGCTATGTCAGGCTACAGATGAGGTAGCCTGGCCATTGCCTTCCTACGGAATTCTGCTAGATTCTCATCTTCTTTTTGTACTCCATCTGGGTTTTCACCCATTGGCCTAGTTTGTTCAGAGTGCATCCCATCCTGGCCAATCAGCGAAATGTGAGATTTCTGCACGATAATACAATATGCTATCAGTCCAGGGGCTGATACAATCTTTTTTAATTTAAACAAATTCAAACAAAAAAATGTTTCTCAATAGCTGGAATCCCAGACTCCCATACGCAGCGCAGCATAGACTAGTGATGGAGTACTCGAGTCCTGTTCTCTGACTCAGGACTGGTCTCGATACCGATTTTGACTGCTCCTAACATTTCATAATTGAGCTTAGACTGTAAGCCTTTCATTTTGAAATGCCCCATTCTGTTAACGTTAACTGCCGTTTCGCTATCTCAGTCTGCCTTGCATGAAATCCAGTGATTGAGGTGGCTATAGCGCTTGGCACTATAAAATAGTAGGACTACGTGTTGATTCACGCCGGATTTTTCCTTTAACTGCGGTGACATTAAATCATGAATATGAAAACTGACATGTTTTCATGGTCTTGGTCTCGACTCCTCAAGGACTCAACTTGACTCTGACTTGCTTCCTCAAAAACTCGGTCTTGACTCGGACTCGACTGTATGTGAAAAACAACGGCTTGGCCTCGACCCATCAAAGACTTGGTCTTGACTCGGTCTCGGCATAGGCGGTCTCGTCCCCATCACTAGTGTAGACTGAGGGGCTGGCTTTAAATTTGTTCATACTGCATCTCTCTCCTGCTCTCTCTTTCCCTTAGGGCTGGGGGAGCTCTTTAACGAGCCTAACTTGTGCGGGTTGTTCCCTGAGCAGACAGACATGCCCATCGCCCTATCAGATGCACGCCATCGGGCCTCGCTCGTACTGTCTGAGAGCGGCGTGGAGGCGGCAGCAGCTTCCTCCCTGTCCTTCGCCCGCTCCTTCCCTTCCTTCTCAGCCATGCAACCCTTCATCCTGGTGCTGTGGAGCGACAAGGCCAACTGCCCACTCTTCATGGGAAGGGTGACCAAGCCATGAGTGGTTGGAGAGGAGAAATGGAAAGAGACAGAGCGAGGGAGAAAAGAAAGAAAATATGAGGAGAGAGAGAGATAGAGGCTTAATAATAAAAAAATAAGACAGATTTAGATTCAATTTTAAGATTGTAAGATTAGACTATAAATTCTTTTTTTCCATTTTTTGTTTTCAATTTCTATTTTTTATTGTTTCTTCTTAGGCAGATATTGAATCTGTCTGTTTTATTGTATGCTTTAGCTACACTACTCCTTAGCAATGCCGATAAATTGACAGGGAGACAGGGAGAGAGAGAAGAAGAAGAAGAAAAGGAGAATTGATGAAGGTACAAACCAGAAAGGCTTCGACTACCACATTTACTTTTTCATTTTAACCCTTCACTTTTAACGCCATCTACACAACTCTTGTTGTATGTCTTGCTTGCTGTAACTAAATAAATACCATAATAGTATCATAAACCTGGATCTTAACAGATTTAGATTTCTGTTCATACGAGCATAACATTACTTATCCATAATTATGCAGTAGGACCTTCCTTACAACTATTTCAAATGCAGGACACAAGCCACACCACTGAAACACATTCAGTTTATTTCAAGACGCAATTACAGAGACTGACCACACGATGGCAGTCACGTTGTCCACATAGACAGTGAAGACACAGGGAAGCTTTTGAAGTGAACACTTGTTATCCAATTGACTTTTTTTCTGTCCTTTATGTGCCAGATACCCTTTCTCCCCCATGCCAGTAAAGAGAGACAATACCTGGGCATTGTAAAGCAATACAGTAGTGCCCAAAAGCTAAGACAACGGAGCATGTTACCCTGAATAGTCCTCAA
>JAODXP020000004.1:12008622-12018622 GCA_027497455.2 Sardinella longiceps | reverse complement strand
CACACACACACACACACACACACATTCTGTTGATGCAGCTGTATCACTGAGCATTATAACTGTCAGAAGGACTGAAAGCTATTGCGCCTCTTCATGTCGATTCCAAAACCGCTCTCCTAGGCAAAGCATATTTATCTTTTCTGTTTTTCTCTCTTTCCTTCCTTCCCTACTCAAACTCAAACGTTATCCTCTACTTCACTCGCTCTCTGCACTCGCTCCACACACTGCCACAGTTTACCTTTCCATAATCCCCATAGCCCACACACACACACACACACACACACACACACGCACATTAAATTACATTATTTCT
The DNA here is from genome assembly GCA_027497455.2 of Sardinella longiceps. Classification (NCBI taxonomy): domain Eukaryota; kingdom Metazoa; phylum Chordata; class Actinopteri; order Clupeiformes; family Clupeidae; genus Sardinella; species Sardinella longiceps. The sequence continues at coordinate 12,018,309 of JAODXP020000004.1, read as the reverse complement.
CTCTTTGTGTTCTCTCTCTCTCTCTCTCTCTCTCTCTCTCTCTCTCTCTCTCTCTCTCTCTCTCTCTCTCTCTACACACACACACACACACACACACACACACACACACACACACACACACACACACACACACACACACACACATTTCATGTCATCACCATTATGCCTCACCTAGCCTATTGACAGTGTCTCCAGAGTTAGCAAGGCAGCACAGGATATAACACAATGACAGGAGTGTTCATTTGAAGGGCTGCTCAAACAAAAGCCAGGCTGTCTGTATTGCTTTGTTTAGTCCTCTGTGTGCTCAATACAGCCAATCCCTTCCACAACTCTCTTGGCTCCATTTGACCATAACTGGCTTAGCTTATAGAGAGCTGTCCTCACTGCAGCTACAGGGTCAAGGACATCTGTCCATTCTGAGCAGTGTGCTTCTGGTCTTGAAGGCTGTCATAAATAATTTTGTCATAAAGAGCAGCATGGTCACTCATTGCTTGTCTGACCAAAAGCTGATTTTCCATTTTCACATTCAGAAATTTTAAGCTATTAGGGATTAAGTAACGGCATTGAGTGAATTTCATTTCAATCTGGGTAATAATGATATCTGCACAGACAATTTGTCAGTATACATACAGCCTATTGCTTATGTCTTACTATATTATAAAGAAACATGCTTTACCTATAAAATCATTGCTCATTCCAAGGTCATAGTCCCATACAGATATCTCCAGGGTCTTCTTGGCTAGTTGGTCTTTGGGAACCTCATAGAAAAACTCCTAAGAGTGAAAAGAATAGCAAGACGTCAGTGATTCATGCTCAATTCTTATTTGCCACGCTTTCAGACCAACAAAGCATCCATGATTAGTATAGCCAAGCTCTTGTGATTGTCTGAAACTCCTCAATTTGTGGGAAAAAAAAAAGAACTTTACCACTATTTTCTGATAAATGTAATCAAACGCTGGTAGCCGCAAAACAAATGACATCTGAGAACAAATTGATCTGTTCAGACTCTTAGACGGACTTTGTTTAGACTTTTAGTCTGAACTGCTGAATGAAAATGTTGAATTGCTTTTACAAAGACTGTGCTTTTCACATTTCAAAAGTAAACTGTGACTGTGGAATACTTAACCAAAGGCATAGTGCTACTCGCCCTGTCTTTAAGGAGCTGAATAACAAAATTGAAGTCGAGATGGAAAATGACTGACCTCGTTAAACTCAGGGTTGAGAGTTTTCTTCTTCACTGTAGTTTTGTACTTGGACTTCTTACCCATGTCAGGTTGTAAAACACTACGTAAGGAAGAGACGTATGAAAAAAAAAAAAGAAATGGTTCAAGTCAATTGACACTGTCATGACTGTTCAAACATTTCCCTTGCAAAGGGGAGCAGGACTTCAATTTGCCTGCGGAACATCAAAGGAAATTATCAGCAAGTTTTGTCTTTTGACATTAAAACACCAGCAGAAGAAGGGAGCAGGGGGAACAAAGACAGACCAACAGACAGAACACTCGCTCACATTCTAAAGAGGGGAGGGAACTCAAGGACGAGCAAGAAAGACTTTCTTGTTATAAACTTATTTTCTTCTGAAGTCAGGGAGAAAAAGATGATAATCTGAACAGAGAGAGGGAGAGAGTGAGAGAGAGAAAGAGAGAGAGAGATAGAGAGAGAGAGAGGAGAAGCACATGACCTAAAGCAAACGGATAGAGACAGACACATAAGACACCAGTGGGCTATGGGTTTTTCTTATTGAGTGCTATCAAAAAAGAAAAGTAGAACACAGGATGATATCTAAAAACACACAACACTATCACAGACAGACAGACCAAACACACCAACAGTATCGCAGACTGACAGACTAAAACAGAGAGGTTGAAGGAGAGACAGTAAAGGGCAAAATATAGCAAGAGGGAAAGATAAAGTAGAAAAAGCTATGGCGTACATACAGAAAGAGAAACCCCGAGAGAGAGTGAGAGAGAGAAAAAGAACAATCAAAGAGAGAGAGCAGAGAAAGAGAGAGGTGAGCGAATCGTCCTGCACTCAATTGGTATAGGCCTACTGGTAGCATGAAATGCCAGAGAGGAAAAACTGAACATTATGCCCCCTAGTGGTGCCACTCAATTCTCATTTCGTTCCACCAGCTAGTTGTTCAGTTTCGACCGACGCTGAGCTCTACGGGCCAATCAGCGAACAGAGTGAGAAACGGAAGCCCAGACGTCACCTGCCTCGAATTCAAGATAACAAAAAGTTGCAACCTATGGAAATAAGGTTGCGACATGTTTTATACGAACCGTAGCAAAATGTTTCAAAATGTTTCGACCGCTGAACTTGGCCAACGTGAGCCCTGGCACATAAAATCAGGCTATGTCATCATGCCTATTTCGATATATCAAATAATAACCATATAACTACATTTGTATACTGTAGTTGTACATACATTATTGTTTGTTTAACAAGAATTTGTATCTGTAGCACTAAGAGTTTGTAACTGTAGCACCAAAAACATGTGATGGATGCAGAATGGAGTCGCAGAATGTGGGCTATTAAGAAATCTAAGGGGGCTTACATGCAATGTCATCCTCAACCGCAACCCACAGCAACAAGTGCCTAGCATCAATGGAAGATGACATACTAGGTCACATCGTTTCATCTGATATGAGCATTGTCTCTGTGTGACTAAAATTCTGCAAGCAATTTAATTAAAATGAATTCATTTCCATGCACTAAGTGAATCAGGCTAGAGTGAGAATTTGGAGGTGTGGCGTGAGGGCGTGTGTTATGCAGTCAAAAGAATGTCTCACGCTCAGTGGGTGAGAGTTGGCAGCTCTGCACTCTCTCTCTCTCTCTCTCTCTCTCTCTCTCTCTCCCTCTCTCTTGTCATGGTGAATTAATTAATAACTTGCTGAAGCTGATTCTTTATTACAGCAACTCAAAGATTTCAGGAAGGCTCATGAGCGATTTGTCTCCTTCGATCCTCACTAAGCTTCTCACACTTTTTCTGCAAGTGTTCCCTATTTTAATCATTTCACTGCACCCTTATCTGTTCATATCTCAGTGTTTCATGTCAGGTAGCTGCTTTTCCTCCATAATAATCATCTCAACCTTGCCGTTTGCAGGTCTTTCACTCCCCTCATCTTGGTACAATGGTGGCCTTTAGTGCTGTTTAGTCAATCCCTTCATCTGCTTCCTATCCTCAAGGTTTTTTTTTTGTGTGTGTGTGTGTATTCGTGGCTATACATATTAAAAACTTGTCTGTTTTCTAAGGCTCTCTTGTATATCGTTCTGACTATATTTCCATTACAAAAAAAAAATGCCCGAACTCCATCACATCTGCTGAACATGAATAATGCTGGTTTGTTTTTACGTCAATCTCTTCCCTTCTAATCTTGACCAGAGAGTTCATGTTCCTCTTCAATGCACAGGAATAAGCCAACAAATCATTTCATGGTTTCCAGACTCAGTTCAGAGCTTCATTAGTGATATCTTGAATATGTTATTATGAGAATAGTGAAGCCTCCCAGGCCTTGTATGGAGAAGATAGCAGAACTAAAGCTTTGCCAGATTCTACTTAAGTTGTTTATGAAAATACACCCCCCCCCCCTCTCTCTCTATCTCTCAGCACTTTTTCTTTCTCCCAACTGTCCTGCTTTCTTTACGCTAGCACGACGTGCTAATAGCCTGGTGATATTTCAGTCTGTTTGATGGCAGGTAATAATGGCTTGATATTTCACGACTTCAAAAACAAATGCGTCACCTGGCTCGGCGAGCAGCTCCAGCAATTTGCATTGTAATTAAGTGCTGTTTAATGGGCCGGACAAGGTGATGGGCAGCTGCCTCGGAGTCTGAGAGGACCAACAGTGCTCAGCAGCACCAACACACACACACACACACACACACACACACACCACCCCAAACACACACACCTACTCCCAAACACACACACATACGTACACCCAAACAACACACACTCACATACACATACACACACACACACACACACATACACACCCACCCACCCACACACACACACACACACACACACACAGTCCATTAGGGTTGAGGTAAATGTCTTCCACTCACATTCAAAGTACTTGTCTCTCATTAGGAGATTTATTCAACATGCTTTGAGAAATGGGAGTGCAATACTTTGGCTGGATTTATATTGTGAGTTTAAAGTCAGGATTCTGAGCTTTGCTGTAAAATTTAAGATGTAGAGGTGATTAAAGATTAGTTTTGAGCTTTGTGGGTTTGAAGTTGTAAGATTAAAGTGTAGGTTCAATTCGCTCAGTGTTTAACTAGTTTTCAAAAAGATTAAGCAAGAAAGTAAACTTATACTTCAAAATCTTAGTTTGAGTCCATTCTTTGTTTTGCAACATCAGGGGCCCACATAATTCCCTTGACTTGAGACGAATGTCAGGCACGACCAGAGGGGGCGGTAGAGAGCTTGACCTCTTGCCTTCTGCCTCCACCTCCACTGAATCATCCACACTCTCAGGGGGGAGACAGGAGGTTGTTGTTGCCTTTTGCATCATTCATTCAGCGTTAGCCTCTCACACTCACAGCTTAGCCTGCAATTACACTAGCCGCCACGACTTCGGTGTGAGTGGGCAGCCTTGACCTTTGCACATGGCTCGCCTAATCGGACTTGGTAGCCCACGAGAATGTGTCAACCGCTCATCATTAATGAGAGGCTAAAACTGTTCAGGCTGCTCACGCACAAAAAGTGTTTAAGTACTTTTAAATGAGTGTGTGTAGAACACGGCGTCCACGGTCATCAACATCAATTCAAGAGCATTATGGATGTGCACAGGCTAAATAGAGGCATTTCTATAAGCCCCTGGGGGCTGAAGTTCACTGGGGTCCTTGTGTTGTGTTGTGGGGTAATGATGTGTCTAAACCATACAGGGTGAGAGCATGCAAGTGGCATGGCCTCGACACACCCTTTTAGCGGTGTCGTGTGTGTGTGTGTGTGTGTGTGTGTGTGTGTGTGTGTGTGTGTGTGTGTGTGTGTGTGTGTGTGTGAAGAAATCACTTAGAAGCAGAGGTTGGGATAAATCAAAGTTGGCTTATCTCACATACACACATGTGCACACTCAACAAAACAAACAAAATGAAACATGGACACATACTGTACCTAGCTAGAAATAGTTTTACACACACACACACACACACACACACACACACACACACACACACACACACACACACACACACACACACACACACACACACACACACACACACACACACACTGTATGTCACACACACACACACACGCACACACACGCACACACACACCATAAACCAAGAGTCATAGGTACACGATTTTGCTTTATCTCTCTTTCCCACACACACACACACACACACACACACACACACACACACACACACAAACCACGTCCCATAACTCTGTATGGTACTGCACAGCTTTAATCCGCTCCCCATGAAGAAGCTGTTTCTGCTAGCAGTGCAAGTCCACAGCAGGAGCAGCTGGTCTGTTTCCCCCGCACATACAACTTACCACTACCACTTATTCACTGCCTCCTCTCTCTCTCTGCACCTCAGGAGCACACCTGAATGCAAGCACAAGTGCATTCTGGGTCAGGGCCATCATCTTGGGGGGATGGAGTTTAAGGCTACTCTTAACTGGAACTGGCTTTGCAAGATGGAGAACATTTTAGATTTTTCTCTTTTTTTTTATTTGCGACTTCATTTCCACTGAGAGTGGAAGGGAGGCAAGCGGAAGAAGCATTAGTTCCACAAGGATGTGGAAACGGCTGGGGCCCCCAGACAACTCCTTAAAAAACTTGGCTGCTTCAAGGTGAGCTGCCGAATCAATCCAAAACAACTAAAGACTCACTCACTCCCCAGTGGGGATATGGATACACAGGCAGCCCTAGACACCCTCGCCATGCAGACTCAGATTTACTACGGGGCTTTGCATTGCTTTGAGGAGGGCACACTTTTAAAACCAGTCATGAGATGGGAAGGAAAGTAGCCTATCTTTCAAATTATATTCAATCTGCAACAAGTGAACAATAATATCTAGCAATATATTTTTAATTATAAGGAATATGTTGCAAGCCATCATACAAGTTACCACTTTTTTTGCATGTTGCAAATTTTGCATGTTTTTCAACAGACAGCGAGTGTCAGGCAAAGCAAGAGAGACTATCGGAGACTGTTTTGTATTGTGCCCCCCCATCTCTCTCTCTTTCATTAGACATCAACTGTAAGTGTCCTGCATCGTCATAACTGTAAAAGAAAAAAAAAGGGCAAGTGTACGCAGTAGACCTACACTTGAACAGAATGTAGGCCTGCCTACAGTGATTTAACTGTAGGGGGTAAAGTGTGCCAGTGGGGAAGTTGTGCCACCACTTGCTTCTGGGGAACCATTGAAGAAATTGGTCATTTGACCACATATTTTTGAAAAGTAAGCCATTGAACTCATCCTGCAAATAACTGAGTCTCATTGCATGACTTCTGTGTCATGCTGACCAATGACGCGGCATGGGGGGGTCAACTCGACATGGCAATCGTCTCACACCGAGTGGTAGCATAAGCGCCAAGTCGAGTTTGGTTTGAAGCAACCGACGCCAGTTAGAACTGGATAAACAATTTTGGACACTGAAATTTAGCATGGTTCAGCCTCTCTCTCTCTCTCTCTCTCTCTCTCTCTCTCTCTCTCTCTCACAGACACAGACACAGACACACACACACACACACACACACACACACACACACACACACACACACACACACACACACACACACACACACACACACACAAGCACAGATTTTTAAATGAGCCATGACATGCCACCACCTCTCAAACCCAACCACAAACCATTTGGTTATAAGCCTCCATTTTAACATTAGCATTTCAACTGCAGCATGCACTATAACTTGGTGAAAACATGCCCTAAGAAATTGACCCTAAATATATGAGTAGTGATGGCCATGCCAGTATCGGGACTGACTCCAATTCAGAGGCGTCTCTGTCAAGGTAAAAGATAGGAATACCTGACATGTAACATCCATATCATGCATGTTGTTTGAGGATGATCAAATAAAGTTAATTTCAACAACAACAAAAAGGGGTACACAGTTGGTCTTCCACCAGGTGTGCTTACATCAGCCCAAATAATAAAACTCACTGTGTCACACACACACACACACACACACACACACGGAACAACGGAACACAACGGAAACTCAGACTCAGAGAGTGGTTGTGAGGTACAGTATGTGAGGTGACCTGTGGAAGAACAGGAGCTGAGATGAAAGCACAAGGCCTTTGTGTGCTGGCCCAGAGCATGTCAAAGCGTAGAATCCGCTAGAGAGCACTGAGAGAGCAGGCAGGCACAGTGAAAGAGGTTCCCCTATCTCTCCCTTACAGATGTAGGGAGACTAGCAAATATCAGATGACTATCTGCGTGATGTATCAAAAGAGTACCATGGTAAAAGGCCTTGGACAAGCAGGAAGCAAATCAATATGACACAACGCATGGAAGAGCAATCTCTCGAGGTTAACACCGACCTTCTATCTGATGAGTATTGAAAGAAAAGAATGAACAAATGAAAGCCACTAGAAAAAAAAACAGGCGAGACAAAAAAAAAAAAACAACTAAAGGACAGGAAAGTTGAAGACGGAATGCAGCCAGCTTTCTGCGGGTGACAAACGAGGGGAGGTACGCAGGCTGAAAATGAACTATAACCATGCTGTGTTTGTCGTCTTTTTTCCCTTCCAACCTTTTTTTTTTTTTTGCTACCCCCTCCAGGAGCTTCAGCTCATTTTTTCCACAGCCTGCCGCGGACGGTTGTGCTCTATTTCATCCAGTTGAAGAGGGAGGAAGCTGTGTTTGAATTATAAAAACATAACTGAGAGTTACCCATTCTCTTTGTGCTTCCACTTTCCCCCATTGCCTCCATTAAAGTGCAATACATTCACAGCATCTCTCTCTCTCTCTCTCTCTCTCTCTCTCTCTCTCTCTCTCTCTCTCTCTCTCTCTCTCTCTCTCTCTCTCTCTTATACCTTTCCCCCACACCTGCACTCTGCTCTTCCTATTTTCAATCTACGTCCCCATTTGGAAGTCTCTCCCCAGGACATCATCATGTACTAGCATATTGGCATTCATGTCGCTCTCCTCTGGCCTCTCACAATGCCCAAAGGCTAGGAAAGGGAGGATGATGCCAGCTGGAGATGATGCAAGTGTTATTAGGATGAATAGGGATGAGATGATTTCATATTTTTGATGGTACGATAATTGTGAGAGAAATAATCACGATTTTTAGGATCACTCTGTTACGATTATTATGCACCAATACATTTTGACCGAAAATGAGAAAATAATTCAAGTCCTCTGCACCTTCAGGCTTCTTTTGTATTTTAGCATTAAAAAGGTTTTAGTAGAGAGGAAAAAGTTGGTGGATTGATGTGAGTGAATGAAGTCAGACACAGAGTAGGATGCAGGCATTGACTCACATTTTAACAAAGGGGTCGGAGTAGCCATTGGAGTCCATGGCTGCCAGGTGTGCACAGCGGATGATACCCACACAAAGAGTGCTCTTCTCCGCCATGTAACACAGGGAGACCAGGATACGACCACGCTGGAGGGAATAGGAGAGAAAAACAGCAAGAAAGAAAGAAAGAAAGAAAGAAAGAAAGAAAGGAAATGAGCTTTTAATTTAATTTGGTTACTCCAAAAACTCTCAACTTTAATCAACTCTTTAATTTCTTTTTCTTGTGCCACCCACAAGCTCTTGCCAAAAATCCAGCAAACATCCCATGTGCATATGCAGAAGTACCTATTCAGAATAATTATACCAATTCATTGGGCTGAATAGGTGTGAAACATCTTATTCAGATTCATATGAATCAGCTTTGATTAGCATGCTGTCCCAGCATGCTTACTGAAAATGGATCTTTTCAGCGTCTGACATCTCCTGATTACATGATATAATTTCCTTTGACATGTAAATCACCACTACATGTAAAACAGGGAACAATTTGGAAGGATGTTACACAAGTTTACGAAATTGACATGCTCTTCCACAGCTATCAGAGCTTTGAAAATGCTTGAGATTCATATATATTATCTAAAACTTGTCGCAAATGAGGCACAGTCCTGTATCCTTTGAGGAAAAACACCTGCTGAATATGACAAGTACACATCATACACAGCTAACAGGCTATAGAATACTAGCCTGACATAGCCACCATAATACTGCTGTTCATCCGATTCATGGTCTGGAGGTTCTTTAACCTGACTGCGGGGGAGGGCATTCACTTTTGGTTTGAAACAATTGGACAGCTAGTCTAATCAACATCGCTTATTGGCGGTAGACTCTCTACCGATATAAACACGCCAGAGGACCGTGCCCAGACCATGATACGTATGAACATTCGTATTAGGCGGGCTATGTCAGGCTAATAGAATACCCCAGTATTCATATGATAGCTGTTCATTCAAACGAACAGAGAAACTGCTCTTTGCCTTGGCATTTACAGTCAAATCCCCCTTCATTCACATTGAATGTGGAGGCAGGCTAGTACCAAAACGATCAAAGTCGTGAAAGCCAGATAGCTTGCTTTGCCATTCTGGACTGATGCTGTTGCAGTAAAATCCACAGCATATTGCCATGTGAGGTTTACTCTATTTATATGTATGGTGAAGTGAATTACTGATGTTCTAT
>JAODXP020000004.1:12001122-12003622 GCA_027497455.2 Sardinella longiceps | reverse complement strand
TGTGTGTGTGTGTGTGTGTGTGTGTGTGTGTGTGTGTGTGTGTGTGTGTGTGTGTCTGTGTCTGTGTATGTCTGTGCATGTTTGTGCGTTTGACATTGATGTGAAAATCAAAGCATCTGCTCTGCAAATACTCTGGTGTTTGCTGGTTAAACAGGCAACTGCCTGTGGTTTCATGAATTTGTGTGTGTGCATATGTGTGTGTGTGTGTGTGAGTGTGTGCTTGTGTGTGTGTGTGTGTGTGTGTGTGTGTGTGTGTGTGTGTGTGTGTGTGTGTGTGTGTGTGTCTGTCTGTGTGTGTGTGTGTGTGTGTGTGTGTGTGTGTGTGTGTGTGTGTGTGTGTGTGTGTTTGTGTTGTCTACTAGCTGATTTGGGGGCCCGGGCACCAGTATATGCACTCAACTGAATAAGCATGATTGCGGGCACCCATCTTTTCTCCCCCTAGCCCCGGGGTGCTGGGCACAGCTGTGCAGCCGAGGGCCTGCTGCCATGACTGGGTTTTGGCTGGGTCTCTCTGCCCCCTCAGAAGACTCACCGCCATGGGCTCCAGGAGGCCCTCACAGTGGCCCTCCCCCTGCTGCTACTGCTGCCATGCTGTACTGAGCTTTAGTGCCAGGGAGCTCCGTGCTGAGGCCTCCTCCTCTGCTGCTGCTGCGCCTGGGGGCTCATTCATTGGGCCCTGTCGCGCAGCTGCATCACAGGGCTCGCTTTGCGCTGTGCTCTCTGGCTCAGCCTTGCACAAGCGGGGGCTGTGGAGTAGAGGTGCCAGAGGCTAGCGGCTCACATAGCGAGGGCCCGCTCTGCTCATGTCCTTGACATGATGTTTCTGAGCATGCTGAGTGAATGAGAGCTGGGCAGTGTGTGTGTGTGTGTGTGTGTGTGTGTGTGTGTGTGTGTGTGTGTGTGTGTGTGTGTGTGTGTGTGTGTGTGTGGGAGAGCTTGTTGTGGGTTGTGTTCTCCCCTCCGGCTTATGTTCCACCTGGCTGCCTACACACATGGACTCACATAAGACACACATTCACTTATACATAATACACACACTCATACATACAAACATACACACACACACACACACACACACACACACACACACACACACACACACACACACACACACAAATTTTACAACATGGGTGGGGGGTTGGAGTCAGTTGATGAAATGTAAATGAGGCGCTTTTGAGCAGAGGAGGAAGCACGCTTATTGAACACACTTATTGTATTAATCTCCCTTTTGGCTAAACCCTAGACTACTTTCACCTATAGGTGCATTTGGCAAAACTCATTCACTCTTTTTGCAAAACTCTAAACACAATGTCATAGAATAAAGCACATTTTGCATAATAATGCACTTCTTAATTTAGCACTGCAATTCAAAATTAATAACACTTCTATCTATGTATGTCACAATCAATCTAAGCCAGTTGAGAGTTGAAACAGGCTGATTGGCACAGAGAAGAAGTGTTATTCTAGAAATACTGTATGGAAAGTAGAATAGAAGTGTGTGTAAAAGGTGATATAGAATAGGGTAATGATAGGGTTAAGTTATGACCACATTTGAGTGTTTTGAGCACATTTTCAACAGTTTTGAGGTGATTGAGGTAATTTTGCAGAAAAAAATCCAGGGTTTTATGAATCTAGTTTGAAAATACTGAGTTGTGTTTATAGTTTTAAGAAAATGAGAGGTGGTTTCAGCTAATGTGTTTCAGCAATTGTGAAAAAAAAACTGTAAGCACTTAAAAGCGAGAAGAAGAGAGAAGAGCAGCCTTGTGGGATTTGTAGTCCAGAGATGTTGTCCTATATTACCTACTTACAGTGAGGTCTGTGAAACAGTGCTGCTGCTGTGGGAGTTCCAGGGCTCACCTGAGTGTTTTAGTGGTCATGTCTGCTGCCGTGATGCCGTGGTACACCAGAGTCTCATTCCACACCGGGTTCAGGGTGTTCTTCAGGGTCTTTGTGCGTAACTTGTTCGCCTGAGAGAGAGAGAGACAGAGAGAGAGACAGAGAGAGAGAGAGAGAGAGAGAGAGAGAGAGGCTGTCAGACAAGTGAGGCAGAGAATGAGAAGTTAAGAACAAGGGATTTTGAAAGATATGATGATAGAGAAGGAAATCGAGAAAGGGGGAAGATGAAGTGATAAACACTTAATATTTTGCGTTTTATTGCATGTTTGTTGCGTCAAGGACACTGTAATGCTGGCAGCGGGTAAAATGCAGTATAATTAGGTTTATTGAGGCACATGCCCTTAAAACATATGTGAAATATAAATGATAATGATGCTTGCAGTACAGTGAGCCTACAGGACAGATCTTATGCAGTAATATAGATACAAAAACATCGACATAGAGACAGGTCTCCAGGTTCTCCAAGAGGGGAAGACCCAGGGAGAAAGGGTGATATAGGGGAGAGAGAGAGAGAGAGAGAGAGAGAGAGAGAGAGAGAGAGAGAGAGAGAGAGAGAGAGGGAGAGAGAGAGAGAGAGACTCAAAGAGAGAGGGAGAGAGGGGTG
>JAODXP020000004.1:11978622-11993622 GCA_027497455.2 Sardinella longiceps | reverse complement strand
GTGTGTGTGTGTGTGTGTGTGTGTGTGTGTGTGTGTGTGTGTGTGTGTGTGTGTGTGTGTGTGTGTGTGTGTGTGTGTGTGTGTGTGTGTGATCATGACTCAGGGACATAATCGCCCGCCGGTGATCCCACTTGATCTATGGTTATGGAACAGCCACTTACTCTCATCCTCTGCCTATTCATACACCTACTCATACACACAGAGAAATGCATCACACCCCCAGCCCAGCCTGACAGGCCACGGACAAACACCTTCAACGTACGGAGGGAGAGAAAAGGAGAGAAAGACAAAGAGAGGGGAAAAGAGGAAGATAGGAAGAGAACAGGAGGAGAGAGAGAGAGAGGGAGAGAGAGAAGTGAAGAGAGATTTCTAAACAGAGGGGAGACTTTGACTTTTAAAAAGCCGTAAGCCATTTAGAGTAACAGCAAAGGCAAATGAAAAGGCACTTTGACATAAATGGTGTGTCGGTTAGATAGTGAAGGAGAGAGAGAGAGAGAGAGAGAGAGAGAGAGAGAGAGAGAGAGAGAGAGAGAGAGAGAGAGAGAGAGAGAGAGAGAGAGAGACAGATAAAGAGCAAATTAGAGGGAGAGAGTGAAAGAGAAAGAGTACGTGAGTAAGACAAAGAGAGAAAACAAAACCAAAAAAAAAAACGTCTCGTTGTTTCTCCACCACCAGCTCAGCGTCTGGCTCAACTCACTCACTTTCATCATCAGAGTCGCCCAGCTCTCCTCCTCTGTCTTCACCGTTCTCCTCCTCCCTCTCACGTTCCTTCTCTTCAACCCTCTGTCCGAAATTCTCTCCATCCTCCCGGAGGATCTTCTTCTCGCGGGGCGGCGGAGGGGCGATGGGGAAGTCGTGGAAGCGCGGGAAAAAGTCGGAGATCTGCGGGATGGGTAGGATGGGACCCGGGCACACGTTGATGGCAAAGTGCTCCTGCATGGAGATCTTGACCGGGGAGGGCGGAGGGAGAAGAGGGGCAGGGGGGTTGGGGCTGTTGGAGGACGGAGGGGAGGCGGAGGAGGGCGTGGAAGATGGAGGGATGGAGAGATGGGTGGAGGAGGCAGGGGAGGAGATGTGGGACTGAGGGAGAGGAGCCTTGGACACGCTCATCTGGACCACTGGACTCAACTGGGAATGGGGTCGGGAAGAGACAGGAATGAGAAAACAGGATGAATGGGAATGAGATGGAATTGAGAAACGGGAAAAGCAGACGAGTGTGGAAAGCAGGGAGAGCAGAGGCATGTGTGGGAATGTGGTTTGGAGTGAGAAGCGGTGAGACAGTGGCGGAATGAAAGGGTTGCATTGCGTTGGGTTGGGTTGGGAGAGATGGAGCACACAGCACACGGTAATGAGGAGATGGAGGGGAGATAGGAGACAAGACAGAAATCTGTAAATGACTCCAGGCTGCCCACACCACAGCACAGCACAGCAGCCTCTTTAACCCTATTTCTCCCTATTAGCGTCAGTTAAACTTAGGGCTTCCAACTAATACCACACACACACACACACACACACACACACACACACACACACACACACACACACACACACACACACACACACACACACACACACACACACACACACACACACACACACACACACACACACACACACACACACACACACACATACACGCACACACACGCACACCACAGTCCCCATTAACCCTCACTCTGAGGCCACTTATCTGCTATGATGGATTTCTCCTCACAATTATATTCTCAGAGGTTTCAGCATTTGTATGCTAGCTAAATTAACCCTCTCTTTCATGTCTTAATCACTCCATCTCTTCCCTTGCCTTCAGCTCTCTTTCTCTCTATCCCTCTTTCTCCATCACTCCATCTCTTTCCTTCCCTTGCCTTTATCTCTCTTTCATTCTCCCTTCCTCGCCCCTCATCAGTGAGACGTATAATGTAATCTATACGTATAGATCATTCGATGTATAATCTAATCAGTCTATGGTCTGCCTGGTGGCTGTATATATTCTCTCACCTATAGACCACATAGAGAAGAAAGTGACTGAATGTTGAATTAAAGTCAGAGTCCCTACTATGCTAGCGGCCGCTACGCTATTTCCCTGAGTATTGCTGCTGTAGCTTTGTGTGAGTGTCAACACTGCTGTCTAGTATAGAATTCATTACTCCACATGTGCCACGACTTTGCCTGGAGCGGGAATCCCATTACAGTTTCTTGTTTACTACCAAAAACACTAAAACACCAATCATGTTCAGAAAGACTAGAGAAAGCATTGCTATCAAAAAACCAAATGATAACAATAATTAAATAGTAGGAATGTTATCGATTTTACCCAGATTACACAATCATTCATGCGTTAAGGGACAATCTACTAGAACAGCATGTGCAGATGAATAGCAAGGTGTGTGTGTGTGTGTGTGTGTGTGTGTGTGTGTCTGTGTGTGCGTGCTCAACCGTTCAGCAAAATCAACACAAAAGGTGCATGGTATCTTTTCATGTGTGTGTATGTGTGTGCGTGTGCCTGTGCATGTGTGAATGAACTGCCAAAAGAACACCTTCACATTTAGGCACACAAACACAGACACACAGACAGACAGACACACACACACACACACACACACACACACAAAGAGAGACAGTTCTAAAGCAAGTGTTCAGTCAGTCTGAGTGTACACACAGAGACTACGAAAGAGGACGGGGACAAGTAGAAGAGCCAACACAGACAGTGAAAGGCACTGATAAGCTCTGTTTGTGTGTGAGTGTGTCTGTGTGTACACTGTCAAAACACACATTGACGGCATCCTCCTTTCATCTAAAGAAAACAATATACAGGCTAATTCACATTTCTTTCAGATTCTGACATGCTCACAGAAGCACGGATACACTCACAAACAGTGAGAAAGTGACTTGTCACTCAGCTTGTGTTTTCTCAAGCTCGCATGGCCATACAAACACACACACACACACACAGCACTCACTCACACACACACACAAACACACATACACACACACACACACACACATAGACTTACCCAATGACAGGCTTCATCTGTTCCTCCGGTCCATCTTGTCTTCTGTAATGTCCTCTGTCTCTTACATACTGAAAAGCAACCACGGCTGCTTTCAGTCAATATACCCTTCCCTCTCTCTCGCTCTCCCTCTTTCTACCCTCCCTCCCTCCTGCTCTTCCCCTCTTACGCTGAGTCTTTCTCTCTCTCTCCCTCACTCCGTTCCTCCTTCTCACACTCTCCCTCTCTCCCTCTCTCTGTCTCTCTCGCTCTCTCCAGTCCCTCCCCCCTCCTCAGTCATGACGTTTCCCTCTAAATTCATGGGGTCTGCCACGCACCCAGTCACAATGACACTCCGACTTTCTGCAGTGTGAAGATTTCACAAAGCAAAGAGATAGACTGACACAGAGAGATGTGTGAAAATGGGTGAAATTAGAGATGGAATAAAGGGAGAAAGAGAGGGAGGCGATGAGGGAAAAAAAAAAGGATAACGAAATTTGATGAACCAACTTTGGACTTCTGAAAAAGAAATTCTAGAAGTATGTCCAAAAAAACAGTCATGCAAATGATGAGGAATGTAGCACAAGATTAATCATATTCACACTTGCATGGACTGTCAACCTCTCTCTCTTGACTCGAAATAGCGTGATTTTTAAAAGATTTCCTGAAGTACACACACGCTCTCTCTCTATCTCACTCACACACTCACACTCACACACACACACACACACACACACACACACACACACACACACACACACACACACACACACACACACAAACACGACCAATGCTCAGATCTCACTTCTCCTCTCACAACAGCTGTGGAGTGCACCTATATCACCACTATGTGGAGAGTCATGAGAATTAATGAAGAGGTTGAGGATTGCGTAACACAACTGTACAAGAGTCTCTTGATGATCATTTGCCTGCCAAGCTTTAAAGCGGAGAACATGAGGATCTGCCACACAAAAAAAAAAAAAAAAAAAACAATCAGGTCAGGCTTAGGTAAGAGCTGAGGAACAACAATCGCCCGATAATAGAAAATGGTTTATTTTTCTTCACCTTAGCAAAAATAACAGTTGAATGTAAAAATAGCTGGAGCGTGTCAGTGGCGAAGCCTTCATCATCTGAGCTCGTGCTCTTGAGCGGGAGAATAACAGACAGCGAGGCAGACAGACAGACAGTCACGGGCGTCAGGCGACTCCTTGGGATAACGGGGGCTCTTGAAGCACGAGCTTCCTCGTGGCGTCTGTGTTGCCCTGCTACCCCGCGGAACTGTCAGCGTGTTCTTGGCACGGCTGAGATTGTTCGGCGAGGCCAAACCGCCTCGGGCACTGGCAAGGTCATGTGACTTTTCTCGATCAGCTCATCCCCACATACATGCAAGGCATGTTGGGCAAACACATCAACAAATCTGGCCCTCTAGCTAGCTCATACAGAGGGGATTGAGAAGCAGACTATGGTTGATCTCGGTCGTTCACCCTGGTCGTGACAAAAGAGTTTAGTGTCAACGTGAGATGTGTCAACCAGTGAACTAGGAGCAGGTTAGCATCTGTTCCTCTCTGCTTATGTCATATGCGGACATGCCCAGTTGTGTGCATTTTCACACAGTAGACCGTGTGTGTGTGTGTGTGTGTGTGTGTGTGTGTGTGTGTGTGTGTGTGTGTGTGTGTGTGGTATTCCTTACAGGCTTGTGTACATAGAGAGAGATATAAAAATCTTTCTGTATCTTTTTTCTTAGCAGGTAAACAAGTGATAGTGGACAGGTGTGAAATTTGTGTGTGTGTGTGTGTGTGTGTGTGTGTGTGTGTGTGTGTGTGTGTGTGTGTGTGTGCGAGCGTGTGAGTGTGCGAGTGTGTGTGTTCATGCTTGTGTGTTTTTCTCTCAAGACAGGTGAATCTGTGGACAGGTGCATTCAGCTCCCACATATGAAACATTACCAGATGTTATGTAAAAAAAAAAAAAGGCAGCCCACCAACATGGGACAACAAAAAGAGAGGACAAGGTGGAATTAGCCATCATTACCCATAATCACACTGTCAAGGGCTCGGCTAAACAAGGTCACTTCCCTGAGTAAACAAGTCTTTGGCGTTGGCAGGGAGCAAAATAACATGTCTCCTAAGAGACCCCCCCTTCTGCTTAGCAGGTTTCTCCTTTGTTCTCATCAGCACGCTAACCTTCTTTTCTCATCTCCGCGCCAAACACACGGGCTTAACCCATCCAGTCGGAACACTTTCAATTAGGAATATTATTTGCTCATTATACTGCTGAAATTAAAACACGGATTTTCTGTAGGCTAGTCTACACATTGTTTGTAAAGTAGTCTAATATCAAATGCTAATCATAGTCTCCAGGGATTAAAATTGGCACCAGCAACCAGGCAAATGCTGGCTAATTTTGAATTTGGCTGGTTAGGTATTAACCTCACTCACGTCAGATGCAGCGTCCCCTTGGGCGCAGCCATCTGATAAGAAAGTTGTTTCAGAAGACCGGACGCCATCAAAAATCCTTACATATACTAGGATAAACCAATTGCCCGTCATCCTACTTCAACCACTTAAATCGAAACCTACCAGTTGCATTCCGTGATCCCACAAACATAAACATTAGAATTTGCGACATAATTGGCACAATACTCAATTCAACTTGCATAATATAGATGTCTCTTTCATATATAACTGTTAGATGTGTTTCGTAAGTTTGCTAGAGATGAGTTACGTCAAAAATGCCGCCCGGTGCTTTGTACATGTCTCATGGTTGGTCCGTCCATTCAATATCAGTCCTGAAATACCTTTTAGTGGATGCGATATCAGATGGCTGCGCCCGAGGGGGCGCTGCATCTGACGTGAGTGAGGTTAGTTAGGTATATTCATGAGCCATAGATTGTACTCAGACATCGGCAGTGTTTAACCAATCACAGCGCACCATGTGGACAGGGAGTTGTTGGGGGGGCTTGTTTATTGCTTCATTGGTTGTAGCCTGAGTCAAACAAATCACCTTCTTTGACTTTGGTGCTACCGCTATCCAGAGGCAGTTTAAAAGATTCCATCGCAAGGCTCTATCCATCATGGCCAGACTATATTGGCTTGTGGCTTGTCAGGCTAGTAGATATTCACATTTCCAAGAGTTAATTTTGACCCTTGATTTTCTCCATACAGGGCACATGGTCATTCTTACTGTGCTGGGGCCGTTCAAGTCAACATGCCAGCCAGCTGGTGTGCACCTACAGAAAGAACAGGTTTCACTGCAGATTTTCACCTGTTCACCCCAGGGGAGGAATTCTGGGATACCTCTACAAAGGCTCCAGCTAATCTGCTCTTCTAAGTGGTCAGTGTATGCGCTTTATTCAAAAGGTGTTACCTAATCCCTTTCTGTCACGGTGAGACTTATGTAGACAGGTCCATGATTATGCTTCTGACTCGCTCACTCAAAGTTCTCTGTTGGCATTAGACGAGGGGCTCCGTCACCACGTGTGTCAGTGCTTTTACTCGAGCGCAATGGAAATCCCCTTAAGCCCCAGTGCTCACCCTGCCTGGCACGTCTCCCTCCGCCGGCCCGGCGGCCTGCCTGCCTGCCCTCAGACATGAAGAGGAGACGACTTAGTGCCCCTGGGAGGGAGAGGGAGAGGGAGGCTCTGAGATGAGAAGGGCTTGACAGAAGTGGAGCTCTACTCACATCCATTGTATAAAGCACTAGACTTCCTTCTCAATCAAAATATTGAATATTATAAAAAGAGATGGCTGCATGGTATTTCACACATTGAAATTTTTCATGATCTATTTTCAGTAGAGCCTTTTCACCATGAACTCAAGAACTCACGAACAATGCACTCCGCACAACATTCAAAAGCGTGGAAGTTTTGTTACTTAATTAGTCATGGGTGTGTTTTAACCAATGAGAAAGCCTCAGGAGTGTACAGACCTTGGTGGGTCGTCATTACACCAGCATGTTTTCAGCCATCAGAAACCGTCCTTGCATGCATTTAAAGGAGCTGTGTGTAAGAAACATATTCCAAATAATCATTAAACGGCCCTGATATGTCGCCAGACATGAAGGAATCATGTTCTTTTTAAACACTGATATCACTGACAGTTGTAGTCCAGCCAGAATATTTGCATTTGAAAAGCTAAGTTGCAGCCCACAAGTAGTGTTTATGTTGTCATTTCAAGTGGTATTTATGTTGTTGTCATTGTCAAGGCCTCATTATGCTTCCGAAAAATATCATGATAGGTCAGAAATAAAACAAGGATATGTATGGGAGATTCTTATGAAAGATGGAGACGGCTGAAAGCAACAAAATATTTTAACATGATTTGTAGTACCAATTTTGGCCACAATCTTACACACAGCTCCTTTTAGGAAATGAAAACATCAAATACCGTCTTGCAAATGCCTAGTAACGTCTATAGGCTGCACAAAGACAGATGTTGATTGGTCTGTTGGTCTCTTTGGATTATACCTGAATAATTAATTCAATGTCAGCAATGTAAATGAAAGTTAACGTGATTTTCCGAGCAAACATTCCGATCAAATGTGACTTGATCATTGATAAGCACCTCACG
This sequence comes from Sardinella longiceps, assembly GCA_027497455.2. Taxonomy (NCBI): domain Eukaryota; kingdom Metazoa; phylum Chordata; class Actinopteri; order Clupeiformes; family Clupeidae; genus Sardinella; species Sardinella longiceps. Next base: position 11,986,070 of record JAODXP020000004.1, on the reverse strand, counting down.
TAGGCTAGATATGCGCTTGGTGCAAGGTGAAAAAAAAAAAAAACGCAAGCAACTAAAAACTGCAACTGCTCAAAGTTTAAAATACTTTTGAGGTTGCGTTTTCTTCAACAATGGGTCGTTGCCTAGTTGCCTGTCATAGGCTGTTGCCTTTTTGCCAGTCATAGGCCAAGTCGGGGAAAGTTAGCGGCATCGATTTTGCTAAGCTTTCCCTTACTTACTGGCAGCTTTAGGCAACGACCCATTGTTGAAGAATCGTTACAGCCTTTGTTGTTACATGTATGCTGTAATGAGTATTGCATATCCCATAGTGTTATGCGCCCATAAAATAGATTTTGAGTAATGTGCCACTGACTTTCAACCAGGTTTGTCTGGATCATTTATGCAAAGTAATTCTACTCCACTAAAAAGCGATTTTGATGTTTAGACAATAAATGATGCACTCATTATTGATGATACCTACTTGTTGGCCTACTTGTATCAAGACTTTGAAGTGTGTGTCGAGTTCGCCGTCACATCCTTCCAGTCAAAGCCCCGTATTAAGGCGCGTGTCAAAATAATGGAATCAACGTTTGAAGCTCCATTTAGGCAGAGCTACCGCTTTGAAATGGGGTTCGATTTTGGTTTGGCATGACAATGTCCCATGAAGAATGTGTCAATGGCTGGAGACAGTTTTTGAAAAGTGTATTGTTGAGATGGATTGCAACTTCTGCATTATTCTATATATTGGATGAAAGTGTCTGATAAATTCATAAATGTTATATAAAATGTAAAATATTATGATTAAAGACTGTCGACCCTTCACACATGCAGGATGCAATTAACAGTGTACTAATGGGTTTAGATAACTCTTTTAAAGCCCCTCATTTCATATAATTGAGACATGTAGACAAGACAGATTTTTCCTGTTGAATATTTATTTGTTCATCACTACATGGCCTTACTATGCGTTCAGCAAATCAGGCGACATGGGCGACGGAAGTAATTGACTTTGTATGGAGACGGGCGATTTGGGCGACAAAGGTGGCAGGTGACTTGGGCGACGAAACTTGGGCGACTTGGGCGATAAAATCAAGTTAAACTTCGGTTAACTTTATGTAATGAGCTATGATGCGGTTGGGCGATTACCAATCAGAATGTCGATTTACTAGTGAGATGCCTGTAGAGAAGCAGGATCAAACGTTTGAATGCTAACATCATGGGCAAATTTGCCGTTTTGGTTGCTGTGCTTAAGCAATGTTTCTTGGGAGTCTTCGGCGACTCTTGGCAATTTATCGCTTGCGGTCTGAACGTACAGTTATTGAGCATTTGAAGCCTATATGTGGCCTCTATAAATGAACCATTTTACAACACATGATGAAAGGCTTCAGCGTTACAAGAGAGTCACGCTACACTAAACAGCATAGTTAAACATTATCAGTGGTATCATGGTATCAAGACATGATATCACCATTTAACAATATTGACATTATTTGGAATTGAGTAAATACTGTGGTACCACTTTATAATAACCGTCTTCTATAAATGGTTATTAAATAGCTTATTAACATTAGTAGGAAGTTAATTGGAAAGTTTGTGGTTTCAACCAGTCAGAGGATTTGAAACCACTGGCTTTGCCCCTGGAATTCAGAGGTGAAGGAACCGTCCCCATACCTTTCTCAAACTGAGCTAGCTATGCTAGTTAGTTAGTTAGTTAGTTCGTTCATGCGTTAGATCAGTTTTCAGAATTATAGTGTTGCATTGTTGTACAATGAGTCTCCTCAGAAGTAAAGCATTGAGAAAAACAATCAAGGCATCATGTTAACATCGTGATCAACCCTGTGTGCCATCTAGAATCATATCCACACAATCATGCTGATGGCTGTCAATGAATCAATGACAAACAGAAGCCTCGCCTTGCATTTAGCCTCCTATTAAGCTGCCATTCTGGGAAGATGAAGGGTGCTGTTTCAATCTGAATGCCATTGACTTTTAATGGCATTTAGGACTTAATTGGCTTGATTGATTCTCTGCACGCACATTCATAGTTTTATCCTGATGTCATAATTGTGTGACCATCATTAAATAGGGAATCAGAGAGGCAGAGCCGTCGCCAGGGAATGAATAAATCATGACAAACCTTTCCTTCACCGCCGCCAGCCTTTGCATGTTTATTTTTGTGCTGCACCCTGACAATGGCAAACTCATTTTCTCCTTCTTTTATCTGTTGCTAATTGGCCTCCTTGTGTACAATACACAGGCTTTCTGGGGAAGTTTTCAAGCCTTCAGCATTGCGCAGAATGTCAGTATGACAGATACTGTAGCTTTGATGTATTCTTGTCAATCAATAATGAACAGTTAGAAATTGCGGGACAGTCCTTTGTGAAGCCAAACAACGCAATCACCTTCACAAAACAGCATTATCCCACAGTGTAGTTACATGCATTACACATTCTCTCTCCATCTTTCCTACTCTCTCTCTCTCTCTTTTCATCCCTCTCTCTTTTTCTCTCTCTCTCTCTCTCTCTCTCTCTCTCTCTCTCTCTGTCACTATTTGTTCCTCTTTCTCTTTATCTCTCACACTCTCTGTCTTTGCGTCTTCCTATGGATTGATGTCATCATATCAGATGTATGTTTAATATCATGAATCACATGCGGCTCATTGTCCTGTCCATGCTCATCCCTCACATATGTCTCCCTAATGCTGTATATAGTATGGTATCTGTCTCAGCATCTCAGTATGCTTGCTGTGACACATACTGATAACTGGGCATTAGCAACAGAGCTCTACTCAACAATGGATCTTTCGTCTGCTTCCCGGTAATCGTCCACAAACCACAGATGATGGGACTGTGATACACTATCTCAAAGGGAATGCAGATACACACTCAATCGATTAAGAGTACTACAAAATCTTTTACACTCCACGTAGTGCACGGTATCAGCTGAAAATAGTGTCACATGTCCGTTTACTCCAGGATGGTATCATCTATGTGTCTAAATGCCTGTGTGGATTGGACATCTGTATTCAAGTGGACACCTCCAAAAACTGAAAACATGCCATATTTTCCACAGCATTTCCATGGTATTCATCGACATGATGGACAATTTCGAACATTTTCATTATCGGTCTAACATTTAAAACCTCCATGTTTCCTATAAAAGAACAATTGCCTGCAACCGTGGTGATAAATTATAAAACAATGTGAGTTGTTCTATATCAAAAGTAGGGGTTGGGAAAATAAAGGAACATGGTATGTAAGTGATAAGTAAACCATTTGGAGAGAGCGAGTGTGGGCGCCAGCAAGAGAGAGTGGAAGAGGGAGACGGCCAGAACAAGCCGGGGAACATTTTAAAAATTGGCACGGGGTACGGAGAGATAATCTCTCCCTATTACTCCAGCACAAAGACTCAGTTATGGTCTATTAAAATGGGGGCAAGAAGATCCCTCTGCACCCCCCCCCCAGCCCCACTCTCCTTCCCCATCTCCCTCTCCCATTCTCCCTGTTACCACAGGCCACTGATAAGGAGCACCTCCATTTACATACACAGATGGAGGGAATGCACTACATTTGTGCAGCAGACAGACAGACAGACAGACAGATACAGAGCGGAGCAAGGAGGAAGATTGTGGAGCGAGGAGAGGAATATGAATGAACCAGTGATTTGGGGAAATCCAAATTTCTAGCACATATTTTGTCCTCGACATATCCTTGCAGGGTCCACTCTCTCCTGTCAGTCTTATCGGTGTGAAATCCAACCTTGCTCTTAGGATTCAAGGGAGTTCAGAATATTATCAGAGTCTTTGGGCTGCATATTGCATATTACATAGCCAGAGGCCTGAAAAAAAAAATGTACCGGTAAACCTCCTTTACGTTGCGTATATTTATTTCAAGAAGGTTACAGGAGCGCCGTTGTTGAACTGTCGAGGCAGACCTTGTTTTTTTCATGTTTAAATGAATATAATATCAACAGAACCACTATCTGACTTTTGACACTTTTTCATGCATTCTTTAGATTGAACTGAGTGCATAGTATGGTTGTATGGTTGCAATAGTTGGTATGCTATGAGATGAATGCTGAATGAGTTCTTCTGTTGGGGGTGCTATATTTGGTCAGAGGCCATTGTGTAGTGAATGTGCAAATAGTGGAGATGTTTGGCAGGGCAGTCCCCTTGTGTGCTTGTGAGGTTCAGAGGCCATGTCTGTGGTGTTGTTTCTGTGTGCACTAGGCAGCAAAGGCACATGTATTGGCACATGAAATGCTGTAGAGGACACACATTCGCCTGAAAGAGGAGCTGCTCGGAGCGGAGCGAGAGAGAGAGAGAGAGAGTAAAAGAGAGAGAGAGAGCTCTCTGTGATCACCATCCTCCTCCTTCTCTCCCGAGAGGTTTGGGTTCCATCTATTTAACTCACGCTCTTAGCCTTGCCGCTCCTCCTCTCGTTTTTCTCCCTCTCCTTCTCTCTCTCTCTCTATCTCTAATCCGGTCCCTTTCCCTGTCTCTCATTCTGTTTGTGCCAGACTCACTTTTGATCATGCTCTCTCTCTCTCTCTCTCTCTCTCTCTCTCTCTCTCTCTCTCATTCTGCCTCTATCTCCACATTCTTTCTTTGTCCTCCTCCATCATCCCTTTATATCCCTGTTGCTCTTTCCTTCACCAATTTTTTTTGTTTGTTTGTTTTGTGTGTGTGTGTGTGTGTGTGTGAAAAATAAAGGATCCATTTACCCAGCCATGTATTTTCCTTACCTCTGCAAACTCCAACAACTCGTTAACATTAATGTCAGCTGGCTACCCCACACTCATTTTGTAATTATGGTAATATTACACATTATGTTCTGTTTTGTTACGTTGTTCTTACTTGTAAAATAAAGCGTCAACGGATGTTATTCCAGCAAACTTACACTGTAAGTTTTTGTTACACCATTCTTACCTAATACTTACCCAGAACTTCACGCTGTAAATTAAAGTGTTGCCATAAATTGTACTCCATGTCAAATGATGTGGTTTGAAAACCACAGTTACGGGAGAACAATACTAACCAAACTGAGTGGTAGCTGAAGAAACACTTACTGACAAGAGTGGCAGGAATACTGCCGCAGGTGACTAAAAACCTGTTTTTAAAAACATCAGTTGTTTTCTAGATGTCAACATTCAGTGTTTCTTTCTTTTGTCTTCCCCTGGGCCACTTCAAAGAAAAACCTGAAGATGAGCATTTGTCTATTTCTTCTGACATGCAGACACGATCTGTCAAACGCTCAAGACAGCATTGAACCGACACTGGGAAATGAAGTCGAAATTGACCTGAAAAAATGTCCAGCCAGACAGTGAGCAAAAATATTCTAGACGCCACAAGGGAGCTTGAGGCAAAATGAAAGAGCATCTTTTTGAGACTGAAGCTAATAATCTGATACATCTGTCATCTGTAAAAATCTGTCATTTCAGATTAGCGACTGTGAGATATGTGGAACTTGTATGTGTAATGACTCCACTGTACATAGTCATTGGAAATGTGCTTCTAATTTTAGAAAGAGCCCAAGCCAGCCAGCCAGCCGGCCCCGGTCCTTTAAGCCATTTAACAATTACCTTTCTTTTTACGGTGAAGTCTCTCACAGCACCATACAGACTGTTACACAGTGATTTAAATCTTTGAAGTGCGAGTGAAATGAATGGGCCTCCTGGGGACTGACTCACCCAGCATTGCACGGGAACAGAGCAGGGAGACCTGTTCTATTAGCTGCCCGATTCAGAGGGGACCTCTGGGGCTGAAGTGGCTTAGTCTCTGGGGATGATTTGGAGGCAGGAATCTGGAGGAGGAGGAGGAGAGGAAAGAGGGAGAGAGAGAGGGAGGAGAGAGAGAGAGAGAGAAGGGGATAGAGAGAGAGAGAGAGGAAGCGGTCCCCAGCTCAGCTCTACACTAAAATCCCAGCCTCTCCCACCGCAGCCGACCCAGTTTCCCTCACTTCTGTGGCATTCCCCACAGCAAATACTTTATCCGTTCTCTCTCTCTCTCTCTCTCTCCTTTTCTCCCCCCCTGCTTTCTCTCTCTCCCTCTCCTTCGTTCTCCCTCTCTTCTCTGTGTGTACCCTGATGGGTTTGTCCCTATGACATGCTCTCCCACTCTCTGGCCCCCTCTTGCGCTCATCTCTATATCTAAAGCTTGCACTCACTGCGTGCATTTGATAAACGGCGGGTTTTTCACTTCTTTATTTATTTATGTACGGTGGCCCGTGGTGACAGGTCACTGATGAATAGTCATGGCTTCTTCTGCACACTCTTTTTCTCCCTCATTTCTTCCTCCCTCCATTCCTCTATCCCTTTCTCCATTTCCATCCCTCTATCCCTCTCTCTCTCTCTCTCTCTCTCTCTCTCTCTCTCTCTCTCTCCCCCTCTCTGTCATCTCCCCTTCCCCAACCCCCTCCCACTCTCCTCATCCTCAGAGGTATCTGTACCTAGGTTAGCCCCCTCAGCATATTCCCATAAATAAACTGGGAGGTGAGGAGGAGGGGGAGGAAGGGAGACGAGCGGAGCGGAGGAGGAGGAGAGGAGAGGATGGGAGGGGGCAGCCGGCCCTCGGGCTGCCTCACTGAGCATGGGTGGGACAGCGGAGAGGAGCCAAGCACTCCAGAACACCGCTGAAGGTGACACCGACCGAACACAGGGCGGGCGGGCGGGCAGGCAGGCGCACACACTCGCGCGTGGGTGTGGGGGAGGAGGAGGAGGAGAGAGAGGGGGGGTGATGAGGGGGGAAGGAACTGAGGGAGAGGGAAAATGGGGAGAATAACAAGGAAATGGAAATGGAGAGATGGGGAGAATTAAATAGAAAAAAGAAAACATGGGAAGATTGAAGGGAAACAGCTGACAGGGTGAGAAGAGGAGGCTTGTGAAAGGAACCGAGAGAAGAGACAGAGAAATAGAGAGAGTGTGTGTGAGAGAGAGTGAGAGAGAGAGAGAGAAAGAAAGAGAGAGAGAGTGGCCATCATGTCTCCCCAGTATGCTGTTGACAACTGTGTGTGTATGCATCCAAGGCTGCTAAGCAGTCATGTTTGTTGGCCTGACCTTTTGGAGAGATAAACACACAGAGAGAAAGAGAGAGAGAGAGAAAGAGAGAGAGAGATGGAAACAAAAACCGAATGGGAGATAGATAGACAGAGAGGAGGGGCACTGGCAACAAGAAATAGGCTAGGCTGAGAGAAATACACACACAGAAAAATCTCAGAATTTCATGCCATTAAACAATCCACTAAATGTGAAATACCAATTAGCTTCTGACTGAAAATAGTCCGATCCATTGTAGACTCTCTTGCATAACATGCCAAAGATGTACAGAGGCATTCTCATTAGCCATGAATTTCAACAAAGCCATAAATATAGCTGTGATTTATTGGATTTTTAATTTGTATCTGAGATTATTACAGAAAGAAAGAATATGAGAGAGATGGGAGACAGGGAGAGAGAGAGAGAGAGAGACAGAA
>JAODXP020000004.1:11963622-11976122 GCA_027497455.2 Sardinella longiceps | reverse complement strand
TCACTCTTCCTCTCTCCCGGTCGCTTTGTCTCTCTGACCGACATACCTTCACACATCGCGCTGAGAGGTAAGGAACTGCTGGAGTGCTTGTGGCCCCGAGAGCATGATTTACTCGTGTCCGATTTGCATCGATAAATTCATCACTCTAGACACGATCCATCACGGTCAAAAGGAACCAGGAGGACCTTCATCTAGAGTAAAGCCTTAGTGGTATCAATCATGCGTCTGCTAGGAGAACTGGGGTGTGTGTGGGAGTGTGTGTGTGTGTGTGTGTGTGTGTGTGTGTGTGTGTGGGAGTGTGTGTGTGTGTGTGTGAGGGACACAGGACAGGCCCATCCATAATTACTGACAAGCCCAGATGCTAAACAAGATTAGCCCAGGACAAAGAGAGCCGCTGGCGACAAGGAATGAAAGCATGACATGGTTGTCCGATTGATTCAGTGTGGACTTGGAATGGCATAGCTCTCTCTGGATGCACTGATAGTGAGTGTGGTTGTGTGGTTTATGTATGGTGTGTGTAGCTTGTTTATGCATTATATGTGTGTGCTTGTGTGTGTGGATGTACGTATAGGTGTGTGTGTGTGTGTGTGTGTGTGTGTGTGTGTGTGTGTGTGGATGTACTGTACGTATAGGTGTGTGTGGTTGTGTGTGTGCGCACACTTGGTGTGTCTATGTGTGTGCAGTGATGTGGAGCATTGTGATGTGGCGCTAACAGAGGGCACGATCATGCTATTGGCCGGTGACACAAAATCGGTGGCGGCGAGATCGATGGTGGCGGTGAGTCTGAGATGGCTAACGGTGTGTTGTCTTAAGGGTCGCTCTGGATCAGGCTCAGGGCGGCCATGATTGATCTGCTTCCAGAACACAGCAGAAACAACAAGAGGCGGAAGTGGGAAGCTGACAGAGAGTGAGCAGCACAGGAACACAAGCAGAAAAACAAGCATGGAGGGGAGGGGGGAGGGATATTAAAGACAGGAATTAAAGGAGCGTCCTTTCATAAAGTGCCATCAGATGTGCGAAACATTTGAGCTGTGGTGTACAAGGGAAGCTAAGGTATATTTCTTAGAGTGAGGCGAATGGACAAGTGGATAACTGTGGGGTAAAGTGGACAGTGATTTATAGAAAGATTGAAGAGAGAGGAGGATAAAGGTAAAGAGTGGTAGCCTATGGGAGAACAGACTTTATGGTCTCTTTCTCTCCTTTGGCTATATACAATTGAATTAAACTATGATCCAGTGTAGTAGCATGACTCACTTTCCAGAAAAGTCAGAGCTGCTCTCTTTTCCTCCGGGTTTTATTATTTACTCTACCCTGTGCTTTGAGCCTGGAAGAAGAATTTACCATGTGTAGATTCTTCAAGTAAATGACCACGAGGCTAGACTGGAAATATTTATTTATTTCCAAGATGCAGCAGAATGTGCTAACCATTATGTAGTTGGTTTAGAAATTGATGTCGTCTATTTCAGGAGCAAGGAATTTATGTTGTTTATTTCAGCAGCTGGTGACGCACTCAGCATTAGGCATTTTTCAGATGCGGAATGAGGACTTGCACCCTTGCCACTAATTATTCATTTCACTTTTGGGACAACTTTGGCGCTGTACAAAATTCAGTCTTTAGGCTTTAGAGCAGTGTTTCTCAAACTTTTTCAGACCGAGGACCACTTTGCCCCCCAAAAATTTTTCAGGGACCACCTGCCCTCGCGCGCCCCCTCACCAAGTCACATGCTGCTACCCTTTAACCAGGTCAATTATAGTATAGGCACTTCAAATGCTTTAATAAACAGTGAATTACGGTTCTGCGTCTCATATTCAGTGAACCACTACTCTTCAAATAATGACACAGGCTAAATTCACATATTTTTACGGTAATCAACTCGCGGACCACTTGAGCTTGCTCGCGGACCACCAGTGGTCCCCGGACCACACTTTGAGAACCACTGCTTTAGAAGCCTCTTCAGATTTGAATACTACAGCTAAACATGTTTAGTCAACAAAGAAGTAGGTCAAAGCTCCATATCTAACATGCCTCCTCCATGTCTATTTTATCCAAAGCAAGGTGAGCAGCAGTGGGCGAGGGCTATACATGGGAATGCATTTCTAATGAAATCATGATCTGATGTGATGCAATAGGGAATGCTTAGCAAACTGAGGTTAATGTGTAAGGTTAATACAAGGGGGATGTCAATACATGGTTTTGTCTTTTAAGTTTGCATTAAACACTGGCCTGAAACATGATGCGGCCTATTATATCTGAGTAATTACTCTATATAAAAAAACTGAATTTGTTCAGGCCTCCACCATCAGCACAGATAGATGAAGTCTTTCTAAGGCATACCTGGGCAAACTAAGGCCCGGGGGCCACATGCGGCCCGTTGAGCTATTTAATCCGGTCCGTGGAACCCTCCCAAAATAGAATAATTTCTCATTTAGCCAAGGTGACTTAGACTATAGGACTGACAAATTTGTTGAATTCATGAAATACAAATCCCACCCTTTTAAACATGCATGATAACATGTCCTCTGAAGAAAGATGGTACTACTGGTTTGAGACTTGCCAATTTAACAGCATTACTGTGACCGTTTGACTGTTAACGCCCGGCCCTTTGGCCAAAATCTAAAGCCCAATGTGGCCCTTCAGCCAAAATAATTGCCCACCCCTGGTCTTTAGAGCAACATGGCAGCCCTCATCTCTACATTTGATGTGTTCTACTACCTTTTTGTCTCTGCAAGGTGTCTGGGGTCTCAAGGAAAATAAGCCATCTCATCCTGCTCCACTAATGTGTCTATTGCCACTCTGTTTGTTCCACAATGATCCCTCTGCTCCTCCAACACAACTCTGCAATTAGCTGATATTAGGAGCTCAAATAGCTCGTATCGCGGAGGTGATTGACAGGGATTGGGAGCCCAGGAAACTGGGGTGGAAAGGGGTGTGTGTGTGTGTGTGTGTGTGTGTGTGTGCGGGGGGGTGGGGGGGGGGGTGTCTGTAAAATCCCGAAGCTTAATGAGTCGTGTAGATAAACAGACCTGCTTATTTGTTTATTTCTTCATTAGTTTATTTGTTTGTTTGTTGCTGACACTTTGCTCAATGCGACATGTCTAAATCTCTTCGCTAGAGACAAGTAGGCAATTTAAAGCAGAGGACGATGTGATTTTTCTGCTGGAATCAGTCGTCCTTGTTTACAACAGTCAGAATGAATGCCATGCCAGCTTTAGCTTCAGCCACAGAGTGATGGCTGTTCCTGTGCTCCTGATGAGTTTAAAGGAACCGTAACCACCAAGAGCTCAACTTATCAGGCCTGTTTAGATGCACTGACACGGGTCAAAACTGCCTGCAAAGTCTACAATGTAATAAACATTGAACATACTGCAGGCATGAGAGTTGTTCGAAACACGGGTCGATACATGTGACTCACTCAGTGAAAATCTCTTTAGTCACTTGCATTCACTATTGTGCTTGAGTGAGGGAGTGTGTGTGAGTGTGTGTGTGTGGGTGTGTTTGAGAGAGAGAGAGAGAGAGAGAGAGAGAGAGAGAGAGAGAGAGAGAGAGAGAGAGAAAGAAAGAAAGAAAGAAAGAGAGAGACATTTATAGCTATACACAATCAGGCCCAGGTCCAACTACTCTCCTGCCTAATGTCGCAAGGGAAGTGCCCGGCCAGTGTCGCAGGGGATGTGCTATAATTGTGAGAATAATAGAAGTAATTAATCTAATCAGACATGTCATTAATGTAGTTTATTTAAAGCAAATCTTCCCAGAGCTTATTTTTACTCAGTAGAACTCAGTGACTGTAGTTTTATAACGATGGAAGAGACACAGAACTTTGCAGAGCCACTGGAAGGTGAGCAGATATACCCCCAGTACTCCTGGGACTTCGTCCACTCGCCTGAAAAATAGGGAGCGTCTTCATAACACGATAGGTACACAGAGGCTTTGGGCTTGTTTTGCGAGCGGCCATCGTCAATTTCTGCGTTGACGCTTGGCTTGATTGGCAAAGGAGGCAAGTGGCGTGGCATGGAGCGCGGGCATATTAAACTGCTGATTGTAATTTATCATCCACCTCGTCTGCTTGTCTCTTCTCATTCATGTCTCCCAGTGGCTTGGCGCTGCATACATACCGTCTCGGTATACAACATTATGTCAGAGCGCTTCGGTACACTGGTGCCTGAAATGCTCTGATTCATGTGGTTAACGGGGATGTCAGTCTGTTCGCTTTCTCTGAACATGATTCACACACTGTTCCCCTCTCTCTCTCTCTCTCTCTCTCTCTCTCTCTCTCTTTCGAAGGATTCTCTCCTCTTCACTCTATCCTTCTCTGTCTCATTCCATCTCATCTCACCTCATCTTCTCATGCTCTTCATCTCACTAACGCCTCGCAGAACGGAGAACTTCTTGCTTGATCAAATTCTTTTTACCAGTACTTGGTACACATACCACTGTATGCACACCAACATCCTCAGCAAAGAACATCACACCCACCTACAGTATATAGTCACCCCAGGCAATTTCAGCCTGTGTCACCTTGTCATCTCTCCCACAGCATGTCTCAGAAGGTGGAGAAGAAAGTGCCAGTGAAAGGAACGCCAGACAGTCGCCCATCTTCTGCTGCAGGGAGGTAAAGCCTCCATCTTGTTTGGCAATAGATCAATAGATACATAAAGACCCTCTGATGGTGTTGACTGATGGGTTACGTGAGGGTGACCTATAGCAAAAATGATCAAAATGATCAGAATACAGATATGTTGGAATTTATAGTGATTCATAATCAGGTCAGTCAGGATCATAATGCATTTAAACGTGATAATTTAAGAAAGGAGGTAACTATTACAATGATTATAGTAATGATCAGAGCAATGATGATGACTGAATAAGTGAAAAAAATATATATTTCTTACTGTCTTTGGATAAGACTAAGTGGTGTTTGTTGATTAAGCTGTGGTAATTTGTCTGTGTGTTTGTATCAACTCAACTTAGTCCAAAGTGCTGTGGAAAACAAAAAATAATTACCCAAGTAGCAGCAATTCAGCCACAAGTTATTAGGAATTTAACAAGCACATAATGAACCCTACCCTTATGGATAATGTTATGCAAATGTCATTAATGGAGGTGATGTATGTGATGTGTCTCTCTCTCTCTCTCTCTCTCTCTCTCTCTCTCTCTCTCTCTCTCTCTCTTTTTTCCTTTAGCAGTACTTCCTCACGTACTCAATCTCCAGGGGATGGTCCCGCTTTGAAGTCCGCTCTGCGAGGCTCTCAGAAAGGCTCGTCGTCACAGAAAGACAAAGACAAAGACTCATCCAACAAGCGTAGAAAGAGTCGACAGCTCAGTGACAACTCCATCGCCGCCATCTATGCACCCTACATCAACGCACTGTTCGGCCAGGTCAGTATCCCCCGCCATAACTCAACTCAATGGTGTCCGTGTGTTGAGTATAGTTGTATATCGAGTATACTGTTCCACTACATGAATCATTACCTTTTAAATCTAATCTAATTGTTTAAATCTATAGTAGGCTGTCCACCACAATACTGTCCATAGGCAAATTTGGTACAGGTTATTATGGTCTTAGTCCATCCCCATTGGTTACTGAAAATACAACTTGCTTCCAAATCCTGTTTTTCCTTCTCATTTGGTCCTACAGCATGACCAGCTTAATGTTGCTTTACTATGGTTAGTCAGGTAGTCCCTGCCCAGTTCTATTGCCTTTAGCTCTTTGCTACTTTTAAATTGGACCCGACTTGGCTCACCATCTCTTAATAATGAAGCAGTGGTTTGGTGGCACTACTTGGTGGCACTACACCTGTTCTATGCGGTCACACACAGCCATAATGTCTCATCCAATATGCCTCCCTGTGGGTGACAGTGGGTGAAGCAGGTTAGGAGAGCGTACCCAGGGACCTCATCTGCAGGTTACTTCCACAGGGCAGCTGCTCAGCTTTTCTCAGGTCACAGCACATCAACCCTTATTATTTACATCTGAACCCAAAGCATCTGCCCGTCTTTGATACTATAGGTGTGAGCACAGAACTCATCTACACTTATTTCCTGTCCGTAGTTTAGGCTATGTAAAGATTTTACATATACTGTAGATGTATAAGATATAGATTTTTATCAAAACACTACAAGATTTTGGACTTTTTGAGGTTTGAGATCGGACTTTCTTCTAATAAAATGAAAAGGAAGGAAGTCTTAAAGGGGGATAGGATGGGATCTGTAAATGACTGTAGGTCAGATTTGAACTGGCATCCACATGGGCCTTTGGGCCCAACTATATGACACAGATAGTGCATCCATCTGGCTGGGTGGCAGCACAGCTCCAACTGCATGTCTAAATAAGTCTGTTCAAACCCAAACTGACTCCAACACAAAGACAAAGCGACTGAGTGTGTGTGAAGCTACAGCTGTGTGTGAGAGAGGGGGAACTTGTCCAAGTACATGAGAGATCATGTTGAGATGTGCCCCAGCAAAGCCCCTCCGTGACCCCTGAGCCAGGGATTTGAAAAGGTGACATGCACTTCATCCAGCCTTCCTTCCATGAGCAGCACCTTTAGGACCAACACAGAGGGGAAACAGATAAGATTGACCTGCTCTCAGAGCCATCCTCTTGACCTTGGACTCATTACCTTGGCTGACATTACAGAGAGAGAGAGAGAGAGAGAGAGAGAGAGAGAGAGAGAGAGAGAGAGAGAGAGAGAGAGAGAGAGAGAGAGAGAGAGAGAGAGAGAGAGAGAGAGAGGGGAGGGAGATAAGGGATGAGTTGAGTCTTTGGGAAAAAAAGAGAGATGTCTGAAAGAGAGAGTAGGAGGAAGAGGAGGGGGGAAAGGGGGAAGAAAAGAGAGACGGTAGATGCGGTAAATAGGCTGCGTTGTTCCCTGTTTGCCATATTTAATCTGAGCGAGGATTATAGGAGCATTAACAGTGTTGAGATTATAGATCCCTGTCATACTCAATTAGCGCTTCTAACCACCTGCAGCTGAGGTCATTACGAAGAAGTATGTGGCAAAACAACAGGCCCACACGTGTATGTGTGTGTGTGAGTGTGTGTGTGTGTGTGTGTGTGTGTGTGTGTGTGTGTGTGTGTGTGTGTGTGTGTGTGTGTGTGTGTGTGTGTGTGTGTGTGCGTGTGCGTGTGTCTGTGTGTGTGTGTGTGTGTGTGTGTGTCTTCATTGTTTTCATTCAATGCATTGTTGAGGATTGTGGATCGTTTGTTCTTGTAAAAGTGTGTGTGTTTGTGTGTGTGTGTGTGTGTACGTGCACGAGTACAAGTGTGTATCTGTTTACTTGCATGCATGACAGGAGATACAACACTAATAACAACCATGTACCCCTGTCAGTCATAAAATACTGAGTTAATTTGGCCGTATGGAAAATAATTAAATCTTAATGGGTACACGTTGAGCTCAGATTCATCTTGGCATGCTCGGCAGGCTTTTTTCTGTGCATAAATCACAGCGTGATCACGCTGCATTTGACACTCATAAACAAGTTTCTCCGGCTTCAGACTGGCGACAAGTCGGGCATCATCACTCCTGGAGGAAGCTTGCGTCTCTCTCTCTCTCTCTCTCTCTCTCTCTCTCTCTCTCTCTCTCTCTCTCTCTCTCTCTCTCTCTCTCACTCTCCTGGAGGAGGCATGCATGTCACAGCGTTCTGTCGCTGCCCAGGGAACTGTTCATTTAAGAATCTGTGCACTGAAATGATGCTAAAAGTCTTAGACAGAAAATGAGCTTTCCATATTTACTTCTAATGAAACAGAACATTCAAAGTTGAATCCTATGATATTTTAATTATATCATATTCTATAGTGTAAATAATGATACTACTGATATGCTAATTAATGTAAACAAGTCTCTCTTTATATCATCATAGCATTTGAATTTCTGCTACAGGCTGAGAATTTCAAGTGGATGTGAGAGCTGCCAGAGTTTGTCCCAGTTGTTCCTCTAGCTTGGAGAAGCCCTGAGATGTTGGCTTGTAAATTCACAGTGAAAGCATCACCAGCTGAGTGAACTGGGCCGTTAAAACACTGAAATGTGGGTACCAATCTGTTCTGGTGACAAGTGGTTGTTATGGCATGTGTCTGGTCTCCACAGCCTGTCGCCAAATGACATCAGCCTCTGTGTCACCACCCTGGACATCATTTCATTATAGTTGAAAAAATCTGCATTTGGATAGAGTGACATAAGTCCTGATTTAAAACTAATAAAACATCTCAACTCTGTATACCAAAATAACTTGAGATATACTTGCTTTATTTGATTTCAGAAATCAGAATACACCGCTGTGATATTTTCTCTGTGATTTTTTTCTCAGTTTATTGCAAACTCATACACTGTCTCTGTCCCTTCTTTGAAGTGCTGTCACAATCTTTGCCACAGTCTCTTCTGGCAGAGTGGGATTTCTGACAGTCAGTTCATCATTTAGGGGAATACACACGATACTATAAACCACTCAAAGTAGAAAAGTAGAAAAAAATCACTCTTATATTATATTATGTACTAACATCATATGAATAGTGCAATAGTTTGCAGTCAGCAAAATATGAAACCTGTACAATCATCTTAACTCTTAAGTCATGTCTAGAGCCAGTCTTGCCACAGAGCGAGTGAGGAGAAGATGGGAGGAGTGCATATAAGCTTGTGGCTGTGTGTTTTCTCTGTGTTTGATGGAGCCAGGAGCATAATGCAGTGGGACTGAATGTCCTTTTACTCTCTGTCAAGCCTTGTGTCCGTGTGTTTATGCAATTATACGTGTGTGTGTGCGTGTGCGTGTGTGTGTGTGTGTGTGTGTGTCAGCTTCAAGTGCACCAACATTGTTATCGAAGTGTAAACATATATACACGCAAATCCATAAATCCATGTGCGTGCGTGTGTTTGTTTATTTGTGTGTGTGTCTGTTTGACTGTGTTAGCGTGTGCACATGTTTCGTATGTAACGTGTGAGTGTGTGTGGATGTGCAGATTTGGAGAGGGAGAGCTATGGTATGCTGTAATCCTATTAGTGAATGAGCTCCTCTGTGTCTCTCTCCTCCATCAGTCAGTCACTCAGTGTGTGTGTGTGTGTGTGTGAGAGAGAGAGTGTGTGTATCAGTGTGTGTACAGGGCTGATGGGTGCTGCCTGTCATTATGCACCGCAGAGAAGAGAGCTTAGTACTTTCTCCAGGGACTGACTGCGCACTGGAACTCTCTCCTCAATTCCCTCGTTTGTACTCCACTTTCACACTGACTGTTTTTTACTTCCACTGAGAATGGGCTTTCTCTCTGCTGGAGTGCCTCTGAGACACACACACACACACACACACACACACACACACACACACACACACACACACACACACACACCACACACTCACTCACTCACTCACACACTCACTTACACATACAGTACACCCACACACACACACATTTACAGTACACACACACACACACACACACACACACACACACACACACACACACATACACACATTCGCTATGCACTTTTTTTTTGTCATCGGTCTCTGTCTTTAGCGCTGTTCTTTCCCCACCCCTCTCTCCTCCCCCCATCTCCTTGGAGACAGCCTCTGCACATGTTCTTTATGGCTTGACCTTGTGCGTGCCGTCTTGTCAGCATAATTGCTTTATAACACTGTGGAAATACAGATAATGTTTTAACAGGTCCTTAAACAATCCCCAGGAGAGGGAGAGATGCCTCTTCTTATTAGTGCTAGTAGCCTAGGGCTAGCTATGTTCTTCAGATCCTAATGACAAAAGGGTCGCTTGATGGACCATTGAACAGTATGTCTTTCCCTGAACTCATATACCTCTTTTTCTCCCCTCTATTCTGCAACTCCACCCCACCTGCCCCCCTACCCCTCTCTCTCTCTCTCTCTCTCTCTCTCTCTCTCTCTCTCTCTCTCTCTCTCTCTCTCTTTCTCTCTCTCTCTGTCTATTTATCTCTCCTTCTCTTGGCATCTATTCACCTTTCTCTCATTCCCCTCATCCTCCTCCTTGTTACAGGACAGAGAGTTATTACCAGAAGAGCTGGATGGTAAGTGCTGCATTGCATTACTACATTGTAAATCCCTTTTGTCCTGTCACTTCCCTTGTTATGTGCCTCTCTAAAGCACTGTAGTTTTACATCACGCCCGGCCTGTATCTGCATCTTTTAGCGTGATGACTCACACACCACCACCACCAGCAGCAGCAGACTGTGCAGTGCACAATGATCATCCTGACTCAGACAACAGGGAGTGTCAGTTTCATCCACTTTACCAATGGACATAAAAATACAGAGCAAATGAAGGGGTCATTGTGGAAAAAATCACTTTTATGGCTTTTGAATGTGTTTCTTGGGCCTATACTGCCTCTACACACACTTTAAGTTTGATAAAAAAAAGCCTCAATTGTTAAAATAGCCAATTTATACTGTTAGAAACTGTTCAGCTGCGGTGTGCTTAGAATTGCTTAGAATTTTCCTTACGATGTACGTCACAGGGTAACGTAAGGTCCCACAAAATTGGCAGCCACTTAAGAAGCTGAGGGCAATGAGAACGATCAATTGACTAATAAGGGGTGGCCTGTCATTGGTTACAGGGGAAATACTTATTGTGTTGGCTGCAGATGTATAGTTACCTGGTGTACGCCCCCATGAGAAACAGCCCATTCTGAACATTAGAGCTAAAAAAGTTTGCTTGAAAAAAGCCATATAACCCATTTAAAGAGGATCTATTTTTCATAATTCTGATTGAGTATTTTTTTGGTCACAATGCCAAAAGACTACCACTACATCCTTTTCAAGCCTGTCTGTAGAGCTCTGTTGAGAATAGCCTGTTTGTGTGCCTCCGTCTGTGTCTCCTATATCCCAAGTGTCTTGCACAGTGCAGGCTCTGCTTTGACATGCTACCAGCAGGTCCTTGGCTTATGGGGAAAAGCTCTTGATACTGCTGTAAATTGCTGTAAAGGCTGTTCTGCATCAGGTTTATTTCTGTGTTCTATTTTTCCACCATCCAACAACTAACCAAAAAGAAGCCCTGGAAAAGTGAAATTTACACAATTGTCCTCTTTAATAAGTAAAGAAAAAACAAACCTAGTGCATTCTTATGCAATCTTTTGTCGGAAAGGGTCTTACAGCGTGGAAAAATAATGGCTTGTTGTCTACATGTGGTTAGCAGTTAGCGGTTTTAAGATGAGGGATGAAATGACTGGATGCATGTTGATAGGTACTGGTGAGGCTGCTCTACTTGTCATGCATATGGTGGCTTTGTTCCACTGCTGGGATGACCTTGTACTAGCTGTCAGTCCAGGTGAATACTACACTGTCGGTTCAGCCATAGGTAATATGCATATAGACCGCTTCTGATGTAAAAGCCTGTCATAGATGTCTGAGACTGAGCTCAAAAATGTATACATTTGCAGGATAATACATGCAAATTATTGCAGGATATACAAAACATTTTTTTTTCATCAAAATGTAAGGAGTTATTTATCTTATTTTTTTTCTGCTAGAATGAAACCCCTGATGATTTCTTTATTTAGCTATTGTGTACATGCCCTATGCAAAGTTATGGAAGAAAAATTGTCACATGCAATGCATTACAGTGTGTGTTTCTGCACAGTCTACATACTGCACATGTCAATGCAAAAGACCATCTTGTTTATGATTTATGATGTCTTTTTCTGCATATATTTTACACAAGACAGAGATACAACACTTGGGGTTGGGCTACGGAATAGAAAAAAGTGAAAAAAAGTTTTATATTTGGACGTAACCAGTATCATCATGACCGCTTCCAACACTCACCCCCTGTGCAATACATAGCCACATGTAACAATGTCACATATCAACAAGTCTTGACAGCACACACAGTGCACAGACAGGCACAGTCCAACACAATTTAACAATCACCGTCGGGCAGGGCGAATGAAGAAAGCGAAGTGGTGTCCAGTGCAATGCTTGGGTTTTGGTAGATTCGTTATTGAGGTCTAATAGATTGAGTTGAGCAGTTGGCTACTTTTTGTTTACTAATATTGTAGCAATCGAGAATTCTTCCTACCAATGCCAGAAAATCCGGACAATTTCTTTTTAACCACAAAGAACAAAATGCCCCTCTCTCTTGCATGCACCTCTGCATGACAATAGTGTAGCTTCACCTAATGAGTCCCTGTCACAATATTCACATTCACCCAACATTTGACCTTAGTGTGAGTGTATATGAGTTCCTGAATCCCTGCTGTGTTGCGCTCCTTTCCCACAGAGCTCCAGCAGGCCTTTAAGGAGTTTGACTACGACAGCGACGGCTTCGTGCACTACAAGGATGTGGCCAACTGCATGAGGACCATGGGGTACATGCCCACGGAGATGGAGCTCATTGAGATCAACCAGCAGATCAAGATGAAATGTAAGAGATGCTGTATGCTTGTAGATACGTGCATGTGTACAGGAGTGGTGTTTGTGTGGGTGGGTAGGGGCCTTTTAGTGACTTAGTGACGCTTAGCTATATCATGTCCTCGTTTCCCACACTGTTATTT
>JAODXP020000004.1:11931122-11956122 GCA_027497455.2 Sardinella longiceps | reverse complement strand
CATGCTTGGTGAAACAGACCAGATGACAGTTGGAGTTTTACGCTTGGAAGATTAAGATTACTGGTGGCACTTGTGCCTTTGTTTCTTATATTTTCCCCTCACCATGTATAAAAAGGGGGATGGATCTGTTATACTTTCTCACCCATCCCTGTTTAGTAAGGGGTTTTAGCACCCAATCAGCATTCAGGATATTCAGAGACTCGCCCTTGAAATAACAAAGGCATACACCTGGGCTCAATCTCTATCTCACACACATACACACACGCCAACACAAACAGCCTCAGGGTATCTCTGAAATTGAGACTACAAGGACCAGCATGCCTTGCTGATGCTTGACCCCTCATGGGCCATGACAATAAAACTCGTTCTCAGACAAGTGGTCAAGTGGACATGAGTGCACACAATCTTTGTGCTGACGTGTGCTCTCCTGTCACTGCTGTACAGCACATGTACTGAGTCCGAGCCAGAGCATGAGTACTGCTTAGCGAAAGAGAGAGACAGGAAGGAGGGCTTGTAGAATCCATATCAGTAAATATCATAAATTCTGATTATGTAATAACTTCCAAAAATGTATTCAAATTCTCATCTCAACCCTCATCTCAGTAAGACCAGATAATGTAACCCAATGTAACTTCCCTAATAATTGATCTGTATTGCCATCTGTAGCTTGGGGCCTAGCTGGAGATATAATGTAAAAACTGTGTGCCTAGCTTCTCTTTTAGGGACAAGCAGTGATGCTGTATGAGAAACAGTAGACATACAATAAGTGTCTACATACCTCTCTGCTTAGCCCCCTCTAGTGGTGACATACTGACAGAGAAATTATGAAATGTGACCTGGTTCATATTAATGTTACTTAGAAGTTATTACATAATCAGGTTTTTTTGATCGGAGTTATGAGGAGATTTTTACTGGATTATTACAATAGCTGGAAAAGATTAGAAAAAGAATATTGGGCTCTTCAGAAACCGAAAGAGAAGGCGAGGAATTGCGGAGGGTCAGGAGAGAGGGAGGAGTCACGATGAGAAAAGATGTCAGAAGGTCAAGAGCGGGACTGGTCACTACTCCGCTGGTGTCTGTTGTCTGGTGTATGCTGAGTGTGGTAGTGTCTCTGCTATTGAGCTCAGACTGGAGCCGCCACCACTGCTGCTGCTGTGGTTGGAAGGAGATCATCAGCCATCACTCCATCATCCCCAGACGTCTGAATGAGCCAAGACAGGGCATATGGACAGGACAGGCGGGCACAGGTTGGCTGTCTGGCGATGAAAAATCGGTCTCTGTGCGTTTGTGTGTGTGTGTGTGTGTGTGTGTGTGTGTGTGTGTGTGTGTGTGTGTGGAGGCCTCTGGAAGCTCTATTCGTTGGGGATGCTCTGCAGGTAGGTAAGGATGTGCTGGATCTTGAGCAGACGTTCGCGCAGCGTGGTCAGAGAGAGCACGGAGAGCTGGTAGCGTGGGTCAACAGGCAGCACGGCCAGCAGCCACCAACAACACGCAGGCCCATTAGGAGTAGCCTGCCGAGAGAGAGAGAGAGAGAGAGAGGGAGGGGGGACTCAGTGTTAACTGGGGCAAGTCTCAGACAACCAAGAATTCCCTTAAAGTGCCTTGCTAAAGCAAACAGTGTCTTCACACATTACATTTTCCTTGAAGGAATAAGTCACATTTTAGGCTAATTTACTCATTGCCCACCTCCCCTGGAGTTAAACAGAACCTTTTAGGCAAATTTACTCATTTTACACCTCCCCTCCAGTTTTACCTTTCTTCAGTTCATCCTTGCTTGCTTAAAAAAGTGTCCATAGAATTCTGGCATTTTTCCAATTTAACACTACCGTCAGACTGAGAGAAAGACTAAATGAGCTGAAGAAAGGTAAAACTCAATTGTTCAACTCTAGCGGAGGTGGAAGATGAGCCTAAAAGGCCTAAAAGTTGACATATTCCTTAGCGACAAGGCAGACTGTGGTAAAACAATAAACGTTTTGCAGTATGTGAATTTAACACAATGATGTATTCATGATATTCAGAACAAGACTGCAGTAGATAAAAGTTACAAAACAGACAAAGAATTCAAGCAAACTTATATGAGCTAGAAGTTGAAACAAGGAGAAGACTGCACTTAAGCCCATAAGTGAGCAACATAGCATCACAATAACTTCTGCAACTAAGCTAACCATTGCAAACAGCTCAAACAGAATCAAACAGCCTCCAGCAATAAGATGTGGGGTAATGCTACCTACACAGTGTTTGCACAAACACAGAACAGAAACCACAAAAACAAAGACGGAAAACCCAACACAAAATAAAAGCGCACAGCATCACTTCCTTCTAGCATCAGTCAAGATTAGAGATCTGTTTTTTCCTCCAGGTGACGCTGCCCTATATAGGTGTAATCAGCTCACCCACTGCACTAGAAGAGACACTATTATCTAAATTACATAAGTTTCACAACTCAGCCTCTGGGCCACCATGGAAGAATCCCACAGAGGACAGAACATGTTCTTCCTGTGGAACCATGGGGAACAACACCTCGGTAAATAAGAACCAGCAAGAGTACCGACATAGAACCAAAAAAAACTAGAGGAATGTGTGAGTGTGTGCGTGTATGTGTGTTTGTGTGTGTATGTACTGTATGTGTGTGTGTGCCGTGACACTTAACTTCAGGACAAACTAGTGACATAAGAGCATTCAGGCAGTGTTACGTAATTGTCCTCATGGCAACCTATGTCCTACTTTTGGTGTATAGCCACGCTCTCGTCACACCACCACCGCCCTGCCCTCCCCTCCCCTCCCCCCCCCCCCCCCCCTTCTTGCCTGACTTGGACCCAATCCCTGCTGCGCTGGGAGAATGAGCTCAGTCGAACGAAGCCAACAGGGAGGGATTAACCCATCTAAGAAGGCCTCTAGGTCTGGGACCTAGGTCCAGCTCTGGCACTTTGTGATCACCTTAACGGAAGCCCTTCACAGTTCTTGGTTACATCTACCCCGGTCCAGTTATGGACCTAATCTACACTACACACAGGGCAATTTAAGACTAGCTATTAGACACATCTTTTATCCACCTAATGCTAAAGTACAACTTTGCCTGGAAAAATCCAGTTGTACAGTTTTACGTACTCACATACACATGTACACAGTGTACTCACATACACATGTGCACTCACACAGGCCTTACCTGAATATCTGCTTCTCTCTCAGGCATAGGCCCAAAGTGCTGTAGAATCTGATTGCGAAACCTGGTCTTGAGGTTTTGGAACCAGGTGCATGCCTGCTCGTACACCTGATCGTGCAGTTCCTGGAGTTTGAGCAGCTCCTCGTCATCATTCACCTGAGACACAAACACACACACACACACACACACACACGTTACTATATGAATTCTTATAACTCTTCCAAAGAGCCAATCAAACTGTTCACATCAGAGATGCCCAGCAACCATGATCGGTTTAAACTTACAGTGAACGTGCTGTCGTCTTGCTTACCTTAGTATCCTGTAAGTACTCTATGTCGGCAATGCAGTATCCATCCTTCATGCTGCGTGAAAGCACACGGAAACGTTTTCCCCCGATGGTGTCGACTACAGAGCGTCCGTCAGGTAGGAAGTGGACACTCCGGATCAGGAGCATGCAGCCATGGTCCACAAACCTGAGAGAGACACATGGGCTTCTGGTGAGTGGGGGGTGTGGGGTGGCAACGATACCCCACAGCGTTTGTTGTTCACTGAAATTGTTAAAAAGATATCGACTACACATTGTGTGTGGCTAACCGATGCAAATTCTAAATCGACAAATTATTAAACATCAAAAAAAGCATGTTATCAAAAGTGACCCAGTAACTACCACATCTTCAACACAATTCCCTTTCTCTGAAACAAAGCTGCAGGACAGCAAATCTACAGGCCTATTGTCTCAGGTGAAATGCACCAGCACTAGTGTCTGTTAGAGAGGCTTTGGGAGGGTCAATGGGGGTGGGGGGGTTGAGATGCCAGAGGTCCTCACCCCTTCTGGGAGTCATTGATGCACATGCCAAATTGGCGTGTGCCCGTCTCCATGCAGCGGCGGATCATGAGGCGATAGCGCGGCTCGAAGACGTGCAGCGGGCAAGGCACTGTGGGATAGGCCATGGTGCACACGAAGATGGGCACATTCTTTGTCAGACTGCAAGAGACAGAGAGAGACAGAGAGAGAGAGAGAGTGTGAGAGAGAGATACATATGTCAGTTTCACTGCAACAGTAGGCTGACAGTTAAAACAGCCACTAAAGAAGGATTTCTTTTAAGGTCATAAGTGAAAAGTTGCAACTGCATTTACTTATTACATTTTTATCTCTCAATTAGAGCTAGCCAGTTTTTTCCTGTTGGAAATTCAGGAATTAGCTGTGAAATTGCTAGTGGTTTGTCTGGCAATGTAGTGCTAGACTTGTACTCACTCAGAGAGCTCTTTGGTCTCCTCCACGTGGACCTTCTCCCTCTCGCCGTGCTCTTCTGAGAGATGCTCCTTTATTACACTATTTAGGATTCGGGTAGTGTTGTATTTTCTAGAGGCAAGGAACTGTGAGGATGAGAAAGAAAGAAAGGAAGAGAGAATGTGACAGAGAGAGAGAGAGAGAGAGAGAGAGAGAGAGAGAGAGAGAGAGAGAGAGAGAGAGAGAGAGAGACTGTTAAAACCTCTGAATTTAGGTCATCAACAGGTATGAAAGGTGTGACCTAGGCTTGGTATGGTAACACTTAATACCAGCAGCTTTGTCTCAGAATTACTTTCATATCAGTCTCTCACTCAAGTGTGTCTCTGTCTAAGCCTCAACAACAATCTCATACAAAACAGGAATAACTTGGATCTTAAATGTCATTCAATCATCACTCCATTTACAATCTTTAGCGAGAGCCAAGTTTGCTAATTCTATTCTCATGTCAGAAAGCTTGTGGTGCTCATTTCCTGAGTTAAGCACCAATCTTATCACAAGAGAAAATTTTGCTCGTCAGATAAAGAGCCATTAAAAAGTCAGCTGGCCTTGACAGCCATGTCTAAACAACCAGCTCCAGCTCCTACCTCTTTCAGACTCTCCTTGCAGAGGGGGCAATGTGGGGTGTGGTCTAGACAGCGCTCCAGACAGCTTTTGCAGAAGGTATGGCCACAGGGAGTTGTCACCGGCTCATAGAACAATCTGGAAGAACATAAAAAAGTATCCCAAACCGTCAACATTAATGAACAGATGAATTGCGGAGGCTTTTGTTGTTGTTGTGATTTAAGATGGGCTTTTGAAAGAAAAAAAAACAACAAAAAACGATCCTCACCGCATACACAGGGAGCACTCAAATTCAGAGGGATCCAGGATCTTGGCCAGATTTCTCTGGGGTGCGGGGGAGGATCTTCCACTGCCAGCACTTACAGTCACTGGAGCAAGAGAAAGAGAACAAGACAAAACAAGAGGAGGAACAGCAAGGAGGAGAAGAAACGGAGAGGAAGAGAGGCATGCATTTAGTCACATGTCTGTTAGATGCATACAGCCTACAGCAAGTTAAGGCTAAGTAAAGGTTAAAGCAACACTAACAAGATTTGGTGCAGTGCCCCTGCCAGCTAACTGTGGCTATGTATAAGGCCCACAAAACCTTCCACATGCCTTCCAAAGCTTCACTGGCTAGAGCAAGATTGGTTTTGGTTGTTAATTTATTCTGGAATGAAATGTTTCTTTACCCACTACACATAAGTGCACATCCTGGATGGCTAGTGTGAATGGCACATGCTTATCTGTCCTTCATTAGACAATAAACCACTGAAGTGTATTTAGAAATGATACCAAGCTACCTAAGGATATCTCAAATAGTGTCAAAGAGTTATTTAGTGTTCATTTATTCCGTGTCATGCCAGGGGCACCACTAGATGGGATTCACTGACACCAGGATGCTTTGTTTTACAACGTGATTGCACAACCATGAAGCTAAAACCCAACTAGACCAACAGCAAAACAGATATTCAAAGTCTTAAGAAGAGATTTAGATATAAGAAAAGTTATTCCAGTGTATTAAATTTGCCAACACTTTGAACAGGATTTGTGGCACTATTTGTTAGAACAGTGAATCAATAGATCAATTTCACTCAGTGAAATTTTAAACCATTGCAGTGCAATGTTCTTTGTAACAGCTGCTAATTATGAGAATAACCTAAACCTCTTGATAAGACTGTGAATGTGAAACTAAAGCACCACCACCACACCACCACAACCACCACCATCACCACCAACATTATCATCACAAATGAATTAATACTGCCTCTTACCTCCTTGCTTTTTATGCTTGTTGCTTCCGCTGTAGACAACAGATGGTCCAGCTTCCGACGATGACAACTTCCTCTTGAGCAGTGAGCCCTTCTCCTGGTCCCCAAGCTGGGGTGCCGAGTAGACCCGCTTCAGGCCCTCCTCTCCAACACCACCCAGGCCACGGGTGCGCAGGGAGTGGGCTCGGTTCAGGCCTGGCCGTTCTAGACTCTCGGACCGGCTCACCTTCTGATAACATCACCAGGAAAAACGCCAGTCAGATTTTTGTAGTCTATGAGGCCACCACACATCAAAGGCCACCACACATCAAAACCAAGCCACCCAAGTTAGATACTACTATCCAAATCAATCTACCATTAATTAAAGCCATATGACTTATATATAACACCTTTACACACAATAGACAGCAGCATAAAGGCTAAGAACTACTTAGTGTTGCCAATTAAGAGAAATGGATGGAATCCACAACATGGAATCTACAACAAAGCAGTGAGCTGCGTTTATGAAAGCATGAGCACACCGCATCATGTGATAATCTTACCACAATCCCAATAAGGAAATAGTTCCCATAATACAGATAGGCTAGTATATCTCTCCACACAGCATCAAAAACCCACAGGAAGAGAGTCTCTGTCAAGCCAGCTACTAAACCATGGGCAGCAGAGAAAGCGGCCGGTCACATGCTCACATGTGACCATCTATGGCTGCCCAAGTCGAGGACTCTTTAACTTAAACATCCATAATTCTACATCTCTTTCTCCATCACTTCGAAATAAATTTAAACTTCAAAATTTCACTCTGGTGTGAAATCCAGCTACATTCACTGCAGTTATGCATTGTGTGGATTTGTAAATGTGTGGTTGACACCATCACATCTTATTGTTTCACAGCTCTGTTTCAATGGCTGCTGATTGAGCATTAGCATTAGCCTACCTCTGGAGGGTCTGGATGAGGGTGAGCAGAGGCTGCCCGGGGAGATGCCTGTCGCTGGGGGGAGCTCGGGACCTGCTGCTGTGGAGGCTGGGGTGGCAAAGGATGTTGGCGACTTTTCTCCTGAGAGAGGTCAACCACCTGGGTTTTGTTGCGCAGGTGTGGGAGAGTATTATGGGCTGTATCTCGCAGACCCACCTTCACACTCTCACTGGCTGGGGACAGCAGGCTGTGGAGAATCTAGAGAGGCAGGCCAAGAGAGACAGAGAGAGAGAGAGAGAGAGAGAGAGAGAGAGAGAGAGAGAGAGAGAGAGAGAGAGAATAAAAATGCATTCTGAGGACCCAACACATGATAAGAAGAAGATACAGAAGTCTTAAAAAAGGCAGGGAAGCAGTTCATCTGGCTGGCAGGGACAGGCGGACAGCCAAGGAAGACTAGTATCAGTTGCTGGCAGCACTGACGGGGCCAGACGGCACTGGGCAGCTGCATTGCGTACTGAAGGTGCCCAGTGGTCAGGCTGAGGTGAGGAAAGGTTACCAGAGGTGGGGGGAAAACTGGAGACTGGGCTGTGCCAAGACTGTTGAGGAACACAGCGGGAGTCTGAGAAATGCCATCACCACCCCATATCTTACTATGACACATTACATGCCGCTAGGAAGCAAGAGGCCATCAGAAAGGTCTTGCCTTCAACACATTTTTAGCTCAGCATTTTTACTACGCCCATGTCCTGTCATTGTTCTGCGAGATCTTATTTCTCTACTGAATGTAACTTGAGAAACAAAAGATGATATAAATTTAAGGTAAGTACCAACTGTATGTCTCAGGTATATTCTATATTCTCAGTGTTTAGAGTGTCTTTAGAGACGGTCAGCATCTTTTAGCTCAACAGCTGCTGTCTTGAAAATGGCAAAATGCCAGAATTTCACAACTAAACTGAGAGCTAACCCAAATATCAGCGATAATTATGGGTAGAGCAGGCATTGGCACATCTGGCAATGAGAAAGTTGTGTCTAGACGATTCTGAAACCCAGCTTTCCAGCCTTGAAGGCTTCCAAAATATTCCAGAGGACACTTGTGAAAGAAGTGCTTATGAACCTGGGGCCGTATTCTCAAAGAATTTTATCTGAACTTTTGAAGTACTCCTAAACCACACTAAAAGTTGTTAGGTAGTAGTTATTTCTTAAAAGTAATTCTCAATTCTGAGAGCTTAGTTAGGATAAAAGATCCTTTGAGAATACGGCCCCTGACATAGAGTTGCACGCCTCACAAACTCTAAAGTCACCATTGAAAAAACACATTATACGCTAAATAATTCACAGACGACACAACTTGGCCTTGGAGTTCACTATCAGCCACAACAAGACCCGCTGTCCAGACACACTGACCTAGGCTATATAACAGAACAGTCTGACTTTAGGCTACTCCCCACATCTGGCCCTCCTCCTCCACGATGTCTCCCCAGTCCCAACTACGTGCACAAATGTTTTTGTTTTGTTTTTTTTTCCCAATCTCACTCACCCTCTCGGCTGCCAAAATCCTGTCTCCTTCTCCACCCCCAGCATAAATGGTCAACAAGCTTTCAGGCCAAATGGTTATTCAGTAATGGCAAGAGGATGTTTGCTACACTTCAGGGGGCAACAAGGTCTGTGTTGGTTAGACTAAAATGCCCTTCACTGAGAAAGGGACAAAGGAGGGAAAGGATTTTTCATCGTAGGTCTCTTTACTACCCAAACACTGGTTTTACGCTTGAGAATGCCATAATATAAAGAGAGACACAGAAAATAGAGAAAACAAGGGGTTTTATGCAACAGCCCAAGTACCAACAACAACAACCCAAGCCACCCCAAGCTAATGTAATTACCTACACTACCAAGTCACAAGATTTGACCCAGCAGAGACAACATAGACTACTTGTATAATCTGATAATGCACTGGCATGCCTGATTGAAATAAACAGCATGTGGAACTGTTCTGGGAAACTTTGAAGCATAACTTTCTGACCAGAATACAAAGCACACTAAGCTATATCCTTCAACACAAGATATCCACATAATGAGAAGGAGGACAAGCAGTTAAATACTGAAATTTCAATTTCTCACCACTGTCATTCATTGACTTCAAACAGCATATGATCTGCGATTCGTGTGGACGAGTATACTATAAAGGAAAACAGGGAGGAAGGTGCAAACCAACACATATGTATGCAAGAAGTAACCTATATTAAAGCAAGACAGACAGCGATATGATAAAAGGGACAAAGTGTTCTGAGACAAGTTGATTGAAAAATTGATTTTCACAAGTCCCACGGCTTGACGCAACGTCATTAACACCCCTTTTCTGCTGCCACGAAACAGGTGCTGGTTCTGGGCTGGTGCTTGTGTCAATTCGGTGCTGGTGCTACTTTCCAATGATCTAAGAACCAGTTAGCTTTCCAACAGGCTGAGAGGTAGACTACTGCTGTGTCGCTAAAGCACTGCACATGCCTCTGTTGTCCTAGCAACATCACAAAAGACTAAGTACTACTAATATATTGTAGCCGGAATAAGTTGAACTTTTTTTTTTTTTTAAAGGTTAGCGAAAAATTTTACCTGTACTATCTAAAAATCCCATTGTTGTAACCCAAGTCAATATGTGCTGTGATTTGGAAGGTGTCTGTCAGCAAGCTATCTACACTCACAACGTTAGCAAGCTAAGTGAACCATTAGCACCAGACGTCGTTTGTTATTGTTTATGGGCCAGCTTTAAGTTGGTGCTGTGTTGGGACCTGTTTCTGGTGTGTCAGTGTCTGGTGTATTTCTGAGGAAAACTTAAAAACTGGTTTGAGATTTGGCCCTGGCTCCAAACCAGTACAGGAACTGCATGTGTAAAAGGGGTAAGCATGTCCAAACAAAAGGCCTAAAAAAGCAAAGCAGCCATCCGTTAAGCATGAAGAAGCATCTTACCAGTTCAACTTCATGCTTGGCTTGAGAGAAACTTTCATCCAAAGCCAGACAGTGCAGGAAGACTTGAAGGGATTCATCAACCTGACCCAGCTCTTGCAAGATCTTGCCCTTACGGTAATAGACCTGGGAAGAGAAGGAGTGATACAAACTAGGTCTTAGCTTCATCTGCACAAATCACTGTGATCTGGATATCAAAATACTGATCCAAAGCTTGTATAATCAGTAGGTTATTACACAAAAGCACTTTTCAACACACTGTTTTGATTTCATATCTTTATTTTTTAAGTGTTTCAAATTTCAATTATAATAGAAAATAAAACAACAATGTTTTGAATGCCATCTCAATCAATCTCACCTACATTAGCCTACATTAGACAAGGTTAAATTTAACCAGGTAATATAACTGCCTGGATAAAAATACAAGCAAATAGCATGATACGTCTCACATAGACAAATCCCCTGGAATTGCCAAGAGGGTTCCTTGAAAATGGCCTGCTGACCCACTTAACATACAAAGGCCTATACCTAATCTTGGCCTTACACACTTTCCTTTCATCTCACTCTTTTTATAGTCATGACATCTCACCAGTATAACATTTGCTCCTCCAGTTTGTATTATTATAAGTCCTAACACTGATGAGATTCTCAGAAACCACATGCCAACAACCTACCTCTGGCGATGGGGCAAATGTCAAACAAATATCCAGGTCATCAAGGGCCTTCAGATGCTGCCCCAGTCCCACCAAGGCATCTGCCCGGGAAGCACGAACACGCACATCATCAGGGTCTATAGGGGGAGAGAGAGGGGGAGAGAGAGAGAGAGAGAGAGAGAGAGAGAGAGAGAGAGAGAGAGAGAGAGAGAGAGAGAAACAAAGAGGACGAGATGTCATTTCTACATCTGCTCATCCACATAATTTGGGTTCTCTAAAAAAATAAATAAAAGTGGCCAGCTTGCTTAACTGCATTAGCTTACTTATAGGCCTAGCAGACACACACACACACACAAAAATACATTTAAATAGTTCTAGCCCGTCTTTACATCACACTCAATAGACACAAGGGAAATGTCAACCTTAATGAGGAACAACCTTGAAAGCATAACATTACCAAAGTGATAGGAGTGGGAGCATGTCTGTACATTCACTGAGGTAAGGATGTCAGTAGGTGAGGGGCTACTTAAGATGACTTGCAAGTTAAGACAGTGGCACACTGCCATACATAGACAGGCATGTCGATGTGGGAGAAAATCAAAGGTGGCTGCAAGACAAGTGACTGGGACAGAAAGGACAGCCTCTTACATACCATAAAATTACGGAGGCTCCAATCGTCCTATTTACCTACACAGGATTGTGTACTGACACTCACATTTCTGTTACCATCCTTATAATAATATATGCTAGTATAAATAATTAAAACCAGTTTCCAGCCTATTTAAATGAAAACCACATTTTTTCAAAGACATCCTCAGTGTCTGAAATGAATTGCACCTGATAAATCTTAATTGTGTGTTCAGACCACAAACAACTTTTAACCATACAACAATATCCATGTCTGTTTACCTGCACTTTATTCAACAAAATATATATCACCCCTAACCCTGCATTCCAGAACGCATCAGGTGTCTTGATTACAGATGTGGGTCTGATGTAAAGAAAGAGTGTGCAATGCATTGTTACGTTAACAGTCAGAAGAAAGCAAACTAGACCACATGGCCACCAGTATGGTGTTGATGATGTCGACCTGGTTGATCTTTTATCTGAGATACATGGGTCATCTAAGGAGACATGTCCACAGACCATTTAAAAACAAATAATTCTTTAAACCACACTTGCAATTTGCAAACAGATGAACCTTCCTCCTCTTCCTCTGAACAATTTCCACTTAGTTATGGCCTATTGTTACTTTTTACTGCTGGCACCTGAACCATTGTATCATTCCAGTCATTTTGTCAACAGCCTGTCTGACCCAAATAACGTTACATGACCAGCCATGTCTGAATCATGATTTACATAATAATGTATCTGCTGTGAGTACCATAATGCAATTCAAGTTAAAATGGTTCAGGTCTAGGCTATGTGTCATCTCTCTGCCCCTGAACACATAACAGGCATTGCAACCCACATTCTCATAGTTGTCTGGTGGCAGTTTATCTATTCAGAGTGTGTGTCTATTTTTTTCCTACAATTCAGTGTGTCAATGTTATTTACTGTTAGACTACTGATTAAAATTCTATGCGAGAGCTGGAAATGACGCAGGCCACATACAGGATAACATTAACATATTGGCAGCCTTCAACTGAAAATATAAACTGTGCCTTGATATAACGTTAGTGTTGATTTAGTTCATTGCCTTAAATGTAGGTTCATTGTTGCGAAGCCATGTAGTTGCGTGGCACACATTTTTGTAATCGCTGTCTAGGTTACAAAAACATTTTGCATGTCACGACCTCCCTTACACAACGGGCGGCTACTGCGCATGCCCTCTTTACGACGGTTTTGTAATAAGCGGGTTACATGATTAATAGAGTTCTGGCTCATGACTTACAGTTAGGGGAAATGTTGGTCAGTAGATCTGTGAACAACTCAAATTTCCTATAATTACTAATTTGCAAACATTGCCAATAAGTACGAACTCCAGTGGATTGTACAACACTGCGGTTACTGTAATGCTATGTCATAGATACATAGGACGGCTATGAGTTTGATATCCTAAGGTGAATAACAAGTGTAATACATAACGGTCACTTACCGGTTTCTAATAGACTGTTAGCTAATGCGAGACCCTCTTCAAACTTTTTGCATCTTATTAAATTGTCTGTCTCAATGATCGTATTAGATCTTTTCGTTTCATCGGGGAAACATTTTTCCAAAAGTCCGCTAAGAATCACATTGGTTCGGAGCAGTCCAGGCCTTATCCTTAAGTCTTCATTGCAGAGTTTGCATTTAGAGAAAAGGCCTAGTTGTAAACATCTCTTGCAGTAAGAATGCCCACAGATGACTGTGACAGGTTCACCGAGAAATCGGAGACATCCTGGGCAGTGGAAGATATCGTCCTCGGTACCTGTCTGGCGATCGTTTAGCAAAACAGAAGGCGTCTCCTCTTCCACTTTTTTCTTGAAGTTCCTCAAAATGCACTCCACCAAGGTGGTAAGCTGATCCGGTCGTACAGAACCATACCTCAATGCCATAGAAAAGATATCGATGGCTTCTTTAAGACGGTTTTCTGATGCCAGAGCGTCAGCTTTTAGTAAAATAAGTCTCTGGTGATCGACATGGTCCTCCTCTTCTTCGCCCCATTCGATGTCGCTTTCGGGAGCTATAAAGAACCCCCCTCTCTCCTTTAACGAACCTTCTTCCTCTGGAACCTGGAGAGACATTGTTTAGAGTTGGCATACAAGGACTGTTGCCAGCTACTTGATTTTGCTATTTACAATTTGTTTAGACATCTCTGTACAGTTTAGCATGTGAGCCAGATGGAATTGCTGCTTCTCCGTTCACCACATTGTTACATAAAACGGCATCACGTGAACACAAAAACGCGCTCCCATTGGCCAGAGCGACTGTGTTACAAAACATGCGAGCTGAAGTTTCATAAGTACAACTACGGAAGCACAACAGTATGTGCCACCAAACCAGAGCTGCGCAAAAGACAGTGTCAATTTATTCAAAATCGTTTCAGTGTATATTATCCATGGTTCCACTATGTATCGCATGTTTTTTCGCAAAACCGCAGGAATTTTGCTGTTCAATACCCTGTTTAAATAATTAGTGATTCGTTATTTAACTGTTACAAAAGGGTTACATCAGCAGCTGAAAGATCATAGTGTTCTTGGGTAGGCCTAGTTTGCCGGCAGTGACACACTTTCTCCCCGCCCAGTGACCCTTTATTACAGTGGAATTCCTATGTTATGATATGTAATAGACCTAGACCTACTTGTATCGTCTTTATCAAAGACATGCTACAGAGTTAAATGAGTGAATTTATTTTTTACAAACATAGAAAACACGTTGCATTGCATAAATTAAAGAAAAAGACTATCTAGAAACATAATGAAGAGAAGGAGAATGCAATTGTAAAACTATAAAGCGCTTCAAAGTTATGATAGTTATCTTGCACATAGCCAAGCCATTCATATTATTAACCCATAGTCGAGTATGAAATGCTTTCTTGGAACACTTTTTACTCTATTGGTGAAAATGGTATTCACACCTTGATTGATTTGCAACCAAATAATTTAATGCCGCAACACACACACACACACACACTCAAAACAAAATCTCGCCAGTCAAATTCAAAGGCAACTGCTGTTTGTCCCTCCCCCTTCACCCCACTGCAAAGGGGGTCACAATATGGCATGCAGAACATGTTTGACCATGGATTGCTGTAGTATTACAGGAGAAATCCAGTGTGAATCAGTCAGCCCTGTAGTTCCAGGAACGTGAATGATCACTTAAAAATGATGCTATATTCACCTTATTCTGCCCCGCAGATCATGAAACACCTACTGAAAACATATATTTTTTTTTATCTGGCGATGATCTGTACTAACCTTATTGGTTGACAGTGAGGACTTCAAGACCACTACCGTTAAAACACCAAATATCAACGCTAAGCCAATGCATTGCGACCGGATGTGGAAAGACAATCGTCATGACAGCCCCCATGTTTGCGCGCAGAAAAGGCCCACCGAAAAACAAACAAATGCTGACTAAATGGGCGATATTGAAAGGAAATTGAAAGCAACCGCAAGCGATTCAGGCGACTCAAGCAACAGAAGTAATTGACTACGACTTTGCAACTTCGGCATCAAAAGCGGCAGGTGTGGTGGGCAACTTGGGCGATGAAAGAAGTCGAACTTGGGCTGCCGAACTACACCCAGTGATTATATTCTGCTCACAACATCACTCCCACTCGTTTGATATTGTTTTAGTTATGAGCTATGCTAACATCAAGGGCAACTTTACTGTTTTTCTTGGTGTGCCAAGCGATGTTTCTTGAGAGTCTTATCGCTTGCAGTCTGAACGTACAGTAAGATGTTATGCCCCATTCACTTAGTATTAGTTGCCAGTTCACTGCTCAGTCTATGTTGTACCAAATTTCCTTCTTCTTTTTCCTAAAAAAAACAGCACTTGGTGAGTTTGAACAACAGGGCTATGGATTGATTTACACTGGATTTCCCCTTTAAATTTAAAATTAGGATAATGCAGTTGGAGTTTAAATAGGCAATGTAAACTAAGAGGTGAATAAACTATTTCCAAAATTTGCGATATGGGTAAACTGAGTTTAACTGCGTTTAGCCACCCACTACATCCCTGCTTTAAAGACCAACGGCAGCACCTTAAAGGAAAAATCCGGAGTGAATCAACACCTAGCCCTACTGTTTTATAGTGCTAAGTGCTACTGATAGGCACCTCAATCACTCGATTTCATGCAACGCAGACTGAGATAGCGAAACGGCAGCAGAATGGGGCATTTCAAAACGAAAGCAAATCGATAAGGTTTCGTTTTTGACATGGCTCATTCAGTTAGTGTTAGCTGCCGTTTTGCAAACTCAAACGTCAGACAAGCAAAATTCGATCTTTGAAGTGGCTTTCAGTAGCGCATAGCAGTATAAAACAGCAGGGCTATGTGTTGATTCACTCCAGATTATACATGTACCTTTAATCTAACTCCTTGTATTTTCTGAGATACTGCATTTTTCAGTCGTTGGACTGTGCCTTATTTTTCATCTCAAATAAACATTCATTGGGTCATACAACTTTAAGCGAGATTTGCAAAAAATTGGGCCCATACCTCCTGTCACTGCTTGAAATTTCACCAAGTCAGTATAGCCAAGGAAGCAATTTTCTCAACTCTCAAGCCCCGAAAAATCAGGACCTAATGAGAAACGAGCAGACTGAAGAAAGCAAGCTTAGTGACAATGACTCTGTCCAGCTCTGTCCCATAACATTGTTAGAAATTTGATAACATTCACTTTGCCGGACCAAAGATCATTTCTGAACGTGGTCGCGCACACCAGGCTGGCCAACACTGGCTCACAAGACAAAATGGGTTCGATGTTGTCTAATGCTGACAGGCATCTATCGGTCCAAATAAACATAATATCTTTTATGGAGTAAATTGATTAACGACTGTTCTTGGCCAACATAATGTCCCTAAAGGTCCATTCATATCCATTCTATCCGTTGACATGTTCATGCCTTCGTCCGTCTTTTATGTTAAAGTGCGCAATAACATGAAATTTCCTATGGGGGCAGTGTTGGACGACAATTATTTCGGCAATGATCAAACATGACAACGGTCCAAGATGTCATTTTGTTGTACCTACTCCGCAAACGCAAAAAAAGTAAACCGTGAGGCCTCTGAACTTGACACACCCGTTTGACTGTGAATTCCGTAGCCAATCATAGCCTAAATGCTTTAGCATGTAATGCAACAAAGGTCACAAAGAAAAAAAAAACAGTCTGGGCTTTAAACAATGGCGGGATTCGCTGAGTTGGTTAGAAATTACAATTAAGATGCTTCAAGTCCACCACAGGGGAAATCAAAGTGCTGAATAGGTAAGGCTCTGGACACGACAGAGGATGCCTTCAAGTCGAAATGGACTTCATTATAGAGTGATATGTGCGCTCTCACAGGCGAATCGTCATGAACTTCTATCATTCTGTCATAGCAAATGATTACAAAAAAGAACTAACCACATCCGTCAAAAAATTGATCACGATTCCATGATATGATATGAAAGGGCTCAACCACGCCAGGCGCTGTAAAATAGGAGAACAGGCGATTCCATTTGCCCCCATCGCCACTTTTTTTGTTGTGGGTCGCACATATCTCTCCCTAATTGAGACCCATTTTACCTTCACGGCATCGCCAGCCATGCCCAGAGCCTCCCTGATTTCTTGGAAAGAGAACGTATGAAACACTCCACACTTATCCGTATCTGTAGTTTACGTGAGGTAAGAATGGACCTTAAATTGAGTTGCCAAGACTCCCAATAAACATCGCTTGAGCACAGCAACAAAAACAGCAAAGTTGCCCATGACGTTAGCATTCGAATGTTCGATCCTGCTTCTCTACAGGAGTCACTCTGGTAAATCGATATTCTGATTGGTAGTTATTTTATTGCCCAAGTCGCCCAAGTTTCGTCACCCACCACACCTGCCGCTTTTGTTGCCGAAATCGCCCGTCTCCATTCAAAGTCAATTACTTCCATCACCTGTATCGCCTTTGGTCTGAACGCACAGTAAGGTCACATCCATTGGGAGCTGGGTCCAAATCTGTGGAATTGGGATTCGGCCCATATTTGTTCCACTCCATAAAATTATGATCAATTCAGATTTGGTGAAGGGCGAGGGGGTCCCAGCGGTCCGTCCTTCATTGCCTGTGGAGGGGGGTAGATGTGATTATGGATAACAGCCTTGCAGCGAACCACCTCTGGGCTGGTGTGCCACATGTGATGAGGACAAATTTGGTCCTGATGACATTGTTTTGTAACAACGGCTTGAACACAGGGAGACATTGGCCCTCTTGGATAATGTGTTGCGTCACTTACCTTAAAAAGGGCTGATGTCTTTGTGTCGTTTGGTGTTAGTTTTAAGACACGTCCACATGTACTAATTTGATTTAGCACAGTATTGACGTTGGCGGATTGGTTGTGTATCGCAGACATCAATTCTGTGCTAAAGAATGCTATGTGAGTTCTAGGCTAGACACATGGCAGTTTAGCCTACAAATGGCCTCCATTCATTTAAGGATTTTCTAAATGTGCTTGTTTGGTCATGCTGATGCAGAGCATCATGGAGGACATCTGATTGGATCAACAGCATTGTGGCCATGCATTTTGGGTAAGTCATGTGTAGGGCATAATAATACGCCATGACAGAGCAAACCCTCATCGAATTGGTCTTTCCTGGCGGTGTTGACTGGAGTATCTCCAAAAGCTATTATACAGTTGGTGGGACCAATCAGCGGACTGGAGAGGGAGCGTTTCTTCAGAACAGAGTTTGGGTCCTCTTTTCCCTGAAGCAAAGTAATAAATACACACTTAGGATTTAGCATCTATACCCAATCAGACATTTTATTTAGCAACTTTCTAGGTCTCAGAGACAGATAGTGTAGATGTCGTACCTGTTGTTGATCTCTCAGCTGAGTATGTAGTACTCTTTTCATTCGCATAGCAATTTTGCTAGCACTGAGAGTCTGGGTAGGGCGATCTGTAGACCCCATGCCATAAGCGCTGAAATTGAAGATAGCTGAAGCTGCCTCTCGTTTAAGTCTGTTGGTCCGTCTAGTTATCACCATACCTGATTCATGAAATATCTTTTCCTTCATGTAATTTAGGTCAGAGAAGTGCTCACTTACAGACCCTAGCATTAACAGGTGTTTTTTTTTTTCTTTTTAATGCGGCTAGCCAACGAAGGAGGACAGGTTTGCGTTGTAGTGGCAAATAATGAAAATGAACGGTCTTGTTCAGTGCAACATATGCAACTATGCTTTTGGGAAATGGACTCCTGATCACAAGATTTATTTATTACAACGATCTGGACAAAGACTTATAGGGCGGGCTTAGCGTTGTTTGAATAGCTTGTTAGTTACTAGTTGCGCTGACTAGGCCGTAAAATTTATTATACACAGTTATGTAATTTTACACAGTAATATCACTTAGAAATGCTCTTATCATTTAATTTACAGAAATACAAACAATTTATGCAGCTACTGGGAGACTGATGGGAGATGACCAGGGGTTAAAGTGGGGGGGATCATCCCATTCTTCTTCTATATATTTTTCTTTGTTTGTGAAGACACACAATATGACAGTTCCCCCTCCTGCCAAATCCCACTTTAACCGCTGGAGATGACAATGCAGCATGGTTACGAAAACAAATAGTTTGCCATTTTAATGACCGTGGAGGTGATTATTCCCTCTGGTGTAGTGGACATTAGGTACTTCTCAACAAAAGACAGAGTGTTTCTGACCTTCTTATGATACTCTATGTTAAACACAAAGTATATTGACATCAATGTTGCTAAGCCAAGTGTGATGTCCTCTATGTTTTGTGTAAGAATGTCAGCAAAATCCAAAAGTAGCTTCCAGGAATTTCCGGTGATCACCAAGAAAGGGGTCGAAACCTCAGGGTCCTTGAGTAGGTCTTGCAGAATAGACAAATTTGGGTGTTTCTTTTGGCAGTCAGTCCGCATCTTTGCCTGGTGGCATCCAAGACTGACAGCATCCTCTCCAACAGTCCTAGTTTCATCTACAGTCTGCCAACGACACAAATAAATGAAGTATAAATAGAGGTACAGTACAGTTGAAGTATAGTACATTTTATGAAACAAAGAAAGAAAACATGAAACAGGATCCAGAAATCTTGGACGTTATATCTTGGTGGGATGACATTATTGTTATGGATATTGTGGCGGCAAGAGTTTTGCTTGATGTCTTTTTTTCTGTTGGGTCTCAGGGATGAACACAAGGTGTTTCCTTTTTTTGCCTTTAATCAGTCCCCTCAGGATTTTGCGGGCTTTTCTTGTGATTGTTGCAGCCTAAATTGCCTGATTTCGCGGGGGCTTTTCCGGAAAATGAAAGTGGTGGTGTTTTTTTTTTTTTTTGCTTTTCTTGCAATTACATTGCAAGAGGGAATGAGTTGAGAGAAATTGTTGTGATTTTCCCTTTTTGTGATTAAACTTGAGAGGTGTTATTTTCCGTAAAGGAAAATACCGGAGTGAATTCAAGCATAGCCCTGTTGAAAGAGCTTGCTAAATGCGCTAGTTAGCGAGTGGATGAAAATAATTTGGTACAGCACAGACCGAACGCAGAAGCGAACAGGCACTTTACACTGAGCCAGTTCA
This sequence comes from Sardinella longiceps, assembly GCA_027497455.2. Taxonomy (NCBI): domain Eukaryota; kingdom Metazoa; phylum Chordata; class Actinopteri; order Clupeiformes; family Clupeidae; genus Sardinella; species Sardinella longiceps. The sequence continues at coordinate 11,936,134 of JAODXP020000004.1, read as the reverse complement.
ATTTTGAACGTGTCATGTGATCTTCGTGAGGTCATGTGATCTCTCGCAGGAATACCTGTTGCAGGTAGAAGACAGAAAGTGTTCAAAATTGGAACTGGCTGAACGTTATCCTGAAGATGCAGCAGGAGAAGAGCAGTTTCAGGTAAGGCACGGACTTTGTATTTACTCTTCTGCACACTCTGTCAGTGCACTTGCAGAGCTAGCGACACCTGGTTTTTGGTGAAGGGTCCCTGTACTCACTACAAAAGTTTTGTTTTGTTTTGAGCTTTCTAAGGGGTTATAAACACATCCGATTGATGTGATTTTCATTCCAACTCAACGTATGCACTCCCTATGATGCAAAAATACCTAGGAAGCTTGTAGCACTGGCTTTTTCCTTTAATTCCTGGTTTGACATCTGCAGTTGCTCAAACTTTCTGGTCTCCCATAATTTGGCTTCCATGGAAGATTGCACCTAAAACACAATAAAACAGATATTGGTCATTAAAGGGTGGTATACTATGTATGTGGAAGCATGACACAAGTACAAACTGTTGCCAAATAGTCTTCGGTTCCGTATCATAAGTCCGACATCCCATTAGTCCGACATCCCATTAGTCCGAAAATGAGCCATTGAGGAGAGATCCCATTAGTCAGACATACCATTAGTCCGAAAAAAAGAAGCCCATTGTTCTGACATCCCATTAGTCCGAAAATACACATGTAGAGATGCATGAATGGCTTGTAAGGGGTCTAGTAATTAATGACCAAAATATTGACGCTACTTGTCAGTGTTGAGCTGTTCTCGCTCCTCTGTGTGTGAGTGAATGCGTGTGGGCATATTGTGTGTGTCTCCTCCTCATTTTGAATGCTAATTTGTGATGGGTTTTGTAGTAGGAACGTTTTGAGACTGAAGCAGTTTGATGTTCATTTGCACACACACACAAAAAAAAACACATCGGCTGATAGATAATTGTCGCAATTTAGGGAATGCGAACCTTGGTTGCCCGTGCAACTGCCACACACGCATCCCCTACCCCACTCTCTGCTAATGCTTTTATTTAATTAACCATTGAATAAATCCAGACTGCGGTCTATTTCCTAAAAACTCCGTCTGTCATTGTTTTTGTTAGACTGACGTGACACTCTGTGAATTCCGTTATGTTTCAAAACTCATAATTGGTAATTAAACAAAATCGATCACACAGAGTTTGTCCTGGAAGAAACGGGTCCTATGTTCCCCGTCTTGTATATGACCACGGAAATTGCATGGGATATGCTTGCGAGTGCACATTTCGTAGGTAGCCTATACAACCTGCGGAGTTTCGCACCATCTCTCTGTTGCCTGCATTATGCAGAAAGCAGATTTGGATAGCCTGCTTGAGATTGGACAGTTGAATGAATAGGCTATTATATTTTATTTATTTGTTCTGTAATGTTCTAACCAACCATACTATAGTGGTCCGCAAGTAAGATATAGTGGTAAAGTTTATGTCCAATTACGCACAACTCCAAGGCCAATCTGGAGACGTCTTTTGCTCAAAATCTCTCATACTTGACTTGTCCTTTTCGTTTGGTAGCCAATCTATAGCCTAGGCTACCGCGATCAGACATGATATCCATATACTTTGATTTTGGAGAAATTAGTGCATTCAACTTTTGGGACATGGTTGTTTGTTTTTGTGCTGATTTAGGCTACTCTTAAAAGCGGCTGCTTTCTGCAGCGGCCACCCGACGTTTCCTTATCATTACAACTTCTCAAAGTTTAGGCTACTTGTTGTTTCCAGTAGATTTTTTCGTTAAGATATTAACCTTGTTTGATTTATAATGTGGTGAAACTTAGGAATTAGTGCCGAATAGACCGCTTGTATTTTGTAATTGTGTTATTCACTGCTTAAACCAGCGCACTTCTGCAGCCACCTTTTTTTCCCAGCAGTGAAGACATTAAGGACTGTCAACATGGTCGTAGCTACAATAGAGGACACCTAATTTTTCGAGCCGAAAATAAGTTAAACATTCTTAATTAATCCCTTTGCGCGCGTTAGTGCCGCAAAACATATCTCCGGTTTTGCTTCATTGTCTTTCGGAAGCTTTATATGGGCATGATACCTTTTACAATCGAGGTAGCCTATTTGGTAAATCTGATCTAATTAAAACTAAACAATCAGATCTACCCATTGGTATCATTGGTAACGTACTTGCTAGAGATTGAGAGGGTTTAATTTTAGTGTAAATATCGCCTATATTTAGGCAAGGTATGTCTTCATAGTGTTAAAGGCTGAACTTGCTAGATCATCACACATTATAATATAGACCTATAATTTGCAGAGAATTGAAACCTGTGAAATGAACACAATTTTTAAAACTGTAATCTGTGGTGGGAGCACATTATTGTAGACTAAATCATTGGAGCATTTAAATCATTCACTGAAGTAAATGATATTTTTTCCAAACACAATCAGTGGCAGGTTACACTGTTGTCACAAAATCATAAATAGCCTAAAGAATTCTGTGCTAAAAAGATACAGCTGAATATTCAGCATTGCTCAGTTATGTAGCCTATTAGGAAGGAAGGAGGAGCTGTGTCTCATTGACTTTCAGTGGGTATAATTTCTGTGTTTCCATCAGAAAAAAGTCTATCATGATGTGCTCCCACCATTGCATTTTTAAGAATTAAAAATTTCAGTAGATTTCTTATTTTCGGCGCGCTATGCGCGCATTTAGGACCTCGTAATTTCAAAATGCTGTATACGGCCATGACTGTCAATGCTTTACTTAATCCCTGTGTGTGTGCTTTTGCTGTGTGTCAGACTCTTCTGTCAAGTTGACGGCAAACATACAATTGCCATTAGGCTGATTGCCACTGTCTTCTCAAGTAGCTACTGTTACATACAAGACTTAAGTATCTCAATTAAATCCTTTAAATCAATTAAACGTGACTATATCGCACTGGGCTCCGCGCTGCGCATCTGTTCAAAGAACTTCAGTTCGCGATACCCCCTCCTTCCCTCATCACAAAGTGTGGGCACGGAGCAGCAACAACCTGCGCCTTGCCGTGCGGCTGCATGGAAGCAACTGGGGACATAGGACCTGGGGAACATAGGGATGACCTCGTACTCAGTGCTGTGGCAAGGAGTGTTTGGATATGTTTACTGAGTTTGAAACTAAAAACAATGTAGCCTAGACGACTAAGAAAACGTATTTTCACGAGAAAACGTATTTTCCTTCGCGGACTGCTGGGTGGACTCATTCACCAGATTTGGTGAGATGTATTGTTTTTCTGTGTTTTCATATTGCTTGACCTAGCAGAGAGACAGCAATCCCATTTTTCCTTTTTTTCTGTGGATTATATTTTTGGTTTGCTATAGGCTATCGCAGACAAAGTTTTGTCTGCAGCGGCCCTCTCGCTTTCCTGGATTGGATTATTGACTCTTGTGCGTGGTCCTGGCAAAATACAGGACATCTTTCGTTTAGTTTGGACTTTTAGGTTTATTTTCAGGACTGAATGAAAGGGGGAATTGCAATGCCTGGGATTGTTTGGGACATTTAATTGTGTGTGAATAGCGCCGCTGTGCGCGACCTGGGTTATTGTTTCATGTGTATCCTCCTTTACTGTTAAACCGAAGAAAGGGACATCGTTTCATAGCCTATAATTAAGAGATGCACTCAGATTTGTAGCCTACCTTGTACTTTATTCTCAGAATTATCTGTTTATTGCATTCATATTTAGTCATTCAAAAGAACCCCTTGATTGTTACAACAGGCCAGCACATTTCCACCTGTCTTTAGACACACGATGCTACAAAAAAGACGTCTCCTTTGTTCCACGAATTTTGCGTCTTTCATTACAAGTCATCCATCCATTTCTACTGTGTATGGTCGGACTAATGGGACTTCGGACCAATGGACCTGTTTTTTTTCGAACTAATGGTATGTCTGACTAATGGTATCTCTATTCAATGGTTCATTTTCGGACTAATGAGATGTCGGACTAATGGTATTTCGGACCAATGGTCCGTCCCCATAGTCTTCAGCATCCAGAGATACAGCGCTATTAGCCGATAGCTCACAATGGAAAATGGCTGCGGCATTAAAGAGGTCCAAGATCCCTGGGCTATTTGTTCTTGTGACATGCTAAATATAAATTAACAGAATTATCCTGTGTGAATCAACACATAGCCCTGCTGTTTCATCTTGGTACTGTTTACTGTGAAATATGTGTAACCAACCTTTTGTTCAAGTGTAAAAAAATGTGTTACATGCAAATGATGACATGTAATTACCTGCATATCGAGAGTTTGGTTTTACTGCCCTTTTGGGGGCCAACTTTTGTGGCTCGACAACCTCCCTCAGAATTCGCTCCAAAGTAGTATGGCGTTCTGTCGTTTAAAAGTAATAATGGACTACCATTAAAGTTGTAATGACAAAGATTTTAATTTCATCAAGATTCTATTTCTGGCTTGGACACAGAGACCTAGGATGCGTAATAGAGAACAAGTCATGACATGGCATCGCGTACTGTAGGTCTGGATCTAAGCATATGATAATATCTAAATTACATTTAATATTTCTAATGGTCGTGGTCATGCAGTGCTCCTTGCTAGCAATACCAGTCGTAATTTATATTTCAAACATATTGTTATCTGGTCATCTCTATGACCCATGTCCATGCTACTTCATACACCAAATACAGCCTACTTTAGAACCAAACTGTCTAAAGCCCTGGTCCCCAAATGGCGGCCCGTGGGCCATATCCGGCCCGCAGGAACCAAATGAGTGGCCCGCAGCACCATCTGACTTAACAGTTTTCTCCATAAACATGCTTACAGACCTCATAAGCAGTAGGCCTATACAAGAAATCATACTATAGAAGTTTATTGAGGTGCATTAAAGAAAGCAGAAGACTAATAGAAGACTACTTTGTGATGTTTTAACTAGCATCCTTTCAACGCGTGGTTTTGAGTGTTTGCGGGGTTGGCCCTTGTCTTGGGATGCTTGATAAAATTCGGCCCTTGAGGAAAAATATTTGGGGA
>JAODXP020000004.1:11889768-11931022 GCA_027497455.2 Sardinella longiceps | reverse complement strand
GTCTTCAGCATCCAGAGATACAGCGCTATTAGCCGATAGCTCACAATGGAAAATGGCTGCGGCATTAAAGAGGTCCAAGATCCCTGGGCTATTTGTTCTTGTGACATGCTAAATATAAATTAACAGAATTATCCTGTGTGAATCAACACATAGCCCTGCTGTTTCATCTTGGTACTGTTTACTGTGAAATATGTGTAACCAACCTTTTGTTCAAGTGTAAAAAAATGTGTTACATGCAAATGATTACATGTAATTACCTGCATATCGAGAGTTTGGTTTTACTGCCCTTTTGGGGGCCAACTTTTGTGGCTCGACAACCTCCCTCAGAATTCGCTCCAAAGTAGTATGGCGTTCTGTCGTTTAAAAGTAATAATGGACCACCATTAAAGTTGTAATTTCATCAAGATTCTATTTCTGGCTTGGACACAGAGACCTAGGATGTGTAACAAGTCATGACATGGCATCGCGTACTGTAGGTCTGGATCTAAGCATATGATAATATCTAAATTACATTTAATATTCCTAATGGTCGTGGTCATGCAGTGCTCCTTGCGTCGTAACCAGTCGTAATTTATATTTCAAACATATTGTTATCTGGTCATCTCTATGACCCATGTCCATGCTACTTCATACACCAAATACAGCCTACTTTAGAACCAAACTGTCTAAAAGTAAGGCTCTACCACACATAAATAAGTTAAGCAAATTTAGCCGTTCTTACATTTCCAGGAGAAAATAAGCAAGCAGCATGTGTCTTCAAATTCTTCGCCGCTTAAGCATCTCTATGCAGTTCGGTGAGAAACTGGAAACCTGGATGCCGAAAAGCTGCTGCCTTCGTGATTGGGAGAGGGGCCAAAACAAGAAATGACAACATGAACATCACTTGTGGCTGCAACTTGGCTTTTCAAATGCAAATATTGTGGTTGACCGTCGACTGGCGACTGTCGGTGTCATCAGTGTTTGAAGTGAACATGAGTCCCCCATGTCTTGTGACATATCAAGGTTATTTTATGATTATTTAGAATACATGTCAACACAAAAGGTAAGTTGTAGGTCAACACAAAACAAGTAAATAGGTTGATGAGGTAAAACACCTTGGCTTCCTCACAAAATTCGTCCTCAAACGCTCCACTGGTAAGTCTCTGGTTGTGGTACAAAAAGACCAGGGCTTTGAGGTTGTCATTTGTGTCTGATCTTCTTCTGCTGGATAATACCAACTTGTAGATGCTGTTACTGCGCACAGCATCTGCTGAACTCACAATGACTGATTTGTACCTTATGGCCAGGGCACTGAGTGTGGGCAGTCTTGAAGCCCATCCCAGAATACATCAAGATCCACAACTCCTGAAGCTGCAGCATGAATTTCTGCTGGACCAAGGTGTATGAAGTATGCGTCTAGTTCATCTTGAGGCACATCCTTGAAGCCTGGGATGGCTTCGTAGCTGGACACACTATCGCTGAGAAATGCAGTGTGACGAGGATCAAAGACGCTTACCTCTTTGAGGAAGTGAATAACAGGTTGTTAGACATATACTGTACTTGCTCAGTTTGTCCTCTGCATTGATATGTGCCTGTTCCAGTCTATGCAGGATCTCCCTTTTGATTGCAAAAGACAGATCCACTCTCTTAAAGTATTCTGTACACATTTCAAAACTGAGATCTTTGTTGGCCTCTAAATTCTTCTACAGATCCTCCAGGTAGTCAAACACTTTGGTGACTATGGGATGTCTGCTCTTAAAGAGGTCCAGAAGTATCTCTAAAAGCCCCCCCCACAAGGTTCATTATAGTCAGGTAGAACTCCAGGATAGGTGTGACATAGGTACAAATGCAATTTTTAACATAAATTGATAGTTTAGGGGGTGTAGACTCAGAATCTGACGGGTGCCGCTCCGGCATCCTTGAACATTTTTTTTTAATTATACACACGGCCACGCCCCCTTTTCTTACCATTAAAAAAAAAAAATAACTATATGCACATTACTGTTCAAACCCATCATGTATATCAAATAAATGAAAACTCTTCTCAAACAAAATAACTACAACAAAATGGGAAAAGAGAAGAATAGGACAGCCAGAAGTTCACCCGAGCGGTCTTTCAGCCCAACAGTGAGCAGTACACCCAAGAGGAAGAGCCCTCCATTGAGTACAGTCATTAGAAGTGAAATTTGGAGGTAAGTTTAAAAAGAATGCATGGCATCTGTACATAGCCAATCAATTTTAAATAAATCAGATATTAATGCTGTGTAATATAGTCCACAATAATTCATTTTGTTCACCATGTTTGTAAATTATGCACTGTTCTAATTATGTCTGTAGGCATTTTTTTGTGTAATAGCTATGATATAATAATATCATTTTAATATATAGGTCCATAAGCAACGCGGCAAGGTTTTGATGAAAAATGGAATAGTTTACCGTGCACACTGCAGGCTACGCGTGTGCTGCGTGGCTTCTGTTCGGTGCGTTCTGATTTTTCAAGTGTTTTTCACACGGTAAGGGTGCCTTGCACGGTCTTAACATATTTTAAATGCAAAGATTGGGCAGCCAGTTTTTGCGCTGAACATCGCAGAGACAGTTTCGCTGTCGCAAACACGCTCACAGAAAGCGAACGGACAGTAGCCTACCGCTCAGGACAGCGAACGCATGTCCGTTCGCTGTCTGTGAGCGTGTGTGTAAACGTGTGCGATTAGCTTAATTCAGTGTCCTTATTTGGCATAGGCTACTGTTACACTTACATGCTGTTAGTATAGGTCACAATCATTTTCGGGTTGCGATATCATGCACTACAAAAGTGTATAGGCCTAAATAAAAAGTTAAAATAAAAAAAACGGCTCCATTTACCGACGCCTATTCGGTTTGTAGTAGGCCTAGGCTATTCTTGGGGTAAAGAAGTTGGCTCTAGGTCAAGGGTAATAACTCTAACCATGTCTATTTGTCTTTTCAGAGAGGTCTGTGTTTTGTCCAAAAAAATTGATGACGTCAATGAAAAATTAGATCTATTGATGGACAAGGTGGATGGCCCAAAGCAGGCCGGGAACCAAAAAATTCCACTTGAGTTATCGGTAAGTTATGTCAGATGCAAAACTCTATCTAGCATATACCATCAAATTTAAAAAGCCTTGTGACCATTTCCTAAAAATAAATAGGCTATCCTTTTTCATTTTACAGACATTGGTGAGACAAATCTGCAGAGGCCTGGGGGAAGACCTGCAGTGGCATGCCAGCATAAACGACAAGTAAGAAAAATAAATTGAGAAGGCTAACTAAGGCCGCATTTTTATCGACATTGGGTCCAGCCTACAATTCATAAACCTCATTGGATGATTGGATTCTCAACTCTCTTTCCAGGCAAAATCCGTACCGGTGTTGACCATAGCCCAATTTTATCTTAGAGATTATCACTTTCGCTGTTACTTCATGAACGAAAATAATTTCTACATCCCTTGGTGAGATATTAAAGGCGTAACAATTTCTATATCCCTGGTGTTTTATTGCTTTATCGATGCTGCAGATTCAAGACTCCGCACAACGAGGAGGTGACCAAAAGGGTGGTCCAGGAGGTAAAAGACATGGACCAGTCCTGGCCTATCAACCTAATAAGAAGTAAGAGACCACAATATTGCGGTTTGTCTTGCCCGGCAGATCTATGTAACCTAAAACCATAATATTGCCATTCGTGGCCGCCGGCGAAGGGGTAGGAGAGCCTGTGTACTAGTGAGACTGAGACGGCGTGCTAACCAACCATCGCTTCCAAGCATACTACTTGCTAATGTTCAGTCTTTGGACAATAAGATGTGCGAGTTCCGTGCAAGGATCTCCTTCCAGAGGGAAACGAGGGACTGCAATATTATATGTTTTACGGAGACGTGGCTGACGGAAGATACACCAGACCATGCCATTGCACTCACTGGATTCTCCGTGTTTCGGGCCGACAGGTCTAAAGAATTATCTGGAAATACCAAGGGAGGAGGTGTGCTTTTTTATCAACAGTGCTTGGCGTGGCACTCGAAATATTCATGTGTTGAAGTCCTTTTGCTCTCCGGACCTGGAATATCTCACCATTCTGTGCCGTCCAACATGGTTACCAAGAGAATTCACAGCTGTTGTGACAACTGCGGTCTACATTCCACCACAAGCCGATACAGATGTCGCACTAAAGGAACTATATGCGGCTGTCAGTAAAACGGAAAACTTACATTCCGAAGCTGCTTTCATCATTGCAGGCGATTTCAACCAAGCATCTCTAAATAAAGCCTAAATATTTCCAGCATTTTGACATAAACACACGTGGAGAACGCATACTAGATCACTGCTACTCCCCCTTCCGTGATGCTTTCAAGTCCCTCCTCCAACCAGCGTTTGGCAAATCAGATCACTCCTCCATACTGCTACTTCCATCTTATAGGCAGAAACTGAAGAAGACCGCACCCACGGTTAAGACGGTTCGCTGTTGGTCTGAGGAATCAGACAGTGCTCTACAAGACTGTTTTGACTGTGTAGATTGGAGTGTGTTTTGTGATGATGACATTAATGACTATGCAGAGGCAGTCACTGGATTTATCCAGAAATGTGTAGATGATGTTGTTCCAACTAAGACTGTCTGTATATATCCTAATCAAAAGCCATGGATAAACAACATTGTGAAAACTGCACTCAGAGCCCGTGATAGTGCTTTTGCATCTGGGAACGAGGAGATGGTGAAAACAACCAGATATGAACTGCGTAAGACCAACTGGTGTCCTGTGGCCCTCACTCCCATTGTGAGTAAATGTTTTGAAAGGCTGTACTGGTAAAGAACATCATTTGCAGCATGATACCACCCACTCTGGACCCTCATCAGTTCGCCTATAGACCGAACAGATCCACGGATGACGGAGGGGGAGCCAATTCTCTATATCCCGATTGGGTTGACGGATCCGTCGCCAGCTAAAAAGTTGAACATGTTTTAACTTTTTGACGGACGCAACGGAGCTGTTTCGACGGACGGACCCACAATGCATTTCGCGAAAGCTCCATTCAAAGTCAATGGGATCCGTCAACTGACGGATGCAGTGTGAACGCCCAGTTAGTCTATGCCTTCACCTTGCCCATATCACTACCATTGAGCAAAGTACATTTTCATATAAAAGAAGAAAAAGAAAAAAAAAAGTGCCTGTTTTAGAACTCATTTTAAGAGGTGGATGAGGCGCAATCTGAATCTCAAGTCATGTGACTGACACTTTACTCAGCCATCAGTAGGCTTCCATAGTTCTACAGCAAAATGTGAAAAAGTAATTTTATGGTTTCTATATTGGGAAACGAAAATAGCTATTCTTACTTATTGGATATTGGATTGTATATCCTATATTTATTGGAAAACGGTATAAAATGCTGTAAAATGACAGCTGACCACTAGGGTTGTGCGATATGTTATCGTCTGCGGTATATCGGGAAAAAGAATTTCCACGATGAGAATTTTGTCATATCGGCAAAAACGATAGACTAAGTCAGAAAATGTTTTGTTAGTGTCTAATGAAGCTTAGGAGAAACGGCCTATGCATATGCAACGCGCTCACTCGCAGCCTCACCAAGCTCCGCCCATGCCTTCAGCACAAGCTGTTTGAGTGCAGCTATGGGAGTAGCTGGCGTAGCCTAACCTAAAGCCTATTCCAATTCAGAGTGAAGATTTAAGACAACCGCAGCGGTGTGAATCAAAGTTTTCATGTAGTTGCAAGAAGTTTCAAGCCGCTAAACATTTAACATGTCAAATTACAGTTTCAAGGTTTCCTGCCGCGATGTCAGGGCAGCATCAACAAGGGCAGGCAAACTTTGGTCAGTGGAGAGATGGAGCGAAGTAGAGTCGTTGCATAGACTGGTGTATGCGCATGTTGAACACGTTTTCTTTCTCTTCACAAATAGCCTACGTTACTGTTTGAGTGCAGCTATGGAAGTAGCTGACGTAGCTTAACCTAAAGCCTATTCAAATTCAGACCGAAGATTTAAGACAACATGAGATAACTGCAGCGGTGTGAATCAAAGTTTTCATGTAGTTGCAAGTAGTTTCAAACATTCAACATGTCAAATCACAGTTTCAAGGTTTCTTGCCGCGATGTCATGGCAGCATCAACAAGGGCAGGCAAACTTTGATCAGTGGAGAGATGGAGCGAACTGAAGTTGCATAGACTGGTGTATGCGCACTGTCATGCATAGCCTATTGAACACGCTTTTTTTTCTCTTCACAAATACGTTACTCACAGAAGGTCTACAGTCTATGATACGCGGGAAGAATTGCTTATTCTTTCTCCGTTGCTGTTACGGACATGTTGATTATCTGAGCGCAAATGGAAGCACAAATAAACTAGACGCAATCTGACTCAATGCTGACCTAGCGATCTAAAAGGGGTGGTTGGTTCTGGCACTTTGGAAATTATTTTCTATGTCAACTGTAGGCTCCCGTCTGTGACAACATTGCTGCTAATATTCTATTATGTTGAAAACCGCCCTGTACAAAAAATCACATCGGTCTATCTGCTGCTTGCGTTGTAAACGCGTCTTACATGCATTACCATGGACAATTTATGAAGTGAGTTTGGGAGAGGCGTGGTCACTCACTCACGCAGTGGCACAATTGTCAGGTTTAGGATCATAATTTTATATTTCCTATACAAACAACTCTGTCAGGTGAATATTTATAGGCAGCAATTACTTTACAATTGATTAGGCTACCTGTACAACATTTTCAAGAAGTGTCTTTCTAAACCTTGAGAACGCAACATTTAAAACCCAAGCATTTTCAAGGGTTTCAGGCACCTGTATGAACCCTGTGTTAAATTGTAGGCCTAATATACTTTTTATCGTCAGTTATCGTTATCGTGATAAAAAACAGAAAATATCGTGATATACTTTTAAGGCCATATCGCCCAACCCTACTGACCACTTCTCCCCCTGTCCTCCTATTTCTCCCTCCTCCCCCACCTCAGCCCCATCCTTCACTTCTCCCTCCCTTGACTGTGCACTATGGTTGAGTATGCACCGAGTGGGGTTACTGTTCTCTCCCTCCGCTACATATGGTGTCAGAAGAGGGATGGCCATCGTGAGGTCATCGGATGTGTACCCAATGTGTGGCCCGTATGAGGGACCACCAGGACAGGTTGACCCCGGTGTGAGGGACCCCTGAGATGGGTGAAGCACTAGTGTGTGGGGTACCCTGGGATGGGAGTAGTATGGCTGGTGGATGCGTGAGGGACATGCGCTTCCCAAAGGGGAAGGCAGTGTGACGGGGTATCATCACTACGGTTGAGTATGCACTCTAACTGACATACCAACAAGCTTGGCTCCATGATGTTGCGGTCAAGTTGCACATTTAGCTCTCTGGAGACCCGGATTCGAGACCATGTGCGATTTCGTAAAAGGTTATATCGTTTCAGAGAAAAATCTTACATTATTGGCAAGTTATTACATTATTGGCTTTATTACATTTAAAACTGTGAAAATTATTACGTTATTGGCAGTTGTTACATTATTGGTCATTATTACATTATCGGCCTTAACCACACTGCTAACCTGCTTGTCAAAGTTCAGGGAGCTATCTAGGAGAAGGGAGCGTGTCTATGTTCCCACAGCTCTATGTTCCCACAGCCCTATATTCCCACAGCCCTATATTCTCACATTTCTAAGAGTTTTATTTTCTTTCTTTCTTCAGTCAGGTACAATAGTCCCACATTTCTACCCCTGCCTGGTAGAACCCCTATGTAAGTTCAAGCAAGGTTTGATCTTTGGTATTATTTGCCCTCAATGGTGCCTTCCAGGTAGTGGGGTTAGGTTTAGGGTAAGGGTAGTTGTGCTGCCTAGATTTATATTTGCAATGAAAACGATCTTCATCCACTCTTGTTTTCAGAATGTTTTGCATCCACATTCCACAACGATTTTATATTCATCCACCTCAGCGATCATTTTTTAAATCGACCACAACAATCATTTTTGGAATCATTTTCATTTTCAGAATCTTCCATTCTAATGTGAACGGAAGGGCTAACTGGATAAATATTACCTGTTTATGTAGAGTTTATGTTGAAGCCAAAAACTGTGATAAGGGAGCAAATACGGCACGTTATGGGAACCTTAACTAACGTTCCCTCCTGGTTCTCATATGGTTATTTTAAGAACGTTATCATATTTTGGTCCGGAGAACGTTAAAATGCTAACGTTTGTCCGAAAACGTTCCCTCGTGGTTATTTTTTTTTAATTGTATTTAAATTACAATCTGATAGATATTATGTGTAAATTATCATTAAACAACTTGATTTTCACTGTTTATGATAATAGATTTAAAGGTGTATTGTGTAAGAATTGAAGTTTGAAATATGAAAAAATAAACAAAATGCAACAGGAGAATGTGAAGAAACAAATGCAGTCATCACACAAAAAATACGACCATGTACTCAGCTGCTGAGATATCAACCCAAATTAGCATGCTAAAAATTAGCCACGGCCCTGATGCCTATTTATTTGTATTGTAATACCAATTTTGCCACTAGTAATCGCTAGCGACTAACAGGCGTGTCACAGCTCGCAAACCTCTGATTGTTGACGAAGAAATCGCCTGTGGTTTAGTAGCACTTGGCTTGTAGTTGAAATTAATCTGTCAGAGTCCATTTATGCCCTGTTAATGTACATGTTTATGGCTATTACACATTTTCTGGAGTAGCTGTCAATTCTAGGGAAGATACAAAGTCCCACGTTTCCATCAGAATGGGAAGTTAGTTTTAGAAAAGGAGCGTACAAGGATTGAGCTGTAACGTTACTGGATTAGCTGAAACTAACGTCAACCCCACCACCACCACAAGTTATGGGAGCCAGGAACACACTCATTGAAAAGTGAAGATAAGAACCGATTTAACTGGAATTAAACCATCGACATAGTTTGAAAACCATTAATGGCAGCTGGAGCAAGTAGGCTAAAGGAAGATTGATGGTGGAACTGCAATGTTTCGTCTGGACAGGTAAAAAGACTAACATTAGGCTACCACTGCCCATGTCAAACGTTATGTTAGATAGATAGCAGAGCCCGTAACGTTACAACTATACGTCCTATGGTTAAATGTAGCGGTATGCCAAGCTGATGTTTGCTAACACAGGGGCTTGTGTTAACGAAATTGATCTGTAAACGTAAAGTAGACCCTGTCAAAAGCAATCAAGCTGTTAGTAGCCCAAGCCAAATGTATTGTCAGTGGGTGCAGTGGCGGTCAACTAGCTAACGTTAACGTTAGTTGGCTCAAATATCAATATGATCTAAAATATCGTCCAACTCTTTGCACACCTAAATAATAGTGGACATTCAATTGATTTAATCGAGGTGTAGGTAAGGAATATCTCGATCACAAATTCGTTAGTAAAGGAAAACACATGTGCATCGCTCATCGTTCTTGGAATGGTGTGTATGAAGCGGGCAGGGTGCTTACTGCTGACCTGCATGTCCCGAGTCAAACGATAACTCTTATCACGCACTAACGTTAGGCTCTTCCAAAGGAGAAGCCTTTGTTTCGGTGTTGCCGATGCATTGTCCCCTGTCAATATGTTGAACTTAGTTAACGTTAGTCTGTGTTACAGCCGCGCTTTTCGCTAAAGGCGATTATTTTCATGGGCTCTTGCAGAAATCAAGCTTCTTGATATAGTTGCATGTTACCCATCTTTGTAAATTATGGTGGAAGCTTTTAATTTTTGGATAGGGTAGAAAAAATACTTTGTGAAGAGCCTCAAACTCTACAGGCTATGGCTCTGGTTTATGCTGAACACCACCCCCTTGAGTGTGGAGTATTGTATATGATTTTTTGACAGGAATTCCACATAGCACCTTTAAGCTATGTTCATTTTTTCAGAGTTGAGTTTTTTTTTCTTCTTCTTCGCAATGTAAATAATGTCGTGGTCCAGCGGTAACGCACCTGCCTGCAGCGTGGGATTCGATTCCCGGTCGATGCGTTTATTGTTATTGTGTTTATTATTAATATTTTTCTCACAAAATGTCACGTTAGGATAACATTGCGGGAACGTTCACCTAACCAGATATGCAAACCAACAGCTAACATTCTAGCTCCGTTTAAAAAAACTTTCCTGGTGCCCCTTCAGACAACCAAAGCTACTTTCAGGGAACGTTCTCATACCCGACAGAAAACGTTCCCGGAACCAAAAAATGTTACTGGGGAGGTTACGGTCCAGACCACCCTTACTAACGTGTGACTTACAGAAGATACACATAGTGTACAAACATTTCGGGAATCACGTCTTAACGTGAAGGAATAGTTAAAAACTACTCAGCCATAAGAATGTTTTGGGAAGCTGGGCCCAATTTTACCTCACTCACGTCAGATGCGGCGCTGGCTTAAGGTAAGACCCAATTGTGTTTGACACATCTTCCTGTGCATTAGAAAGATTTTCCTATTGTAATAATTACTGTTGTGGCATATGTAGACAACGTCAATTTCTTCGTCTTCACAGAAAAACAATTGCTCGCACAGAATGACAGCTTTCGCCAGTGCGCCATGTTAATGATGGAGCCCTAAGACTCACTGGTTAGCGTACATGATTTGTGTTTTAGGCTACACTATCAAAATGGGCTTTAAGGCCTATTTTGCAATCAAATTGAATGTTGATAGTCATATTTCTCGGCCCTGCTATAGTCTCTCCAAACATCATGTGTGACAATGTACTATAGTTCCTTGGAACAATAACGAAAAGATAGGATTACTTGTTGCAAACGTTGTATTTAGACTTAGCACAACAGAGGCATAAAAGCAAGAAATCATTTCCCCAGCACTTTGGAACCAAGCCGTATATCATATGTTCTGTCCCCTGCAGCTTTGAAACCAAACTTGCATATGTGACTTCAAGTCCAATAGGCCTATTCCATGGTTTTGTGCATAGGTGCACATTTCATCTTTATTTAGGCTATTAAGCGCAGACGATGCAATTCCTCTGCAATTATGACTATTCACTATGCCCTCTACTCTATATAATGGTGGCGTTCGTCAATGGAGCAGATCCATCTCTTATGAGCAATGAAGAGTCTGACAGCGAAAAAACAAAATACTTGGTGTCCTCGCCCCCCTAGCGCAACAGGAAGCTTTCAAGACTTCTTGAAAAATGCCAACAGAAGTTGGATGACGACAGAAGGAAGGGTCTGGAGCCCAGCTCCAAAAGAGCCCGGGAGGACTCGGGCCACCCATCACCAAGATTGCCTCCGGGAAAGTGTTACAGTTGTTACTTGAGAGAGAGAGAGTGAGAGAGAGGATTAGCCAAATATGTTTATTAGGCTAAATGTTCTGTTATTGTGTTAATGTTTTAAATGTCATATATTGTTGTTGCGTTAAGTATTAAATGTTCTTGTAAATAAGATCTGCACTTTGTGTAATGTGGTATTTCTAGTCACAAAATGGACATGCACAAGTTTCAATGAAAGATAGGCAACATGTTTTCATTTGGCAGTTAGATGTTGTTTAGGCCTACTATCTGAGAGAAGATAGGCCTACTAGTGTTTGTGTGTGTGTGTGTGTGTGTGTGTGTGTGTGTGTGTGTGTTGCACCAGCCTATGCGTATTTGTGTTATCCAACATGATATCTGTCAAGGTAAGTCTATATCCTGATAGGCACTGATTCAGGTGATATCAAAGTGGTCAAATCCAGAGGAAATATACCAGTCATTCATTGTGATACCATCCAATTCAACCCATATTTGCAAAATCACATAGACCTAATATCTTACGTTTATAATAAAGGACATTGCATGTGCTGTGCTTCCCGGATTTTACCATAAACGAAGGGAGAAACGTATTTTTTTTGCCTATATGGTATCTGTCAAAGTACGTTCATATTCTGATAACTGATTCGGGTGATATCAAAGTAAAATCCAGAGGTATATAGAGTCATTCATTATATGTTGTCCATCACATTCGACCAAGATAGGCCTACGCAAAATTACATTGATAGGCATCATATCTTAGCCTATTTTATGTGTTGTGTTTTCCGGATTTTATCGTAAACGTAAGGAGAGGGGGTTTTATCTGCCAGAGTATATTGATATATCCTGATAACTGATTCGGGTGATATAGCCGAAGTGGTCAAATCCAGAGGAAATATACGAGTCATTTATTGTGTCAGGCCTATCCATCATATTCGTGGTGTGTTGGCATTGCCCGTTCCGATATGCCTACATCTTATGTTTATAGAGAAGGACATCACATGTGTTGAGCCTTCCGGATTTTACATTGAATGAAGGGAAACTGTTTCTGCTGTGTCACGGAATATGCGGATGGCAGATACATTCCATGTTTGATTTACAAAAAAATGAAACTGTCGCACCATATGCAAATCCTAGAAACGTGCAGCGTTTGGTTTACAAAATATGATATCTGTCAAGTTGCAGTCATATCCTGATAACAAATACTAATGATGGTGCCAATCAGGAGAAAAGATATGAGTCATTGATGATCCCAAGTATTCATCAAATTTGAGTCGTACTTGCCAAATTCCAGTCGGATACTGACCATGTCTCATGTTTTCCGGATTGCACCGTAAATGAAGGGAAACGATTTTTGCTGTGTCGAGTCATATGCGGATAAATGAAACGTTCAGTATTTGATTTACAAAATGTGACACATCAGGGCACCTTCTGCTGATATCAAAGTGGTCCCAATCCGGAAAGAGGATAGCATCAGATATGTTGTTTTAGCCAGCTCGACATCGGTCGTGTCTGGTCCATTTTTCAACAGACTGCAACAGATATCGGTCATATCTTGAAGTATCTGTACAAATATATCTCCGGATTTAGGGGTATTTTGCACAGTGAAATCAATGATCAAATCAATGAAAATGAAAAAAAAAAAAAAAAATTAAGTCCCTCCAGAGAATATAACAACTGTAACGTCAGGTAAGGTGGTCACACCGCTGAAATGTTCCCAGCACCAGAGAAATGGAGGGAGGTGTTGGGGAGACGGAAGATCCTCAGTCACAGATGTAGCGCTACAGTTAGCTACTAACAGCAAGACAACAAAAGTTGAATTTCCAAACTGCGGAAAACAACAGGGGGGCAAACAATGAGTCCCTTCTAAATGATCACTGCATTTACACCTTTACACTTTATCGGATGCAATACCTCCCAAAACAGCCCCTCACAGATCACAGCAGCAAACATACAGTAGCATCCACCCTCTCCTTGGGCTAGGCACGGACTTACGCGAGCCTCTCGCTCGTGAGGTGATGGAATGTTCAAGAAGCACGACAGATTGCGGGCATTCAACATTAACAAATTATCATTGGCTAATGACAAAATTCAAATGAAAATACAATGAACAGATAAATCTGATTGGTTCAAATGTAGGCCTACAGAGTGTCATAGCACAGAGGAACAGTGAGCAATATTTTAAAACAAAGGCATGGTGGTAAACAGTGTATATGCTGTATAGCATGTAGGCTAACTAACAAGGATACATTCATACTAGCCCTGAGACTCATGTTTTTAGAGGGCCTTACATATATCTCTGCTTTGAGGTATGACAAGCAAGCGTGCATATAGTTTCTCCATATCATACACACTGGCATCCCCAACTTTGACCCTTTTCTTGAGCTTTTCCATTGTGACCAACTCCTGCTTAATTGGAGCATGAAAGCCATCAGGTAAGGAATCACTGAATTTGGATGCCATTGAATGTCCAATGGCAAGGGCATTGTCTACATTTACTTCTTCAGGAGCAGTTCTACCATTGATGATGTTGCATAACCACCCTTCTGAGTAGTCTATCACAGGATTCATATGCAGCTTCAATTCTTCTCTGATCTTATTCCTATCTTCAGTATCTACACTGCAAATTTTTGTGTTCTTACAAAGATTTAAACTCTTATATCAGGAAAATGATCTTGTTACAAGTATTATTGACTAGTTTCTTGCCTTTGGGCCAACAGTATAGTCTTAAATTCAACACAAATGCGTCTGTTTTGTCTTACTTGGTCAGAAAATCTTAAATTAAGTAAATTACTGGTAAAACAAGTAAAAAAACGTTGAGAGTGCATAAGTACTCTTCTATTCCACAACACAAAACTTATTTCAAGATTTGGCCACAGAAACTGAGTTTGTTTTCAAGGTTCAATTTCTTGATTTAAGTTCAATCTCTTAAATTGAAAATAATCCACTGGTAGTTTTGTAAAAACACATTTTTTATTACAAATTGACAATTCATAACATGGAATTAGATGGACAAAGTATGCAAACCAACACAAATTTTGGCATTAGCCACTCTTCAACAATGGAATGATTAGTAACACTAATACGATTGGCCAATGCAATATGTAACAACTGGTAAACTACTGTAATATACAGTAAGGAGGGCATGTCACCCAGGGCTTATTATACACTTACATCCCCAAGGCCATTTCTGTGTGCAATGACATCACATAGAGTATATTTTATTGGCACAAAGACACCATCCTTATGGGTAATTGAAAAATATGAGGTATGGTCAACAAGCTCATGCACCAATTCTGTTGCTTGAGCAAGAGTAGGAACTGCAACTTTATAGGCCAACAAATCTTTATCAAAATGCAATGTTTCATAACGCTGGTACTCAAAAGCAACAAAAGAAGAATCTACTAAAAAGATGTCTTTCACAAGACCAAACACAGGCAAAGTAGCATTCACATCTACAATAATTAGAGACCTCCCTCTGGTGTACTTATTACCATTGAGAGTGAGCCACTTCACAGAAACAACAGATTGACTGATGTCCATACTCAAAAAATCTCTAAATTTGGCCTTAACATATTCAGTATTTAAAATATCTGCAACAGGCCCCAATTCTCTCTCTGTTGCAAAAATAGGATGTTCACTGCCAATCTCATTCTGACAACATTCCAGAAATTGGTTATGCTTAGCCAGTGACTTACAAACATTTTTAAAATTCAACTTTGGAGCCCATTGTTTAAAATAACTGTGCTTTGCCTCAAATCGCATGCACATACTTCTTACTAAGGGACCAAGGGATTGAATTTGACTGGGCAGATGCAACATGTAATGCTGCTTGGGTATCACATTAGTTTCAGGGAATAAATGTTTAAACTGAATAAGATGTTCTTCAATCATACCTTTAAGCCGTATTACTGTTTGTAAAGAAATAACAGGAGCAAGAACAATCTGTACAATTTCAATCAACTTGATAATGAATGTAACATACTCATTTTCCAAGTCACAAAGAATGAAAGGTAATACTTTTAACAATATCAACATCTGTCCACATGATTGTTTCAATTTGTAGTCACTTGCTGCCAAAGTGCTGACACTAACAGGACAAGGCTTATCACGTATATCAATAGGCGAGTAAGGAAAATTCTGAAGAGCCGAATTGAACTCATCTAACTCTAGACTGCCTGACAGTATAAGACTTTTTAACACAAGCTTAATTTCCATTGGTGCAACACCTTCAAAAATTACATGCATTATGTCCTGTGGAGTTTGTTTGATTAGGTCAAATGCAGGAACATCAACAATTCTGCTTCTTCTATTAATTCCATAAGTAGTTTTGAGAGAGGCCTTCAAGTTATCTGTGCTTGCTTTGTCTATTTCAAGACACTGCCTAATATGCTTTTCTAAAGTTCTTCTGACAAAATTATTCTCATCAAAATGTACTTGCATATCCTCAAATGTGCATTCACAGTGTCTGCACTTGCTATAGGCAAAGCCAACACCTTCTTTAAAGCCAGCAAGCTCATGTTGAGCAAGTGTATCTCCACACACAGCTATCACAGCTCCAAACAAGTCCATTTCACCATGTGGTGTTTCAATCCTGACACCGTTGTACAGCAGAATTAGATCTTTTATAATTCTTTGTAAAATAGCATCAATACCATATTTAGGAAGATCATGAGATTTTGCGATAGCAAGGAGTCTTATTGCAGCTAACTTGGACCTAAATTTTGGATCAATGTTGCCCAAACTGTAGTAAACCATTAACAGCTTATTTGAATGTGGGCCTAGAGGGTTAGAAATTTCTATATCATCAGAGTACAGAATGATCTGCAAAGCGTTAGGTCTCACAGAATATAATGGATGAGATGTAAAAAGAGTCCCATCTGAAAAGTCATAAAGGAATCCCTCTCTGCTTCTCTGTGGTATAGTGTTCAACATGGAGAAAATTCTCGAATTAGTCAGCATCTGCTTTAGACTTTCAATTAGTGGCACATAGTAAAAACTTTTGTTTCTTATCGCCATGACCTTTGAACTGCCTTGCTTAACCATGCAAATCTTCTGAGAGACTACCACTTCCTCTGGGCAGACTGGATTGAAAAGTTCACAAATAGTTCTATTTTGTCCATATGCTGTAGTTGAGAAAGGATCTATGAAAGTATCAAATACACCCAGAGCCTCGTCTTGAAGCTGAGTGGATGCCTCTGGATGTCTGTCGAAAACTCTTCTCATTCTTATCCTTAATGTATCCACGAGAGTTGCTTGGTATTGTTGCGCCCCACCAATTACTCTGTGGACTTTGCTCTGTGAAAAGTTATAATTGGTCTTAATATTTATTACAATAATGTCATGACATCACAGAATTAAATGCAAGACAATTTTACACTACAATTAGCCTATCAGTTTACGAATTAGGCTACATTCATGCACCCTATCTGCAAAACTGACCTGTGGCAGGTGGCATTCTTCCCGGATACTGGTTGCAAAAGCTGCTGCAGACTTGCCAATATCTGGTTCACTCACAGATGTTCCAGTGCCATTATTTTCCTTTAATGAATAAATAAGATTATAATATTATGCTAATACAAATAACAATCTCTCAGGCAGAACAAATTGAGACAAATCCACAATTCAAACTAGAATTCATATTTACTCAAGTCATTTTAAATCATATAATTTGACTTTCACTTTCCTCCACTCTTCACCATGTAGAAATCATGTAGCCTAATGTTAATCAATAACCATAACACTGCGCCATGGAAATTAACTTTGTAATTTGCCAAATAAGAACTTACCTGAATGCAAGATTGGGCATCAGGCAGAGTTTCCACGGATGTTTCAATTTGACGGTCATGTGACTGTTCTTCTAAACAGCACGGTCTTGCAGGGGTAGTGGCTTCAGAAAAAATACTTGCACCAAAAGTTTCTGACCCAAGTGCAGCTCCGGGTGCTGCCATCCACCCGCTGGGTGGGCATCCGGTCGTCAAATACAACGGGTGTGTTCGTTTAAGATGACGATAAAATGAGTTAAAAACTCTAAAATCTTGTTCACAGCCATCAATTCCACAAAGCACCCAAAAGTCCTGGCTACGGCCATGGGTGACATTAATGTGGCTGAGGAGCGATTTTATACTTAAAGCAACAAAAACAAAACAGATCATACACCGCCACACTGCCATGATCACTCTCACTCCAGTACACTAACTGCAAAGTACACCAGTGCCTCGGATCTCCTGGTCAATTTTTTAAATATAAACGCGGCTTGTGTTGGTAATTCAGGGGAAACTTCTGCTTTAGCACATGTTGCACGTCGCTGCTTTATGCTCTGCTCTACGCTCAACGTCTCATCACAATGACGTCAGTCATATAAATTGAAGGTATTTGGCGCCTGGGAGAGTTCGACGGAAGGAGAAGAGTGCGGTGCGGGTGAGTTTGGATTCAACAGTCCTCTGTCTTGTTTAATATTGTATCATATCATGTTGTATGTTGCCGAATTATACATTTGTTACTATTGATAGTATTTTATATTTTACCTGCCCTTATAACTCACTGGTGAGGAAGATTCATTTCGATGTCGTCGAGCCTAGCTAAAGTCCAATGGTTTTGCTAGGCAGCATTAGCCTAGCTGTTGATATAATTGGGCAAGTTAACACGATTTTAGCGCGTCAACGCATTCATTAAAAAATATTTTATCGTGTGTTAACACAGTTTTCATTATTTTTTTCTCAATGGCCCACTGTAAAAATCTGTTGCTAACAGACTTGTTTTGCAAAAGTCTGTTGCTCACAGCTGTCATGGCGCTAGCAGATTGTTAGAAGCACGTTGTGGGAGATGAAAGTGAAACTAAAGGGGCTTTCACATGACCGTTTTTGCCACATAGAATAAAAATTCCAGATATACCTCACACAGCGCTCGTTTTCATAAAAACCCTGCAGAAAATGGCCAACAAATCAACATAAGGGCGACTTTTCTTTCTTTTTTTTTACTCAGACGTGAACACAAGATTTGGTATCAGACATAGTTTCCAGACAGCGACCACAAGAGAGAATCCACTTTCTGGATGGAAATGGATAATTTTGATGACTCTACGCTGTCGGTGCTGCGAGGTAAGTTATGTTAAAACTGAGTCAGCTACCATGGACTAGCTCCTGTATGTCCAACATCAGTGTAGTCAAGTAAACATGTATCAAAGTGGCATTTTTCATATGGACATGTATTAGGCCTAGCCTATTGTGCATCTTGTTCCAAGAAGTTACTCTGAATCAATGGAGTAGGGAATCAATGGAGTAGGTGGTGGATAGGAATAGCCCCATTTGAGAAAAATAAAGTCAGTTTATTAGCATCAGATTCAACCTCCCCCTGCATCAAAATTCTTACTGGAGGAATGGAGTTGTGGTTCAAAGTGATTACTTTTGGCAAAATTTTGTGATTTTAATTTGTTTTTAATCATTGACTGTAATATTTGTTTCCTAGTAGAATTCATATGACTCTTGAGAAATTGCAAAAACAAATGTAATGTGATGCTGATGCCAGATTGTTTCTAATATTTTTTTAAGCTGCAAATATTGATGAGGAGGCATTGAAAACCCTTAATCGGGAAGATCTGAAAGACCTCTTTCCTGGCCCAGAAAATTTTCTGAAGAGGAAGAAATTATGGGACATGATTAATCCAAAGGTAAATGGCATCTGTGTGTGTGTGTGTGGGGGGGGGGGGGGTGCTGTGCTGAAGTGGCTTATGAAAAGCATACGAAATAATTGAATTTATTTAAAATAATATCTTGTGTCTGTATGTATCCATAATGGTTTTAGGATCCTGATCAAGAGCAAGGAAGTACGAATGTGCTGGCAACCTCTACAAGCCAGCCACAGACCTCTACCCCTCTTTGTGAAACCAAAACGGTGAAACTACCAGACCCACCAGAGTATGTAGTGTATACAGACTCAGAGTTAGACATGGTGCGTAGCCAGTATTTTGACTTTCTCCGTAACGGGAAGGAAAAAGATTGCAAGATGTCAAAGGAGTTAAGTTGCAGGCTCATCAGGAACACTATTACCAGCATGGTTGCCATCCTGCGTGCTAGTCCCCTGGGAAAAGAAGAACGATACCCCTCAAAACACGAAATGAGAGCAATGTCGCAGAAGATTGTTGACTATTACCCTATGCTTCGTGACCCCTCAGATCTGCCTTATGTAAGTTATTTTACATCACATTTAAGGGCTTGGTGTGGGTAGCGTAATGGCTTAATCTGATCAACTTTACATTTTCACAGCTTACAATTTACTCTAAAATGTTTAAACGACTGCAAAATATGAAGTCTCCAAAAAAGCGGCAGGGCCCAAGGCCTCAAAGAGGCGTAGCAAAGAGGACACTGTTTGAAACGAGTACAGATGAGGATACCGCAAGCTCTTCTGCTTCAACGTCTTCAACTGTCATTCTTCCAGAGAGCGATGTTAGCAATGAAGACTTAAGTCCAGATCTTGCTGCATGCGGTAGTATTTCTTTTATTTATTTATTTTTAATTCTGTGTCTGTTCCAATTTAGTAGTGTTTTGGTCTTCATGGAATATTTATTTGTCTGACCTTAATTCTTCTATTGTGTCTTAATAGATCAAGACAGTCGGAAAATACAGGCAAGGCACTATAAAACCCTTAGCAACATGTACAGCAAACCCAATGCAAAACCAAACCGAAGTGATGTCGCTCAAATCTTAGACTTGGAATTTGAGGCGAGACGGGCCTTCGTTGACTCCAGCGCAATGAAGGAGGAAGACCGAGTCACAAAGATTTTTGAAGCTTACCCCTGCTTCAAAGAGCCACAACATGTAAGTTACATCTAGATTTACACATTTAGCAGACACTTTCATTAAAAGCAACTTGCATTTGTCAACTATCATTACTATTAGGGCAAGTCTCCCCTAGTTCAACTTGGGGTTAAGTGCCTTGCTCAAGGGCACAGAGGTGGCACTCGGGATTCAAACCCTCAACTTCCAGATTTCTAGCACCATTTCATATCTCACCCTCTCTGTGTGCTGCTGGGCTCCCATGGGTTAGGGAATTTCTGAAATATCAGGGAAGTTCATTAAAGACCGTTTCAGACATGGAAAGTCTGGGGATTTAACCATTTCGCTTGTAAAGTCAGAATATCAGGGAATTTTGTTCTTATGTGCATCACCACACATCTTTCTGATCTGCTGATTTATGCTATTTAAGTGTTAAGATGTAGACTCAAGGGAGGGGGGGGGGGCATTAGGATTAGTGTTTACTCTTTCTGCTCAATGCCCAATCATTTCTTTGAATTGAATGGAAGTTATGGAACATCTGCCTTTTGGTCAGGGAAGGTCATGTAAAAATAAGGCATTTTTATTTGTTTTTGTGTATCTGTATTTGTGATATCAGCTGTACTCCATGCACAATTTCCACCTAGGCAATGGATGAGCTGTGCAGAATATTGGGTGGCACCAACCCCAAATACATCGACGAAACCAAGCGCAGATGGGAAAACTTCTGTGCTAATGTCCAGTTCTATGGTGTGTGGAAGAAAGTCCTGAAGCCGCCAATACCTTTGAATATGCGTGAAGGTACAGTATATTGCTGTTCTATTCCAAGTCTGAATGGAATACACCTACAGTAATTCTTCTGTTTCCAATTCTGTCTCTGTAAATGCACTGATACATGTAAGTGAATTTGCCCAATTTTGCCTCCCCTAGTGGATTTCACCATCACACTCTTGAATGGTCTCCCATCACTTTTTCCCTCACCAACTTCACCACCAAAGCGGCTTGGGAATGCGAGTGAAGCACTGTTGCATGTCCTTCAGGTGAAATTGCTGCACATTTCAATCAAAGGGGTCATCTTATTAAAAAATAACTTTTATGGCCTATGGCCTGGTCTATTTCTTTGGTCTATACTGCCTATACACCAAGTTTGATAGAAATCCTTAATTGTTAAAATGGTCGATTTACACGGTTAGAAACTGTTCAACTGCTGTGTGCTTAAACCACCTGTGAAACTTCTCCTAAATGATTGCAACTTTTTTTGTTATGAATTGCAGGCAAGGGAGGATCCATCACACTATTTGGAGAAGCGCCCGCTCTCAACTCCAGTCTTGTTGTTCGATGGAAAGGTTTGCATTCTTGCCGTGGGGAACATTCCGGTTAGCACGATTCCAAAGGAGGAGTTCTTTGATGGGATGTTGATGTTAATGGCGTACTACTACTCGCTGCATCTTACCTACCCAAAATGTGTTGGAACTCTGCTTTCCGTAATCCAAACTGAGGTACTCTGTGATTCTATACACGACAAAGACGCCACAAGTTCATACAAAAAGACAATGTCAGAGTGGAGATCATTTATCGAAAAATAGTCTGGCTATTGAAAAGTAGCGTGGTTTGCTGATTTTGTTAAATTACATGAGAGGCTATTCTTTACTTGTTGTTGGGTGTAGTTTCCTGTTCAAAGGCTGTCACCTAATTTGGCTATCCACTGCCCTCCCCCCATCCCCATCATCACCTCATTTGTTGCCACTGTTTATTTCACGGTTTTTCTCTCTCCTCACTCGCTCATTCACTCATTCATTGTCACTCTTTCTTTTCTCTCACTCTCTCTTTACTCTCAATCCCTTTCTCTACTCTCTCTTTATTCTCAATCTCTCTACTCACACTTTCTCTTTACTCAATCTCTACTCATTCCTTCTCTCTCACTTTACTGTCTCAGTTTCTCTCTCAATCTCTACTCTCACTCTTTCTCTTCACTCTGTACTCTCTCAATCCATACTCTCTCTCTCTCTCTCTCTACTCTCTCTCTCTCTCTCTCTCTCTCTCTCTCTCTCTCTCTCTCTCTCCTTTCGCTCACGCACATTCATTCACATCCCATCCCTCGTCCTTACCGAACAGGTCATCCATCCCATACACCTCCCCCTTACTCAAGCAAGTGGTTTAATTCAGCCATCTCAGAGTGGAAATCCTTTTAAGAGGTTTTTTTATTTTTTATTTTATTTTATATATATATATATATATATATATATATATATATATATATATATATATATATATATATAATAATTATTTTCTTTCTGGTGCCTCTCAGTAGTACAGTACTTTGTACTTGATGTTCGCACATGCACTTTGCCTCAATAAATGTTGGCAGAATTTTCAAATGTTGGCAGAATCCAAACTGAGGTACTCTGTGATTCTATACACAACAGATGCCACAAGTTCATACAAAAAGGCAATATCAGAGTGGAGATCATTTATTGAAAAATAGTCTGGCTATTGAAAAGTAGCGTGGTTTGCTGATTTTGTTAAATTACATGAGGGGCAAGTCTTTACTTGTTGGGTGTAGTTTCCTGTTCAAAGGCTGTCACCTACCACTAATTTGCTCGCTATCCACTGCCCTCCCCCCATCCCCACCATAACCTCATTTGTTGCCCACTGTTTATTTCACTCAGTTTTTCCTCTCTCTCTCTCTCTCTCTCTCTCTCTCTCTCTCTCTCTCTCTCTCTCTCTCTCTCTCTCTCTCTCTCTCTGTCAGTCTCTCTCTCTCTCTCTCTCTCTGTCAGTCTCTCTCTCTCTCATTCTGTCAGTCTTTCTCTCTTCTTTCTCTCTATCTGTCTACTCTCTCACTTTCTCTTTACTCAATCTCTACTCATTCCTTCTCTCTCGTTCTACTGTCTCAGTTTCTCTCTCAATCTCTACTCTCACTCTTTCTACTCTCTTTCTCTTCACTCTCTCAATCCATACTCTTTCTCTCTACTCTGTCTCTACTCTCATTCTTTCTCTTTACTCTCGATCTCTCTCTCTCTGCTCACATTCTTTCGTATCGCTCACGCTCATTCATTCACATCCCATCCCTTGTCCTTACCTAACAGGTCATCCATCCCATACACATCCCCCTTACTCAAGCAAGTGGTTTATTTGAGCAACCTCAGAGTGGAAATCCTTTTATTAAGGGTTTTTTATTTTATTTATTTATTTTTTTCTTTACTGTGCCTCTCAGTAGTACAGTACTTTGTACTTGATGTTTGCACATGCACTTTGCCTCAATAAATGTTGGCAGAATTTTCATTGGTAGTTGTGGTGGTGATTTACTTATGGGTGTTCTATTTTCAAGATGTATGTTCTTGGATTAAGGCCTAGTTTTAAGGCAAATGTGGATGTAAGAATACCTGTTACAAGATGGGCTGACTGGTTTCAAGTGTCATGCTAGCCTAGCATTAAGTACTCTACACTTATATTAGTGAATTATTTCCTTATTTCTTGGCTTTTGAACAAGCTAGAATTAAGAATGCCAAGAACTCAATGAGTATTATTTGACTATATTTAGTTTTTTATACTTGTTACTGTGCTCTACAAAATCTGATTTCAAGTATTTTTATCTAAATGTAAGTCTGCTAAGAGCTTGAAATAAGTACACAATTCTATTAGACCTGCTCATATTCAGTTTTTTATACTAGTTACTGTGCTCTTCCAAATCTGATTTCAAGTATATTTATCTAAAAATTAGCTTTCCAAGTACTTAAAATAAGTACAGAACACTATCAGACAAATCTTATATCTAGACTGGAACAAACTTGTTTTGAGATTTCTTGTCAAGTAAAATTATCTTGCTGCATGGACAGATAATTTCACTAGTATTGACTAACTTTATGCTTGAATCAAGTATTTTTTTTCTTGTATTTAGACCACCCTTTTTTGCAGTGTAGTCATCGTCTTCTTTCTGATTCCTCTTTGTGAGATACACGCTATCCATAAATAAAGAAAGCATGTTGCAGAGGTGATGGGAGAGAAAGCATGTTGCAGAGGTGATGGCAAGAGACTTGCAAACTAAGCCCCCTTTGGATTTCCCATAGCGGATATAAGTCTGCTCACCAAACTGATCAAGAAAGACAGAATTCCAAATCCCAGTGTGATGATTTAATGATTGTTTTCCTGTATGTATTAGGCTACATGGCAGTCCCATAATCTATTTAATTTAATACCAAACATGATATGATTTAGTCAGCCATTATGCGGCAAAAAGACATGTAATCTGACCTAAATGTCATTTTGCAAATGGTATTTTGACATCTGGAGGGACCTGAATGACCTTTGTCACCTTTTTGATGGTCAGAGCTGATTCCTGCATGAGAAGATCTTTAATTTGAGACCTAACATGATGGGCTTATATGTTAATGTATATTTAGATGATTTTCTATAGTCAAAAAGGGGCGTGGCAGATGATGTAATTTTGAAGAAAATGCTCAAGGGTGCTGGACCGGCACCCGTCAGATTCTGAAAGGACACCCCCTTACTTATCAATTTATGCAAAAATATTGCATTTGTACCTTGTCACACTTACACCCCCCATTTCCACAAAGTTCTACCTGACTATTATATGTGCCATGCAGGTCACGTGCACATAATTGGGGAACAAAGACTTCAGTGCGGCAGTATACGTCTTCTTCAAGTATGCAGCGTTATCTGTGTTGAATACAAACATCATCATTATCAATGCTGTACTCTTGAAGACACGACCGCCATGGACACAGTGGAATGGTTACAGCTCTTCAAGAAGACTGTGTCTGCTAGGTACGCTAAAATCCTTCCGGATTCATCTTTCTCCAATGGTGCGTTAAGGATGTTCAATATACATTTGCCCTCTACATCCGGGGTTTCATCAGAAATGACAGCCACTGTTTTTTTTTGGCGAAACTAATCTTTACACAGACAGTCTTGGTGGAGTGCCTTGAAGGCACTGCGTCGGGTAACAATCTCACCTGACGTTTTAGGCCTAGCTCAAACTGACGCAAGTCACCTCGGTCGTAGTCCTCAGTTGTAAAATGGTCCGAGCAAATGACCGCTGACGGTGTAGCAGATGATGAGGTAAAATCTGCCCGCTTTAATGCCACAAACCTCACCCAGGCACGTCGTATTCGTGTTCCCTTGGGGAATTTGTGGACTCTGTGCCCAGTTTTCTGCAAATTGCTATAGCCCGCACAAACACTGTAATTTCCAACCATTTTACCAAAAGCTCGCTTGAATCCTCTCTGATTTTACTCTCTAGACAGGTACTCTCCTAGCCTGACATAGCCTTACCTCACTCACGTCAGATGTAGCGCTAACGTGCGAACATCTGATGATCAACGATAGACGAGTTATTTCAGGAGCCAGAAATCCTTGAATCTAACTGGACAAACTGCTTGTCCATCAATTTAATTGACGTACACTTCAGCCAATCACATCGAAACCAACTGATGACGCTGGTTACGTTTGTTGGATTGGAACAGTTGCTTCTTCGCTACGTCACACCCTCTA
Source organism: Sardinella longiceps (assembly GCA_027497455.2). Lineage (NCBI taxonomy): Eukaryota > Metazoa > Chordata > Actinopteri > Clupeiformes > Clupeidae > Sardinella > Sardinella longiceps. The sequence goes on along the minus strand of JAODXP020000004.1, from coordinate 11,905,526 downwards.
CAGCAGCCAGCAGCCCTGATTGGTTCGGTTAGACAATATTGGGCTTGAAATCGCTCTGAAGGGCTTCAACATCAGATCGTTGCGCGGAAGTGCCTTAAGCGCATCATCTGACGTGAGGTAAGACATAGCCTGCCCATAATACGAATGTTCATCTGCATCCATGGTCTGGGGACGGTGTTCTGGGGCAGGTTTACATCGGTAGAGAGGCTACCGGGCAATAAGCAAAGCTGATTAGATGAGCTGTCCAATCATTTCAAACCAGAACTGAATGCCCTCCCCCCGCCCTATAATCGAGTCAGGTTAAAGAACCTCCAGACCATCAATATGGATGAACAGCAGTATTATGGTCGGGCTATGTCAGGCTAGTACTCTCCTTCATGAGTCCCGTTTGTGACGTCACGCACCCCCCCTAGTGGAAATGAGATGGAGCGCATAAAACCCCAAGTTTTCAGCTTTTGGTATCTAAAATCATACAAAACAATTGTGGACAGGTCTTTATATTTATGTTAACCACATTGCACAAAACAGGATGAAAAATTTAACCTGAAGCTTATACTTTTTCCCTTGGAGGTAAACATATCCTATAGGTATTTCTACTGGAGCTGGTGGCTCCCTGGAATTGCACCACCATTAACCACCTTCTCTTGGAGGAATCTCCTTAACACTGGATGGTCGCTCTTGGAAAGAGGGAGGTTGACAGCTGTGCTGTACTTTCAATCATCACACTGCACATTGTTCTCATTTAATTGGTTTTAAAAAAGTCCATTCTGTGTATCTGTCTGCAGAGGGGAGGATGGGGAGGGAGAATTATCAATACAAGATAGACGTAACATTTTCTTTAAAATATCACCCTGTACACACTGTTCTCATTTAATTGGTTTTAAAAGTATATCTAGATAGATAGATAGATAGATAGATAGATAGATAGATAGAAAAAAGATAGATAGAACCTTGTACACAGCTTACAAACTCTGCAAACTACAAACTATCTTTCAAACTCCGCAAACTACAAACTATCTTTCAAATAGATACAAGGCATAAACTATTTATTTGTAGCACATTTCATACATGAATGCAATTCAATGTGCCTTAAATGATAACAGTCTGTTAGTCTGTCTGTCTGTTAGCAACTTTGCAACAGAGTTACTGGATTCTTAAGATTTTTTTCCCCAGGGGTCTTTGCCTTATTAGAACTTACTAGAACTTAGTAAAACGTACTAGAACTTATTAAAACATATTTAATTTTAGTGGTGATCTGGATTCAGCGGTCATAAAATTATTCACCATTGAGAAATTCCTCACCTTTGAAAACACAGTGCCTTGGCTAACAGCACCATCTAATGGTTTTCTGAGAGCATGGCATCAATCTGACATCACCAATATACATCAAGACCATAAGCAATCAAGGAGGTTATGCTGACGTTGGTTTGTCAGTTTGTGCATTAAATAAAAATATAAAGAATTAAAAAGCACTGCACGGATTTGGATTACATTTTTGGAAATTTGTGAGCATTGGGAAAAGGAATAGATGGTTGCATTCCGGTGCTGCTCAGCGATCCAGAATACCATGCAGAATTTATATTGTGTCAGTGATGGAGGTCTGGACTCCCCTGCAGTTTTTGTTGTTCCATATTGAAATGTGCAAATTTTTGTAGCCTATTTGCTATTGTTGGAAATATTTCAGAAAAAAATGGAATTCAAGCGTGTTTATTGAAGAAACACAAACTGGTTTGTAATAGGATACTGCATTTTTAATTATTTTCTCCTTTCAGTACACAATTCTCTTCACTGATTGGCTGATGAGGTGGCGATTAATTAAGTTTTAAATAGCACACATGTTTTTTTTTTTTTTAAATAGCACACGTGTGGGAGTGATGTTGGGAGGATATCATCACTGTGTGTGGGGTGGGCATATGCACGAACCTATTCTAAAAAAAAGCCATTCTTTTTTAGAATGGTAGCTATAACAAGTAAGCCTTGTAGATCTACTTTCAACTGAAAGTAGTATTCAAACCAAACAGGTTAACTTCTTTTAAGCTGGAAATGAATGTTTCATTTATGTTTTGTATGCTTCGTTAAATAAGCGAGAGATAAATACAAATGGGAGATAAGCGGGATAACGGCCTTCGAGTTGACTGGTTATCTGGAAATGATGTCTCGGCGGAGGTAACTCCGTCTCCGCGCTGTGCGTATTGCCGGAGTTACGCCCGTGATCCACCAGCAAGCTAAGCGAATTTCGCACCGCGGTACCTCTATTCATTTCAATGAGAAGCGACCGTCGCGTCTGCAAAGCATTCTGGTTAAGCGATGCGGCTAGGTGGACGCGGAAAAAGTTCAGCAATGCCCAACTATATGCAAATGAGAGCGATTTTCGCATGCGAGTATCCAATGACAGATACGCGATTGGGAGGGCTATCTTAATTCAACCACTCAACAGTAACTGTGTTTTGAAACACACCCACGACAAACAGATTTGCGAACATGAGCGGTGCGGTGTAATGCGAAGTGAAGGAGTTCGCTTCCCTTGCTGGTGGACCACAGCCGTTAGACCTCGACCTTGCCATTATTTCCAGAAAACCGGTCACCTCGTCGGCCGTTATCCATTACTTAACTGTTAGACAGTTGCTTGCTTTGGGTAAATGGGCAAACTCATCATTCAATTAGGCTAACGTTACGCATCCGTACAAAAAGTTATGACGTTGAATAGACCCCTGCGCTGTGCAAGGGGAAAGTAGCCTATAGACTTTATTGCCACCTACTGTCTGTACCCAGTATTGCTACTCTGTGGTAATTGGTTTGCATGGATTATAGCAATTGTTAACTGTAGTATTGGTTTCAGACCCTAAATATTCCTATGACCACAATTTGAGACTTCACCTGAAGTCAAGTCATGTATTTATATTAGTGCTGGCAAAATTAACTGATTAATCACGTGATTAATCCAAAAAATTTAACTCGGATTAAAAAAATGAACTCAGATTAATCCTGATGGATATGGTTCCACTTTCATGGCATGTATTATGTTCAATTTCAGATAGAAAATGGATCGATTATCAAGTCAAACTATACAAAGATTATGGCCTAGCTCCTGACTGTCCAACAACATGTTTGGGGAATCCTTCGGGTTAGGGGACAGGTGTGAATTTCCCCATTTGAGACGAACAAAGCCAACTATTTAGTATCAGGGCCTTTACAGGACAAAATAAGGATCCAATATACCCTAGCATCCAAATTCTTACTGGAGGAAATGAGTTGCGATTAAAAGTGATTAATCACGATTAATCTTTAAAAACATTTGTGATTAATCAGATTAATTTTTTTAATCGTTTGACAGCACTAATTTATATAGCACATTTTATAACAACACAGTTGATCCAAAGTGCTTTACAGTGGAAGAGGGACCTCATTAACCACCACCAATGTGGAGCACCCACCTGGTAGCCATTACAGTAGGCACCACAACGCTAACCACACACCAGCTTGAGGTGGAGAGTGAGGGAATAAATTGATGAACTAATTATAGTGGAGGAATGATCAAGAGGCCAGATTGAATGAGCCAGTTTGGGACTTTAGCCAGGACACGAGCAAACCCCCTACTTTTTTAAAACAAGTGTTGTGGGATCTTCTATGACCACTGTGACTCAGGACCTCGGTTTAACGTCTCAACCCAAAGACGGCTTTTCCTACAGCATAGTGCTCTCTTCCCTTTGATCTTAGGCCAAAGGGAAGAGAGCCACCTACTGGCCACCCACCAACACCACTTCCAGCAGCAACCCAATTTTCCCCAGATGTCTGCCATCCAGGTGCTAACCCAAGCCCATACCTGATTAGCTTCAGGTATTCAGCTGAGACAGGGTACAGTTGGTGAGGCTGTTGGCAATAGACGCCCCCAAAAACCCCATTTGCAGTTATTGAAACAATTGTTGAAACTATTAGAAACTAGATAACAACTCATGCTTCTTGCCCCCATAATAGGGTGGTAAAGCTAACATTGCCCTATGGAGCATGGTTGGAGACTGGCAGGTATAGGAGAATTATGCATAACGCAAACCAGGAAAAAAGCTTTCTTGTCATTTAATTGCACTTTTTTGATTGGTTTATTTGGTAAAGACCATGCATATTTCTGAACATTGTTGCATAAGAAATACACCCATTTGTCAGAATTAGTCAAATGACTACTTTTCATCTGTATTCCCCAGGCAGGTACTGTATAAATACAACATGTCTAGAAAAGACAGAATACAACATAAAAGGGACAAAGCATGGACACCACCAAAGCATAATGATGACATGGACATCACCAAAAGGTACACATAATAATGACATAATCATAGTATTTAAAAGACTGGACTTAGTCAATTACCTCACTCACGTCAGATCATGCGCTACGTAACTTTCGTAAGGCACTTCCGCGCAACGATCTGATGTTGAAGCCCATCAGAGAGATTTCAAGCCATTATTCTCTAACCGGACCAATCAGGGCCGCTAGCTGCTGTAGAGGGTGTGACGTAGCGAATAAGCAACTGTTTTGAATCCAACCAATCCAACAAACGTAACCAGCGTCATCAGTTGGTTTCGATGTGGTTGGCTGCAGTGTACGTCAATTAAATTGATGGACAAGCTGTTTGCCCAGTTAGGTTCAAGGATTTCTGGCTCCTGAAATATCTCGTCTATCGCTGAATATCAGATGAACGCGCGTAGCGCTACATCTGACGTGAGTGAGGTAACTTAGTCAATGCCATTGGGACTTAACTTAGAATGATGTTTTATGGTCAGAAGGGATGCAAAAATAGCTTTTTGGCTCATGTAGAGGACTAATGTACAATATAAAAAATAGAACCCTGTGTTGTAGTTATGGCGTCTGTGATATTTTTTGGGTTGTTTTAATTCCAAAGGCTCTAGGATTATAATTAGCAATCATGACCTCCATGGCATTCTTGACCATTTTAAGTAAAAACCTGTCTGTCACTGTCAAGTCAGTATTACTTGGCTCATCCAAAAAGGCCATTAAAGTAACAGAAGTTCCTAAAATAAAAACATAGTTCAGTGACTAGGAAATCAATCCTTCACCATGGTTGTCTCCCCTGATCTTTCCAAATGAAAACCAATGAGTTGAGTTATTGAGGAGTGATATGGATGGATATGGATGATCTGGATAGATTTTGGGAAGAGGAACGTACTTTATGAATTAATTAGGGTCTATATTAAAGATGTGGAGGCATTCATTACTTATCTAAATTAAAGTATTGAAGTCGGTATTAATTGTTATTGTTTGATAGCCTGGGAGTTCCCATGCTCCTTTGCACGCTTATTTCATTTCACTCTGCAGAGCAGCATGGTGACCATGGCCGTTTTTCTCGCCTGGTTTCGGTATCCAATCGCAGAACAAAAAGGGATTTGTACGGCCCTCGATTGCATTTTACGTCACGTGGTGGCTCTGGTATTGGCTCCGAGGTATGTACAGACGCTATGATAGACATTCGTAGCGCCCAATAAACGGCTATGGACAATTGTAAACGATGCTTCCGCTACGAGAAATGCAATAGGTAGGTCCCCAGACTAAATATCACTTGTGATTTTAGTTTGGCATTCGCCAGGCTAATTGTTTGAAGCATATACAACATTAAAATTACCATTTCACTGGATTAATATGGAAAAAAAAACATTCAAGGAAAGACTAGATAGGCCTATTGAATGGAAGTCAAACATAAAGTTGGGCTACAGTTAATATGTGGCACATGCCATTTGTGTACAAATGTATTAGTTAATTAATGAATTTAGTTAATGTATTAGTTGATTAATTACAAGTAATTAATTGAGTTAATTTATTTACTTATTTACAATATGTTGTTCTTTGTCAAAACAAATTTCCATCTAATCAAGGTTGTTCTATTCCTCAGTGTTTTCATTATGTGATTAAAGCCAATTTGTAGCCTAGATGATTTTTTGAGTGGGCTTTACATGTCTTTTAAGCCACCTGTACCAGGGGTGCTAGTGAGGGAAACTCAGAGTCTGCAGCATCCCATTGTGTAGTGAGATGCACAGAGTGAAGACACAGTGTGGCTTTTAGAGTGGTATCCGGAGAGCGATTAGGTTTCTTATCAAGGGCACTTTAGCTGGACGTGGGCATGGGAGAGCTGTGTCCAAATACCTTCCCCACCCACATTTTCCCTCTGGTCTTGGACTGAACTAGCAACCCTTCCTTTCCAAGCCCATAACCAAGGCTCTAATCATTTAACCATTAGTGCACTTTATTGATATTAAGATCAGGATCAATCATATTGATATTAAGATCACTATTAATCTTTAAAAGACTCAGACACACCAAGATTATTATTTTCATTAGCAACTGACAATAAAATAGAATTCAGAATTATTTTCTTAATTTTTGGCAAAAAAAAAAAAATATTAAAGTGATAATGGCAGTGAAAAAAAATAGCCAATTAAAACTTTTAAAAGTTTTAAACTTAATGCTATTTAAGTAACTGAACTTAAACATAAAAAAATGCTATTTAGTCATATTGAAGGTATTTTTGTATTCAATTCAGAACAGCAATTAAAAACAAACAAACAAACAAACAAATAAAACCACTTGAGTTTATGTCTAGTAGTTAAGAATGGGAAGATAATTCAGTCAATAGCAATTAAAAACATACAAACAAACAAACCCATGTGTTTAAGTAGCACTTACAAATGTGATGACAATTTAGTCAATAGCAACATGTATTTGAACAGCTTGGCCTACTGAGCACATATCCTAAGTGAGGATGCTGGGAGTTCTGCAGACACGACACACCACTTCCCACAGCTTATGCGTTCAGCATGCCTAACCAGATGACCAAAAATAACTCTAATTTAAGAATTAAATATGTCTTTCCCTGTTGTCATGTGCAGTACATGAGTGTAATGTTTGGACTGCGTAACGCATTACACACAACACTGCACACAGATTTGGTCAATTGTCTAAATTAACTTCATTAAAATTTGATAGGATGGCTATGAGTGGCAGGCGGCTGGAGGTGCATTGAGGATCAGAAACCAGAAAAATATGAAAAAATATGAAAAACGTCTGAGACAAAGACATCCAATCTTCACCTTTGTTCTCATTATTCAGTGAGTAATCTAATTTCACGATTAAATCCTTATCTAATCTCAACAGCCATTGTTTTCTCTCTGTCTATCATCTTGATGGATTCATTCATCATCTTCCAACTCTACAAATTTCTCCTTTAAAAATCCAAACATCTAACACAACACAGACATCTAAAAGGTTGAATGATTAGCCAGCATCTTTTACAAATTACAGATTTTAGCTTGTCAAGGAAGCATACTTCGAAAAAAAAAGGTTACACCTATTCCTGGCCACAAGATGGCAATGTTGCCTATCTTAGAATCCATGCTGTCAATGGGGCACTTTGACCATCCCAAAACATCTCACAGAACATCAGCAACTGATGTCATTGACTGCAATTGTTTATGTTATGCAATTTGTTATGTTAGTGCATCTACATCTAAGTCTAACAATTTTTCCAAGCCATGTCTTGTTTCTACTCTAACTTAAAATACATAACAATAGAATACAGCTCCGAAAAAGACAACTACATTGACCCTTTGATTGCATTATTCACATAACTGTACCACAGAATTTGTTTTTCTGTACAAAGCAAAAAATACTGGCAAAAAATACCATGCAGAAAAACATGGACTCCTTATGACAAGGGAGGGGTATAACTCAACTGAAGAATCCCACCGTTGTTATTGTACCCCCTCCTTCCCAACATTTACGTCAGCATTGTCATCCTCCGCATTTATCAATGTGGGAACCCTCCTCCACTCCTTTCTCAAAGGAGCAAGCAGGAATGTGTTCTGAGCTGCCCGCCTGAGGCCTGTGTTATCTGCTCACAGAGATGTTTTGGTTCCCAGCAGAAGATCAACACAGACTCATTCTGTCTCTCTGCTTGTGTGTGTGTGTGTGTGTGTGTGTGTGTGTGTGTGTGTGTGTGTGTGTGTGTGTGTGTGTGATACAGAGAATGTTCTCACTCAGCGCTTGAGTGTAAGTAGGCCTATGCTTTAGTCTCGGGTGTTTGTGTTTTGTTCTCAAATCATGGTCCTGGGGTAGTTGAGGTACCCTCAAAGAATGCCATGGATCACATTGTTGTTAGTGTGGAACTGCAGTTCAACAACAATTCCTGTTCCTGTTTCCGTGAAATATTTATTTCTTCTGGGAGATTTGACACCATTACTGACATCTAGCATTCTTTACATTGTGCTTATGCTGTAGGACTGAGGTAAAGAGGGCACAAGATAAAAAGAGAGAGAGAGAAAACAAGAGAGAGAGAGAGAGAGAGGGACTTCAACTCAGGGACCCCTGTGACCACAATCCCCTCTTTGTGTGTGCACAGTATGGATTGATTATGTAAGCACCAGCCTCTGAGATCACCAACCTATGCAGCTGCCATCCTCTGCCACTGCACATGATGTGTTCCAGAGAGAGAATCATGGAGGGAATGCTGTAATCCTCAGCAGTCAAAGAGGCCCTTCGTTTCTTAGACCACTTGTCTATGTGGAAACGCATGTTTAGCTAGTCTTTGAGTTTGTTTAGTTTATAAAAACTAGCTAAAGCTCAAACCTTGTACACCTATTTGTAATTGTGATGTCAGACAATGAGGGCAATATTTTGAAATTTAATTTGTCACACAAAGAAGTAACTATAAATGAAGTGATTATCTGCTATACATTAGCAGCAAGTCACTCACCAAAGCAATTCTTGAACAACTGTTAACAAAAGATACTTTAGTTTCAATAAAAAACACACACACACAAAGCTGACATTTTTTAGACATTTAATAGTGCATGGGCCATGATTAATCTGTACAGAAATAATATTAATAATAAAAAAGATAAACCATTTACATTTTTGTAACTTAAGCGTAACATTTACAATAAAATAACATGGTACAAAAAAATGACATATTTGAGGTATAAATACAATAATGCTTAAATTAACGTTCATTGTCATGCGTTATCGTTATTTGGGTGGCATACACTTTTAATGGACATAAAAGTTTTACAACACAACACAAGGCAGAGCAAATAAGTTTTAGAATTTAACACAAAACTGCTCTTAGATCTTAGAAGATAAATGGTATTGTATGTTTTGTTACTACTTAATCCTTTACTTCATTTTTAGGTTAACACTGAGACAGAAGTACACTTAACAACAAAGCTTACGGTCGTTTTTATTTTATTTTTTTCCTTCTTAGAACAACATTGACCTTCTCCATCCTAGTCCTCTATCCCCCAAATCTTCACCTCCTTTACAGTAAAACCTGTAATATCTTCACCTTTATAAAAGGACCTCCTCGGGTACTTCCTCTTTTTTGTTTACTCTCCTGTTTCTTTTCTCTTCTCCTTTTCTTTTCCCCAAGGTGAGAACGTGAGCAAAGGACTGCTCAGGGGTGTGTTGGCTCATGATATCTCATAGATAGAAATAGCTACTGTCATAACTATATCCGATTATTCAAAAGAAAAAAACACCTCTGAGAAACCCAACTAAAACATCACGCTGAAACAGTGGTGTCAGCCATTTTTGTTTCCCATGACACCCTTTGTCTTCCTTAATGTTCTCACTTTTCAGAGGCCTAATGTGGCTGTTGATCAACAAGCTTTACTGTGAACATTTTGGTCCATCCATGTGTTGGTCTTTCTTTGTATTCTACTTTCTACTACAGCGCTTCTGAACCCTCCATCACTGCCTTCCGACGTCCCAAACCTCAGGTGTTCCAGCCACCTTTCAGTTATTTACACAGTCTCTGACAGCAAAGCCGTCACTCACAAACAGACACACACATAGACACACAAAAACATATCTGCCCAACACAAACAAGGGTACAAACATACTAAACATTACTCACATTAATACATACATACACACATACATACATACATACATACATACATGCACTCCCTGTCATTCATAACTCCTGAAAAAATTAGTGTAGTTATATTAATGAAAGGGCAGTTTATACCATAACTGCTGTTTTGAAACGGTGGCAAACGCATGCACACGTACACACACACACACACACACACACACACACACACACACACACACACACACACACACACACACACACAAATAACTGATAATATGCTTTATATACTATATTGCAGCAGAGAACCAGTGCATGGAATATATCTCATTTGTCTCTTAATCACATGGTATGCACACACATATTATACCTCCCCAATACACACATACATTCACACCCATTTTGTATACATATAGTCCATTTTGCTTCCCAGAAGCCGTAAAACCCCTGCCCATGCCCAACCCAGGAAATTTTGGCATCACCAGTGACCCCCCCCCCCACCCCCCCCCCCCCTACCCTGGACGGGTCCAATCCGATGCTGTGCCCCCCTCTGAGGTGAGCAATCACGTCGTGTGTCCCATTCCAGTCTTGGGCTGTTGTTTTTGCCTTTGACCTCTCAATCCAAACACTGTGTAGAGATTGAAAAATAAGAACTGTACACCGACGTTTCGTAGTTCATAAATTACTCTTGAGTCACGGAGCGAGTTCAAGAGAGTGTGGAGCCTTTTCGGCCATTGAGTGTTTTTCTCGTCCTTGTTTATCATCCACTCTAAGAGACCAAGGGATAGATAAGGGAGACAAGGACTTTATTTGTCCATTGGGGAGGTGAAGGAGTCTCGGATCCGAACTACCTCCGCAGCACACTGGTGTCCATAGAGCTTATTGTACCACTCTGGGAATCGACCCCTGGGAGAGAAAGAAACAGACAGAGAGAGAGAGAGGGAGAGAGATAGAGATAGAGAGAGGTTAGCTATGTCTGAGGCAATACTGACTACCTACTGTACATTCTCTAGGGGCTGAGCAAGCCTGATGCGTTTGCAAGAGGCAGTATAATGCAGACAGATTAGTGCGGTGTGGGGAACGGACTGACACCATAATCCTTCCAAGGGTGGAAGTATGTGTTTGGGCTGAAGAGGTGTTTATGTTGACCTGCTGCTACAGAACTGCCCATACACTCAAATGGTAGTTTCAAATCGACTTTAGTGGATAAGACAAGTGTGTGTGTGTGTGTGTGTGTGTGTGTGTGTGTGTGTGTGTGTGTGTGTGTGTGTGTGTGTGTGTGTGTGCAGTTTTGTGTTTTGAGACTTACCGGCAGTCCACCCTGGAGATGTATGTGAGGCGGGTCTTGTTTTGGCCGCAGGGCTCCATGTAGTAGCGGGAGGTGAGAACGTTGGCACACACCCCCATTGTCGCTGCCCGGTCGTGATCCACTGACGCACTCACGACAGCACACGCACCCTTGGGCAAATCCGTCAGCCACGACCTACATGACACACACACACACACACACACAAACATACACAAGGTTAGCATCCAGACTTATTATATATTCAACTTAATAGCCACACTTATAGCCACAATAATGTCAAGCAAGAGCGAATGAGAGGAAGAAGGGTAGAAGCATCTAGAAGAATCCAGACAGATAGAAATAAACATACTACAGGAAGTGGCTAAAGAGAGACACCTAAGGTGTTGAGAGCATCAGGAGAATCTCTTACCTGAGCACCACGTGGTCTCTGGGTGGGTGTGGGGCCATATTGTTGCGGACGTATTGGTAAACCTCGGCCCGCTCTTCCAGTGTCTCCACCACGCGGCTCTCCAGCAGGTCTTCATCCCAGCGCTGCTGCTCCCGCAGCACCCGAGTGAGCACCTCTTCGGCCGACGCCGGCACCTCCACCGAAGCTTTCCACAGACGCAGTGGGGAGCCATCATGCACCTGAAGAGAAGGGGGGAGGAGTTTGTTCAATGTCAAGTCCAAACCTTAACTTCAACAAAATTCTATTTCAGTAACTGTTGCCATGGATATGACTTAAGTTGGAAGCAAAATTTGCCGACAGGCCTAGAGACCCATTTACGTAATAATATAACTGGATAGCGGTAGTAACCAAACAGTGTTCTGTTGCCAAGTTGCACACGCAACTCCATTGTTTATTTTTTGTAAATGGAATTATATACAATCTGTTGGCCACTTAAATGACCCTTCATTTCTGACCAAAACCCAAGTAATTCCTCTATGAACTATGTTAGACTTTCAGATGCTGTTCCTGGTCACTTTCTATCGAAGAGGCATCATACGACAGACAGGGAAGAACAGTAAACTGGGCCAAAGAGTCGACGACGACAGCTTGGAGGGCTAAGCAGGAAGTGTGTTTGGGAAGCGTTGGTATGTGGGGAACAGGAAGTGGACTGGACAGGGGGCACACGGCACAGCACAGCACGGCTAACATGAAGAGTGATGTCATGGCAGGCAAGAGGCCAGAAAGGATGCTGGGAACAGAGCAAGCTTGTGTCGCTTTCACACGGACGTCAGCCCTGGTTCACAAGAAAACGCCCAGCAACCTTTTCCATCAGCTGCCCGAGAGAGAGAGAGAGAGAGAGAGAGAGAGAGAGAGAGAGAGAGAGAGAGAGAGAGAGAGAGAGAGAGAGAGAGAGAGAGAGACAAGCAGCAGCGGCAAAGACTGCATTGGAGCAGGGTGAGGGGGAGAGGAATATTCCAGACTTGTGGTTTATGACTTCATAGACCAAAAAGGTTCCACCACCCACTCAGACTAACAAGGGTGACATAACTGAACACTAAAGTCACCATCAATTAATCAAAAAGTGGGTGAGTGTGTGTGTGTTTGTCTGTGTGTCCGTTATGTTAACATCCGGTACCTTCTTGTAGGCGAGTTCGGCAGGCTCGGGCGTGGAGACGCTGTCGTATCCGCGGAACTTGTCCTTGGCCTCCTTAAGCAGGTTGTCCAGGGCGTCCCTGAGGTGGGAGCGGTAGCCTTGCGGCCCGCAGCCCTCCGTCAGCTCCTCCATGCGCACAGGGCTCAGACACTGCTCCACGTACGAGTTCCGACAGCGACTCATCTCCTCCGGGATCTGTCACACAACACACACACGCACAGTTGTATGAGTAACACAATTCTCATAATCAATTATAATGCAGTAAATGCCTCATCAAAATTAATGTATTACTTCCCTGAAGAACTGCAAAAAATACTTTCGAATTCTGTGTATAGACTCTGTGGTCTGTGTGTTTCCTGTTTGCTGAGAGCCTATCTGTGCTTTCCGGTCATGCTGCTGGTCTGACACATGGCGTCTTGTGCTAAGTATTAGCGGACATAATTCAGTTATCAGAGACGAAAATAGAGAACGAGTTTGGAGGAGGTCGAGGGGGTGAGGGATATCAAATGTCTGAGATATCTCTGCTGTAGCGTCCTGAAATTCAACTCAAGAGTCCGACTCAGAAAAAAGGTCAGAGAAGATGAGGAACCGTGATAGCGACAAATAGCGTGATAGATAGCGACCGAGAGTTACGCTCTTGGACTATGATGATACTTGAATGATACTTCAGATCCTCATGGCCGGTAATGTCCGGCTGTCTGAGATAACGAAGCCTGACTAATAATCAGCAGCGCCAGTGTGCGGACGAGGCCAAGTGGTCATGACCTCATGCGCTAGCAGTCAGGCACTGCCCGGGCCAACCAGAGGCCTGCTGTTGTTTGGGCTCGCCGTTTGCCAGCATTCATTATTTTTCAGCTTATCCAATCAAGAGCTTCCCATTGGCCTTGGCATGCAAGGTCAGCCGGGATGTTTGGGTCAGGCTCGGGTGGCATGGGTAAAGGGGTGGGTGGGTGAGGTTGGGTGGGTGGGATGGGTGGGGTTGGGGTGGGGGGTTGAGGGCAGAGCGGGGGCGGAAGAAAGCTGTTGTTTTGTGGCATGCTCCTAAAGGCTTTCAGCCATATCCTCAGACAAGGTCGCGACCTTATGTAATCATGGGCTTCAACATTCCAGGAAGGCCTTGACCGGCCCCAGCAACAAGCAAACTGAAGGCTCCTTAAAAAAAAAATGAAAGAAAGAAAGAAAGAAAAAAAGTGGAGCAAATAACATCCGGGCAAGAGGGCTTGAGGTGAGTCTGATCAGCTTTGTAAACCCCCTACCTCTGTTGCATAACAACAAAATACTCCCGAACAGAGACCAGTGCTGCAGCTGCCAAATACCTGGTGAGACTTGGCCCAGCTTTTCATAAGTTAAGCCCCCTCCAGCCCTCCCCTCCCCTGTTCATCTACTGTTTGTGCAGGGGTGGGTAACGAGGTACTCCGCGTGTTCCAAGGTGTTAGGCTTTCATTAAAATGCTAATTTCTCTGTGTGTACTGTACTGTATAGTTGGCTATTTGCTCAGTGGGCATTAGATGCGTAATACAAATGCAAGGCTTTGCTGTGTAAATAACAGAATGTGATGTCTCTGTGCCTGCACTGTAGAACATGCAAAAGGTAAATGTCAAGATGAGGTGTGTGTGTGTGTGTGTCTGTGTGTGTGTGTGTGTGTGTGTGTGTGTGTGTGTGTGTGTGTGTGTGTGTGTGTGTGTGTGTGTGTACGTGTGTGTGAGATTTCAGTTAAAGATACAGTACATGGTTCTAATGGAGTGGAAAGAAGAGGCTGGGTTGAATGGCACTAACCTGGAAGAGTTTGCGGCACTCCTGAATCATATGGGCAAGACCATGAGTAGCAGCCAAGTTCTCATTCAGGTCCCTTTGGTCAGGTTTACCTAGATTCTGCTTCCTATTCATCACTCTGCAACACACACACACACACACACACACACACACACACACACACACACACACACACACACACACATACATTCACACAATGTCAATACCAACCTTCAAACACTTCCTCTACACACACATAACATACACATACAAAATGACCCACAGACATCCACACAGCTTCGTTGACACAAGGCACAGTATGATGGAAGAAAACTGGGTCAGATAGAGTTGCGTAAGCTACTGGATGGCAAGAACTCCAGAAAAAGTAATGTACATCCCCCCCCCCCTCTCTCTTCCTTAGCCTCTATTTCTTCTCCACCCTTTTCTGTGTTTCTTTTTCATTCATCTACCTACACTCGTTTTGTTATTTCTCTCTATCCCTCTCTCCGTCTTCCTCTCGGCCTCTCTCTCTCCCCCTCTTCTCCCTCTCCATCCTGCCTTGGGCTCTGTGAAGCTGTTTCCCTTCCTGTGGTGGGTGAGGCGATGCCTCGCTATTGTCTGTTATGTAATTGGCTGCTTTGGGTAATTATACAGTATTAGCAAAACTTCCTAACGCAAGACAATTAAGACGGTACTTAAGGCTGTCTGTTCGATTTGACAAATGAAAGGAGTTCAAGAGGGTGAAGGTGGGGTGTATCCTGACCACACACATACACAAACATTTGTGTGTGAGCGCACGCAGTAAGCAAACACACACACAGACACACTCACACCCACACACACAAACACATGACGACATCTACAGTAGATTATCTTGGAAACTATACAAGCATAACAGTAGAAGTCTTTAAAAACTGTCTTTAAAAAAAAAACTCCAAACAACAACAAAAAAGAGAACAAATATAACACAAACGCCTACAGTCTCTCTCACTCCCACCCCTTCACAAACACACACACACACACACACACACACACACACACACACACACACACACCTAACCACCCACGCGTACACACCTGGGCGACGAGCTGTCCCGGCGCAGCGTGTTCAGGTGGAAGAGCGACGGCGCCAGGCACACGGCCAGGTTGGTGCAGGTCATCTGGTTGTCGGCCACGCTGGCCGTTACGTCACTCAGGAAACAGAGGAGCGTCTGCAGGGCCTCACGCGCCTCGTCTGGGAGC
>JAODXP020000004.1:11875035-11889668 GCA_027497455.2 Sardinella longiceps | reverse complement strand
AGCACCGCCGCACGCACCGCCTGCAAACGCTGCTCTTTAGGCATGTCTGAGAGAGAGAGAGAGAGAGAGAGAGAGAGAGAGAGAGAGAGAGAGAGAGATGGGAGAGAAGAGGAGGAAGAGGAGAAAGAAGAATGAGATTTCATATTTAGGACTATTTACTGTCGGGGCAAAAGTAGTTTTCACTGCATATTCATTTCCCCTTTCAGACTACAGGGCCCTTAATGCCAGAGCACACAAAGAAATCAGGCACCAGCCCCCAACAGTATTCAATCAGCACCAGTGTAACACCATTGCTCTGCTCACCCGGCTGGTCCTCCTGTGTGGCTCACATACATAACAGAAAGTGCCTGATGAATGTCTGATGAAGGGCGGGTTGCCCGTAACGTCACAATAAATCAAGAATAACGGGAGCTTGGTGTGCAGATCTTACTTTCAATTTTTCATGTAACTCTTCTGGTCTTGCACCCAGGAACTTTTTAGAAGGTTGTGCGTGTTTTTCTTTTCTTTTCTTCACATACATAACAGCCCACAGAGATCAGACCTCTGCTCAGGTCTGCTGCAAGGTAAAGACTTTAAGACTGTTCCTGGGACAGGGCAAGCGAGCCGACAGATTTACCCTCCGCAAGGAACACACTGGCACTCTAATCCTGGATCTGAGGAATTGGTGTGTGTGTGTGTGTGTGTGTGTGTGTGTGTGTGTGTGTGTGTGTGTGTGTGTGTGTGTGTGTGTGTGTGTGTGTGAGTGTTCTATAAAGAGGTGAGAAACATAATGCGTGAGAGGTTAAAAAGGAAAGAGAGAGTGAGTCTGTGTGTGTATGTGGCAGTGGAGGGGGATTTCAAGAATTACAAGTCAAACTAGAAAAAAAAAGTTTAAGACCCTAATTTGCTCTCTGTGGAGACCATTCATCTTAACTCATGCCAGTAACATGAACAAACAACAACTTTACCTCCCGTAGACCTTCCTCATGTAAGCAACTTCACAGCCAAAAAACACACCATTGTTTAACAATCACCCTGCTTTTACAGTCGACCTTTACTTCAACAGCAAAATTCCACTATTCATTCATGGCTCCGATAAGCTGTGGACCATTCTGGAAGCTCCATGGACCTTCAGCAGTAGTGAGGAGATCAGGGGTGTAGTTGCTAACCAGTTAGCAACCAGTGGTACCAGTGTGTGAGTCCACGTGTTGCTATCACAACCAGTTAGCAACATAGTGGTTTGGCTATGGAAAATTGCATTGCTACCAGCAGAGTAGCTAACTTAGTTAGCGACGATGCTTTTGGGAAAGGCACCCCAGATAGTGTCCGTTAGAGATTAACTCCAGGCCCATGCCGGTGGAGATGACTGGTCACTAAGGGGTTAATGCTGCTATTGACGATAAGGGTGTTGAGTAACCACGGGGGTGGTGAAGCAGAACACACACTGATTTACTGCCTATGCCACCACATCATTTGACAGGTATTTCCTGTGGTTGCCTTGAGTGTGTGTGTGTGTGTGTGTGTGTGTGTGTGTGTGTGTGTGTGTGTGTGTGTGTGTGTGTGTGTGTTTGCTTATGTGGCTTTCACAATCGGGCCCTTGTATCAACACCAATAGTGTGTGTGTGTGTGTGTGTGTGTGTGTGTGTGTGTGTGTGTGTGTGTTGTTATCACATATACTTTATGTTTTCTATGTGTGAGGTGAGTGACTGTCATTATATAAGGGGAAAAAGAGGAAGGGGATGTCTTGAGAATGTGTCAGGTTTTTGGCTTGAGCTGAAGTGATTTATGTAAGGGAAGTTTTGTTGTGCATGTGTGAGGGAAGTGTGTGTGTGTGTGTGTGTGTGTGTGTGTGTGTGTGTGTGTGTGTGTGTGTGTGTGCGTCTGTGTGTGTGTGTGTGTGTGTGTGTGTGTGTGTGTGTGTGTTTTGTTCTCTTACATTGATAGATCTGCAGGAAGGTGTCTGAGAGTTTGGTGGTGAAGAGGGGCTCGGGCAGATCCCGGAAATACTGCTTCAGCATGTCAGCCACGTCGTAAGCTGATTGGCCCTCGTAGCTGACTCCGCCCCCTTCTGCACAACAGGCTTCGTTCATCTGACGGAGTGCCTGGATGCGGGACTTCACACCTGACTTCCTGAATAAGCCCACCTGTATGACCACACACACACACACACACACACACATTAGGCTCCTGGAAAAAAATGGCTACAAATATGTCCAACGTGCTGTCAAGTGTGTGCAACTAAGATTCCAAGCCCCCGGGGAAACTTGTCTGAAAATATGTTTTTCTTTGACTGCTCTGTCTTTAGTCACATTGACTAGAAAAGGAAAAAAAAGCGAGAGAAACACTTATGGCTTATGGAAAAAAGGGCTGATCACTGTACAAGCGGATGTCTAAAAATACAGTGATTATGTAACAGAACTTACAGAAGCCTTATTTTCCGACTTGTACAAAGCCAGAGATTCTTCCATGTGTAGTACCCCCTGTCTAAGCACTGACTCTTCCCACGCTCGGAGGCAACGTGAAGGATTTGTGATGGATGGTATGTGTGTGTGTGTGTGTGTGTGTGTGTGTGTGTGTGTGTGTGTGTGTGTGTGTGTGTGTGTGTGTGTGTGTGACAATAAGTAAAAATTGTTTTTTTTACGTATTTGTTTATGTGTGATGTATAATTCTCCATATCACATGTTGTGTCGCACAGGTATGTGTGCTTGAGTGAGACCGTATGTGTGTGTGTGTGTGTGTGTGTGTGTGTGTGTATACTACCTATAGCTTTATGTGTGTGAGTGTGAGCCTCACTGACCTGGTCCAGGCACTGGCTGCGGAGGTAGCGCATGGCCTGCTGGATGCTCTGGGGAAGGGGCTGGCCTGTCCGCTGGACGTTCACATGCAGGGGGACGCCAAACACACTCCTGTCCTTGTAGTCCCGCGCCTTCATGCGCTTCATAAACTTGGGCACAGCCCTGTCACACACACACACACACACACACACACACACAGCTTGTTAACATACCATAACAACAGGAAGCTTAAAAACAAGCCTATAAACACTTTCTGAAACACACACTCACAAATGGTGACATGGCAGCCCGCTTACATAACAAGCCAACAAGTGTGTGTGAGTGAGTGAGTGTGTGTGTGTGTGTGTGTGTGTGTGTGTGTGTGTGTGTGTGTGTGTGTGTGTGTGTGTGTGTGTGTGTGTGTGTGTGTGTGACCAGAGCGCTTGCTGGACTCTGACCCTTTGCGTTCTCAAGTGGCATTCATACTGGGACTCGAAGACAAGGGCGCGCTTTCAGCCGCTTGTGATTTCTCCTCCATTATTCCCTCTCGTTCCCGCTACTCTCTCCCCCTCCGAGATTTTTCCGAGCTGCGCAACATTCCTTGTAGTGAGAACAAGAGCACATTGTTGGGGTGCACGACGACACCACAAGCTTTCCTAACGCTGTCACACTTTACTCAAGTGCAAGGTTATGATGTAGTAAGGTGTGTGTGTGTGTATGTGTGAGAGAGATCACACACGGCAAATCACATGTGTGACTGTGCATCAGAGGGCTAAGATATTTGTGTCCCAGAAACATTGTGTGAGTGTGTGTGTGTGTGTGTGTGTGTGTGTGTGTGTGTGTGTGTGTGTGTGTGTGTGTGTGTGTGTGTGTGTGTGTGTGTGATCATGTGTGTATTTACAGCATGTGTACGTAGAAGAAACTTCCTAAAGCTCGAAGGCCTATATAGACCTGTTTCCCGCCTTTAGGGTGTGAGGATAAACACAGCAACTCAGACAATGGAAGCCAGGGCAGGGGCCCCACTGGCGTGTGTGTGTGTGTGTGTGTGTGTGTGTGTGTGTGTGTGTGTGTGTGTGTGTGTGTGTGTGTGTGTGGGTACAGTATGTGTGTGCAAAACGTAGTGGTGTCAAACTGAAGGATTTACATAGCTTCTGTAAAAGTGTGTGTGCATGTGTGTGTGTGTGTGTGTGTGTGTGTGTGTGTGTGTGTGTGTGTGTGTGTGTGTGTGTGTGTGTGTGGGTACAGTATGTGTGTGCAAAACCTAGTTGTGTCAAACTGAAGGATTTACATTGCTTCTGTAAAAGTGTGTGTGCGTGTGTGTGTGTGTGTGTATGGGTGTTATATGTTTAGAATGTGAGGGAAGGAATGTCCTGAGCCGTGGCAGCGGCACACCGGAGCTGCTTGTGTGTAAAAGCCGAAAGGGATTGACATAACCACTGTGGACAGGGAAGAGAGGGAGAGAGGAGAGACTTGAGGATGGAGTGGAAAAAGAGGGATGGATGGAGTGGAAAAAGAGGGATGGATTGAAAGGTTTAGAGAGAAAACGAAGAGCAATGAAAGAAGAGGAGAGAGTGCTGAGTGAGGGCAGCCTGTGGGCATGGTCTTTCACACTCTTAGCACTGGGAGTGTGTGTGTATGAGTGTGTGTGTGTGTGTGTGTGTGTGTGTGTGTGTGTGTGTGTGAGACAGAGACAGAGAGAGAGAGAGAGAGAGAGAGAGAGAGAGAGAGAGAGAGAGAGAGAGAGATGACGAGCGAGAGAGAGAAGGTGGAGTGAATTTCATTTATACATCAACTCCATATAGTTTGTCGAACTACTGACTTATATGTCCAGCAATATTTAGGTCACTGTAAATGTGTGGGCCCACCTGTATGTGTATGTGTATGTGTGTGAGTGTGAGTGTGTGTGTACGCATGCGCGTGCATGCACACGTGTTTGTGTATGTGACAGAGGAATGACTCTTATGTTAGTGTAGCTTCAACTCCCTATAATTATCCTCTGAGAACAGAATGTGAGAGACAACCCAAACGCTCACCCCAAAATACAAACACACACATACACGTACATATACACACACTCACACGCATACATACATACATACATGCACACACAGTATACATTCTATGCACACTTTTCTAAATATGCTAAAGACAGCAGGACATAAGTAAAGAAAGGATATTTATGAGACTCCAGAACTGAAGAGAAGGAGTGATAGAGCAATGTTTGCATAGCGAAAGAAGAAGAAAAAGAAAAAAAAAAAAAAACAGGAAGGTTGGCAGACAAAGAAAGAGGAACATTCAGCAGAGGTCAGGCAGGACAGACGGACAGGAAGACACTGAGACACACACACACACATAATACAACAAATACAAACACTGAGTGAGTGACGACTGGGCTAAGGCCAGCACACACACACATACACACACACACACACACACACACACACACACACACACACACACACAAAGCAGATTACAAGGCGAAATAAATGAGGAGGACACACATGCATAGGTTTGCACATGTACACACATAAATACACACACACACACACACACACAGCAGATTACAAGGTGAAATAAATGAGGAGGACACACACGTATAGGTTTGCACATGAACACACACACACACACACACACTCACCAGCTGAAGCCGTGCTTGTTGGTGGGGGTGTGTTTCTCCAGCAGGGCGGTGAGTTTGAGCAGGCTGTACTTCTGCAGCAGGTTCATCTGCAGCACCGACTGGCAGCCAATCTGCAGCAGCGACGATGACAGACTGGGCCTGTGGGAGCTCTGGAAACTGGGCCAGCGCAGCCTCTGGGGCCTACACACACACACACACACACACACACACACACACACACACACACACACAGTCGTTTACATTAACTTGTTTGTTTATTAATGTGTAAACACTTCATCTCCAATATGAACACACTATATTTACATACTTGCTCTGCACACAGTCATGCATACACAGATATAGCTGGACACACACACACTTTTTTTCCAATTTTACGTAACATATAACACACACACACACACACACACACACACACACACACACACACACACACACACACACACACACACACACAGAGGTAGCTCTGTTGAAACTTGGTCAGAGGGTCAGAAGTCAGGTAATCACTGGTTTCCCACAGTGTGTGTCTGTCACACTCATCTAGGCTATCTTGACAAACAGTCACACACACACACACACACACACACACACAAAGAAAATATCTATCTTGAGAAAGCTAATCATCTAGAATCTAATCAACATGTTCATCTCTATGTGTGAGAGTGTGTGTGAGGGAGAGAGAGAGAGAGAGAGAGAGAGAGAGAGAGAGAGAGAGAGAGAGAGAGACTGTGACTGAGTGAATAGGGGGGTTGTCTGGAATTCCTCCAATGCATTCCGGCGGGAACGTCGTAACCCGTGGAGACGAAGGAGCATTCCGGAGACCTTACCACAGTAAGTGCAGTGTGGCCGCCTTATGTAAGGGGAAACGTTCTGACTCGCTCCGTCTGTCTTTTTCCTTTTCGCTCACGCTCCCTCCATCTGTTCATACATTCCCCCTCTCTCCTTGCCTCACCTGATGGCCCTCTCTTTCCCTCCCTCCCTCCCTCCGTCTGCTTTCACTCCTCTCTTCTTTTTCAAAGTTCCTTCGCTCTCATCTTCACCTCTCTCCTGAGTCTCCATGTGTCCTCCATACCCTACAGATAAGCCTGAGCTCCTACTCCAACAGTAGGGTTTAAAGAGCTCCTTTAAAACTTATGGTTCATATTCACATAGACAAACCCTTATCATCATGACCCTTACAAAAAAGGTTTGCCGTAATTTTCCGCAAACAGTGTTGTTTGCCAGAACAGGTTGCCACAAGTTTGTGGCGAAGTTACGGCAATGCTCTGGCAACAATGACAAATTGACACTGATTTGACAAAACAATTTGCAGGTAATGGCAATCTTCTAATGAATATTTGGCGACTTTGCTGTATATCTCCCACAACTTTGCCAGGAGATTGCTGCAAGTTTGCTACAGGATCATATTTTTTTTATACAAATTGGCAGTAATATTGCTGCAAATCTGTAAAGGGAACTGAATGTCAAAGTTGTGTACGCATGGAAGACACACACAAACACACACACAGACACACACACACACACACACAGACACACACACCTGTTAGCCCGTGTGAGGGAGGCCCCAACTCCTGAGTCTCTCCTCTGGCGTTCTCCGGCGGGGTTCCCCGTGCTGTCCTGATCGCTGCCGTTCTCTTCCTCCAGTTGGTTCTGCAGAGGCGATGACGGGCAGGGTGAGGCTGAGTCCAGAGCCGAGTCTGAGTCTCCATCCTCTTCCTCCTCCTCCTCCTCTTCCTCGTCCTCCTCCTCATCCACCTCCTCCTCATCCTCTCCGGCCGCCACCGCTTCCGTCCAGGCGTTGACTAGCCTCTGAAGTCCGCTCACGTCCTTCAGCACGTCGTCTAGCTTGCGCTCGTCTTCGTCGTCCTCCCCGCGGCCTCGGGAGAGAGCGGCCGGAACGTTGTCGTAGATGCTGAGACGGCTGTCCAGGGAGGCCGATGATCCCCGTCGCGGACGCCGCCGAATGGTTGAAGCGCCACTCTCCACTCCGCGTCGCCGTTGCGCTCCGCCATCGGCAAGTGCCTTGGGGAATGTTCCGGGCTTGTGACCCTCGGGTAGGTAGAAGAAGATCACTCCTTCTTCATCCTCCTCTTCCTCTTCTTCTTCCTCTGCTTCGTCTTCGTTGTACTTGGACGAGGACGATTTCTTGCTGTTGCGTCGGTTCTGCGCCACCACTCCGTCGTCACGAGACATGGCTTTGCTCTGGTTCTTGTTGAGATCCAGGTTCCGGTTGACGTTCTGGACGGTGTTGAGGTTGTGCTTGTCGTTCTGGGCGGCGTGGCGCTGCTTCTCCTGGTGCTGAGGCTGCACCAGCAGGCTGAAGGGGTCGAAACCCTCCAGGTACATGCCCCCGCGCTTGGAGCCCGACCCGCCTGCGGCGGCAGTGCTGTGGCTGCGTGCCCTCGTCACGGGGCTGGGCGTGCTGACCGCCGAACCGCTGCTGCCTCCTTCCGACTGGCTGCTGCCAGCGCTGCCGCTGCTGGTTTGGGTGAAGTAGGAAACACTCCGGTGGCGCCCGTGGGTGCCCACCACTCCACCGCTGACCACTCCACTGTTTCCACTCTCCCCGTTCTGGGGCTGGTTGTGGCTTTGGGCGTGAGCCGGGATGATGTCCACGCAGTTGAGCCTGCGGAGCTTCTCCTCGTCCAGGCCCTCTTGGATGCCCACGGGCCCGCTGATCTCCAGTTTGGAGCGCGGCTTCTTGCGGCGGGTCAGTGTGCCGCTGCGGAGCCTCAGGCTCTCCATGCGCTTCAGGAAGCTCTTGGCTCGCGAGCGAGTGCTCGTACTGCCACCACCGCCGCTGCTGCTCTTTCCTCCACCACCGATGGTACCTCTGTCCTCGCCGCATGACTTCAACTCGAACGAGAAGCTCCGCATCTCCAGCGGCGAAGGGAGGCCGTCGGAGAGGGAGTCCTCGTTGCCGCCCGAAGTGGCTGATGAGCACACGCTGGCCACCGAGCTCGCTCGGGTCGCGCCATCTCCGCTGACGCTGGCTGTCGTCGACACAGAGATCCCCACTCCAGGGCTGGAGGGCGTGCCGCTGGGAAGTCGAGCTCCTCGCTCCGACGCCACACCGTCCTTCCGGTCGCCGCCGCTGCCTCCGCTGTGCAGGGAGCCCACCTCCGGCTGCTCACTCAGGTCCGTCAGGACGCTCTCTGTGCTCATGCCCTGCCGGAGACACTCCTCGCCGGGGAAGGGGGACTCCCCAGCGACCCCTGGTGGGGAGAAGACGTCAAACTCGTCCAGGCGCGACCAGCGCTTGCTGTCCCTCTGGAAGGTCCAGCGGCCGCTGATAGCGCAGGGCTCGTCCTCATCAGAATCATCACTCTGTTGAAACACAACATACAGTATAAACAAAATAAAAACAACGTATAAACACATCATATTCAATATTGACCCAAGACAATTTACATACCAATTCACTAAATCTGATAATAAATTATTTAGTAATGTTACATAATACCTAAGTAACCTTATACTAATTCCCATGTTGAATTGTTTGACATTCTGTGACTGTGAAAAGGGAAGTTTGTAATTTGGTTATCTTTGAGAGAAGTACTCTAAGTTCTTGGTTGTTTATGAATACAAGAGCACAGCATATTCCTATTACATATCATTTCCTTAAGTAATTTCACTCCGATAAGATGGGGAGAAATAGAGAGAGACGGAGAGGGAGAGAGAAGGGGGGGGAGTGGCGGTGGAAAGTTTGTTGTTATATGTTACTGAGCCATGTCACATGTAACCACCCACCCCCAAAACTCCACTCATACCCCCTAAAAACTCCTCCACTTTGTCTAATCTCTCTCTCTCCCCCAGGGGAAGTCAGGAAATTCCACCCCTGACACACACACACACACACACACACACACACACACACACACACACACACACACACACACACACACACACACATACATACAAACACACACAGTGCATTGGGAGTTCATCCCAGCCAAGCCGGAGAGTGTCCTGGTCAAACACCACATCCCAGCCCCCAACTCTAAACTCCAACCACCAGTTCAGCCAGACTCTCTCTCTCTCTCTCTCTCTCTCTCTCTCTCTCTCTCTCTCTCTCTCTCTCTCTCTCTCTCTCACCCCAATGGCTGAATGGGAGGTGGTGGTGGTGCTGGTGATGGCTTTAGATTTGGAGACATAGTCACATGGCGGCCATTTAGTATAACTGTAATTGAGCAGGTGAAAGCACCAGCTATCTAGGAACCAGGAAAATAAACAGCTACCATTAAAGATAGGGTGCTTTGGGATAAGACTGAATAAAGTATAGGCTATGTTTTATGGAATTGTGTGTGTGTGTGTGTGTGTGTGTGTGTGTGTGTGTGTGTGTGTGTGTGTGTGTGTGTGTGTGTGTGTGTGTGTGTGTGTTGTTTTATGTGTGTACACCAGTGCCAGAGTTGAGAAGAGGGGGGCGTGGGAGCATAGAGGCGTCTCCGTCACGGTGGCTAAAGGCGCCAGTGACGAAAGTCCATAAAAGGCGGTAAGGCCGTAATTTTACAGCCCCTCAGGGTAACAGGGCCTTTGATCAGGAGCACTGGGCAGCCCAGGCTCAAGGACCCCTGAGAGAGAAAGACAGAGGCTGTCCTCTCATCCGCCTGTGCTAAAATGTATCATGGAGTGCCATGAGATGTTTACTGCATGAAGTACTTCAGCTGGCAGCTGTGATGAAAGAGCCTTATTAGATCTGAACACCACCATTAACCACAACCTAGTCCACTACTGCCATCTTCATAAATCTGGATCGATCTTCAGATGCTAGAACATTCCACCTCTGTGTGGAGGGAATGGGGGGAACGAAGGAGACGCAGAAACCTGAAGACGGGTCGCGGATCAACACATTCCTGAGGGGGCCAGGGGTTTCTGGGATTGAAAGGCCGAGCAAATGACTTCCTTCATTGGCGGCGTGACCCTGGCGTTTAACTCCTCGGGCCCGAGGTGACACTGGAGGGTCATCGTCTTTCACGGCGGGAGCCCCTCAACAAGGATGGTATTGTTCCCGCAGCCAAAGCGTGTAAGCCATTGGAAGTGGCGCACACAAAGGCTGGGACAGAGGCTAAGAGCGGCTGACAGCTCGTATTTGGTCAGAGCAGAAGCTCCTTTTGACAGGGGCATGTCTGGAATTAGCTGTGTGTTTGTGTGGCCCGGCTGCATGCACTTAAGGCTACTGAAACACTGGACATGGTCCACAAACCTCAGAAAGACAAATCAAACACACACACACACACACACACACACACACACACACACACACACACACACACACACACACACAAACTTGTGGTCAAACACACAAACATACGCACTCATACACACACACACACACACACACAAACACAAATACACATAGACAAAGATGTGCAATGTCGAGTATGGACACTGAAGAAGCCATCGTTTTATTCCTTTTATGGTGAAGGGAAGGGAATGAGGAAGCGTCAAGTGGGAAAAAGAGGACAAAAGCAGACAGAGGGAGGAGAAGAAGGAGGGTCCCTCTACCACAACCCCTTCATTTTCCACATAAAAGCCATCACTCACTTCTCGCAGCTCTCAAATAGCCAACAGGGGAGGAGAAAAAAAAAAAAAACACAGGAGGCTCCTTATAATTAAACCGGACGACAAAAACACACATGGACTTACTTTGAGGAAGGAGGGAGAGATAAGGAAAAGGGAGGGAGGGAGGGAGAGAGAAAGAGAGAGAGAGAGAGATGAAGGGAGGAGTTGAGGGAGAGAGTGTGAGGAAAGATAGGGGGGACTGTAAATTCTCACTTACCCTCTTTCTCTGAGGAGAGACGTCCAGCCTCATCAAAGCACACTTATTAAGCGTATGCAGTCTCCTACACGGGATGGAAGAAGGGAGAGAGGGAGGAAAAGAGAGGGAGACAGAGAGAGAGAGAGAGAGAGAGAGAGAGAGAGGGAGAGGAGGGGAAAAAAGGAGACACAGGTGAGTTTTTGCACTTTTCCTTTCTCAATATGCATTCCACACTGGCTTTCTCCCTTCACTCCAGGGATCTGGAGCCTTAAGTCACTAATGACCGGTGAACAGGCCCCTCAAGACCCAAGCCCAGGAGAGAGGGATAGACAGACAGAGAGAGAAAGAGCAAGAGGGAGAGAGAGGCAAAGGCAACAGCAGGGGCCACTAATGTTCTGTTGAAGGATAAGCACCAGATTAAAAGCAAAGGGAGTAGGGGAGAGAGAGAGAGAGAGAGAGAGAGAGAGAGAGAGAGAGAGAGAGAGAGAGAGAGAGAGAGAGAGAGAGAGAGAAGAGGAAAAGTCAGTTGGAGAAGTGAAGAAAAGCCAACAAAAGAGGAGGAAAGCTTATCCTCCTGGCCACCTGGCTTTGCCCCCCACCCCCACCACCCTACCCCTACACCCCCAAACCAACCCCTGCCTCCCCAATTCTTACTAACCCCCCACCATCTCTAGAATCTGGCAGGGGGGGGGGTGTTTATTGTCATGTGACCTGACATGCATGGGGCTTAGGGGTTGGGGAGACACTCAGGCTAGTCTCAGGGGGCCGAGGCCGGGGGCTCTGCTTGCTCTGGCATGGAGAAATGGGTTCCAGATGCTTGTGCTAGTGGCCCACCACCAGCTGGGCCAAGCTGGGCAACTCAGCTGGGAGAGCCCGCCCTTCAACACCTCATATATCCCTCCGCTCTTGTCTGTCCTCCTGCCCACTCCAACCCCCGGCTCTCATGCCTTCACTCCAGTTGGCTTCTTCACCACACCACATCTACGCAATCCCTGCATGCCACAGCACAGCCATGAAAATGGCTTCTCTCTCTCTCTCTCTCTCTCTCTCTCTCTCTCTCTCTCTCTCTCTCTCTCTCTCTCTTTCCCCATAATGCTCTCTGGGAGCTTCATTTGTTTTGGCAAATGGGGACCAAAAATGTTCAGGACATTATACTGCACATTTATGTAATGTTAAATTGCCCATGAAGTGGTAGTGATAGGAAATACTAAATCTAAAGCAGAAATGCTATTGCATGAGCACCCACCAGATGGGGGATTCAAAGGGTTCTTAACGTTCCACTGGACCTTAAGGGGACTTTTCAAGGACCCTCCAAGCAGTGGCTCCACTTCCTGGGTTCTGATACACACTTGACTGAAGCCCCACTCCTCTTTTTTGTCTCTATCTCCATATGTCTTTGTCTGTCTGTTTTTTTTTTGTTCCCTCTCTAGAGGCCTTGGCTGCCCAGGTGCAGGGGGCAGAGATCACAATGTTCCGGAATGAAGTGCAAGGACAACAGGAACATGGCGTGACAGAGGAACACAGACAGAGAGAGACAGAGAGATACAGAGAGAGAGAGAGAGGGAGAGAGAGAGAGAGAAATAAAGAGAAAGAAAAATAAAGAAAGAGAGAGAGAAAAAGAGTGAGAGAGGAAAACAGAGGCAAGCGTGTTGTGCCACGGGAAGAAACAATTGAGCATGGTTAGGAGAGAGAGAGAGAGAGAGAGAGAGAGAGAGAGAGAGAGAGAGAGAGAGAGAGAGAGAGAGAGAAATGCAAGAAAAGACAAGAAATGTGAAAAAAAGGAAATCAAAACCATTTGGACTGTTTTATCAGCCGCTTTTGATTCTCATCTCCATTCTGTGCAAAGCATGCCTCATTCTGGGGCAATCTAGAAGTCTAATCTGCTTTGGCCCGGATGAAAGTCCCCACACAGAGTCACAGAGTGTAGAGAGAAGAAAGAATGGGGGGGTTGGGGGGGGTTTAAGATAAAGGAAACAAAACCTCCACAGGCAGTTTGTTTTTTTGCACACAACTCACCTGCAAAGGGCCTCAATGGCATCGCCATCCAGGAAGTCATGATCCCGGGTGACAGAGGAGATCTCGATAGGGAACTGGCCATCTGAGGGAGAGAAGAAGGGAAGTCAAAGAAGAACAATGTCAGAAGAAACAAAAAAGCTAACTTACTTCAGAGGGGGAGAGGAGGAGAGAAAAGACAAAGAGCACTGGATTATTCCGTAAAAATCTTAACAAACTCTTTTCCTTGAAGGTGTGAAATAGGTGGAGGTGGGTGAGCACTTCCAGCCGTCTCAAGTGGCCTTTCATGCTCCCGGTCTCCCCACCTCAACCCCCAACCCCCACCCCGATATGGGCCTGCTTCTTTTGACCCCCTCCATCCGAGCTGAAAGGCCCAGAGGAAGTGCTTCTTACCCAGCCAAACAAACACAGCTGCAGCCCTCTCTTGGATGGGCCAGTGGGTGGGGGGATCAAGCTGAAAGTATCACAATGGGCTGCTCAACGACTCTCTCTCTCTCTCTCTCTCTCTCTCTCTCTCTCTCCCTCTGTGAGTTTCTCTCTGTCTGTCTGTATCTCTCTCTCATCTTGACTCCCTCGCTATCTCCCTCCCCCATCTTCTGTGTCTTCATTATAGTGGCTCCAATACGTAATCCACTCACTAAGACTACATAATGAATGTTCACTTAACACACACACACACACACACACACACACACACACACACACACACACACACACACACACACACACAGCAGGAAGCATGGAGGGAAGGGAAGGGAAGGGAAGGGAAGGGGTGTGCAGTGGTAGTGGGGTGGGCAGGACAGGCGTGCTGGAGAGGGATTGGGATGTGTATTTCCAACATTCCACGCATGGTTCTCTTAGTCCTCCTGGCTTGAAGGAGTAAGATGGCATTTTATCAAAACGTGTCGGTATGTGTTTGGCTGAACGTGAGGCACTATTTGTTACTAAGTGTTTGAAAGAGAGAGAGAGAGAGAGAGAGAGAGAGAGAGAGAGAGAGAGAGAGAGAGAGAGAGAGAGAGAGAGAGAGAGAGAGAGGTGGGGGGCAGCATTTTTCAAATGGGAATGCTGTTGAAGCCGGGTCAGCAGCACTCCTAGCTGAGGGCAGAACCAAAGTGGGTCATGCTGTTTAATTTCACTTATCAGTTTGACACGCGAGTTTGAAAGTTGGATTTTTCCAGTATCTGTTAGATTTCTGATACTGTGGAATTTGTAATATTTGGTTTTAAAACAAAGGTGAACATAAATGATTAGCAACTGAAGCACGTGGGGAAATAACTGTCTATGCTAGCCCATCCCTTTTGAGGAATCTGCAGGAGTGTGTGTGTGTGTGTGTGTGTGTGTGTGTGTGTGTGTGTGTGTGTGTGTGTGTGTGTGTGTGTGTGTGTGTGTGGGGGTGATGTACTGTAGGCTACTGTGATAAGCCCAAGGTAGTGGTCAAAGGGAGGGGATCATTTGGTGGTATTCTGCTTCTCAA
>JAODXP020000004.1:11862535-11870035 GCA_027497455.2 Sardinella longiceps | reverse complement strand
TGTGGTTAAACAGTCCAACAATAGACCTCTCCCCAGCAGGTATCCCCAAAACATCACTGACAAAGAGGGCACTTCACACACACACACACACACACACACACACACACACACACACACACACACACACACACACACACACACACACACACACACACACACACACACACACAGAACAGGAACTTTGTCAAAGGCTGTCCTTCATGTGACATGCATGAAGCCACCCACAGAAAAAAAAACCTTTTCAAATCTCTCTCTCTCTCTCTCTCTCTCTCTCTCTCTCTCTCTCTCTCTCTCTACTCACACACACACACACACACACACACACACACACACACACACACACATACACACAATTTTTGCATGTCAGTTATGCTTACATCCGTCAAACAAGCACTGATAAGATTGCTGTGCCTTGTCAACACCATGAATTATAATCACACACAGTGTAATGCACAGATTGCAGGCAGTCATCTGTGTATGTGGGTATGTATGTGTGTGTGTGTGTGTGTGCATGCCGTGTGTTTCCAGCCTTATGTTTTAGCTGTGTGCCTACTTGTGTGTCTGTGAGAGTGTGTATGTTTATGTGGCCCTTGGTGTGTGTGTATACAATGTGTGTGTGAGCCAGCAATGAATGCAAGTGTTTACGTAAGTGTGTGTGGACACTACATCTGCATGTGCCAGTGTGTGTGTGTTTGTGCGTATGTGCAAGTGAGTGAGCGTGAGTGTGATGGGTGTGCTCTATCATGTTGTAAAAGCTCCAAAGCTCTCTCCGTCACCCAGAAGGCGACCTCGCTGCGGAAGCGCACGTCCGAGCGGGCGGCCCACGTCACTTGGCCGTCACACCCTGCCTTTGTTTCAGCTCCAGATAATGGAGCTGCGCCGCTAGCCAACACAAACACGCGACACACTGGAGTCTCACTCCGCCGGACGGACGGCCGCCACAGAGTAGAGAGAAGCTGGCTGGCTGGACTCAACTGAGCCGCACATCTGACTGCCAACCATGGAGCTCCGGGACCTCCTGACCGATTGGACCCCTGACCTTCCCCAAGCAGGCCAGGCAGGGGGTCCGGGGGGCTCGTTTCTGGTGAGAATTCCAGCCTCCCGCAGGTTCTGGTAATTGGGTGAGACAGAAAAGGCGGCGGAAACAAGGAGAGAGGAGAGAAATTGGCTGGACGCTCAGCTGGAAAGCATGTAAGTGGAGCCAGCTTCAAGGCCTGTGTGTGTGTGTGTGTGTGTGTTAATAACCATATGCAAGTCATTTGCATCACGTGAGTCACTGACTTCATAGCAAACACAGCATACACACACTGCCTGGAGACACAGTCCTTCCTGCATGAGTCTGTGTACTAATAAACAAACAAATAAAAACAAATAAACACTGAGCCTATAGATGACATGCGCCCAATAGCAGACTGTCCATGTGGCCCTCATCCTGCTGCATTCCCTGCTCCAGCTGGGCCTTGACATGGGTGACCCTTGACCTCTGAGGGTCACCATGGTGATGCTCAAAGTAAACAGGACAGGATGTCTAAAGCATGTCCGTCAGTCAGGGGAAAGACTGATTGTGTGTGTGTGTGTGTGTGTGTGTGTGTGTGTGTGTGTGTGTGTCTGTATGTGTATCCTTGCTATGTTTTAGCCTGACATGAACTCCTATTGCATGGCTAGTTTTGAGAATTCTCACTGTTCAGTTACATGGGATACGTGGCACCCAACCAAGACGCAAAACCACTCACACAGTCAGATGAAATATTTGAAGACAGCTGTACTGTGCTGTGGAAATAACAGCCCTCTTACATATGTTGTGATCAAACTTGGTTGGAACTGGACCAAAGTTCAAAAAGCGGCGTCTTTTCACCCGACTTCTAAAATTACTCCTCTCCACCTCTACTTGCCCCCCCACACCCTCTTCCCTCTTCTCTCTCCTCTCTCTCTCTCTCTTCCCCCCTTCTCTTTTTCCTGTGACAGGAAATTCTCACAATCGCTGGCCAATGCCTCCCCCCTGCCTGGGGAACCAGAGACGCTGATGACAGAGGCTGAAGCCGCTCCATGCATTTCAAAAAGGAACTTCCATCACACCCTCTGTATGCAGAGCAAGAGTCGTCCGTCTGTCTGTCTGTCAGTCTGTCAGGAGAGTCTGTCTGTCTGTCTGTCTGACTTGCTCTCCCTCTCTCTCTATTTCTCTCTCTCATGTGTGTGTGTGTGTGTGTGTGTGTGTGTGTGTGTGTGTGTGTGTGTGTGTGTGTGTGTGTGTGTGTGTGTGTGTGTGTGTGTCTGAGAGAGAGTGTGGCAACGTCTTTTCAAGTGCTGCTGCTCAAGGACCCTGTTGTTATCAGTGGCACAAGGAGAGCACAGA
The DNA here is from genome assembly GCA_027497455.2 of Sardinella longiceps. Classification (NCBI taxonomy): domain Eukaryota; kingdom Metazoa; phylum Chordata; class Actinopteri; order Clupeiformes; family Clupeidae; genus Sardinella; species Sardinella longiceps. Next base: position 11,867,682 of record JAODXP020000004.1, on the reverse strand, counting down.
GGACCGGAACAGAGAGAAGACGTCGTAACCATGGGTGAGGTCTAACCTCAGATACACAACAACATCTTGTCTCACTCTGCCAAGCTGTGCATGGAGGCTGCTGAGTCTCTATCAGGCACTTTCAGTAGAGGGCAGCACCTCAGTCTTAGGATCAATACCTCAACATGGCCCTACCAGCTCCCTTATCTCAACCCCTTCAAAGCAATGGGCTGCATGGATGGAGCTTTGATGCAGGTTAGTGCAGATAAGCCTGGAGACAAGCTGGCAACCACATATCCAACACGCTCTGGTCGGCATTCCCAACCCACTCAACGCTGTGATAAGGACCACCATCCACAGAGAGAGAGAGAGAGAGAGAGAGAGAGCACAGAAAATATTTGAGTGGCTGAGTGAGAGAGAGAAAGAAAGAAAGAAAGAAAGAGAGAAAGAGAGGAAGAAAGAAAAGCCAGGTGTTTTTTGTTTTTCAAATGGGCAAAGCCAAATAATTTTGTTGATCAGAAAGCAGTCCTCCAAAAGCAGTGAAGTCTGTCCCATAAGCGTGTTTTCCCAAGGCTATCATGTGTTGGCCTATCTGTGTAAGAGCAGCAGCATATGGGGTTGAAACTACGGCTCATCTGTAAGTGAGAGGGTCTCCACCATCTGTCTGGCTCAAGAAGTCACACACACACACACACACACACACACACACACACACACACACACACACACACACACACACACACACTGATAGAGTAAGCCCTTGGCCCATTACAGTTATCCAACACCCCAAACACAAACACACACTGAGAGAGAGAAAGAGAGAGAGATTAGAAGAGAAAGAGAGGTACCAGATGAGTGTTGACAGATTTATCCAACAAGACACTTATCACACATCAGCAGACCAAAGGCATTCAAGAACAAACAGGCTCAATAAAACTAAACCCAATCTGACCAGGGGTTGGATAACGGGGCACTATGTGTCTGTTGCTGGACATACACTCTGAAATGGACCACAAGACACACTGTCTCCCATATGGAACAGTGTGTGTGTGTGTGTGTGTGTGTGTGTGTGTGTGTGTGTGTGTGTGTGTGTGTGTGTGTGTGTGTGTTGAAGTCTCCATAAAGTGGCAGGCATCCTACTTTTCACTCATTCCCTAGAGTGGTAGGGTGGTCAAGGTGTTTAGGACTAAATATCTTAATTTAATGTACTATTGTCTTAAAGCAACACCTTTCACACCTTTTCTATGTGATTAGGCTACTGTGCTACAAATTTGCTCTTCAGTTCAAATCCACTTTACAAAAACACGGCCTTCTAAACACATACTATTCAATTAAACTGGACAGCATACCAAACACACACACATGTCAAAACGTTTCCACAGAAGTGAATCTGCGCCCGCTTGGCAAAAGGTCCCCAGACTAGGTAGCAAAAGGTGCCCTGTTGTCATCGGACATTGCAACCCCAGGCGGCAAACACAAAATGCCTACATCACTGGACTTTCAATGCTGGACATGGTATTTTAACAACTCACAATGTTTCAACATCATTAGTGTTATGGAAAGTCTATGTAAATTGGGGCTGAAACTGTTAGCGCCCTATGGCGCGGCTATTGGTAAGTGATAAGTCCTTCGCGCGTTAAGTCCTTCGCAACTGCTAAGAGAAGACATACCACCGTTGGCGAAATAGTTATCAGGGAATTTTGGGAAAGTCATAGAAGACTAACAGCAGGACGAGTTGCACTTCGTAGGGCGCAGGGACTTTAGGGGGGAAAGATTTCTTATCTGACAGCCCGCAGCGCTCAAGCACAAGATACCGCAGACCGAGTAGTAGTCTACTTGCGCAGACCCGTACCCAAATTTGAGTCTCGGAGCTACGTGTCTAACAACAGTCTAAACTTCTCGAATATAATTACATAGTCTACAAGAGTAAATGATGTTCATAAACGAAATCGGCATGCAAAATAGCTCAATAGACAGATGACCATCACAAAGTACAGATAAAACAGCCAGATGTCTCCAGACATAAGAAATTAGTTTTATAAAGTAGCCAAAGCGCACATGCCACAACCGAATTACAAAAAGGTACTTACGTGTCAAGATCATTTTGTTTGCCTTTAGCTTAGGTGGAAATAAAAAAAAAACTCTTCAAGAGTCCGTTGTTAAATCCGGTTTTACACAGACGTCTTCATGATATCCGGCGTTATTTTACGAACGGTTCGCAACATAGACTAAATGCGAAATGTCACAACAAAATCTGTACAGAAAGTCCACACAACATCGCGCAAGAAGTTAGTTCCATGATTAATGTTGGCCACTCCATAAAATACACACATGCAGTAGCGTATTAATACTGAAAAGTCTCTTTGCTCCACACGGGACGAGTTCTCCTACTTTCGGACGGACCGCTAGTGGGAATGTGAATGAAGTTGCCTGATTCAGAGTTAAGGAATGGCAAACTGACTCCAAGCTCCACCTCCATACACAAATCCACTGTGGTCTCGCCACCTGATTAGCCGCGGGGATAGTGAGTGAGCAATTTTACACAGGAGACGCTTGTATCAAGGCTATTGATCAGAACGGATAAACAGAGTGGACGTGTCATTGTGGAGATCTGCCGCACAATAGTTTCCTTTTAACTTTGAGGTGTTTATGCATAATGAGAGCGCCTTTAGTTGCCTATACCTTCATGTGCAAAATATATTTTTAATAACTTAAGGACAATGCAGGTAGACTGCTTATAGGCATTTAGACAAATTTAATTAACGCGTGGCTGATTGTATTATTATTTCCCCCCAAATTATAGCAACGTGTAGCCTTGTACTTGTGCGTCATCTTCACAAGGGAAAGTGATTAGTGAATCAGCAGATGCTCTCTTTGGTTTGGGCAGACTTTGTGTTGCCGGGCTCAACATCATTGAACAGCAATTAAACTGGCGCGACGTTAGCATATCATTAGAAGAATCCATTAATTACAAGCACTATTGAGCTCAGCCTTTGTGGCACATGATGTTCTGAATGACGGAGACACAATAGAGAATTGCTGTGCCATGGTAATGCGAACGAGACCCAATCAACGGGCGTCCATGAGCCTGGCTGGAACAAACACGTTGCCCGCAAGCAGCGATAGAAAGAGAGAGAGAGAGAGAGAGAGAGAGAGAGAGAGAGAGAGAGAGAGAGACTGTATCAAGACAGCTCCACTGTTGGTATAAGCACCAGAGTTCTAATATACTGTGGTGTGTTGTGTGTGTGTGTGTGTGTGTGTGTGTGTGTGTGTGTGTGTGTTATTCTTTTAATTTTATAACCACTTGCTCTGAACTTAGGCCATCCATACCATAATTAGCTCACATTCCATTTGCAACACTGTAACTCTGACTAATTCATTTCTAACCCTGTGTCTCCTACACAGTGTGTGAAGATGTTGGGAGAGGAAAGTTAAGCTATATTTTTCCACCCTAAATGTGGCTTTTTTGTGGTGAGGGAGTCATCCCTTACTCTTGTCTGCAGACCAAGACTCCTTCATGATAGTCAGCTTTTCCTTTTCCCCTCCCTGTACTCTTTGCTTTTAGTTGTTCTCTCTTCATTCTTTCTTCCTCTCTCCCTCTCTTCTCTTCTCCACCCGTCTTCGTTTACCACACACACTCCCCCTTTGGCTAAATCCTCAAATCATGTCATCTACGCATTCTCCAAGTCCTGTTGCTTTAGGAACTAAGGAACTACAGAGGTGCCAGGCTGCTAGCGTTGAGAGTCTGATTGGTTCTCTACACACCTGTCCAGTAATGTATCACTAGTTCTCTTATTATGAAGGTTTTTTTTTGCATTCATATGTCCCATTTTGGATCTGGGAAATCTGGTCACCCTATCTTACTGTAGGCTATCTTACTAGTAGGTTCCTACAAATAGGCCAAGTGTGTATTCTAACCTTACAGTAAGTTTAGCGCTCAGCAATTATTGTACCATGTCACGGAAACCTACTTGGGAAAAGGAGGTTTATTTCCATCTAATACCACCATTTATTCATTTATTTTCCCTTGCATCCTCTATTTTGTTGTATATCACTGTTGACAATTGACAATGTGTGTGTGTGTGTGTGTGTGTGTGTGTGTGTGTGTGTGTGTGTGTGTGTGTGAGTGAGAGAGTGAGTGAGTGAGAGAGAGAGAGAGAGAGAGAGAGAGAGAGAGAGAGAGAGAGAGGGACTTGGCGGTTAGGAGGTATGATATGAGAAAGAAGTATGTTCCCCTACAAGGACTGCATAAACCAAGCTCAGGATTGCACTTTCCATAGGTCACCGCACAGGGGTTAGGCTAAGGATTAAGTAAGTAAGTAAGTGTGCGTGTGTGTGCGTGTGTGTGTGTGTGTGTGTGTGTGTGTGTGTGTGTGTGTGTGTGTGTGTGTGTGAAAGAGTGTAGAGAGTGAGGAAAGTTCTTTTGTATGTGATAAGTGATAAATTTGAATAGTGCTCACAAACAGCACTTACGACCCTGTGGTTTGCAGACACGTGTGTTTATGTGCAGTTTTACGCATGTTAACCTGTGTTTGTGACCATTCGCATGGTGACTGGGTCAGCAGGTCACTCTCTGCTTAATGTGGAAGTCAAAACAAGGTTAACTAAACAACACAAAATGGGGTGAAACACAAGGCAACAATATCAAGCAACAATTTAAACCCAGACCCTCTGCAAAAGTCCTCTTTTCTCATCTATTCAAACTAAATACCCAATGAAATGTTGTTTGGTGCCAAAGTTATTTTGTGCATAGTCAGACACATATTTAAAGGAGACAGACTATGTGCAATAAATCCTTCCTTCAGCCTTATTTGACTAGAGAGAGAGAGAGAGAGAGAGAGAGAGAGAGAGAGAGAGAGAGAGAGAGAGCAGTTTCGGTTATCAGGCCAATCTGGCATAGCAAGCAGTCCAGCAGCAAAGACACCAAATAGCAATTAGCACCTTATTTGATGACTCAGGAGGCATGGCTGGTCACCTGCCCTAAAGGCGCCGACCGTGTGGCAAGATTGCTGTCTTGCTTTCTCAATTTGTGTCAACATAATATAATAATACCATGGCCGGTCTGATGAAAAGGATACCGCTAACGGTCACATTAAATATTGTTGCTAATAGTAATTAGCAGCAATATTACTGTTGCTATTAGTAATAATAGCCTCCCCATATTCTTG
>JAODXP020000004.1:11850035-11855035 GCA_027497455.2 Sardinella longiceps | reverse complement strand
AGTCATAATAAAGTTTAAAAGAAGCTAATTATTACTGCAAACAAGTCTTAGACTTAACCCATCCAGTATAGCTTCCCCGTCACACATTCCAAACATAGATGAGATATGAGACCACAGAGAACAGGCAAGTGCCATTCATGCATTCCTTTTTTAAATTCATGCATTCAGCATTTAAATGGTTGAATATATAATCAGCAGATGGGTGGGTACAGTGTGTCTGCTTCTTGGGAATGTAAGCTATGAGGTGACTAATCCCATGGGCTCTTTCCAATGCCCATGCCCCCCCTCGATATAGCCACACAATCCACATTTCAACTTTCCCACAATGCAGTGTGCCTTACTCCACCGTCAGTGGGCTACTTATCCTCTAAGTGGGCATTTACGGTGGCACGCGTTGCCTCACTTTGATGGGGTGACTCAGAATCCAGAACCGTGGCCAAAACCACACACATGTATTCAGGTAAATGTCAGGAATACCTCACGTCTGACTAATGAGGGCATTTGAACAAATTACTTCTAAATGGTTGACCTTATTTTAGCCATGTTGAAACCTATGGAAAATTCCGGGGTGTTCATCAAGGGAGACTGCCACCATTAGGAAATTGCCTCTTTTCAAGTTCTTTTCATCTTGATTTGTTTTCAGTGTAACTTGGCCTAGAGGAAGGACCTATTATCTAACAGCCACAGAGAGCCCAAAGCCTAAAGCCTAAAAAGAAATGATGTAGAAACAAATGTTTAAATATTTTACCATATAAAACTTAATGCCCCACATTTTAATCTGCCTTTATAAGATACAAGTCATCACTTCATCTCAAGAAACTCCCAAAATCGCAAAAATGCATATCTGAGGATGACTTAAAAAGAAAATCTTTTCTCAAAGCTTCAGTGTCTTTTTCTTTAATATCAGATGTTTGCTTTAGCTATTTTGTTGACACAATCCATCTGTCAGTGTGGAGAGACCGTGTTTGTGGGGCACGTGCTTGAGCGGCTCCAATAAGCCACTTCACGTCACCGGGGAAAAATCTCTCCTGATGCTACTGCCATTATGATGCATAACTTCAGAGGAGAGCTGGCTGGGCATTGAGTGAGGGGCTGAGGAGAGAGAGAGAGAGAGAGAGAGAGAGAGAGAGAGAGAGAGAGAGAGAGAGAGAGAGAGAGAGAGAGAGAGAGAGAGAGAGAAATAAAGATGGCAAAGGCTGCCAAATACATGCCAGCCTTTCTTTGTGGGTAATAAATCAACCCGAAGCTTGCTATTCCCTGTGGGTCTGTAGTTTTCATTTGGATTGCACTACAGTGGATAAATATCTACACCGGCTCATTTGCAGACGACAGTGCTCTAACAAATGAGGACCCAGGGGGAGCGACGGGGACAGTGAGAGGGGACAAGCGTCCTAACTGATGAAAGGGGGAAAGAGGAGTGGGGTGAGGGGAGGGGGGGGGGGGGTGCAGTTTATGCTGAGATGCAGATAAGGGCTGGGGCAATTACTGATAAAGACGGGAGTGTGATGAGCCCAGACAGATAGTGTGTGTGTGTGTGTGTGTGTGTGTGTGTGTGTGTGTGTGTGTGTGTGTGTGTGTGTTCCACAGCAGCACACAGAAAACTATCCCTAGAGGGCCAGTATCCGCTCCGCCATTGGAGAGAGTGAGTGAATGAGCGAAATGGCAGGCTTATGAACTGGACTTACTTCATGGAATATTTGAGCAAATTCTGGGAGAGGATGATAGAGGGAGAGAGAGGGTAGAGAAAGGTCTTGTGTGTTCAACAACAAACCACTGGAAAAGCCTCCCTTGAGGAGTACACAGTGCATTCAACTCCTAAATATTGTCTTTTCTTCAGTTGACTCGATCATTGGCCAACTATGTTGAAAACCTGCTTAACCATATTATCTTCATGCCTCCAAGGAAGGGCAAAACTATGCACATGTTTGGGAAATGGGTCAAAGCTGACCAGGTGGACAAAAATGTGAATCCTTGAAAGCCTCTGGCTCTGGCATGTTTAAATGGATAACACAGAACAGGTATAACGCCATCTCTGCTATGACCTCTGACCCCAGGGAGAACTTTCACCTCAGGTGAGGTCAAACAACCAAATTGGACACACCCAAAGTAAACCAGATGAAGAGAGAGAGAGAGAGTTCCAAACAGACTGACAGGGAGGAACACAGAGGAACTGGTGCACTGCTTTCAAGTCAAGTCTAGTCTAGTTAAGTCAAGTGGGTTTTCATCTATACACTTTATTCAATGAGACAAAGTCATGTTTTACCATGGACCATGGATGAAGTGATGTTACATTTCAACTACATAAAAGGACATTCAAGATGAGTCTGCATATTTAGTGCATGCAAGAAGATCAAGATAAAGGAACACAAATACAAACATCAGTCACAAAGGACCATAAAATATATAAACAGCTTACACCAGGGGCACCGCTAGAAATTTTTGACCGCATGACAGAAAATAATTTTGCACACACACACACACACACACACACTGAGAGAGAGAGAGAGAGAGAGAGAGAGAGAGAGAGAGAGAGAGAGAGAGAGAGAGAGAGAGAGAGAGAGAGAGAGAGAGAGAATGATGGATTGAGGAGACTTTTGGGGAGAGATGATGAGTAGCCCCCACACTGCCGTAGGAAATGAATTCATTTTTTTGCTCAAAACAACCCTGACCTACTTAACTAGCTGCTATAGCACGTGTCTGTTGGATCAATGTGTGTGTGTGTGTGTGTGTGTGTGTGTGTGTGTGTGTGTGTGTGTGTGTGTGTGTGCGTACTAGTCAATCTTTCAGTATATTTCTCTGTTTTGTTTCTGTGTCAGTGCTGACAGTCTGCCACTATCATACAAGGCCTGCAGTCAGGAATTACTCAAAAAATAAATTGACATTATTATGTCACATCATTTCAGTCATTTGCTCTTCACTGTTGTCCATTTAGTGGCCATATTAAGGAATGTCTGACAAATCTATCATCTCAGACAACCAATAAATGCAGTGTGAGGCTAAAAATTGTTTGGGCCAGTATAAGTGTGTGAGTGAGATTATGAATTTCCCCTGGTCTACGAGTGACTGTGTAGCTGAATGGAGGTCTTACAGAGCTGTATTGAAAGAGCCCTGTTTCTTTGCCTGCCTGAATGTTTGGCTTTTTGGGAGGCGAAAAGCCACATACTAAGAATTTAGGGAATGTTGTATATTGGAACAGAAAAAAAAACGCATAAATAAACAAGAAATAAAGGACAGATAGAGTGAGTGAGAGAAAGGCAGGAGTGTGTGCTGTCAAACTATCATGAGCCTTGTTAGTGTGTGTGCGTGTGTGTGTGTGTGTGTGTGTGTGTGTGTGTGTGTGTGTGTGTGTGTTTAGAGGGATATGAAGCATTTTGCAGGTGTCTCGTTCTCCCTGGAGAGAGAGAGAGAGAGAGAGAGAGAGAGAGAGAGAGAGAGAGAGAGAGAGAGAGAGAGAGGCCAGGGCCAGACGCATATCTCCTGCTCTTTTTCAAAGGCTGAGGGTCATTGTTTTGGTTTAGTGACTCAAAACAACTCAGACCAGCTGCTGATCCAGTCCAAGCCAACATTCTATCTTTCTCTCCACCCACCTCTGTAGTCTACCTCCTCACATCTTCCTTCATTTTTTTTCTTCCTCATCTGTTTGACCCTCCATCTGTTTGCCCTTTCCTTATTTTTGTCTGACTGTCTGTCTGTCTTTCTCACACATCACACACACTCTCTCTCTCTCTCTCTCTCTCTCTCTCTCTCTCTCTCTCTCTCTCTCTCTCTCTCTCTCTCTCTCTCTCTCTCTCTCTCTCTCTCTCTCCTTCATTAAACTGAAACAAAGGCAGGCTGAAACAAACACCCAGATGACCAGATGGTAGCGGTCTGCTTTTGTGGATGGAAGCCACACACTCTTAAAAAAAAAGAAAGAAAATGAATGAGATTGGGAAGTGGTGAGCTGTGCTGACAAACCATGGCTCCCTGGTCCAGAGTCAGAGAGGAAATGGAGCCATGATGAAGGAAGCAGCCCAGTCAAACAGATGGACTAGTGTGGAGAATGGGAGCTAGATGGATGGATGGATGGATGTGTGGCATTGGACTAATGCAGTTAGTACTGGATAGAGAATTACTGGATAGAGACACAAACAGATGGAATCATCTGTTTCTGGAGAATCTCACACTATATCCATGTGGTTCGCACAATACGAGGGACTTAGTCGAGAGATGGAAAATAAAATATTGGGAAGCAAAGCATATGTCTAGCGGAGAAACTTGCCAGTATGTTCTGGGACAGTAGTGTGGCTGTTGGGGGGTTCTGGGGCCCATGTTTGGAGCTTTTGAAAGCTCATAGCCACAGACACAGACCTGCTGTTCTTTTCAAGCTCTAGTTTTAAGCTAGCTAGAAATCTAGGCATATCCTAGCGGCAACAAGCCAGTACGTCTAGCAATGAGCCATAGTTACTTCAGGCACTGTTAGTGTTCACCAGTCGCAATGCTCTGAGTGTTTAGAGTCGTTGGACAGGCTTAGCCAAGAGCAGCAGTCTTTTGATTTAGCCTTTCCATCTTATTCGCTCCTCTGATTGATTGTAGCGCTATCTTAGCCTGACATAGCCCGCCCATAATACAAATGTTCATCTGTATCCATGGTCTGGGGACGGTCTTCATGGGCAGGTTTACATCGGTAGAGAGACTACCGGCCAATAAGCAAAGCTGATTATACGAGCTGTCCAAGAACCTCCAGACCAAGAATACAGATGAACAGCAGTATTATGGTCGGGCTATGTCAGGCTAGCGCTATCTTATTGTGTAGAGGCAGTTTGTAAGATAACAGTCTTGTTCTGCAAAGGATTGATTTCGGTGTAATGATCGCTGCCAGACTATATAAATGTATTTTAATGTTATAGTATTGCTTGGTAGGCTAGTTTTTAGCTCCAGTGCATACAGTTAGAACATAGGAGAATATGAAGAGAAGGAGAGGCATGTGGGTGCAGAATGCACACCCACCTCTACACCCACAC
>JAODXP020000004.1:11842535-11845035 GCA_027497455.2 Sardinella longiceps | reverse complement strand
TAAATGCTCGACAAGACAGTGCTTATTGACCATGAGGTGGATGATCAATATCCAATGGGCAGTGGGCCAGTAGATATCTTGGTTCCGGTGTCTACTGAAGGCAAATACACACACATTATTGATCCAACCTAAGAATTGTGTCATTGTGCCATTGGCTTTGTGTGTGTGTGTGTGTGTGTGTGTGTGTGTGTGTGTGTGTGTGTGTGTGTGTGTGTGTGTGTGTGTGTGTGTGTGTGTGTGTGTGTGTGTGTGTGTGTGTGTGTGTGTGTGTGTGTGGGGTTGTGTGTGTTGTTTATGTTTGTCTACAGGAATGTTGATGGAATGTCTTCATTGTTCATCAGTGATCATTGAATAAATCAATCAATCAATGAATTAAATAATTCTTCCATCAGCACTTATAATGAAGACTGAAATGGGGCTGTAAAGGTAAAAAGTTCCTTCACAGCATGTATGTGTGTGTGTGAGTGTGTGAGTGTGTAGACAGGTTTAGAGAGGGCTGTTTGCCTTTAATGGCCTCTCCAGACACACACACACACACACACACACACACACACACACACACACACACACACACACACACACACACACACACACACACACACACACACACACACACACACAGACAGGGTGCATTTGAGAGAGTGCTCCCCAGGCTCCAGACATCTGCATGTTTGAAGGGCCATGACAGTGTGCTGTACAGGCCAGGGCTCTCATTCAGTCATACACATCAGACATCACCAGCAGGTCAGAGTTTAACACAGAGCATATGGAACATAGATACACACACATACACACACACACACACACACACACACACACACTCACACACACACACGCACATGCACACACACACACACACACACACACACACACACACACACACACACACACACACACACACACACACAAACATTTGCGTGCACACACAGACACACAGACACAGACACACACACGCACATTCACACACACACACACACACACACACACACACACACACACACACACATACATACACACACACACACACACACACACACACACACACACACACACACACACACACACCGAGACAGCGAAGAAGACAAACACAAACACACAAATCTGCAATAACATCAAGAGCCAACACATGCACTCAATCACCCCTGTGGGAAGCCTTAATCATGGATAAAGTCCAGCAGTTCCAAAATATAAAGCTCCAGCTCCAGCCCTCCCTCCCACGCATCCCCAGGTGGTCAGACAAGCGCCCTCCCCCCGGTCACTCCACAGGACACCGGACCCAAAGCTTCCTCTGACTTTGGTAAACAAGAGCAGTTTTAGGAGTGGAGTTGGGGGGGGGGGGGGGTGATGGTGGGGTAAAGCCTGCAGCTTAGGATACATAAATGCAGTGACATCCTATCAGATGAGGCCATGCATCTCTCTGGACCAATAAAATGAATCCAAAAGAGTTCACTCAACTCAACCAATGATGTATCAGCCCATTACATACCAGCAGTTCCAGCCAGCCCAACGACAGTGACAAAAGCAACAGCAAGGGAAGCAACAACAACAACAACAACTGAACGTTTAAATCTGTCATATGGACATAAATGACGTTTATGTCATTTCATTGAATAATGCATAATGGCTGTGCATGTGTTATTTTGTGTGTGTGTGTGTGTGTGTGTGTGTGTGTGTGTGTGTGTGTGTGTGTGTGTGTGTGTGTGTGTGTGTGTGTGTGTGTGTGTGTGTTTGTCTCTGAAAGACACATATGTCCATTAGTGTGTAGCTGTGACCTAAACACAGCCATAGTGGTGAGAGAGTTTGGCCCCATGCTGGTGGTGCTAATGCCATTAGGCTGTAGTTGTGTGAGCCGCTGATTGGACTAGTCTGGGCTGCTCAGCTCTACTGTGCTGTGTTCTGCTGTGCTGGGCTCTAAGCTGAGCCGTCTGTTTTGATGACTGCTCCTCCACAGGCTTTTGGGCAAACACTTGAGCCGCCCCAGTTTCCACTCCACTCAGGCTGAGGAGGAGGCATGCTGAGCAGCACTCAAGAGAGAGAGAGAGAGAGAGGGGGGGGGGGGGCAATGCCAGCTCCTGCTGATGGGCCACAAAGCTGCCTTTAACATTCATTTCAACACATAATCACACACACACACACACACACACACACACACACACACACACACACACACACACACACACACACACACACACACACACACACACACACACACACGTCACAGCATTCATGTGTACATATGCACTCATAAGGGAGTGTGTGTGTGTGTGGGGGGGGGCACAAAGCAGCCTTCAACATTTCAAATTTCACATAATCACACACACAGACACACACACACACACACACACACACACACACACACACACACACACACACAGACACAAATGCACACAAATAGCATTCATGTGCATACACACATCTACTCAAACACAGCGTGTTGCCTACAGTAAATATCACATCCACATGTAAAAGTACTTCTTCTAGTTGTTTTATACTTGCACCC
>JAODXP020000004.1:11835035-11837535 GCA_027497455.2 Sardinella longiceps | reverse complement strand
TAATTTGCTACAAGCTTCTGTGAGGTCTTTGTTAGTTTAAGAGCTCTTCAACATGATGTCACAATGCGGAACCCTGCCGACTCTCGCCATGGTGACCAGTGAGGCGTTGCTGCGGCCCAGTGGGATGTTGCCATGGCTGCAAAGGCAAGTAGTCATGGCTCAGCAGAGCGTTGCCGTGGGGCCAACAGGGTCATCGCTGTGTTCGGTTGGGAAACTTCAGCAATGGAAAAGTCAAACGGGGCCATAGAAGGCCAAACTAGTTGGCCGGTGTGGCCAAAACACTACCACCTGCCACTACTCTTAAGCAGAGCCCAAGAGAGTAGTGCATACACACACACTCTCTCTCTCTCTCTCACACACACACACACACACACACACACAGACACACACACACTCATTCAACCATACACACACGCACACACTTTCAAGCATACACACCCACACTTGCATACACACACCCGCGCACACACACACACACACACACACACACACACACACACACACACACACACACACACACACACACACACACACACATCAGCACACACACATTTAGCAAATTAAATTATGACTTCATTTGTAGTTTCAGTCATGTCTTTCCAAGGCCCTGGCCTTGGAGGACACTACCTAAGTGTGCCTCCTCTACACACTGCAATGACGTAGATGTGCTGACTCATACTATATACTCTCTCATACCTTAATTTAGTGTACTTCTTTCTTCATTTAGTTTGACCTGTGTTAAGTAATACCTTCGGATGTTACATAAGCCCATTAGTGGGGCTGCAATAGGCCACTCTGAGGCCGTCCTCCATTTGCCATTGCAGTCTCAGTGCTTTATGTTTGTGTGTTTTGGATCTATGTGTGTGTGTGTGTGTGTGTGTGTGTGTGTGTGTGTGTGTGTGTGTGTGTGTGTTAGCACACAGTCCAGTGTCAGCAGTGGCAGTGATCCCTCATCTGTGTACAATCTCCATTAGCGTCTCTGTTTGCCTGTGCGCCCCAGTGAGACGCCAGATAATGCACCAGCTATGCAGACCAAATCAAATTAATACAATTACAAACTGAATAACAAGTTCACAATGGGGGAAATTGTGTAATAAGAGGTTGTTTTTCTCAATACATTATGTCACTGCGATCTCCATGGAAACAGTAGCGTGCTTCTGAAAGTTGGCCTTCACCGTCAGGCGGATGGGGCCAGCTGTTATGAAACTCCTCTCTGAAAGAGCTGTTCATTCTTCTGGACAGTAACATGATGTTATATGACATTTATCAAGTTTTTGCTTTTCTGAGGGGGCTGGTATTTTTAAGCGGGCATATTTTTGGGTGCTCCAGGCCTCTATTTTCCTGGTTTCCTGTTGCCCTTTGACCCCCGCTGACCTCTAGCCTCGGCTCTTGATTCAGAGGGAGCAAAGCAGATGCCTCTCATTCCTTAGCTTTTAGCGCAGACATAAGTGAACCATCTTCTCAGATGGGCAGAGAGAGAGAGAGAGAAAGAGAGAGAGAGAGAGAGAGAGAGAGAGAGAGAGAGAGAGAGAGAGAACTGCAGAGGTCAGGAGGGGGAGAAAGAAAGAGAGAGAGGGAAAGAGGGAGAGAGAGAGAGAGAATATTTGCTTTGTGTCTTTCCCACCACTTTAAACCAGATTCTTTCACTTCCTGTTGGAGAATGAATCCGACCATGTTCTCTCCACCGTGGGTGGTGCTGCAAAATACCATTTTGAGCTTTGTCTATTTACAGGAAGTGTGTGTGTGTGTGTGTGTGTGTGTGTGTGTGTGTGTGTGTGTGTGTGTGTGTGTGTGTGTGTGTGTTTAGTCTTTTTCTGTCTTTCCTTGAACTTACATTCTCTCTCTCTTTCAGTTGAATGTGAATGATAGTTGTTGTTTCAAATGAAATCAGGGTCTATTTGCTTGGGTGTCTGTCTGTCTTATAAAGTCTGTCTATATTGTCTTAGATTGGTAAACAGTCTACGCTGCTGTTTGTGATGCTGTTAAAGTCTCACTTGTGTCCCCTTAGTGAGGTCATTCGTGAGGACAGAGTGTGTCCTAAGAGCCACTTCCTCTCCTTATCTTTCCCTCATGTCCAGTCTATGACCACAGCCTGCCTCGGGAAACTAATGGAATTTCTTCTTCAAGATTGCTTGATTAAATTGTGGCCTCGGTTTGCAATCTCATTTTCTTTTTCAAGCTCATTTGCGCTCTTCTTCCTCATCTGTCACTTCTGTATCCATCTCTTAAATGAAGGCTGTGCATCAACATCCCTTTGAGGGTGTTAAAATTCATGTCCTGTAGTTTGAGAATGTTGTAAACAAGCTTCTATAGTGTTTCTTGTAAAGAATGTCATCTATACTTCATAAATGTGGAAACGTAATGATACGGAACCAATCAGACTGTTGTTTTTCTTGGAAAAGTGTCTCTCGACAGCTCTCTGAGAAATGCTTTGCTTGCAGATGCTTTTCATGTAAATGTGGACGTAATGTTATGGCTATCGCACAAACTAAAGTGATAT
>JAODXP020000004.1:11815035-11827535 GCA_027497455.2 Sardinella longiceps | reverse complement strand
AGGCCACGCAATATGAATGTGTGTGTGTGTGTGTGTGTGTGTGTGTGTGTGTGTGTGTGTGTGTGTGTGTGTGTGTGTGTGTGTGTGGCTTTGATGTGACCATCTGTAGAAGGCTCCTGGGGGCCTCAAGTGACTTTGCAACCTGAATCTGCCCCGCTCCCATTTCAGTAATTACTCTCCAGTTACTTAAGACCACCATGTGTACACACACACACACACACACACACACACACACACACACACACACACACACACACACACACACACACACACACACACACACGGACACATACACATTCCTTAGATCTGACTAATTTCTCATCAGACATGGGGATTTACATCTACAGGTGCCCTGCCACACAAAGCTGTATGAGTTTGAGTTATATGGTGCACATGGAAATGTAATACTATCTTTGCTCTCTGCAATAGCCAATGAAAAGAAGAAAACAGACAAACCAGACGAATTCATGGAGTTGGTCAATTTTATGTAGCTAACATCAAAAACTGAGATATTGACGAATAGATTATTGCCGCCCAATCCATGCACTCCTGAATTTGACTATTACCTGACTATTAGCTGTCTCATTTTTATTTATTTATTTTTTGATGTTGAATAACAGGAGGTTAGGGACAAACAGCTGCATTGAAATATCTCGCAAGTTCATTATTATTTTTGTGTCTGTGCATTTTGAAAAGAATGACTTTTGTAAGTTTTAACCAGTGGTTGAAACAGCAACCTTGATTAAAGCAGTTATGTATGTGTAAAACCCTACACATTACAAGCTCACCATTGCAAAGGGTCAGGTTACATTCTCCAAGCAATTGGTGGATGTGCTTATCATGGGCTATTGTCTTCCTATGTGTCCTAGCCTACTACTCTAAAATGTTTTGTTTTTCGCCCTTGCAACTTTGGAGAGGTTCTTGTAAATGTTCTCGTAAATATTCTCCTCTTGTAAGTAGTCACTCAACGAGTCATGCAGCACTACGGCAGTGAATCAGAGCACAGCTCCTTATCATAGGTGGGGAAAAAAGGCACTTCATCTTTGGAGATCTCAGAAAATTGAAAGACAATATATAGATGTATATGGCAGAGGAAGGGCACCTTTAATAAGCATTGAGGTTGAGTAAGAAAGTACAGCAATCGGAACGGAGTGTGTGTGTGTGTGTGTGTGTGTGTGTGTGTGTGTGTGTGTGTGTGTGTGTGTGTGTGTGTGTGTGTGAGAGAGAGAGAGAGAGAGAGAGAGAGAGAGAGAGAGAGAGAGAGAGAGATCAGAAATCTGACCCTGAAAGCCTTAGCCACCACCTGCTGAGGGAGAGCAGATTCATTATCAGGAGGGTAAAGCTGGGTGTCTGAGGCAGTGAATTATGCAAGATTTACACACAGGCACTGTTGGAGGGAGACCAGGAGCGCCCCTCACCCCCACCCAGCTTAAAGTCACCCCCACCTCTCCAAAATCCCTCAACCCAATCTACCTCTAAACACACCAAGTCTGCTCAGCAACACAGAATCATGCCAGTCAACTGACCAAAGCCAAAGTTCTCCTTGTAACAATTCACAGTGAAAAATCCTTAGTAAAAGCTGACACAGATCCCTATGACTTTGGTGCCTGATTGCATGGTAAAATTGTTATGAATATTATTATTTTAAAATACAGATCTTAACAGCTTATTTAAGCTCTTCATGTTCAGTAAAGAATTCAATTAAATTACATAATATTTTATTATAATTATATATTAAATTATTATAATATATGTGCTCTAAATTAACATTATTTTGACTGACAGTGAATGATGACAAAATGACTCAGTCATTGACTAGGCCTACTATTAGAAAGGATTAGATAATTGATGTGATAAACTACCATATATCTTAAACATAATCTTGTTCATTTCCACATTATTCACAGTCGCTCTTGCTTAAAGGAGTCGTGCCTCATAAATGATTATTTTTCATGTATAAAGTGAGGGGGATTTGAGCCTTTCCTGTAGTGGGAGTTACCCAAGTCTGAATTCCTGTTGTGCACTCCCATTTTTGTTTCACCATTTCCTGTTCCTGATCCCAAACTATGGTGGCTAAGCTATGCTAGCAGTTTCTAACAAGCACACCTTAGGGGGGCAAATCAGCACTATAGGGTGACATCCAAAAAAACATCCTGTCACTGCAGACGTGACGTTGTCCATCACAGTCATCAGCTGGTCACCACATGGCAGCGAATCAGCAAAAGCCTCGGAATGGCAACAACACTCATGTCAAGCAGTATAATAGGCCAAGGCTCTGAAGAATGAGATTCTTACTGTCATGTGAAGGCAAATTCCTTGTGTATGGATGTATACCAGTAAAATCTGAATGTGGACAGGAGTTTTGAAGCATTGTGTAGGTGAACATATGGACACTGTGTTCTCTCAGCATGTTTATAAACATGTGGAAGCAGCACCTTGTTTTTCTATCTTTAACCTCAGAGGCGGTGTTAGAGCATCAGTGGACCTAGTGGAGGAAAGAGGATGTCGACAGGAGAAAAAGTGTGTCAGAGTGGGGGTGGTGTGTATGTGTATGTGTGTGTGTGTGTGTATGTGTGTGTGTGTGTGTGTGTGTGTGTGTGTGTGTGTGTGTTAGTGGGAGTGTGTGTGTATGTATGGGGAGGGAGGTTTCTTGAGTGATCCTTGGGCTGGCAGGCTGATGAGTGGTCCAGGAATGTGCTGTTAGAAAAACAGATCGCCACGTTCCTCACCATGCAAGGCTCAAGCGGAGTGTACAGTATGAGGACTGCGAGGGAATATGGGTTTAGACAGGAAGGGTGGAATCTATATGCTAAGAATGAGCGGGATCAGCACAAAAGAAACACATCCTGCTCTGTGGAACACCCTGACACAAGTACTGTACAAAGACAAAGTACATGTACAGCATATTTTTCATTAAGTAGAAAAGAAAATAGACAAGATTAAATAGTGATGCTAATGATGATGAAAACTGAGCATGAGATGGAAAAAGGTCAGAACTCCCTTAATAAATGTTTTCAGATTAAATAAAATAAAATAAATTAAATGCATTACACTATCCATCATACCATAAAACATTACATGACATGCTATTACAATGCTGTAGTGAGACATAACACTTGGGTGGGAACAAAATGAACTTCAAATCTGGTATAAATGTTCAAAAGCACCTTAATGGAGATATTGAGAAACTAAATAAAACGTTATTATTGTGGTACAGGCATTGTGGAACAGACATTCTAGTGTAATCTATCATTCAAGGTCTGACCAAGAATATCATCCAGCTTCCGGTTTTCCTGTCATTCCACATAAAACAACTGACCTGGAAAACAAGGGTGAATTTTTCTGGAGGCCTGAGTCAGTGAAAAAGCCACTGGTCCTATTGTCTGAGCCATGTAGCGGGAAACACCAACACTAATAAGATGAACTGACAGAAGGGCAAATATAGCCAACTTTAGAAATAAGAAAAGGAAACAGAGTCAGACCACAGACTAAAATTAGGGGGTTCCACAGGGATCAAGACCTGGTCTAGTCACGATTCCTGGATAACATGGAAAACCCCTGATAAAGAGGGACAGTCTGGAAAGTCCACCATACTATGACTTGTATGTATTGATTGGAAGGAGCATGCTGTGTCAGAGCATGAAAGACAGAAAAGAGCCAAAAGTTGAGTTACCAAATCAGGTCTAAATACTTGATTATCCTGAAAGGCCCATCTGCGTACTTGATAAGTTATCCATACTGCATAAGGTGGCTTTTAAAATGAATTAAACAGATTTTTTCCCTTTCCTTCCCTCTTTGTGTTTTTCTTGCTTGTATGTTTCTCTGATGATTGACATGAAGTTTAAGTATGCAAGGCACAGACCCTGACCTCATTTGGAGGGATTGTGTTAGCCATTGTTAGCTTTTTATACACACAACTACTGTATTATAAATCATACCCTTGCCAACACCTCACTAGACCTCCACCCTCACAATCAAGGAAAAAAATAAATAAATTCCATTCATCAAAGCCAAAAATGGACACAAGTCTCTTATGGAAGGAAGTTGAAATGGGTCAGAGCACAAATAGATCTCATTCTGCTTACTTTATGAGCGGCATCAACATGCATCATGAGGATATAAAAACTGTGAATGTCTTTTTATCATCTCAGTATGGCAAAACATTGAGAGAAAGAGAGTGATCCACATGATTGAAACCGCTGCCACACTGTTTTCTCTCATTAACTAGCCATTCAGTGGCATCAAAGGAGCCTTTGCTTGTCATCTGAGGAGATATCATCAGACCCTCATGACACAAATCACATGCTCTGGTCTCCGACATGGGCCTCTCTTCCCCCCAGCTTAGGCAGAGAAAGAGAGAGAGAGAGAGAGAGAGAGAGAGAGAGAGAGAGAGAGAGAGAGAGAGAGAGAGAGAGAGAGAGAGAGAGAGAGAGAGAGAGAGAAACATGGGGAAAGAGAAGATGAACTGATAGTCAAGGAATAATAAATAAGGGGCTTATGAATGGGGACTATACCTCACACATGACATGGTAGGAATAAATGGGGATGTGGGGAGATAAAAGACAGACATGCAACTCTCATGTCAGCCCTGTCAAAAAGTTAGAGGAGTGTGAAGGGAGAGTGACCACACTGCGCGCTGCCCTAAAAGACCCCAAACTAGTTGAACTGCATTGTCAGGAAGCACACGCACACACTCACGCACACACACCCACACACACGGAGGCCCCCCTCTCTGCACCGGCATGTTTGGCAGGTCACACCACTGACACCCACTGGAGCGCTGCGCTGACAGGGGCCTCTTCTTTCATCCCCTCCACCAGCTCTCTTTCATCCTGGAACCAGCCGGCTCTTCAGACCATCCCCAGCCCCTCTGAGACACCCCTACCAACCCCCCTCCATCCCTCCTCTATAGCCCCAGCATCAGGTGCAGGTGAGGGGGCAGAAGAGAGGTGGGCGGTGGGTGGGTGTGGAGAGGAGAGGAGAGGAGGCTGGATGAGAAGGAACTAAAGAAGCCATTGTTCAAGACCCATGGCCAGTTTGCAAAGGAAGAGGAACCGGGTGAAGGGCTGAAGGGTTTGAGGAATGAGGAATGCTCCCGGAGGGTAAGCACACATCAAAAGACCCATGGACGTGAGAGAGAGAGAGAGAGAGAGAGAGAGAGAGAGAGAGAGAGAGAGAGAGAGAGAGAGAGAGAGAGAGAGAGAGAGAGAGAGAGATTGCAATGCACAAGGCCACTGAGGTGGAGCAAGGGGGCTCTAATTGAGAGGTTAGCAATTAATTTCCTCTCTCTGTGTACTTGCCTGCTCAGCGAGTGGTCTTTTGCACACAATCAAAGCCCTTTTCTCTGGCTGTCTCCTCCTCACCCCAAACCCGTCGACCCACCCACCCCTCTCTTGACCACCCCTTCACCCCCCTCCATTGGCCCCCTTTTTGCTCTTTTATCTCTTGTTCCTGTTTTGTTGCCAAGAGAGCACACAAGCGGAACTTCCTGTTCAAAACGATAGGGTGTCATAGGAACAGGAAGTCAGGTCACTATCTGTAACAGAGAGCCTTGTACAGAGGGCCCTCTTTCTCTCAGCAGAAGTGTGTGTGTGTGTGTGTGTGTGTGTGTGTGTGTGTGTGTGTGTGTGTGTGTGTGTGTGTGTGTGTGTGTGTGTGTGTGTGACCATGACAGAATGATAGAGGAGGAGTATGGTAATCCTACTAGATCAGTGTTCTCTTGGTCCATAACCTCTACTGGCTGTTAGATAAGACCTGACCCATTAGGTACACTTAATGGATGCTACAGGTATGTCTGGGTATATGTGAGAGTGACTTAGGCTTTTGCCTCACTAACAAATCATCCTTCTCCGGAGGCCCCTTAACACATATAATAAGCACCTTTGGATTCACATGACAGAAAACATGAGCTCATTATTTACCTAGACATTACATTCAGGCACTCTTGTGATGAATGTGTCAGTTCACCTCTTAAGCAGAGTCTGAGTGAGATACTTCTTTCGGAGAGAGTGACCTTGGATGAAAAACCTTCCCACAAGAACCCCTTTACTTCCCACTGTGATATTATACCACAAGCACTCCAGAGATTAGTGTTTTAAACTGAGAGTATAGCCTCACATATCCCTGAGGCATGCCAACACGAGACAGATTACACAAACGTTCCCATGAGTCAACACTTCCTGGTATTCCAGAAAAAAACAGAATTCACATCAGTCTGGTCTGGGCAGAGGAGTGTGCCATGAAAATGGTGGGGTATCATTCCTGGGTGGGGTAGATTTTCATTTGTACTCCTTAGCTTTGTAATAATTTATGGTTTATTAGACTCACAAGAGATAATAGAACAGAATAAAATATTCCAATTTCCAATTATTCCAAATTAATAACATATTTTCCTTAAAGTGGGATGAAGCCACAGACATGGACTGCTTAGTCCCATTTTTGTGTTTTGGGGAACATATAGCGTGATGGTGGTTCAGGAGAGGGGGTCAGTGTGTGTGAATGATGTAACCCAAATGCCTGATCACAGGCACCGCGATGCATTTTGTGTATGTGTGTGCTTGTGTGTGTGTGTGTGTGTGTGTGTGTGTGTGTGTGTGTGTGTGTAGGCCTTTGTACAGCACAGCGGGGACTTTGATGTGACATGAACACTGCTCTTTGTGCTCATCTCTGGGCTCTGTCCCCTGAACCCTGCCATCTCCGGCGTGCGTCTCTGGTGGGGGTCGTTACATAACCAGCACCAGCACCACCTCCAGCGCCAGCCACCAGGCACCAGGCCCTGTCAATGGGCACGCTGCCATGGGCCAAAAACCAGACCCCGCTACCCTACATTACTGAGCCCACAGAATAGGCCTTTATAAGGGAGCGAGGAGGCATTGAGGGCCCTTACCGCAGGGGTTAGGACATGGCCTTTCATTAGGATGGGACAGACAGACAGACAGACAGGCTTGCCGCTGGGAAAACAATGGGATGATATTGTGCCTTTCGGGAGTATTTGCTTTGGGCTGATTGTGTGTGGTTGCTGTTACGATAAGAACTCAAACAGCGTCCCAAACAAACACACAAAGAAATGCTCAAGACACGTTTGCTGGTACATACAGTACACACACGCAGGATGTACATGCAAAGAAATAAACATACAAAGAATCACAGCCCTAGCATATATGCTGCTCATACACTATGTAAACACAGATTTGCTAATACGCATGTGCTCACACACACACACACACACACACACACACACACACACACACACACACACACACACATACACACATACACACATACACACACTCACTCTTACACACGCACTCTCTCCCACACACAAACACTCACACACACACACACACACACACACACACACACACACACACACACACACACACACACACACACACACACACACACACACAAACACACTCGCGTGAGAGGCTCAGAGACTCTCCCAGCAGGCATACAGACAGCGATGAGAGACGGTCCTCCTCTGGATGCTCTCCAGTATTGTCTCCTTCCTCTACATACGCAGGCCCAAGTTTGTGTGTCAGGACCCCCAACTGATTGGCTGTCTGACGGGCCGGCTAGCCGTACACACATTCCAGGCCCCCCGTGGGTCCCGGTACCAACACTATAGCTATTAACTATAAACTACAAAGGGTTTGACACTGGGTTGACAAGATTGATGACACTACTAGCATTTCAGCTAGCTTTTGGTCAGGGTCCATCCACTTTGCAGAACAATACGTAGCCTTAAACACACTTTTGCTAATCTAAATATGGTAATATTGCCTGGAACTAAATGATTGCATGTAGTTTGATCTTCTTGTGGTGTGAATAAGTCTATACATCCATATGTACATGCAAAACACTGCATGGGAGAGTACATTTGGAATGTCATCGCTACATGGCTCAGATGACTTGTCTCCTGCTGATGTGTGTGTGTTTCTCCACCCTCCCTAAGAGTAGGATGGAAATAGTGCAGATGACTTGGCTGCCTGTGGTTGAGCTGTGGTTAGCATCATAGCTCTAATTAGTCCACATCCAGTGCTAATGTGTGTGACAAACATCTGGGGGGGACGGAGAAGGGGGCCAACTTGCCAAAGATCATCAGGATCTCATGATAGACAGTTCCAAATAAAAAACACACCAGTCTCCAGATCCTAAAATAATAAATAGAAATAATAATCCTAAATTCCAGCACACACCCAATTATGTATCCTATTTCCTGGCAGTCCGCTAAGACTATGGCAAATTGGGGTGACTGCTAATAAAGCTACTGGAATCTAAGGACCAACCTGGGAAAAATAAAAATATCTGAGTAAGTTCTGAGTAAGTAATGTTTCACTTGCTGTGTACTAAATTACTGTAAGTATATTCACTTTTTGTTATAGTGTATGTATGATTTACAGTTTTTCAAAGGCTACAACACTAAACCCCACTCTCTGAACCAAATACTCTGTGTTCTCACCACATTCATTGCACTCTTTCTGATACAACCATAACCAAACTATAAAACATTCAACATAGCTTTGCAAAAACGCTAAACACATCGCGGTTACAGAATTGTGGTGCAATATTTGGACACATTTACAGCACAGTTATCATGACTTGAGCACTACAAGCCAAAACCCTTCTCACTTGTTGAGATTACACCTGTGCAAGCCAGATCAGTGTGCCCAGGTAGCCGAGGCATGAGGGTTGATCTTAATCACCGATGAAAAGACAAATGGTTTGAGAGGCAGATTGGAGGAGTGTGTGTAAGGAGTGTGTGTAAGAGGTAGTGGAATAGGGAGAGAGAGCAGAAGTATGAGGGAGATAATAGCGTGTCCAACTGACCATCATTTCAAATTAAATGTAGGCTATTGTGATTGTGACCAAGTTATGGAAGTGGCATATGTTGCATGAACTTCTTCTACATTTGTGTTAGAATATCCTTCAAAATCTGCAAATGACTTTAGTCAGTGTAATGAAAAATGCACATTTGCAATTGTGCTCTGTTTTGGGGGGAACATTTCTAAGATGTATCTTTGTAAGATGATTTAGTAACATGGAAAAAAGATGGAAAGTTTTAGGTAGCAGAAATGGTATCTAACAATTGTGAGAAAAACATAAATAAAGAAATTGAGTATACACCATGACTGTGAAGGAAAGCTCTTCTTATTTTTGGTGGTAATGCAGATCCTGAGCATTGAGAAGCGAGGCAGTAGTCATGCATACTGCATGAGCTCACTACATTAGCTAACATGGAAAGGCCAATATGGGCATGTGGGTCAGAGACTAACAGCCCAGATTTACAGCAGGAAACACCATAGGGAGAGGAGGACGGAGAAGGAGAGAGGGTGGGAATGAGTGCAAGAGGGGTGTGAAAGAAAGTGTCTGTGTGTGTGTGTGTGTGTGTGTGTGTGTGTGTGTGTGTGTGTGTGTGTGTGTGTGTGTGTGTGTGTGTGTGTGTGTGTGTGTATGTGTGCTTGTGTGTGTGTGTGTGTGTCTGTGTGTGTGTGTGTGTGTGTGTGTGTGTGTGTGTGTGTGTGTGTGTGTGTGTGTTAAGATTTCTATCAGAAGGTGAAGTATCAGCCCATACTTGTCAAATGTTAGTGATTTTGGATTTGCATGTAAGTTGGTTGTGTTAAAATTTGGCAATCTAGGACAGCTTCACAAATCAGTGGGTTAAGATGTTTTCTGTATTTCTCTGTCAAAGTTGTATTTTATCTTATTTTATTTTTTTCTGTGTAAATACACTGTTGAAATATTATTGGTGGGTTCAGATAAAGAATTTGTGTGTGTGTGTGTGTGTGTGTGTGTGTGTGTGTGTGTGTCTGTCTCTCTCTCTCTCTCTCTCTCTCTCTCTGTGTGTGTGTGTGTGTGTGTGTGTGTGTGTGTGTGTGTGTGTGTGTGTGAGTGAGAGAGAGAGAGAGAGAGAGAGAGAGAGAGAGAGAGAGAGAGAGAGAGAGAGAGAGAGAGAGAGAGAGAGCATAGCAAGCAGGTCCAGGGCTTATCTTCTAACAGATGGACTGGTGTGAGAAATCTGGAACTTGCATGTGAAGTGCATAGCTATCTGACAAATTTCCACCCTCAGCCACCAGCTGAACTTGGTTTACTGCACACACACACACACACACACACACACACACACACACACACACACACACACACACACACACACACACACACACACACACACATGATGAAGCTCAACCAGTGGGCACAAAACAGATCCAGACTCTTAGCAGAGATCACAAGATGAACGCCTGACCGCAGACTACATTGAAACAACTAAAAACACAAAAACAAATCCAGGAATCAAATTTAACTTGAGAAAGAAAACAAACAAACAGCCAAACACACACAGTAAAAACATATCTCACAATGTCCATTGTCATAGCAGGATGACAGCTTATCAACAATGCAAAACCACAAGACAACAGGAAGGACAGAGCTATGACAGTGCAGTGGAATGGTCAAAGAGGGAACAAAATTGGAATGCCAAGTCAGCCTGAGCCGAGCCGGCGCGCCCATTGTGGACTATATCTGACCTACTGACTCATGACCCCCTACCCCCCCCCCCCCCCCCCCACACACACACACACACACACACACACACACACACACACACACACACACACACACACACACACACACACACACACACACACACACACACACACACACACACACACACACACACACACACACACACAAACACAAACACACACAAAAACCCCCAAAGAAAGAAAGGATGACATCCATCATCCGCACTTACCAGCTTTATCTTTCTCGGAGACCACTGCCAGCGTCTGCAAAACAGAGCACAAACAGAAGCATTAGTCTAAACATTAAAGTGTGGTAAGACACTTTTAAGGAAGGGTTAAAAATATCCACATAATTCATGCGCTTGCAAACACATTTGCGTACAAGTGGGAGGTAAACACCGAAAAAAAATGGATTTCAAAATAGGGAGGCGACAAGGCAAGTAAATCTTTTTTCAGTGTGGCTTTGGGGAGGAAGGAATGTTGACTGCAGTTCTGTGCCACAGTATGCAAATGATTCATTTTGACTGGATTTCTGACTGAGGAGCCAAATCAAGCAATAAATTCACATCTCACAACAGGCCTCTACCTCAGAGTAATGACAAACGAGAGATACACAGAAAAGAGAGAGAGAGAGAGAGAGAGAGAGAGAGAGAGAGAGAGAGAGAGAGAGAGAGAGAGAGAGAGAGAGAGAGAGAGAGAGAGAAATAGAAAAAAGTTTTCTTGGAATATATTTTTATGGGTTTATCAGCGCTAAGTGAAGATGTATCTGTGTTTTGTATGTGTGGTATGTGTGCTGTGACAGTCTGCATGTGCTCGGAGAGAAGGGAGTGAAATGAAATGGAGGAAGAGATAGCTAAGAAAGCTGAGGTCGAGGGCCGGGGAAAAAAGCGAAGGCATGGGGCATTAGGCTTGTGACAGTATTTCAGAGTTTCCTTGGCCAGAGTACTTGGCAAGAGTGACACCTCTTCATTACTGAAGCTTGAGGGCATTTAGTCATGATTGTAAAACAGCCCACATAAAGCCTCACACACACACACACACACACACACACACACACACACACACACACACACACACACACACAGAGCGAGGGACTGTTGATTAAATAGGCACGGCAATTGCAGACACACGAGATAAGAGTTTTTAAAATGCGGAGGAGGAGGAGATCGGCCTCCATTGGGGGTGGCGGGGTGGGGGTGGCTAGACGCATATTTCTTCTATGCCGGAATGTCTCTGAAAGCGATGGATTAAAAGCAGACAAAATACGCGGAAAGCAAAAAATATTTTTGAAAAAATCACACCACTGCAAGAAAATAACGAAAAAAATCTTGGAATTTCAGTCATTTGAAGACTATGCTTTGAGAGTTTATTTAAGGTTAGAGTAAACATTTTTCTCCTTATTCAGTGACTCCATCAACAGAAAATTGAGCCCAAAACCCCTTGTTACAATGACTTCATACATTCGATTCTCATTTTAGGGCATGATATTGACTAAGTGGCTCTGGTAGTCGTCTTTTGGAGCAGTCTTCAACTATGTGGGCGTTGTGCTGGTCTTGTGAGATGAGAGGGTGAGGGCACCACAAAGACGTGTTTTGGTAGGAATGGTATGTAGGGGTCTCTGTCTTCTGCTCTGACACATGACCTCAAGACTCTGGGCAAGCCATTCGACCTTTGACCTTCTCTAATCCAGAGCCCCTGTGGGATTGATCAGATCCAAACATTCGGACTGCGCAGAGGCGTCCACAGACGCATATTTGTGAGTGTGTGTGTGTGTGTGTGTGTGTGTGTGTGTGTGTGTGTGTGTGTGTGTGTGTGTGTGTGTGTGTGTGTGTCTATGTCTGTGTGTCGCAGTACATGTGTGAATGTGTGTGTGTGTGTGTGTGTGTGTGTGTGTGTGTGTGTGTGTGTGTGTGTGCGTCTGGCTGTCTGTGAATGATCAACCGTGAGTGTCTTCCTTTGTCTGACCACATGTTTACA
>JAODXP020000004.1:11802535-11807535 GCA_027497455.2 Sardinella longiceps | reverse complement strand
GAACCAAACATTATGACCTCGTCTTTAATATCCTTCAGCTCCAACCAAAACAACAACAACAACAACAACAACATCTCTAACCCACCCACAACAGTGGCCCCTGTTGTATCTGGCACTGCTGTGCTACCAGCCAATCCGCCATGGATCAGACTGGTTGTTCCATCAGGCTTGATCCGATTGGGATTTGGAGCTCCAGGGCTGTACATGAGGTTGCGTGGCTGCGCTGACTGCCCGGAACGCCAGCACCATGTCTCCCAAACAATCTCTTTCCCAAAAGTCTCTCTCTCTCTCTCTCTCTCTCTCTCTCTCTCTCTGTGTGTGTGTGTGTGTGTACACTGTATGTGTGTTTGTGTGTGTGTGTCTGTGTGTGTGTGTGTGTGTAAGGGGAAAGGGAGGTGCTCTGATAAGAAGATTCCAGAATACTCACTAATGGAAAGTGATGGGATAATGTACTCAGAAGAAGCGACTATTATGTCAATCAGCGAGAGCTTTCTGTGAACAGTACTGTAGCAATCTAACATATCTTTCCCATAGTTACTAACCAGTTAGTTGCTTGGTAACAATTTAGCTGGTTGACAATGGGAAATAGCATTGCAACCAACAAAGTAGCTAACTTAGCAACTGTGCCCTTGGGAAACGGAGCCCTGTACAGTCAGAGTGCATTAATTCATCTCTAGGGTCCTTCCTGTCTGCCTGGGGCCCATAGATGGCCTTCAGATGGCCCGTACCAGACACAAGACCCTTTGTTACTGTAGACTCTCCTCCAATGAGCTGTGCTTCCCGTCAGCAGATGATGATGCTTATCCATCCCATCCCATCCTTAGTCACCACCACGCTAGCGGAGCCCTAGCTGAACACAAACACGGACTAATCCAACAGGTGAGCTACGGTACAACTACTAACCTAAACTCTAATGACATCATTGTCAAGTAGCAGTGATAGAAGCTAATCAATATGAATATTTTGGTGTGGTTTTTTTTAGGTCTTTCATTACCATTTTACTTTTACTTGTGATGATCGTGGCCATGGCATGTTATAACTCAACATTTTTCCAACACACACACATTCTCTCCCCCTCTCTCTCTCTCTTTCTCTCTCTTTCGTTCATGCGCCCTCGCTCCCACCAACACTTAGTACAGCAATCTCCATCATCAGTGAGAACTCATAATTCTTTTTCCCAACACATTCTCTCTCTCTCTCGTTCATGCGTCCTTTCTAAACTTCCCACCAACACTTACTACAGCAATCTCCATCATCAGTGAGAACTCATAATTCTCATTTCCAACACATTCTCTCTCTCTCGTTCATGGGTCCTTTCTAAACCTCCCGCCAACACCCTGTACTTCCACCCCAGGGAGCAGAAGCAGGAGAGTGTGTGCCCCACATGCAGTGAGAGGTTAGGGACCATTCTTCTCATGCTCCACTGGCCATTCTCAATGATGGCGCCTGCTGCTTACAGAAGGAAATGGCAGGTTACGGGACGGCATGTACTACATGCAACAGTGCTGCTACATCCCCCTATACACACACACACACACACACACACACACACACACACACACACACACACACACACACACACACACACACACACAGAACAGAAAACCACAATGCATTTTACAGTGTTACACCCAATTGCTCACACACACACACACACACACACACACACACACACACACACACACACACACACAAAAGGGCAGGTCTCCATCAGCCACGACTCAAGTTTTTGAGCACCCATCAATCAAGTATTGTACATGCTGAACCACTGACGCTCTCGATACATTATGTGTAAGAGGGCACACCCTAAAGTACAGTACAGTACAGATTGTTTGGTGGAACACATTATGCTAGCAAGCAGCTTCCAACAACACCCCAGGTTCTATTTCAAGTTCATGGTAATGATTATTCTCTAACAGCACTTGGCTGCTGTTAGACTGACTGGCTACACACTGTGTGTGTGAAAAAGGAGACAATGTCGGCCCTTTCTTGCATGTGCGGTGAAATCGCTATAAATCAGCGACATCCTGACAGATCATGCAGCACTTTAGAACTGTTTTACTTTTAACTAAGAACCAGTGCAATTGTAGCAACTACACTGTCTGTCATCTGTTCTCTATTTCATATTTTGTGAGCAGAAATCTGAGACAGAAACACAACCTTGTCCTTATTGTGGATTGTTGTTGTCATATACATGTACTTTGCATGGCACTAAGGTATCGCGAGGAGGTGTGGGTGCCTGTGTGTGTGTGTGTGTGTGTGTGTGTGTGTGTGTGTGTGTGTGTGTGTGTGTGTGTGTGTGTGTGTGTGTGTGTGTGTGTGTGTGTGTGTGTGTGTGTGTGTGTGTGTGTGTGTGCAGCTGTCGCTTCCCATGATGTTGCAACAATGTAAATTTCTCTGTTGTGAGATATTAAAGGATTATCTCCTTTTAATTGCATCACAATGCAAACACTTGCTGTATGTATGTCTACCCCCACCCTATCCCCCCCCCAACACACACACACACAGAAAAAAGGGCCTACTTGTAGTTCCTTTGAGTGGAATCATGTCAGAAAGTCCACTCTCCCTCTCTGTCTGTCTCCCCCATCCCTCCCCTCTCCCTGATTGACTCCTAGGTGCTTAGTCCGGGGCCCAGCCTCCCGCCGCACACATAATCCTTGTGATCCTTATTCCAGTGACAATACACTCCAGCGGGATTATCCCCCGGCGCTCCAGGGAAAACAAGAGGCACAGCCAAGCCCATAGCTGGGATTAGCACAGGAACATATGGGAATGGAACACTAATTACCTTGCAGGGATTCAGCTCAGAGTGTTCCATTCACAACACAACGCAATGCAATAAAGCAGAATGAAATGAAATGTAACACAACACAACAAAACAACGACAATACAAAACATAACAACACTAAACACTAAACACACACAGCACAACTGAGGGACATTTAGAGAGGAACAGCACCAGAAATGAAGACTCTCTCTCTCGCTGTGTGTGTGTGTGTGTGTGTGTGTGTGTGTGTGTGTGTGTGTGTGTGTGTGTGTGTGTGTGTGTGTGTCTGTGAATGTGTGTAAAGGGGAAAGGGAGGTGTTCTAATAAGAAGATTCCAGAATACTCACTAATGGAAAGTGATGGGATAATTACTCAGAAGAACCGACTAGAGGTCAATTAGCGAGAGCTTTCTGGTTACAGTACAGTAAGTGCCTTTCTGTGTGTCAGAAACGGAAGTGAAACTTTACTGCAAGTGACCTTTGAAAAATGTCACATTATCACATAACCGATCTCATAGTCCTGTTTTTCTGATATTCACAGATATCTTTTCCTTTCCTTTTCTGAGTTTTGTAATGTTTTTGTTATGCTATGACCTTCCACGTTATGTTTTTCACATTCATCTCTCTCTCTCTCCCTCTCTCTCTCTCTCCCTCTCTCTCTCCATCTCTACATACGCTTTCCTCATCATCCATCTGAAACTAATGCAGTCAGCAGACACCTGGCTCCTGAGCACACATCTTCCAGCAGCCCCCCCCTCCCCCCCTCTCTCTCTCTCTCTCCCTCCACACACACACACACACACACACACACGCACGCGCACGCACACGCACACGCACGCACGCACGCACG
Organism: Sardinella longiceps; assembly: GCA_027497455.2. Lineage (NCBI taxonomy): Eukaryota > Metazoa > Chordata > Actinopteri > Clupeiformes > Clupeidae > Sardinella > Sardinella longiceps. The sequence goes on along the minus strand of JAODXP020000004.1, from coordinate 11,803,919 downwards.
CACACACACACACACACACGCCACACACACAACTTCACAGACACTGAATCATAAAACCAACAGTGTGCCCCCTAAAAAGCCCCAAAAGAGCCAACAAATGACTTAGTCACCCAGTGCCAAATAGGTCCAGGTGTGAGGAATGGCTTAAAGGTAATGTTTCTTTTATTCAGTCTCCCTTTCACTCCCCCTCATGCACACACACACACACACACACACACACACACACACACACACACACACACACACACACACACACGCACGCACGCACGCACACACACACACACACACACACACACACACACATGTGTACACACACAACAGAGGACTTTTTAATCGACAAAAAATGAGGTCTAGATTATTTGTTTAATCTCTTAAGAAATGAACACAGTCTGAGTCATAACTAACAAGGTGTGTATACGTGTGTGTGTGTGTATGTGTGTGTGTTTGTGTACGTGTACCTGTGTGTGTGTGTGTGTGTGTGTGTGTGTGTGTGTGTGTGTGTGTGTGTACGTGTACGTGTGTGTGTGTGTGTGTGTTTGTGTGTGTATGAGTATATAACACTAATAAGGGTGTTTGTTTCCAAACACCTCCATGTGCTGACAGTAGACCAGCCCAAGCCTTGTGATTTATGGGCCGTCTGCAGACGTACAACACCTTGCCCAGCCCTCCTCCTCTTCCTGCAGGGGGACCCCCTCAGCCACAGGGCCTCTAGAGCACCCACACAACACACGCACACCAACACCAGCACACATCACACAAGAAATGGGTGGAGTGGACCATACATAAATCTATAATCTATAAGGCTAACTTAGGCTAAATCTATAATTTACATCCTCTGGAGCACAGTCTAGGGATTTTTCCTCATCCCACCCCTTGTGATTCTTTTCAACTTTTCTGCCAGACTACTAGGTGGCGCGCTACTGCGCAGCGGCCTCTCCTATCCTACCCCCATGCTGTGTCTGTCATTGCCATTGTCATGAAGTATGCCTTGTCATTGCCATTGTCATGAAGTATGCCTTGCGATTGTCATTATCATAATGAATGCCATGTCTGTGTATTTCACTGTTGGGATAGTGTGGAATGTAATTTGTATGTCCTTGTATGTCTTGTACATTGACAATACAATAAATTCATTCATTCATTCATTCATTCATTCATAATGTATGCTTGCGTTTTTGACACGTCAAGATGTGATGTGTACCTGAAATGCTTGCTGTAATTAATGGATTGGTTTTAATGGAAAAAAGATGGACAAATTATGATGTCACTCTGGGCATTAATCACCAAGAAAGAATGAGGGTATATCATTTTAGATGAGTAATGTATTTGTATTTATTATGAGTCATCATCATAAAGACACACACACACACACACACACACACAC
>JAODXP020000004.1:11780035-11797535 GCA_027497455.2 Sardinella longiceps | reverse complement strand
CTCCATAGAAAAATGATGTTTCTGTGCGTCTGTGTTTGTGCTCCCTAATGAGAATGAGGAACCTGATGCACTTGTGTGAGCGTCTTGGTTAAAGTCAGTCAGTCCATCTCTGTGTGGACATGCTAGCTAGGTGCCCGACCCGTCCTCGTGCCAGCCTCTCACGTGCATCCGTGCCTCTGCAAATAGACGTTATCCTTCACTCCCATGGCCGACCTGTTTAATTACATTACCCAGACCCCCTTCTCTGACATGCATTCCGCTCCCTCCTCTCTCCCTCTCTCTCTCTCTCTCTCTTTCTCACACACTGTTCTTCACTCCGTCTCCCTTCCATTGGCTTATCCACCATCCAGAGGTCTGTTTCCCAAAAGTATTGTTGCCAACTAAGTTAGCCACTTCGGTGGTTGCAATGCAATCTCCCATTGCCAACCAACTAAGTTGCTAAATGATTAGCAACTATGCTTTTAGGAAACTGACGCCTGACTGTCCAGTATGGAGAATGACCTAGAGGTGCCCCCAAGGGCGGCAGTCAGGCTCCTCACATTGCTTAGTGAGCAGGTAAGCCGAGTAGGCCTGTCTGTCTGTCTCCTCTGGATAACACACCTGACTGTTTTTTTTACCAGGTTAATGCTGGTCAGCAAAGGGAGAGGAATTATCTTTAAGTGGCCGGGCCCCATATTGCCTTTAAAAATAGACCCAATAATTCTATAATGGCCTGTGCTGAGCTTTTGGATAGATGCAGCCAACTTCAAAGAGCTCCTCTCTACTCTCACTGGTCCTTCCTCTGGGACTGATGAACTTATACTGGCTTCCATGGCTCTGTCAAGCAGTTTGCAATGAGTAGAATTCCTTGGGGTGTATAGTGTAGCTGTTTATAGCTATTTGCACTTTTAGCCAAGCAATATATGATATAAATACAAAAAATACTAGGCTAAAATGTATAATGTACATATTTAAATATGTATCATTATGATGATTATTGATGTTATTATTATTAATAGTCAAAAGGAAATGTTAAAACTATTTGTGGATGCACAACAGAGAATACAATCCAAGGACCAGGATGAGCACTGATCCAAAAGCATGTGATCTAAGCTCTGTGATACTGAAAGCAGACGGTGAATCAGAGAAACATCACATCAGGGGTCACGTAAGGCCTGATAATTCCACTGTGGGAGGAAAGAGCGTGAGAAACACACATCCTTTTGTGTCCCCTTTTCTCTTTCTCTCTCTCTCTCTCTCTCTCTCTCTCTCTCTCTCTCTCTCTCTCTCTCTCTCTCTCCGTCCAGCTTGTGACAGCTTGTGACCGTGAGGCCAACACTTCTGTTGCCAAACCCCTCTCCCTAAATCAATCTCCCTCCCTCAAACGCTCTTTCTCCGGAGCTTCCCACGTTTCTCCGAAACGAAACCAAGGCGGAGAATCAGACAGTGTGTAGGCCCAAGGAAGCAGCTGGAGGTTTTGGGGAATGTGTAATCGTTAACTGCGGTGGTGTTACACCAGCCGTTTAAAAAGTGTGTGTGGATGAGGTGGGGGGGGGGGTTGCCATAAAAGGACAGCGGTGGGTACTCTGCAATGACGTCATGAGTTCTCCTGCGGCCAACGGTGAGCTAGCCGCCTGGGTGGAATGCAGATGGCCACGTCTACAGCTAACGAACTCCAGCCGGCAGATGGGTCGGCTTTCAAGGGGGGAGAAGGAGGAGGAGGTGGAGGTGGAGGTCATACCTGAGGTGGGGTCAACTGACTGACCATAGATATCAGGCTGGCTTGGTCTCGTTTATTGCTAAAGAGACAATGATGGGTCCAGTGAGGTGAGATATGACATAACATCACAGATAGGTAAATGCACACACACACACACACACACACACACACACACACACACACACACACACACACACACACACACACTACAGGAATGTTGTGTACAGTACACAAAGGAAAGCAGACTGGTAAGTCTCCATGGAGCCAATGCTAGACAGATGACCTAATGCTACATTACTACCAGTATTAATACTGGAGGGGCTGGTGAGGGGCCTCCTGTTTTATATTAATACAATATGTGCGTGCGCGTACACACACACACACACACACACGCGCACACGCACACACACACAAACACACACACACATACACACCCACACACACGCGCACACACACACACACACACACACACACACACACACACACACACACACACACACACACACACTGGCAAATTCAAAATGTGGAGTTTATACTCTTACTGAACTGCAAAATTTATTTTACCCTTGGTTTCAAAACACATTTGTCAGGAACCTCCACTCAACTGACTCCACCCCCGCCTTACACAACCACACACACACACACACACACACATACACACACACACACACACACACACACACACACACACACACACACACACACACACACACACACACACACATACACACACGCACATAAACACACATACAACTACCACCGCTTTTTCAGTTGAACAAGTGCGCAACAGCATCAAGAATGCCAAGGTCTCTAGGTAAATTCCCACAGGCAAGCAAGCACAGGCATTTTGTGAAGCTCAATTTCCCTGGCATATAAATCTAAGGCCCATGACTGTATGTAAACACAGGTGAGGGAAGGCTGCCAACCCTGCATGCGCGGTTCACTTGAGGATTCACTCAGACATACAGTACAGTAGGCCTATGCCTCTCTCTCCACACCACAATCCCTCTAATTAACTATTATCTCGATGAACTAATCTCCATTTGTCTTACTTACTTATGTGTGTGAGCAACTCAGACCTACACACACACACACAAATATACTCTTACACACGCACACACACACATAGACACACACACACACACACACACACACACACACACACACACACACTTGTGAATGACTTTCCATGAAACGCATCTAAATACACACAAGTTCATGCCTTTTGGTTGCTTAAGGGTACGTGCACTCATGCTCACAAGTTTTTAAACAAATATAACTTGTCTTAAGCTGGCAACAGACCTAGCGATTATTAAGCCCGATATTGATATGATGGAATGTCAGGGCCAGTCATGGGTGTTCAATCATGACTGTTTCAGTCGTGGCAAGAGTCGTTGGGTGACAGATTTGTAACGATGCAATTCTTTCCCATTATTGACACAATTACGACTGAGTCGGACTGAATCTTAAGCCCCGTTTCCATTGACTGCTAAAGCGTGCCGTGTCGAACCGTGCCAAACCGTGCCGAGCTGGTACCACAGTACCTTTCGTTTTCCACTGGATTAAAAGTACCGTTCGGTTGCTATAGTGACAGTGGAGTAAACTATGGTAACGTCACCAACGTGAAAAGACGGCAAGAACAATCGCTACAGTGAATGAAATAAATCGGTTTTTGTTTCATCTTGGTAAGTGGCTGTTTGCCACATACAACACCTTTATTTGGGGAAATTACATTATTTGCCTTGCCATCAATCCTGTCGTGCTAACACTGCTAGTTAACTGCTGAGCTAGCTGTCAAGGGCTTGTTTAGAATGTTAGCATTATGACGCTAGCAAGAATAGCAACCACTCAAGCCACACGTCATAATATAGTACCAGTTCAGCACGCTTGGTACCTCGACTGAAGGTGGTACCAGCTGGTACCAAAAATCGTACCGGTTCCATGGTACCAGTACCAGATTTTGCCAGTGGAAAAGCAAAATAAAGCGATCTGAGTCGAACCGAACCGAGCTGGTACCATGCAATGGAAACGGGGCTAAACATGTTTGATATGATCTTAACAGGCCCGTTCTATGGTCTCTACAATATCAATTATGACATTAAAATGCTGACAACTCAATCATTAGGTTTGTGCTCATAAACGACTCTCAATCAACCCAGATGGAGTCTGTAGGTTTGGCTCACTCAATCACGTACTAATCTTAAAAGACTGAGAGTCTGTCTGTAGGTCTGTTCCCAGCTTTACTAACACATTCATGGATGGATTTTAGAGTTTAAATTCTAAATGGCAAGTGTGACTCTGATCCAATACATTGGCAATTATGCTACATGTTATGTCAATATTCAAAAAAACTCTCATGCACACAACTGCACACACACACACACACACCCACACACACACACACACACACACACACACACACACACACACACACACACACACACACACTCTAACACTAAACGAGCAGCACAAGTCACTGGATTGTGAGACGTAAGAGGATGAGGAGGTAAATCCCACTTTCATCCCCACCCTCTCTGGGTGGGTCACCCCTCACCCTTGTCCTCACAGCACCCAGACCCAGACCCTTTGCTCCTGCCCTTTCACCCCTGCCCTCCCCAGCCCCACCCCTGCCTGCCTCCTTGGGGCCTTAGTGGACGGACACTCCTTCCCCTCTGCACAACTACTCCAGCCAGGGTGCCTTATTGGAGCCTGTGAGACTTGCTCTGCCAATCATGTTGCGTGTAAAATGAGACAAGATGACATACCTATTCCCTCAGCTTATATGTGAATAGTGCTCTCTCTCTCTCTCTCTCTCTCTCTCTCTCTCTCTCTCTCTCTCTCTGTAACCCTCCCATTCTTGCTCCTTGCCCCTGTTCTAACATGTCACCCCTGAATCCCCCTTTTGACCCTTTTGTTGCTGTGAAGTGGCTCAGGACCCTACAAGCAGCTAATTACTAGCTTTAGTGTCTGAAACAAGAATGGCGGGACATTCTTCCCATTCACCCAGTCCTGGCTGGTCAAGTCTATCTGTGTGTGTGTGTGTGTGTGTGTGTGTGTGTGTGCACATGTGCCTGTGTGTGTTCCTGTGTGTGTGTGTGTGTGTGTGTGTGTGTGTGTGTGTGTGTGTGTGTGTGTGTGTGTGTGTGTGTGTGTGTTTTTGTGTGTGTGTGTGCCAGAGAGAGAGAATGATGTTAATTGCTCCTTCGTTTCTCCTTGCTTTTCTTTTTTTGTAAGCAGTGATGCAGGGAAAGGAGAAACTGGGTCAACACACTTTTCATGTAGATTCACAGTTTAGCACTGACGTCTCTGCACACTAACACCTTCTTCCCCAAAGCTCCCCAATAGCCACAGCCACAACCAGAGGGGCAACTCCCTCCTCTCCTCATTTCACACACACTCTATTGCATAAAAAATATAATGAACAAAATAAAAAATAAAATTAAAAAACTAATCAAGGAGTGAAGTTAAATTAAGTTGAGCAAGACTTCATTTCCCCCACATCAAAGAGCGCCACACAGCTGAGGGGGAGCAGCACCTCAAATCCATCTGCTGCATGCAGGGGAGTCACACTGTGAGTTACCTCACAGGCATCAAACTTTTATCAGTGCTATTAATGTTTGATCAGAAAGGAAGGCTTGGGTAAGGCTAAAGCACGCTACGCTAATGGCTAAGGCTGGGCCGAGCTGTCACAAAGCCACTCACTCTCGCCTCCTCGCTTCCGACTCTGTCACTCCTTCTTCCTCTCCATCGCTTCCTTTCAAGTGTTTGTTTTTTCTGCTTCCATTCAACATTTATCTCAACAGCTCTCTCTCTCTCTCTCTCTCTCTCTCTCTCTCTCTCTCTCTCTCTCTCTCTCTCTCTCTCTCTCTCTCTCTCTCTCTCTCTCTCTCTCTCTCTCTCTCTCTCTCTCTCTCTCTCTCTCCTACAACAAACCGGTACCTCAGGCGGACTAGCACATATTCCTGCCATTGTTAAAGTCAGAGGTGGGGAAGCGCAGTAATACAGTAATTAAGTCTAAGAAGAATGCGTTTAGACTCACTCCGCTCTTAGGTCTGGCCCCTGAGGGACCCGCGGGGCCGGTGGAGGATGAGGACGAAGAGAGGCGTTGAAGAGGAGAGTGGAGGGACTGGGTGGATACGGACACACTGCCCGCCTCACTCAGAGCTCCCAGGTCCATCTCCTGATGAAAGAGCAGAGAGGAGACAGTAAGGAGTGAACTTAGTAATGCAGCTGTAAGAAATGAACCATTCATTAACCAGTCAATTGAATAAATAAATCAAGCATTTGACAGTTTAGCTCTGTGCTGATATCCTTCTTCAGGGTGAGATATGGCCATTTCATCTCAAGACCAAAAAAACGTGTGTTTATATAAACTTTCTCTTCCCAGCAATGCAGGGTGTTGAGCGTGCTTCCTTGTTTAATTGAAACCAGCCAAATCATTCATTATTGATTATAAATTAAAGAAATGATGAATTTCTTTGCCTTACCGAGCGGCCCTTCCTCCTGAAGGTGGGGGTGCTGGCCTTGGAGGAGGTGCTGCTCAGGGCACTCTCTATCTCCTGGTCCAGCTGGTCCAGCTTCATAATCAGCAGAACCATGGAATCCAAACGGGAGCGCTCACGTTCCTCTCGGGAGCTCTGGAGAGAAGAAGAAGAGAGGTGGTTAGAGAGTGGGTGGAGAAAGAGAAAGAAAGAGAGAGTGTAATGAAGAACAAGAAAGAGAGGGAAAGAAAGAATGAGATGGTGAGAGAGATGTATCTTCTCCATGTGAGCACTCAGTGGTGATGCTGGATGAGAGAGGTCATTCTCCAGTGCTCTGGTACATCTATCTTTAAAACCACATTCCTTTTGAGCAAAAGTTAGCAAGAACCGGCAATCAGAATTTTAAATCGTTGGTTGGACAGAGACGTAGCAGGTTGTCAAGTAAAGCAGTTGGCTATTCTGAACAAATTGCTCACAGAAAAGGCTTGTCTGGATTAAACTCTTTTTGTTCCTATTTGGAATACTGCCATTCTGAAAATAATATTTGTCTGATCTACAAACTCAGGTCACCACCACCTACTTCAGGTAGGCTAGGTCTAATTATGCTACTTAGATATGCCCATCAATTACTGTAATGATAATCCAATCAGATTATGCAACTAAAAGATATGGCACTCCATGCCAAAATGCTAGCCTATGATGGGGAAAGTATGAGCTGCATATTTCATGTGAACATAAACATAGATCTGTTAGCATACTGAGCTAGTTAGCCATACGCAAATAAAGATGATGCAGACCTCACACAGACATGCTTTCCCTCAAAAACATGACACTATAAAATACTTCAATTGAGTCCTGCACATTAGGGAGTCCTGCAATTGCAATGTCCCAATCCATGTTTTGTTATAGTCTTGTTTTTTTTTTCATTCTTGCTGGTAGGCTAGGTACCATTTAGGGTCAACCCTTTTGCCAAATGTTGAACCAAATATAAGCTCATAGCCTAAATAGCCAATAAGCTTAGATCTCCCAGAGGAAAGGAGTTTCTTGTGAAAAGAATGAAGGCCTGCCCTGGTCCTATATGCCTGTCTGCTCCAAATACAGACTGGGTCTGCTCCAATAAACAAATCAATATGTTAAACTGGCTACAGACACACTGGTAGACAGACCTTACTCAGATGTTCTATGACCGTCTCAGGGTTGGCCAGTACGTCACTGTGTCCCAAGTGCGCTACTCCTACTCCTGACTAACCAAATCACTTCCCACGACTGATGTGTTCTGCTCCTAGTTCATCCTTTGCTGGCCACCGTCGTCACCGCCATACTGCCCCCAGGCATGTGTTACACTTTAACAGGTTAAGGGGCGCTGCGGCTGCACACTCCCTTTTGATCCCGGTCAGTAGGGCCTCAGGGCCTCCAGCTGGAGCCGTCTTATAAGGCACCGGCCGATGAACTCAGGTCACAGGGTCACTGATTCTCAGACTGGGGTCTTAACTTCATTGCATGTCCATTTCCTGATTACCTTCCTCTGTGAAACGGAGGAAGGGGTCTCTGCTTTGGCCTCCTCTATGGGCAGTATTCTCCCATGTGCTTAAGTCCAAAAAAGTGCATAGGGCAGGCTTAAATGCATGGAGCCGAGCACTTTTTTTCTTACTTAAGCACTTGGGAGAATACCAGACTATGTGTCCTCTCATAGTACTTACCTATCAGCCATAAAAATGAAATACTGTTTTCTGATTGGCTACACAGGGTGTCTACATACATAGCCTAATGTATATTTTATCTATTATATAACTGCATCTGGCCTGACGTGACATCTGTGACATCAGAGATAGAAAAGCTTCAAATGACAGAGAAAAGAGAACAAAAATGGTCAGACCGTAAACCTCTCTATAACCTTCTCATATGGTATCCAGAAAATGTCCTTAATTTCCCTCTGGATAAATAAAGTATCGCTGTGTCCTTCTATCTAATGGTATAACAGTATAAAGAAATAGCACTGGATCCAGTCCCAAATAAAATGAGTAACAAAGGATTTTTTGAAAGCAGGAGGACATGGACACACACACACACACACACACACACACACACACACACACACACACACACACACACGGTAACTGAGTGTCTTCAAGGCCTTTGGCATTCTCCTGATTGAGTGAGAAAGGCCACTGCTGCTGGGCACGGCACAGCTGGCTCTGTGAGACTAGCATCTGTGTCCTCGTTTTGAAAATCAGATTTCAAACTCAATCTAATCGGCCAGCTTCTCTCTCGCGCTCGCTGCGTGCCCAGCCTCGACTGAGGCAAATAAATGACCCGGAGAGTGTTGAGGAAGACATTAAGAGCCATTTTACCTTGTTCTTTTTTTTTTGCCTGGAGTGAGCTCTTTCCATGTGAAATTCTCAGAAAGCACCTCTCCCAATTGAACTAATCAAGGAAAATGGGTCAATATTACCTGCAGCTGGTAAAAGTCACACAATTCCGCCATTCATCAGAGAGAGCTATCTGCTCAACTACTCTTCCTTAGGAAAGGAAAGAGAAGAAGAGCACAAACACAGGGAGAGAGAGAGAGAGAGAGAGAGAGAGAGAGAGAGAGAGAGAGAGAGAGAGAGAGAGAGAGAGAGAGAGACCTATCCCCTGAACTGTATGAAAATTCACAAGGTAAAATAAGCACACAAAGGCAAATACCTCATTCTGCTTATAGGATGACAACAACATGCTCTGTCTCTAAAGTCGCATTGACAGTAGTGTAGTGTGCCTTTCATACACAGTACGTCCATGTAGTTCATTTGTGCCCAAAATATGTTGTTTTCTTCTCAGTTCTTCTCACGTTACCATGTAATCTTCTCCCTCTCCTTCCCTCCATTCCCTTTGCTTTCCCTTTCTACCACATCCATTTCTTTTCATCTCTTTGCCCTGATTCCCAAAGAGAGCACTCTCATATTGCACTCATTTCATCTTAGTTCACAACACATGGTTGTTTTATTCCTCTGCTCTGTCTATATCCTCTCTGTCTCTCCACCTCTCCTCTGTTCTTCCTCGGTCTGCTCGTCCTGCTCCACTCTTCCCTAAGAGGTCTGACACTGACCTCAAGTGGTGTGTTTTAAGAACACAAGCAGACTGCCTTCAAACCCACAAACATGGGAATGGCCAACCAACTACACAAATGGACACATACATACACGTCCACACACAGTCACATTATGTAAGTACTTGTATATGTAGTTATGTAAAATCAGAAACACAGTTCACAAATTATGAAGCTAATGGATACAAGAAACATCTTATTTTCCAAATAAATGTACTGCCTATAATTGCTGACATAGAGCAAAAGGCCACTTGTTTGGCCTTTTATGTAGCCCCCCAATACGAAGTCCACAAACCTCCAAATTGTGCACATGGCCTAAACTGCCAAACAGGACAATAGCTTGGCATTTATATCCTAAGTTCTCAATAGCAGAAACTAAAGGCTTATACTTACGTTTTTGTTCTTCCATGTACAAATCAAAGGCACATAATATTTCAAACATTCTCACTTTTCTCACACACACACACACACACGCACGCACACACACACACACACACACACACACACACACACACACACACACACACACACACACACACACACACACACACACACACAGAGTACATTTCCAGTGGACACCTGAATGACATCACCTATGGAGCATTAGTAAAAGCCTAGTATTCTGCTCTGACATTTTGCCTGACATTTTACATGAAATTATCACCGCCTCTGACTTGCAATTTAAATGAAGTATGCTTTTTTGGAAATTGCAGAGCTCTGTCAACTGGGTTTAGTCCTATTGAAAAAGCATGCAGTAAATCTTTTACATGACCGGCTTTTTAACGGAGCATTTACGACTCTGCCCGACATCCCGTTCTTTTCATTGTGGAATTTTTTAACGCGAACCACACAATCGGGTGGAATATTACAGTGAGTAACATTTGGGAGGCAAATGGAGTTTCTAAAAGGCGAGCCAAAGTGGCACGTCCATAACTAACACCATGCCCAAATAAAAACATCAGCTTTGCATAAGAAATGGTTTGAGAGGCAGCGGTGGAATAATGACTGACAAAACAACACCATTTCCGATCATAATAGCTAAATGGGTGAATAATTCATGAAAATTTTAGTCCTCATGTAAGGGGGCTGTGGGACCATTTTTTTCCTCTCTAGTTTTCATTTAGCAGATGGGTGGAAAGCCGTAATTGAATTGCGATTGGGTTGTTGGCGAGAGGATGCAGTGTACTTCCCTTTGGGCCGGGGATGTGTGCACCGGGAACTTGGCCCACTCGAGGGTTGGAGACAGAGAGAGAGAAAAATAGAGAGAAAGAAAGGCACACAAAATGAATCAGCAGGCGTGAGAGAGAGAGAGAGAGAGAGAGAGAGAGAGAGAGAGAGAGAGAGAGAGAGAGAGAGAGAGAGAGAGAGAGAGAGAGAGAAATAAAGATGAACAAAATAGAGGGTGTGAGAGAGATTAAGGGGGAAAAAAAGAAGCAAGGGAATTGGGATGAATGTGAGTGGGAATGTGTGAATAACAGGATGAAAAGATTCTGACTGGCACCTCCAACACATTTGCCATAGCAGAGGAATCAGACAGGTGAGAAGAGACCATGTGCAAGAGACATGCTTTGGACAAACAGACAGAAGAAAAAAAAAAAAAAAAAAGAGGGGAAGGCAGGGCTGATGGAGAAGAAGGGTAGAGACTGGAGGCAGTGTAATTGCAAGCAGGTAGGGAGAAAATTGTTGCCTTTTAGTCCTAGTAGTTAGAGAGAGCAGCTCTCTCCACCTTTTCTCATCAGTCTTTGGCTGTCCTGTCGCCACTCTTAAATGAAGCTGTCTCCCTGGCCTGCTTCTGCTGAATTATGTACAGTAATTAAATCTGGGTGAGGGGGAAAAAAAAAACAGCTACTGGGAAATATTTGCCAAGTGAAATGGTTGTGTTCTAATGGCAGGCAGTGTGAGGATGCTGCTAATGATACTAGCTAGTTTTTTCATTTGCATACTCACTTGGAGATGTACAAATGATGTACTTATTTATCCCTTCTCTCTCTCTCTCTCTCTTTCTCTCTGGCTCTCAAGGTACAGTTATATACACAAATATCTACTGCACATACATGATTTATTTTTGCAGGTTCACTTTTTACACGTAAGAAAAAAAAAAAAAAAACACATCAAAAGGAACAACCTCTGCTACAGTGCTCACGAGTCACGACCAACCCCTGACATGCCACCCAACCCTATAACACACACACACACACACACACACACACACACACACACACACACACACACACACACACACACACACACACACACACACACACACACACATACACACACACACACACACACACACACACACACACACACACATACCATGGGATTGTCAAATAACGATCATTACATGGAAAGAAGGAAATGACCTATAATGAAAAGCGTTGCATATTTGTCAGTACAAACATGGGTACTGAAAACTAAAAAAAACTCACGCTTAATAATTTCTCCCAGTCTACCTGCTCCAGCTGCCTCCCTTGATGGCCCTTGATGTGATCTTTCAATACCAACCCACCCCCTCACCGCCCCCCTCCCATCTTCTTTGGGAAGGAATAACATGCAGGTGTAGGCATACTGTAGATCCGGACTGACTGACCCTTGCCTATACCACTGACGTATACAGTACAGTCTCTGCAAAACATATGTTGACCTTGGCAAGCTACATGCTTTTTGCTTTGGAATATGTGAAGCAGAAATATTGGTACAGGTCAAAGACTTCTCAGAATCTATAGTACATACACATACTTTCAAAACGAAGACTCATCCAGACATCAGTCACCACAAAAACACACACAGACGCACACGCACACACACACACACACACACACACACACACACACACACACACACACACATACACACAAACACACACACAGAGACACACACCACACACACACACACACACACACACACACACACACACACACACACACACACACACACACACACACACCAAACATACACACACACACACACATGCATATGTTTATGGACAGACAGTTAAAGCTTGCAGGCGTCATCTGTTTGCTCCTGCCTGATATACATTGTGTTGGGTCTGCAAACAAGTAGAATATTCATGTGAGCTGCTCTGAATGAACAAAAGAGGGCAAGAGAAAACAGTGGAGGCAGTGATGGGAAAACATCTTCTCAACAAACTAGTGCTAAGCACACACCAAAGTCATATGGAGGTCAGTTTTGAGAATTTCTTTGTGAGAGGGAGGCATACACACACACACACACACACACACACACACACACACACACACACACACACACACACACACACACACACACACACACACACACAAAATAAGTTTTAGGTTGATAAGAGAATAAGAGAATGGAGAATAAGAGATAGAGAGCATGTCTGTTTTGTGTGTTTGTGAGTGTCTTTGTGTGTCAGTTTGTATGTATGCATTGTCATATCTATCTATTTATTTATTTATGGGGTGGGGTGGGGGTGCATTGGAGTCTGTTTTCGGGGGTTTCATGTGGTGATGGTCTTAAAGGGGCCCTGGGACACATTCCTGATCCACTTCCTGTTTGGTGATGGGAAAGCGGTTCCCACAGAGCCTGCTGCCACACATCCGCACAACTGTCTCTTCCCTTCTTTTTTTTCTTCTTCTTCTCCTCTTCAGAGTGACACACTCTCCCCACATCAGACACGGAACCATGCCATGTGAACCCTTTCAGAAGTCCAGACTGGCTGTATGGAGCACCCAAAAAACTGCCCTTGGTGTGGAATCTTAATGATTACTATTGGCGCCATCCCCTCCCAAAAGTGATTCCCTGTTGGGATTTCTAGTGAATGCATCATGTGCTACCAAAGATTTCTGGGATTGAAGAACATGATTGAATCATTCGGTTGGGTATGAACGCAATGCTGTTGTGCAGCTTAGGAATGCGACTCTATTGAATCATCTTGGGAATGGGATTGAGCAGATGTCAGTCCCTCTGTGGCTGCCCTCATGACATCCATGAGAACAAAATCTAGAGCGCCAGTCAGCTCTCTGAGCCTCGGATAATGGATAACTGTGGGGCTGATTTGTGTGTTTACTTATTTATTTATTAAACATGTATTTGTTGATAAGCCAACAAACAGAGTGATGAAAAGGGCATATGGCTAGAAGAAGCGTGTTGCCAACTCAGAGAATAAAAGCATTGGCTGAGACATGGGCGAGCTTACACACGAAAAGCAAACACGCAATTTTGATAATTCTTACAAAAACACACGCACAAGTGTGCACATGTGCACACACACAGACACACACACACACACACACACACACACACACACACACACACACACACACACACATACACACACACATAGACACACACACACACACACACACACACACACACACACACACACACACACACACACACACACACATACACACACACATAGACACACACACACACACACACACACACACACACACACACAACACACACACACACACACACACACACACACACACACACACACACACATGATATTGAGTCGGCAGAAGTAATGACCAATGCAAGCCGTGCTGTTGTTTTATCATACACATTGTACAACGATGGACTCTATCTCTCTCTGGAACACTGTCTTCATACAATGCTAAAAATCCTGGCTATTGATGTCAGGCTGTCACGTTAAGATCCGCACAACTGTCTTGATTGACAAGATGGCCTATGGCAGTAAAATATGCCGTCAAGTTGGTTTGCCTGTTGGTCAGCTCAAATGCACTGGCTGTCACTCCAAAGTTATTCTAGGCAAGTCCCTTAACTCGACAGCCATCTTGGTGACGCCTTTGGTCTGCTACAGTACGTGGGAAAACAACACCAGGCCTGAGATATCCAGATCTGCTGTTACCATAGCAGCAGAGATAATAAACAAAAGCTTAACTGTCAATCATACCATGAGTGTTTCTCAAAGTCGAGAATGCTTCCTAAGTAGCACACTCGCCTTGGAAGTCGTACACTTCAAAAATGTTCCAACAGTGCATCCTTGAAAAATCTATGAACAAAGACCTCTGTCCTTGCTAGAATTTAGAAGGATGCTTGACTTTGGAACAGTACTTGGCGACAGAAAATGATGTGGAATGCTCGAAAAAGCAGACTTCCAAGCATGCTTCCTCGACTTTGAGAAACACTCCATGTCTACCAATGCAATTGGCTAACTGCAGGGCAGGACTTCCAGTTTCTCAATTTCTCAATTTCTCATCTTTACATATGAGCATCCACAATACATTGTTTCTTGTCACTCTCTTCCAAAGCCTACAGATATACATATGCATGAACAAACCGAGGTTCTGTATTATGGTGATACAGAAGGATTTATGGACACACACTAAACAATGAGACTCAGCATAGACCTGTGCTCTACAGCACACACAGAGATCTGATTTGAATGGCGCCTCAAGTTTATGGCCTCCTTTCACAAGTTATGCACTTCCTGGCACACTGTAAATAACCCTTTACTTATGAACACACACACACACACACACACACACACACACACACACACCTCTCTCTCTCTCTCTCTCTCTCTCTCTCTCTCTCTCTCTCTCTCACACACACACACGCACACTCTCTCTCTCTCTCTCTCTCTCTTTCTCACACACACACACACACGCACACACACACACACACACACTAACACACAACACACACACACACACACACACACACACACACACACACACACACACACACAGTGATGGACAAATATTTTTGTGAACAATATGTGTCTATGAGCGGGTGTTAGTATTGAGCAGTGGGTGATTAGAGATGTGTGGCAAAAGTGATAACCAAGTTCTGATACTGATAAGAAAACAGCAAAAGAACAAAACACACATAAACACACATGTGCGGTACGTGTGCACAAATAGACACACACACACACACACACACACACACACACACACACACACACACACACACACACACACACACACACACACACACACACACACACACTTCATTCTTGTGTGTAGTATGAAGTATGAAGTCTTATTCCATAAAGTTTCCAAATCTGCAGTGCGCTTATTCTCTCTCTCTCTCTCTCTCTCTCTCTCTCTCTCTCTCTCTCTCTCTCTCTCTCTCTCTCTCTCTCTCTCTCTCTCTCTCTCTCTCTCTCTCACACACACACACACACACACACACACACACACACATATAGACTCTTACACCCCCACACACAGAGTCTGCAGAGTCATTTCATCCTCTTCCAAGAGCCTGGCTGAGGGTTTGATGTGGGGAGCACACTGGGGCTGAAGCTGAGGCAGAGGCAGAGGCAGAGCTGGTCCTGGGGGACCCAGGCAGGATGGAGGGGGAGAGGGATGGGTGGGTAAAGGGAGGGGTGGCTGGAGACGTGCTCTTGGACCAGCACTGGATCTCCCACTTGGCCTGCCAGAGCAAAGAGGCTGTGGTGTGGGCCTACGTCAATGCGCTCGCACAGAGACTCCAAATAAAGCATATTAGCAACTATGCTGGAGCGGCTCGCAGAGGACCGGCAGACTGCTGTGCGGGTTGAGATAACATTCTCTTCAACTACACTGTAATCCAATTCGCTATGATATACCACATGTTATGCAATGAGCTTCATATAGAGGAGAAAAACACTAACAGTGTTATATACTAATCATAAATAGGGCTAAATCTCTTGAAATGGCCTTTTTTTTCCTTTTTTCACTTTGACAAATATAATTACTGGTGGCATTTTATGCTGAACAGCCAGTAAACAGTTCTCACTTAATTACCCCATCATCCAAGCAGTAATCTTTAAAATAGATCTTTCTTTCACTCCTCATTTTTCTACTCTTCCAAGACTCTGAATTCCCATGGCTTATACCCTTGCCAGGGGTATCAGTCTCTGTACTCTCAAATTAGTGTTTTTATATGAAATCTACCCAAATTTCCCCTAAGCTACTCCCAGCACCCCAGTCTCCTTCCTCCTTTCTCCTTCCTCGTTCTGATCCGACAGCCATGTGAGTGAAGGACTGTCCTTCCCTCCTCTAAGGTCATTAAAGCGTGCTTTGCTTCTGACTGTATTTCCTTCAGCCTACAGTTGGACGCCATCCACTCTGTCCTCGAAATTTCAGTTCTAGACTAACAAAAAAAAGTCAGTTGGCTCTCAGATATTCCTGAAGGGAAATAGCCAGGACTAAATGCTCATTTTGAGATGCCATAAGAGCCTAGTTATTTAGACGGAGTAGAAGCAAAACATACTTCTACTTGTCCCTGGTTTCATTTTTGTTTGTGACTGTGAACAATCTAGGTACTCCAAGGCCTTTCCTATCATTCAAACCAACGGTCTATCTTTTTTATATTTCTTCTCGTGGCTGTAAAGCTTCTATTGGCCAGGAAGAGCAGGATGAGCTTCTGAATTCCAATGGTTTGATTACCATATGGTCTTAATTGCTCCAACTGTACCACACTCAGGGCCCAGTCCTACAGGGCTGCAACCTGACATAAACAAGAGCATGTGCAAGACAGTCGTTTTTTTTTTTGGGCGCTGTTTTTAAGCCCTGTGAAGTGGTGAGATTTGAGAGCTGGTGTATATGTGTGTGTGTGTGTGTGTGTGTGTGTGTGTGTGTGTGTGTGTGTGTGTGTGTGTGTGTGTGTGTGTCTGTGTGTGTGTGTGTGTGTGTGTGTGTGTGTGTGTGTGTGTGTGTGTGTGTGTGTGTGTGTGTGTGGTTAGAACATCTGGGATGTCTGTGGTGCACTTCTGCTTCTGTGGTCTCGGCAGCAGATGCTCCAGCTGAAACTGGAGATGAGCCTCTCTCGCTCCTCAGGACGCACAATGAAAGGAAATCAAACTCTCAATCTTTAATTGAAACATTGAAAAACAGACTCTCTCTCTCTCTCTCTCTCTCTCTCTCTCTCTCTCTCTCTCTCTCTCTCTGTCTGTCTCTCTCTCATTCTCTCTACTGTAGTAAGCACAAGCACAAACACAAACACACCAAACGTGTGGAGTGGCTCGCTGCAAGCTTCCACGTCTTGGTGTGCGTCTCCTTTGCGCTGGAGCCTGCTACACCGCGGGGACTCCTCAGGGACCTAATTACTGCCTCTATTACCCACTGGATTTCCATTAGCAGAGTGAGCAGTGATATCAGCGCTGCAATCAGTGCCGTTGGAAAGCTGGTTATCACAGAAAGCCAGTATTCTGGCCTTCGCCTTCTCCTTTTTCTGTTCTTTTTTCCCTCTCTCTCTCTCTCTCTCTCTCTCTCTCTCTCTCTCTCTCTCTCA
>JAODXP020000004.1:11755035-11760035 GCA_027497455.2 Sardinella longiceps | reverse complement strand
CTGCCTTCCCAACATCATTTTTTCCACATGATGTTTGTCTGCATGTCTGTGTCCCGTGTGTGTGTGTGTGTGTGTACAGTGTGTGTGTGTGTGTACAGTATGTGTGTGTGTGTGTGTGTGTGTGTGTGTGTGTGTGTGTGTGTGTGTGTGTGTGTGTGTGTGTGTGTGCGATAGAGAGAGAGAGTGTGTGTGAGAGAGAGAGAGAGAGAGAGAGAGAGAGAGAAGAGAGAGAGAGAGAGAGGAGAGAGAGAGAGAGAGAGAGCAGAGAGAGAGATTATCTCTGCATGCAAGTTCAGATGTTTGTGTGTTTGTGTGGGTGGGAGGAGGAAAAGCAAGTGGGGCTGTGGGAGGACACTGGCCATTGGTCCTCGTGATAGCCTTGCTATGATGGTCGTGGGAACAGGAAGCTAGGGTTAGCGCCGATAGCAAGTGCTATAATCTCCTGGCTAAAGTAATCAATCTAATCCTCCTCTCAGGGGGCCCTGCTTGGGCCAGAGGGCACATCCGTGCACTTGGGGATCATCGCCTTGCCCTCACGGGCTGTCTTTTATTTTAAGCTTCACATCACTCTGATGGGAACAAGGGGATTTCCTCATGAAGACTGACCCTCAGCAGCAAAACACACACACACACACACACACACACACACACACACACACACACACACACACACACACACACACACACACACACACACACACAGAGAATATTTAGACATGCGTACAGAATTACATGGTCCAGCACACAAGTACACACACACACACACACACACACACACACACACACACACACACACACACACACACACACACACACACACACACACAGAGAGAGAGAGAGAGAGAGAGAGGTCAGAGCCACAACAAATAAGGGGTGCCCTGGATGGCTGTGTGGATGAGGGCAGAGGAGTCAGAGGCATCAGAGAGAGTGTGCTGCTAGATTTGTCATCATTATGGTGAAGGATAGGGCAATGAAGGGGGGAGGAGGAACAAATATGTAAAGGCTGAATGAGAGAGAGAGAGAGAGAGAGAGAGAGAGAGAGAGAGAGAGAGAGAGAGAGAGAGAGAGCAAAGGGGAAAGGTATACAGACAGATCCGGAAGGAACTGAAGAGATAAATTTAGAAAAGGAAGGACAACAGAAGATAAACCCGGTGACACAAAGAGACTAAAGAACATCACAAGTGGAGGCATTCTGGAGAATGCAATCAGCCTTCATTTAAGTCCTCATTACTTCCTATTTCCTTCTCTGTCTCTCTCTCTAGCTCTGTCTGACTGTCTCAAAGCCTCACTCCTGCAGTCTGTCTTTCCCTGCACTTGCTTTCATTGACTTGACTCACATCTTCCCAAACTATTTATCTCCATCAATATTTCCATCTTTCTTTTTCCCACATCCAGCAGTTTGTTTCCTCTTCCAAAACCCCTGATGCCTTCAACTCGTCCTTTCTCTTTCTTTCTTTCTTTCTTTCTTTCTTTCTTTCTTTCTTTCTTTCTTTCTTTCTCTCCCTCCCTCACCACATCCTGTAGCTTAAGTGCTTCTCCCTCAGTATTTTCTCTTGTGTTTTCAGAGCGTGTTGTCTTAATTAGCCTGCGATGGAAGAGCTGAGTGTATTTCCTCTGCCGTCGATGTCTATCGAGCGCGGTGCGAAAGCCATCCCCGCCGAGTCTCCCGCCATTAGAGTCGTATTGACCCACACAGACATGAGAGACCCAAGGCCTCACTTCAAGTGGAAAGACCAATCAGATAACTCGGGGAAAGGAAGGACCGGCGAATCGGTTGACTGGAAGCCAGTCATCAAACTCATCAGCATGCCATAATGAGACACTCAACCCTGTCCTGAAAGAAAGGTGATGAGATTATTCTTGAAAGTTCTTACAAAGTATAGTCGGTTAAGGTGGGAAGGAGGGAGGAGAGTTTTGTCGTTTATATTTATATTATTTTTTATTATATTTATATATTTTATATTATTATAGATTTGATAGATCTATTTCTGATAGATTGTAGATTGTTATCAGTTCTTACAAAGTATAGCAAGGTGGTAAGGAGGAAGGAGAGTTTTGTCATTTTTATTTCTGATACATTGTTATCAAGAAAAGATTACATAGGTAAGGAGAATCTCAAACGCTTGCATTGAAACTAAAGATTCAGCAAATTACTTTAAAGGTAGTGTAGAAGATCCTATATTTATTTAAAAGTGCCTTGGTTGAAAAGCTTTTATTCTTCCCTGAGCTGCCAGGTGTAGTTGTTGCATGTCACTGCTTGGGCAGACACAATCACCTAAACTTACACCCCCCTACATATGGATACCTGAGGGGGCTGGAGAAGATAGACTGAAGCAGCCATGGGGGGTGTGGGGAGTTTTGCATGCCGAGTACCCTTCTCTCTCTCTCTAAGCCTCTTAGTTTAACAAGCTGTAATCAGAGTGTTTTTCGAGTCTGTTTTGTGTATGTGTGTGTGTGTGTGTTTGTGTGTGTGTGTGTGTGTGTGTGTGTGTGTGTGTGTGTGTGTGTGTGTGTGCGTGTGTGTGTGTGTGTGTGTGTGTGTGTGAGTCTGCATGTGTCCCATCTGTGCATGTGTACTCAGCCACAGGCGATCAGGTATGTACATCAAATATCTGTAGGTTTGTATTTGAGCTAAATGTTGTGCACGAAATAAATTGTGTATGGGCGTGTGTGTGTGTGTGTGTGTGTGTGTGTGTGTGTATGTGTGTAAAAGGGAGAGGGTATGTAAATGAAGGAACTGCAGGTGTGTGTGTGTGTGTGTGTGTGTGTGTGTGTGTGTGTGTGTGTGTGTGTGTGTGTGTGTGTTTTGGCCCAGCCAACAGCCAGAGAACACAAATCAGAGGCAGCTGCCGTCACGGAGCCCTGCTCTCAGCCATATGGCCGACTCCTGGCTGCGTGCTCTGCTTCCAAAGGCAGGCAGCACAAGGCACCTGGCAAAGCAGCAGCCCCAGCTGAGTGTCCCCTAGCTGCATTATCATCAGTATCATCAGAAACATCCCCACTTCTTCTCCCCCTCCTCATGCACAGGCACACACACGCACACACACACACACACACACACACACACACACACACACACACACACACACACACACACACACACACACACACACACACATACACATACACACACACAGTTTTGAAAACTGCCATGTCAGGTTTCAGGCACTCACACATACAACCAAACAAAAGGCAAAATAAAAATAATCAATTGAAGAGTTCAGATGCAAAACCCCCTAAACACCATTTTTGTGAAAACTGAGTTAATGATATTGTGTGAATCCTGTATAAATCTACAATTATGTAAATGAAATGTTTGTGTGAAAAAATAAAATAAAACCTGCTCCCCGCCGTGTCTAAAATATCTGTTTACATTCAAAACACTGTAAACGCCTGATAAAAAATGGCCTTTTTCTCAAAAAGTGGTCAAGTGGAGTTAGGGGGTTTTGCATCTGAACTCTTCAATTTCAAATCCGATCCTTATAAATACCCCAAAATAGCAGCCCTGAAGTTCACAAACACACAGACTGTGTGCACAGTACCACCACAAAGAGGGCACAGGGGAAAGGCTTAGAGATTAGGAACAAACTGCTGCCACATCTTTTCCCAAATCATCACCTTTCTTTTATAATTGCCTAGTCGATTTTTTCCCCCCAAGTTGCTGGTATTAAGGAAACTCAAAAAGTCACTAAAGTCATGAGTAGCTGATTTAGACACAAAAAATTGCCCCAAATGACTGAAGGTGATTATTCTAGGCAGGTGACAAAAAGAATGAACAAGTCAAATGTGTTTTGGAATTACTTTGAATTCAGAAAATGAGAAGTGCACTTGCTGAAGCAGCTTCTCAATTTAAACCCCCCACATTCAGGATTTAACTAAAATGTTGATGTTTCCAACTCGTTGTACATTTATATATGAACTGAATGAGATTGATAAATGACATCCCTGCCTCCAAGAACTTGCAATTTTCCCAGGAGTGTCCGCTCCTGTTTATTTTGGTAAGGCTAGATCACTTGAAGGCAGGGATGGCAGGCAGGCTAGGTCACTTGAATTACAACTTGATTTGTACCTACTCAGCATTCAACTGTCAATACAGTTTGATGGCAGCTTCCTCCATCTATTAAACAATTCTACAAGAAGCTGTCATTATTGTCAGAAATGTTTAGCAAAGCAGCTTTGTTTGGTTCTCAGCCTACCGGAATGCGCAACCAGACTTGCGGCTCTAAATGTAATATATATATATAGCCTATATTGGCCTTGACAATAATTCTATAACTGTTCAGAAAACTTTTCGTAGAATAATCTTGTAATTCCTGAAATTTTGTAATAGGTAAGTCATTTTAGCATGGTAATGTAGCCCCTCTTTATACACCTTCATTCCGTACTGAGGGCCTGGACATCCAGACAAACAATTGGATAGCCTGTAGTGTCCTCATGCTAGATGCACAACACATCCCTCTGTTTGCTGATTGGCAAAAGTCTCCTGTAAAAAGCAAAACTCAATCAGTTGTAGGAGATGTAGCACTGAAAGAGATGCTAATCAAGTGGAATTGCGTCGGAAGGTAGGAAGGCATGGCAGGGCTAAATTCAAAGCAAATATAGCTTACTGAAAACTTAGTTCAATTCAGTGATTAATTAAGCAGCCTCAGATCCATAAATACACACACAAGATGACTTCAGTACACTACAGTTATTTGTATTAACTTTATAGATGAATAAGCGATATGCAGTAGGCTATAGCAGATAGAAAGGAGCCAGGCTGTGTACTATCCAGACTGAAAGCAAGATTTAAATTGGAACCTGCACAAAACAGAATTATTTTAAGGCCATTATGCACATACTGAGCCCTGAAACAAGAAGCCCATTATGGATATTCCAGGGCACAACTGATGAAATTGAATTCATTCCAATGTATTTACCATGCAAATGCAAGCTGAGAATCAAATATGAGTGCAATTCAAATGATTTTTTTTGCAGTAGAGCTGGAGGAAAATGTATTT
>JAODXP020000004.1:11735582-11742435 GCA_027497455.2 Sardinella longiceps | reverse complement strand
CACACACACACACACACACACACACACACACACACACACACACACAAACACGGGGTTAAAGGACAACTTCGGCCAATTTCAACAAGAGCTCTATTGCTCAAGCTACTTGAGACTTGCCAGAACATCAGTTGACACCTTACAACACAACACTTTAGTGTGTATGACTCCAGATAAAAAAAAAGACACTGTTTTAACCACTTTTGTAGTCATGCACAATACAGTGCTGTGTTCTAAGGTGTCTGCTGATGTTGCATAGTAGCCTTTGGAGAGACATTTGAAGCATGTCAAAAAACACAGTTCAAAATTCTGTCAGGGCTAATTCGGTATTCTAGGAGTTGAGTTGGACCGTAAAACTCTTGCATCTTCAGTACTGGCAAGCTTGAGCAATAGAGCTCTTGTTGAAATTGACCAAAGTTCTCCTTCTTAATGGTGATCACAGGCTGGAGTGCATCTTAAAATGTCCCTGTAGAACTTGATAATGTAATAATTACCCAATAATGTAATAACTCCCAATAATGTAATAAAAACTCACTCATAAGTCCCTAAAACATGTAATAAAACCTGATAATGTAATAAAATCCCAATAATGTAATACAGAGCATTTCCTAATAATGTAAAAATCAGAATACTGGAAATGTAATGTAACATTTTATTACATGATCAGCATGCTGATTTTTGGGAAATGCACCGTATTACATTATCAGGATTTATTACATTATCAGGTTTTATTACATGTTTTAGGGACTTATGAGGGAGTTTTTATTACATTATTGGTAGCTATTACATTATTGGGTAATTATTACATTATCAGGTTCTACAGTCCCTGTACCTGTTTATCTCTAATGACATGGAATGAACCAACAGTCTTACTTGACTTCACTATGTTATGATGATAATGTTATGCAACGTGAGAAGTTGTACATTAAGTTATTGGATGTTTTTTTTTGTCTGTTGTGATTTTGTGTGTAAGAGTGCGTGCATGCGTGTGCAGGTTATGCATGTGAACGTGCGTGTGTGTGTGTGTGTATGTGAGTGTGTGTGTGAGTGAGTGCGCGTGTGTGTGTTTGTCACGCTCTCCATATCCCCTCATGCTTAAAATTCCCTGTCTCTTGCTACCCCCTGAGGCCGTAAACAAACACGTCGGTCTGTCCTCCGCGAGTGACGGGCAAATTAGGGAGGGAGACAAACTTTCAGCCTTTTCAACCTGACAGCTTCCATTAAGCTCCCGGCCTCCAAAAGCTGCCCGGCAGAATGACAACACACCTAGCCTCACACGCCTCGCCTTGCCTCGCTGCAGTTGAGCTCGCCTCAGCACAAAACTGCAGATATATAAGTTCAAAATAAGAAACTATATGACTCATTTAAGAGTAACCTGTGAAAAATACACCCTGTTAAGTCAGAGGAGACAGAAAGAGCTGACACACACACACACACACACACACACACACACACACACACACACACACAACACACACAAGTGAGAGATAGAGTGAGAGTGAACATGAGAGATGATAGAGTAAGTGAAAGGAGGAGGTAGGAAATAAGGTGATGTCCAAAACAGGAATCGGAAAATGAAACGTAATACAGTCAGGAGAACCGGGCGAGATGGATAGATGGAGTAGCTGAAAGAGAGACGACAAGGCTCTAGAGGCTAAAATAAACGTGGGGCAGAGCAGGACATGGCTACTGCAGTGTGTGGGTTTGTGTGGGAAGCTAAAGCTAATTAGCAGACGTATGACTGGAAATGTTACTCCTCCACGGTAGCCACCCCCACCCGTGATGAGGCGTGGGCGGCATGATGTGGATTAAGGGGAAGCCGGAGGCACGAAGGTTAGCCACAGCAGGTAACTTGCGGCTTTTTTTTCTCTACGCCTCAGGGGCTGCACACCCCCTTTCACCAGGCTCCATCTCTCTCTCCCCTTGTCCCCCCCTCCTGCCGTGCTAATTGTGAGGTTTGGGAGCGTTCAGGAGGGCGGTGGGGAGAGAGGTGTGCGTCTCACTGTGCAAACCCGGTTGGGGGGCACCGACTAACTTGTATGACTGTGTGCTGAATGTACCAATCTTCTACTCCCTGTTTCTCTAGCCAAATCATTAAAACTGCAGGACTAACAGAAAGAAAGACAGAAATGAAAGAAATAAAGAAATGAAGAAAGAAAGAAAGAAAGAAAAAGAAGAAGAAATGGTTGCTCTATAATCTACGAATTAAGTTTGCTGGTCCACAAGTACATTTTCATAATATTCCCATTCCCAAGAAACTTCATTATATGCATTCCATGACTTAACATCTATAAAAGCAGAGGGTCAAACTCTGTCTCACCACAGGAACAATCTGTTTGCACGTCTCCATGCTCTCAGCAGCCTATGAAGTCCCTAGCCATCTCTGGCTGCAATTCCCTTGTTGACCATAAGGGGGAGGCGTAGCCCCATTTCCACATCTCCTAAAGGCACAGGACAATCACCCTCAGGGGCCTGGTATTGACATTGAAGCTTTAACACAACCAACACAGGAAGAGATGCTGAGACTTACCTGCCACTTCCACACACACACACACACACACACACACACACACACACACACACACACACACACACACCCTTCCATCTCCTTAGGACCAAGCTCGTCTAAACAAATTTGTGAACTGCATGTTCATAAAGGGTTCTTATGTCATAAGGAAAGAAAGAAGCTGTGTTCGAAATTTTATACTACATGCTATATACTGCATACTGCTTAAGTACATACTGTGTACTGCATGCATGCTACACCCACCATAGTATAAGCCAAAGACTACTACATAATCATGTGACCAACAAAGACCTATCACCTTTAAGCTCCAGTTAGAAGCTTGCTTCCCTCGCTAGCTCGCTTCCCTCAATTGAAGTGAATGGTTAGCAAGCTAGCTTCTTTGGGCATTTGAATATAAAGCCAGTTGCTCACATGCTAACCAAAACTAAATAATTTCTCTCTCAAACGAACAAAGTACAACTATAACAGTCATATGTCCAAGATATATGTACATTTATGTACAAGTTAAAACAGTTATCGTGTCAATTATGCCTCCAATAGTTAAGTTTACAGCCACTCAAGTGGCAGCAAGACCACCACTACTGTCCGCCATTGATTTCTGGAAACTCTGGAACGAAAGATTGCGTTGCATCATGGGAAATTGCATTGAAGTATACGAGTAGTGAGCTCCTCTTATATTCTGCCGATTTGGCCGCCATCAGTATGCCTTCAGTATAACATCCGGGAAACATTTGCATACTGCTAAAATCATATTTTCCACATACTGCATATTTACTACTTAACCTCAGGATCAGTATACGAGTTAGTATCTAGTATGCATCTAGTTTTGAACACGGCAAGAGACTGGCAAGGCCTATCAATGAGAGTTATAGAGTCTGGGACCAGGCATTAGGATAACGCCTGACTGTTTTTCAGATTCTGAATGATAAACTGGTGAGTGAATAGACTTCCACTCTCATAATTCTTTTCCTTTTTAGCCTTTTTGCCATTTCAGTCTCTGCACATGTCACTGGCAAAAAACATGATGTGTCTGTATGTGCAAGCAAGCATGATTCAGGGTGCATCTAAGTGTCTATATGTGAGCAGGCATATAGTATGGAGGAGGGGGGGGGGTGCTGTGTTGCTGTGTTCCTGCATATCTTCAGATATCAAGTACTCCTTCAAACGTAACTTGATAAATGCCGAAGCCCTACTTCATTTCGTTAACATATGCACCAACAGGCACAAAGGGACATCGGTAGTCACCCTAGCTCAAACAGACTCAAACACAAACACACAAGCACACATACAGACACAGTGTCCTTAGTCCCTGGTGGGCTTGCTTTGTTTTTGCCAATCGGCAATTAAGCCAATTACGCCCACATAGGCCAGTGGCCATTCAATTCCATCCTTGAAGATGGATGGCAATAGCAGACACATTAACATCCCTCCTTATTGACTTCAATTCTCTCTCTCTGTTTTTATTTTTTTCACTTTGTCATATTTAAATAAACCAAAGGCATGGATTTGTTATATGCATCAGGCAGCACATTCATAAAATAAATAAATAAATAAATAATGCCATTGGCCACCAACTTTAGCAGCAAGCTAGGCTGCTTTCCATGGCCGCTAATTAATCATAATTAATTGTGAAGAGGGTGCTGTTAGTTTGGCTGTACTTCTGCTGGAGTCGAGCCAGGATGTGCCATTGCTGTCCTGATGAATAATTGAAAGCCTGAAAAGACAAAAAAGAGACATATTGCCTTTTTCGACAGTAGTGCAATTCCATAAATACAGCAAACTTGATTAAATGCAGAGTACTTTTTTGTGGCTTGTTTAATTCCATTTAGTTTGTGTAGCACCATCTACCTTTAAAAAAAAAAAAACAAAAAAAAAACAGATTAGTTTATAGAGAAAGGCAAGATGCCGACAGCTATTATTGTCTTACTCTCCATCACACAAAAGTGATTGAATGTAAACACTTAATGCTGACAGTTTCCTGAGTGACTTGCAGGTGTTCTTGTCAATTTCTGTGCGTAAAGATTTCCCAACGTTAGATAAACAGTGAAGACAGAGCCACTAAAACCTGTGTGTTCAATGCGGCTTATAATTGCCTTTATTCATTTGCATTCTTGCTGTGGCCTGCTTTAAACAGCTCTTTGACCTTGGGTGTGTTTAATGGTCTGTAAAACTATGTCAGTTTTAATGTGAGAGTGGATACTATTTAACATGTGAATGGAGCATCCTTTTAAACGTGAGAGGCTGCGTTTTGTTTTTTTTAAAAGAACATCTTTTAATCTCTTCCTTTGTTACGACTTCATGTTAGACCTACCATTTACGATCTCGGGGAGAAGAACCAACTTAGCCGTGAACACGATAAAATAAAAGTCTCGGTGAGAGAGCGGCGGCTCCACCGATAATTACAATGCTGTGTTGCTCTACTTCCATGCCTTCTAGCAATCGACACAGCAAATTAAAGAGGAATCCCTGGGATTAAGGCGCAGGAGGAGGAGAGAGGAAGGACATCCACAAACAGCAAAGTACTAATGGAGATTTTATGGCCTCCACTCTGGAGGAGAGCAGAGGGGTTTTTAATGGAAGAACCAGCATGCATCTGTTTCACCACCGCTGTAGGAACCGGGGGACTACTTAGTGTAGCCAGCACTCGGGCCAATGGATACCCAGATGAATTACTGAAGTTAAGGTGTAAGCTTGGTTAGGCCTTGGGTATACTAATGATAATGTGAGACCTTTTAGGGGAAAAGGTTGCTGCGGGAATATGATGTTGGCTCCATAGTGCTGGAACATGGACACCATGCTGTAGGATATGCCGTCCTTTGGATGAGAAATTTAGCCAAAGTCCTAACTTAATGTGGATATTAAGGATCCCATGGCAATTAGTGCAAAGAGTAGGGCATTCCCCAGCGGTCCTAAATTCCCAACATGTCCTTAATCACTGCCCTGTGTAAATGACTTATTTATTCATTCTCCTATGTTCGATCACAGGTTGGTGTACAGTGTGTATTCTGGGCTAAAGGCTGTGCTGGCATGCAGCACCCATGTGACTGCTAATGAGTGACCGTGCAACCCGACCGTGATTGCTAAAGTTTGATGGTGGTTGGATAAGTTTGCCTTCCATGTAGAATGCTCTTGGTGTCTTGATAAAATGCAATATAAATGTGTTGTCTTGTTGTCATTGTAGAGATAATTGTTTCACTGTTTTGGTAGCAGCTTAGAATATATGGATTTGAATATATGGTGTCACCTACATATAAACTAAGGCCTCATTCACATAGAATTCAGAGGGGATGTTCACCCAGGGCATCAAACAGGCTAGGACCGCCCCTGGCAGTGACTACTTAAGATGGAACTAAGCAAAAATAGTTGATTATGCCAAATTGATACAATGTTGCTGCAGATCAGTAGCTCAAAGAAAAAAAGCACGTTTGGCTTTCCAATTTCCAAACCTGATGTCATTTCATGATTTCAAGTCTCCAGTGCAACAATTACATCAAGCACTGGCCTGCAACTGAGTCCTAGTAGCTTCGTCCATGGAGCATTGTCAACTGGCTTGACTAAATCCTCTCGTCACATGCTACACTAGCCTGGAAGTGAGAATAAAAGAGGAAGTTATACATATATCATTTCCTTGGCCTCATCCTCCACAGCGGGACATCACTGTACAGTGCAGCTACAGTTGCAGCCAATTCATAGCAACACTCGAAGTGACTGAGGGAAAATATTGTAGGGCTGAGCAGGGGCGTAGCACCAAATTCTGGGCCCTGTGCAAAAACAGTGGCCATATGGGCCCCCCTCACCGTCTGGTATACAATTCCAGACTCCTCAAAGACCCTCCCCCATCTTGGGGCCCTGGTAACTCAGCCCCCCTTTCCCCCCCACTACGACGCCCCTGGGGTTGAGCATGTAGACTGCACATACAATGCCTACAATCTAGAGCTGAGAAGCTGCATGATACAAAGTATGTTGCCAAATATGTATATCTTCTGCTTGGATTTGTGAAAGGGCCCAAGATAGAAGGCAATACAGAGCGTATTGAAAGAGAAAAAGAAAGATGATCTTTCTCTGATTATCTGAACTAAATGCCGTTTCCAATAACCATCTGTATTCATATTTCTCAACTCGCATTTCTATGCGGTCTGATTATGTATAATGCCTTTAATCACGTGTAATTTGACCTATTGTTTTCCATTCACTAATCCTATTGAGCATTCTCTTCTACATATTTATGCGTATGCTGTTCACTGTTGTATGTAATTGACACCAATGCATTCTCATTTAAAAGCAACGAGCCCAGTAAGATGAAGTAAATAGTAGGAACATAAGAAAATG
>JAODXP020000004.1:11728082-11733082 GCA_027497455.2 Sardinella longiceps | reverse complement strand
TATTTCCCTATTGTATATCGGGACACCTTGGCGGCCATTATGCCTAACTTAACTTAACTCTCCTTATGTCCTGAGTTCTGAGTCGACCATAATTTACTCTAAATTACTGTTATTGTTTCTGTGATGTTTATAGAAAAGGAAGATAATTACAACTTTTTTTTTTTTTCCACAGCGAGATATTTCACTAGGTACAAAGTATAATAGCCATTGCAACAAACATGTCATGAGGCCGTAGATGTTCTAAAATTGTCCCGGTCAGTTAAATTCAGTTCAATTATTCTGCCTCATTGTTCATAACTGGCGGGAATACGTCAGACTCTGAGACAGACGCAGTGCGCTCGGTCACAATAAGTTATTGTTGGTATGCTGGCAGGATCGGCAACCACATTATCATGGTGCCACTAAAGAAACCCCTATCCTAGCTCTACATTCATTGTGCATGTCTATCAGAGTGAATTCATTAGAGGCTAATGGAACAGTGAGGAATTCTGTGACACCAAAGTCAATCAATCTATTTGGGTTTAAGTACATCCACATCAAAGGGAGAATTGAGAGAGAGGTAATTTGACTTGGTCCATTAACTATCATGTGCAATCTCTTCACAAAGTTGTGAGCTGTTTGATAACATGGCATATTTATATGGGAAGCACTGAGATGAAAGGACACACACACACAGACACAGACACAGACACAGACACACACACACACACACACACACACACACACATACGCGGGTAATGAATGGTACCCAAACGAAGTTGTAGTTTGTAGGTGAAATGCGGAGAGTAATGATATGACATTCAGCTCTTCTAGTGAGTGAAAGAGCAAGAGAAAGGTTGGAACTAGCCTTATTCTGAACCATGTAGAGGCTCAAGGTGAACTGAAATGGATTATCTGTTGTTTGTGATAACAGTAATGTGGGTCCTAACCCTGTCCAGGCTGTGCAAAGACTCTCAGTCAGGAGCACTGCAGAGAGACAGGGACAGATAGAGATATTACACAGACCAAACACTAAAGGATAGAGTCCGGCGTACAGGACTTTGAAAATCAAAAAGAACACAACGTTTTTCTGTTTTGGTTTGGAAACAAAATAATAAATGAATGAATGATAGCCTCCAAGGATTATCTTATTACCTGTTTTCCAGCTTTTTCCAGATTTGTCAGTGAATGTCAGGGTTAAATTGCATTACACCATTTTAATAGCTGGGTTAATTTGTCAAGTATTTATATTTTAGTAAATCTAAAAGATGTATAGATGTACATGTTGCGCATATTAATGTGTGCTACATAAGTGCAGTGTTATTCTCCATTTATTATACATCATCAGCTAATCTCTCTCTCTCTCTCTCTCTCTCTCTCTCTCTCTCTCTCTCTCTCTCTCTCTCTCTCAAAGGTATAACATGAGTTTGAGAGACCATCGGAGAGAAACGATAGAAATGACAGTTACCTCATAAGTGATCTGCTCCATTTTTCTTGGAGGACTCCTCCAAGAGAACATCTTCAGCACACTAGTATTCTGCTGCTGTTCATCTTTATTTCAACAGCCCTGAGCTGGAGGAGAGAAGGCAGGGGGGTGGAGGAGGAGGAGGAGGAGGAGGAGGAGGGGTGGGGGAGGGATAAGATGGAAGAAGCATACAGACGGATGAATGTCAACCCTGTCTTTAGTAATGCATTTAACAAAGCCTTGGTCCGTGCTTTACATTTCAAAGATCATATTAATGTTAATAGCGCACATCTGAGTAATCCTACTGAGCCTAACATGGGCAGACCCCTGGACCACTTGAGTCTGTCTCGTCCAACTGACCTTTCCATACAGGCAGGAGAACAACCAGTATTGGGGTCTCAATGTAACGCTAGAGAAGATAGGCTGGCTTCACTGCAGCAAGAAATGAGAAAGGATAAAAAATGTCCACACTCACACAGACACACACACACACACACACACACACACACACACACACACACACACACACACACACACACACGCAGAGAGTGTGTGTGTTTGTGTTCACGTAACCATTATTCCACTTAGACAAAGCATGCTTAACCTGAAGATGTTGACTCCATGTATGTTTGTGGTAAATTGAGTTACATCATAACTTCATTTAGCACTATAGTTGTCCCCATGTGTGAATAGGACGGCTCTACCAGATTCGCTCCTCTGCGTGTGCAGCAAAAGCAGGTCCATTTTTCTCTCCTCACAACCTTTCCAAGATTACACCTGCTTCACACCGGCCTTTTTGCTGCAATCCATCTCCATTTCAGGCAGCATGCAGCTGCAGCCCCCAGCACAGCACAGCAGATGTGCTCTAGCATGGGGAAAGACTTGGGGAAAGTGTGTGTGTGGTGTGTGTGTGTGTGTGTGTGTGTGTGTGTGTGTGTGTGTGTGTGTGTGTGTGTCTCTCTCTCTGTGTATGTGTATGTATATGTGTGTGTGTGTGTGTGTGTGTGTGTGTGTGTGTGTGTGTGTGTGTGTGTGTGTGTGTGTGTGTGTGTGTGTGTGTGTGTCTGTGTGTGTTGGGGGTGTGCGGATGTTTTGGAAAGGCGGATGTTTTGAAAGAGAGAGGTTGAGAGGGAGGGAAGGGGGAACAAGCTAAAGTTGAAGTTTACCCACAGCCAACTCAGCCCTAATGAGCTCCAACTTTTGCTAGCCCTGCAGAAAAAAAAGTCAGTCTGTGGACATTAGCACTTACAAGAAAAGAACAGAATAAAGAAAAAAAAAATGCAGACAAGCAATCGTATATCTTATGCTAAGACGCATTACCCTGAGCCGTTCCTCCCAGCCAGACTGGCGCTGGCCATGGTGCTAGTCCTCCACCCAACTGGAGCCTTATGCATCTGATCTCGGACTTCTGTCTCATGCTCTTTTTCTTCGCGGTGGAATGTGTTGGCAGAAATACAAGTCTGGCCTAATCCAGTCAAACCCCACAAGGTATGATCCAGTAGAGACAGCATATGTGCAGAAAGAGAATGGAGAGAGGGAATGGAGAGAGGGAATGGAGAGAGGGAGGAAGAGGAAAGAATGAGATTAAAAGAAGGGAGGAGGGATGAGGCAGGAAAAGGGAGCAGTGGAGGTAAGACAGATATATAAAAAAAAACTAAAGCCAAATAACAAACCAGGAAGTCAGCAAAGACGAGACTTGCAGAAGTGCAGAAGTGTTGCTTACATGGCAGTGAGGTGACTTGTGGGGACTCTTAATGTTTGAAACTTTCATTAGAGGCAGACGGAATATGTAGAGCACACAGAAAATAAGGACTGAAGAGGGAACGTGTGTTCTCTACGTGTCATCAGTCTGTGCCAAGAACAATCTTTGGATTCTTCTAGAATTGTACGGCAGGAGATGTCAAGGTCCCAGAGCAATCAGTGAGAGTCTTCAAAGTGGAAGGTCCACACAGTGCAATGGTGAGTTGTTAATTGTAGCTTAATGCCCATGGATGCTGATGGCCTATCAGTAGCCTAACTGTTGACCTAGCTCTTCCCTTACAATGATTAAATAGCCTTTATTTCATTGGGAGTTTATGATGTGCATTTTTTTTTTTTGTTCATGCAGATCTGTCATATTTCAACACAGCAGTGCTGGACCAATCTTAGATTTTTTTTTTTTCTGCATTGTTTGACCGCTATTTGCTCTTAAACCAGAATAGCTTTCAGCATGCCCAGGGCATTTTGATTGATGAATCCAATTTTTTATTTATTTATTTTTTTCCCCCACTTTTTAAAAAATTAAGAGGGCTCAACATAGCATGACACTTTGCTGGAAGTATTTTAAGGGTCCCTACACACAGAATTGAACATTGATGGAGTTTATTAAAAATATTGCAAACTATATTTAACCCTTGGATTAAAATGGTGCATTGGGTGGAATGTGGGTGGATTGAATATCAAAAAGTGGACTGGGTGCAATGTGGGTGGATTTAATATCCCTCTCCTATATGCATGGTTGAGGTGCCCTTTTGGAAGGCACCTAACCTAGCTGACCACAGCTCCAGGATAGTATGTGTGTGTGTGTGTGTGTGTGTGTGTGTGTGTGTGTGTGTGTGTGTGTGTGTGTGTGTGTGTGTGTGTGTGCGTGCGTGTGTGTGCGTGTGTGTGTGTGTGCGTGTGTGCATTCACTTACTGTGTGCTGAGTGTCTTTAATCAATGGAATAAATGCAGAGACCACATTTCCCTCATAGGATCAAATGCTTCTGCTTAGTGTAGGCCTATTTACCTCAACCGTCAGTGGTTTTATGTATGATATTCCCATTAGGAGAAATGAGCAACACTTGACTTCTAATTATATTATAAACAAACTGTCACAGTAACTTATGAACTATAAAGCACTACCAAAATTAAATATATTTTATTCTGCAACATGAGCGTTATTTAATAATGTTGAAACCAGTTATTTATCATATGCAAATTATTATAATCAGGAGTTACCAATAGCAGTAGCCTATTGTTCAGGAAAACAGCCTATTGTTCAGAAGCCTCAAGTTCCAGCTTTTCTCATTCTCTTGTGAGCTGCATTTTCTGGTGTGTTTGTGTGTGCACACTTGTGTGTGTGTGTTTTGGGGTAGGCTGGAAAGCTTGCTTTCCTTGAGACTAATAGCAAAAGCAAGGCTTTTTTGATTATCCTCAGTTCATATCCAGGTCCCCCACCAAGTATTAATGATACGGTGAGTCAAAGAGAGAGAGAGAAAAAAAGAATACTCATATAAATTTCAGGTATACAGTAGAGGTAAATGAATAGGCTAATCATTGAGTGTAGCTATCCTTGAGTTCCTGAACCGTACCCAAGACGCTAAATTCTAAGAATGCTAATCAGTGGCCATAGTGGGACAAAAGCTGAAGAGTAGGCCTGGTTATTCAGGCAAAGATGTGAGTTACTGTGCACACCTGAACTGAGGTCTCTTGCAGAAACGACAAGCTGTGAGTATATCAAAGAGAGAAATGATGACAAAGGAGAAGAAGAGAACTGCTTTCATAACATTGATTCCAAATGTCCAAACACTCTAGA
>JAODXP020000004.1:11715582-11723082 GCA_027497455.2 Sardinella longiceps | reverse complement strand
GCTGTTTGTTTGTTTGTTTGTATGTGTTTGTGTATGTGTGTGTGTGTGTGTGTGTGCGTGTGTGTGTGTGTGTGTGTGTGTGTGTGTGTGTGTGTGTGTGTGTGTGTGTGTGTGTAAGCTTGTATGTAGTATAGTGTTGGTGTGGGCAGCAGGGACGGATGATTTCTTTAAGAGACTGATCTAGGCTTGCTACTGTCTTGGGGATTCTGCCTGTAACCATGGATAGGAAACAGGATTGCATGCTTCAAGTTAACAAGGACTAAATTAACCTACAGGCCAGGGCCAAAGGGAGTAACACAATCCAAGCAAGGGTAGAGAGATGGTGAAAGTTTAGCAAGATATATTCTTAAGCTAAAGAGAGAGAGGGACTATAGTACCTAACTTTGAAGAAAGAAAAAAAAAACTCTTAGAAATGTGAGAATATAGGGCTGTGGGAACATAGAGCTGTGGGAACATAGGGCTGTGGGAACATAGAGCTGTGGGAACATAGACACGCTCCCAATGTGCCAATAGGAAGGTTTCCATTGAACTTGTAATGCACGTCATGCAAATATCAAATCCTTGGATGGAAACTCTGCAAATTCAGATCATGTAATGAAAATATAAATCTAATTCTCCTGAAGGGGTGGATTACAGTAACTTTATGTGAATAAAACATAATTTGATTTAGATTGAAACAATTTAATCTATATGTTGTATACTGTCCATACATACAACAGTTGGTGGGAACACATAACTTGATTAGCGTCATGTTCATTTTTTATTCCCATAACACAGTTGAAGGAAACACATGCAGATGCAGATATTCATGAGCAGAATAACAGTTAATGTGAATATGAAACGAAAATAAGTTGGATGGAAACCCCTATAGCGATGGTGCATGTGACTTGTGTTAACTTTATACTACATATGCAGCCTAACTGTTATCTCTTTATTTTGAAAAAAAAATTGTAAATTATTACACATTAACTACAATTTGATGATGAAGTGTTGCAAGTGCATGAACTACAAGAAGTGAGTAGACTGACACATTCAGGTAAGGCCTCATAGCCAGGTTTTGGTTAAATGCTACTTTTGCTGCCTTTCCTCCTTAGCTTTGTTAATTTGTATACAACTTAAATAGAACTGGGTTTGGAAACATAACTCATAATCCTACTGGTCTATTTGACAAGATGAGGTTTATTTATTAATCCAAATTAGACTGTACTAGTGTTTCACTTGCACGAATTGATATGCAAGTCTGAATCTGGACGGAAAAGTGGAGCTACTTCATAGCCGTGCAGTTACCTGAAAAAAAATGCATGTTCAAAATAGCGCATCACAATAGGAAAGTTGACCAAGCAGTGGTATAATCCAAATTACTCCACGGCGTGCAGTTGTATAATCCAAATTACTCCACAGCGTGCAGATATAGAAAAATAATGCACTTATCGAAGTTGTAAGGCAACTCGGCTGGCACCTCGTTTGCCTTAGAACTTCGAACGTGCATTATTTTTCTATATCTGCACACCGTGTCGTTCATTATCCCTTACTTAGACTGCTCTAGTGTTTCACTCGCGCAATTCAGAATTTTATGAAAGTGAAAACTACTTGTGTCCAGTGAAAATGGCAGGGTTTAATGCATCCGTTGTTGTTATTATTATTGTTATTATTATTATTGTCATTACCTCCACCAAGGAGGTTATTTTTTCGCCGGCGTGTGTGTGTGTGTGTGTGTGTCTGTCTGTGTACAAGATAACTCAAAAAGTACTGCACAGATTTGGATGAAATTTTCAGACAACGTGTATATTGGGACAAGCAAGAACTGATTCGATTTTGGTGGTGATCGGTGATCCAGAACACAATCTGGAATTTATATTGTCTCTGTGACCACATTGCCTTGGCGGAGGTTTGCGCTGTCAGCGCTTTTCTAGTTATTATTATTATTATTATTAATATTATTATTATTAATATTATTATTATCGTTGTTGTTGTTGTTGGTATTGTTTGCACATCCAGGCCCTCATCAGTTGAACATAGCTCGCTGGATTCCATGCAGTGTTGTTTAGTCCTAAAACAGAAAAGAGCAGACCCACAGTGCCCAGTATGCAGCAACCTCTGCTGAAAATGATGAAATCCGCCAGTGAGCCAATAACACACAAGATGCAGAACACATGGGTGCTGGGTGGGTGGCTGTGTTTTGTATTTCTATTTTTTGACTGAAATATGAATTAATCCTCTGAATTCTTATGTGAACATGTGTCTCTCTCTAGGCATGTATTCTGTTGCAATAATTCCATTGAAACTATACCAATTCATTGTTTGGTAGCATTACTCTTGCAAGGGCAGTGATAGAATTCATTTAAATAAAAATTGAGTTATGTTGAGGAGTCTCCTTTACGTTACCTTACATCAAATCTGTCTTTTGAAAATGTTGGCTCATCATTGCAATATCCACAGAAAATGAGTTCATTAATACATATAGTTTGTGAATGTGAGGTCTCTCCTTTTGTGTAGAAATTCTTATATCTAAAAATTGGGCTATTTGTCAGTGTTGTCCACATAAGCCAGAGCATTGCAATGGTTGTATGGCTCCAAACTGTGCTGTAGATATCCCATCTGTGGTGAGCCTGTAGCTCCGCTCTGTCGGGAGGCCTCATTTAGATGTTCTGGTTCTTACAGCACTGGTCTATCTTGTGGGCAGGATGCATTATGCATGGCTTACAATGCTCAGAAATGAGGCTGTAGTCCTGGAGTGCTGTAGTTAGCAATCCGGCCTGACCAATGCTTCTCTATTGGAAAAAAAAGGCAGATGTTCTTTGTTTATATGATGTTTTATACCCTTCAAGTAAAAAATGACTTAAGAATATATTTACTCTATTTGCAGAATAACAAAACTCTTAAGTAAATGCCACCATTAGCCATAGGCTCGTACTTTACTGTTTCTTACAGTAAGTTAACATTCATATTGAAACCCAGCAGACCTTGACTTCTCTGACTTCTCTGTCTCTGTGTAAATATTGGTGTATATTCATTCCTATAGTAGGCCATTCTGCAAGTATGAATTGTAACTTTAAGTGGTGTATCTTCTGTGTCTTTCAGTGCATATCCTCTTCTTATGTATACTGTAGGACCCACAATACTGACAGACATTCTCTCTCCAAGGATTGGACAAGGCCGGTTTGTTTATGTCCTTCTCTCACAACCTGAAAACAAAGATGAATTCCTTTAATTCTTCAAACTAAATGCAAAGTTTTTTTTTTTTTTTTTTTTTTGTCTGAATATCTTTCTCCATCTCACTCAACACTCACCTTCATCTAAAACAACATAGTGGAAACACAAAAGAATTCAAAAGTAAGAGTAAGAGTTTGATCTACTTGTATAAAAAGCTGCCAAGTCTTTTTTTTTCTCTCTTTCAAAGAAAAGATCAAATGTTAACCTTCACTGCTTTCTTTGCTTTCAGACACAAACACAAAGTCAATAGAGAAGAGTTTGGGCCTTTCCCTGTGCATGTCTACAGTCTTGCCTACAGGCTTGAAGTCACCAGTGGAGTATCCATTAGATCCTTACTTACAGAATACATGTTTGCATTCTGGAACATTCATCATCTTCACCACCATGTCAACGCCATATTTATCATTAC
The DNA here is from genome assembly GCA_027497455.2 of Sardinella longiceps. NCBI lineage: Eukaryota > Metazoa > Chordata > Actinopteri > Clupeiformes > Clupeidae > Sardinella > Sardinella longiceps. The sequence continues at coordinate 11,719,460 of JAODXP020000004.1, read as the reverse complement.
TTAAAGCATGATGATGATGATGATGATGATGATTAGTATCATCATTATTCTTCATATGATCACATCTGACATCTAACATCATTTACAATCATCAGCAACTTTACATCATTATATTTGTATTTTATTCTATTTCAGTTGGAAAATGAAAATTAGACTAAATGCTATTAGTCTGCATTAAGCGGTGCAAAGAATCAGACCAATATTTAATCAAATTAATATCAGCACAGATTGTGAGAAATTTAATATTGGATGATATTTAATGGTAATGCAAATGATTCGCTCCAAGGACTCGCTTTCTCTCTCTCTTTCTGCTTTTGTCTGTATGTGTATGTGTGTGTGTGTACATGTATGAGTGTGTTTGTGTGTGTGCATGCGTGTGTGTGTGTGTGTGTGTGTGTGTGTGTGTGTGTGTGTGTGTGTGTGTGTGTGTGTGTGTGTGTATTTGTGTTTGTGTGTGTGTTTGTGTGTGTCCATAATGTAGTAGGCTGTGCTGTGTGTACATGTATGAGTGTGTTTGTGTGTGTGTGCGTGCATGCGTGTGTGTGTGTGTGTGTGTGTGTGTGTGTGTGTGTGTGTGTGTGTGTGTGTGTGTGTGTCCATAATGTAGTAGGCTGTGCTGTGTGTATGACATCTCTGGCCTGGTAAACATTAATCATTAACCCCTCCATCTGGCCCGTGCTGATGAAGCTGCCTGAATCAGCATGACTCCTGTCCCTGGAGAGAGGTTCAACAGACCAGACACATGCACAAGGACACAAAGACGCACCCAAATATGAGCATGTATACACACACATTACGACACAGTGACTGAGGGAGCGAGAGAGAGAGAGAGGGAGAGGGAGAGAGGGAGGGAGAGAGAGACTCTGGACTCTGGAAGTATGCTACTAGACAGTTCAAGCCACACAGGGAGGAGGAGAAGAAACAGGACAGATCATTTATGCCCAGATTCTGTTGTGCTTGGATGGCATCATACCGTAGTAATATAAAAGAGATACAAGAGGTCAGCCACTCTTATCTGCTTTGGTTTGTTGTTGTTGTTGTTGTTTTCCCAAACAGAAGTAATGGACAAGATGGAAGTAGCAGAGCTGTTTCTGCTGTAAATGAGAACATGATGAAGGTCATTATCCCAGACAAGATTGCATAGTGTACACTGTGCTACGATACACTTCTGAAACATTTGTCTTCTCAGAATTCCCCAGTGTTTCTACAAATGTTATATGGTTATGTCTGTGGTATTATGGTATTTACAATTGCTGTCCCTGTGTTGTGCAAGAAAGCTCCATTACCAAGTACTTATGTTGTACATAATGGAATTTTATGTACTTACACATCCTTAGTTCACGTTGACAATGTTAAAAAAAAAAAAGTATTGCAGGGAAATACAGTATTTTGCCAAAAGAAAGTGCTTATTTCTTTTAGGCTGTTATTTCTAAAAGCTGTTATATCTGAAGCTCCAAGTTAACTAGCTTATTGAGGCTGCATTCAAATTTATATGAGGGATGAAAGTCACCTACTGTATGTGAAACAACAACCACAAATAACCACTTTATTCCTGGTTCATGATCATCAGGCCTATAGTCTGACTCTATCTCTGTCTAACACACAGACATGCGTACATAAGTACGTAGGCCTACATGCTCTATTGTCAATTTCTAACAACAGGTCAAATTTGAAGGAGATGGCACAAGTTGTTTTGCATGTCTGTCCTCTCCTCTCCTCACTCTTAAACAGCAGCAGTATGTCTTTAGCCTGGCCATAACCATCCCTCAGGACATACTCACATTAGGCAAATCATACCGTATCCAAGTACACTTTACCCCTGAAGTCCGGTAATCGCATTGTACTGTTCTGGGGTACAGTACGCTAGTATGCTTGGAAGAAGTGGGCACGGTTCAGCTGGACTCGGGCACGGTATACAGTACACAGGGAGGCAATGACCAGACTAGTCTTTCTTATATTGCCAACTCTGGCAAAACAAATGACATTCATTGTAACATTTGAATATAAATGAAATAAATAATTAAAAGGCAGGCAGAGAATAATATAATATTTCCATGCAATGGAATAAGCTTGTCAAAAAAAAGACAGTTTTAGTGTTTTCCCCCCATTACTGGTAGAAGAGAGATATACAAGGCAGCCATTTCAGTGTGTCAGGCACCCCACTGAGTCCAGGAGAATAGGGCAGGAGAAGTGTGTGTGTGATTCTACAACAACTTTTTACTTTGACACCAGAACACATGCTCTCTCTAAGCACTCTCAACTTGAGGTCGCCTTTTTTCATTCACACAGGGAAATAGAGTGTGGAATGTGTGTGTGTGTGTGTGTGTGCACACAAAAGAGAGAGATATTGAGTATCTCTGCTGTGCCACATATTCAGTAAAGTCTCTCACAAACACAAACAGCAAGCACACAGGCTTTTCACGACCAGACAAGCCCATCTGAGGGACAACACAAATTGGTCTATTTTCAAAGAAACGTAGTTAGGTAGGTCTATGCTGTACTACTCACTCTTATTGTACAGAAGCCTAAAAAGTTTGCAGACAATGTAGTTCTTCTCAAAGAAACATCCAGTCAATCAGTCCCATCCCTGTTCTTTGATGCTACCGAGTGCTAGGCCAATCTCTAGCTATTTGGTTTGCATTGTAAATTTGGCATTCTCAATCCCATTGACAACAGTACTTAGTAACAAGGCTACAAGTTGATTCACTCTGGATAATTCCTTTAATAAAAACAGAAGAAACTGAAAACTAAACAGATTGACAGCTGCTCAAGGAAAAATCTAACTTCACTCACGTCAGATGCAGCGTCCTCTTGGGCACAAGCATCTGATGTCGCCTCCATTGAAAGGGATTTCAGGACCGAAATTGAATGGATGGACCAACCAACCAGGAGACCGTAGGCAGTGTTGGGAGTAATGAGTTACAAAAGTAACTAATTACTGTAATGCATTGCTTTTTGTGGTAACTTGGTAATGTAAGGCATTACAGAAAAAAAATGGTAATATATTACTCGGTAAAATTGTCAGTAACTCAAGTTACAATGCATTTTCAACTTGGAATGAAGTGGTGTTTTTTTCCTTCATACAAATTCACCAAAAATCACTGAGAGGTCAGCAAGGATAAAAACGTCTGCTGTGCCGGAATTAATGTAAAACTTTACAGTCTACGCTTGTCATTCTCAACATTGATAATGAATTAGTGAAGGTCATAGACTACTGGAGGGCCCTAAAGTAACTTAAATGTAATGTAACAGTAATGTAACGCTTTACATTTTCAAAACACTAATATTGTAATGTAAGGGATTACTGTAGAATGTCAGTAACAAGTGATAAATAACGCATTACAGTTTTGCAGTAACTTGCCCAACACTGGCCGTAGGTACCGCCGGGCGGGATTTTTGACGTAGCTCATCTCTTCCAAACTTATAAAATACAACTATATCTATATTATGCAAGTTAAATAGATTATTGTGGCAATCATGCTGCAGATAATGGCGTTTATATTTGTTTAGAATAGCTGAGAAACAAGAAATCGCATTGCGTCATGGGATGCAACGGGTAGGTTTCGATGTAAGTTGTTGAAGTAAGATGACAGACAAGTGGTTTGTCCAATTATATGCAAGATTTGTTGATGATGTCCAGTCTTTTGAAGCAAATCTCTTATGGAGCAAATTCAGATGGAGTAGCCTGCTAGAAGCTATGAATAATGTGATGTGAGTGAGGTTAGGAGAAATCTGCTCTGCAGCCTGCAAAGTTTAAGGAATTGGCCAATTAATCATTTCAGGGGGCTAACATTTACTGGTGGTCTTCATACTGTGAATCTGTTGGTTAAGAAGTAATCCACTTTGACACATGGACTCTATTTATTAATACAGACTTT
>JAODXP020000004.1:11674241-11711741 GCA_027497455.2 Sardinella longiceps | reverse complement strand
TGTGTGTGTGTGTGTGTGTGTGTGTGTGTGTGTGTGTGTGTGTGTGTTTGCTGAGGGGGTTAAGGCATTAATTCCAGACTCCATCAATAATGTCATAGCAAAAGCCGCTGAATCACCAGTTGTTTCTTATTCTCTCCAACAATAAGCTTAACATTAGGTGTACACTGTAGCACAATGTTAGTAAACTACACTGGATTGACTCATTCTTTTCTCTAACATTCACACTCACACGGAAATAGCTACATAGCCTGTCATACTCTCACTCTCTCTCTCACACACACACACACACACACACACACACACACACACACACACACACACACAAACACGGGGTTAAAGGACAACTTCGGCCAATTTCAACAAGAGCTCTATTGCTCAAGCTACTTGAGACTTGCCAGTACATCAGTTGACACCTTACAACACAACACTTTAGTGTGTATGACTCCAAATAAAAAAAAGACACTGTTTTAACCACTTTTGTAGTCATGCACAATACAGTGCTGTGTTCTAAGGTGTCTGCTGATGTTGCATAGTAGCCTTTGGAGAGACATTTGAAGCATGTCAAAAAACACAGTTCAAAATTCTGTCAGGGCTAATTCGGTATTCTAGGAGTTGAGTTGGACCGTAAAACTCTTGCATCTTCAGTACTGGCAAGCTTGAGCAATAGAGCTCTTGTTGAAATTGACCAAAGTTCTCCTTCTTAATGGTGATCACAGGCTGGAGTGCATCTTAAAATGTCCCTGTAGAACTTGATAATGTAATAATTACCCAATAATGTAATAACTCCCAATAATGTAATAAAAACTCACTCATAAGTCCCTAAAACATGTAATAAAACCTGATAATGTAATAAAATCCCAATAATGTAATACAGAGCATTTCCTAATAATGTAAAAATCAGAATACTGGAAATGTAATGTAACATTTTATTACATGATCAGCATGCTGATTTTTGGGAAATGCACCGTATTACATTATCAGGATTTATTACATTATCAGGTTTTATTACATGTTTTAGGGACTTATGAGGGAGTTTTTATTACATTATTGGTAGCTATTACATTATTGGGTAATTATTACATTATCAGGTTCTACAGTCCCTGTACCTGTTTATCTCTAATGACATGGAATGAACCAACAGTCTTACTTGACTTCACTATGTTATGATGATAATGTTATGCAACGTGAGAAGTTGTACATTAAGTTATTGGATGTTTTTTTTGTCTGTTGTGATTTTGTGTGTAAGAGTGCGTGCATGCGTGTGCAGGTTATGCATGTGAACGTGCGTGTGTGTGTGTGTATGTGAGTGTGTGTGTGAGTGAGTGCGCGTGTGTGTGTTTGTCACGCTCTCCATATCCCCTCATGCTTAAAATTCCCTGTCTCTTGCTACCCCCTGAGGCCGTAAACAAACACGTCGGTCTGTCCTCCGCGAGTGACGGGCAAATTAGGGAGGGAGACAAACTTTCAGCCTTTTCAACCTGACAGCTTCCATTAAGCTCCCGGCCTCCAAAAGCTGCCCGGCAGAATGACAACACACCTAGCCTCACACGCCTCGCCTTGCCTCGCTGCAGTTGAGCTCGCCTCAGCACAAAACTGCAGATATATAAGTTCAAAATAAGAAACTATATGACTCATTTAAGAGTAACCTGTGAAAAATACACCCTGTTAAGTCAGAGGAGACAGAAAGAGCTGACACACACACACACACACACACACACACACACACACACACACAACACACACAAGTGAGAGATAGAGTGAGAGTGAACATGAGAGATGATAGAGTAAGTGAAAGGAGGAGGTAGGAAATAAGGTGATGTCCAAAACAGGAATCGGAAAATGAAACGTAATACAGTCAGGAGAACCGGGCGAGATGGATAGATGGAGTAGCTGAAAGAGAGACGACAAGGCTCTAGAGGCTAAAATAAACGTGGGGCAGAGCAGGACATGGCTACTGCAGTGTGTGGGTTTGTGTGGGAAGCTAAAGCTAATTAGCAGACGTATGACTGGAAATGTTACTCCTCCACGGTAGCCACCCCCCACCCGTGATGAGGCGTGGGCGGCATGATGTGGATTAAGGGGAAGCCGGAGGCACGAAGGTTAGCCACAGCAGGTAACTTGCGGCTTTTTTTTCTCTACGCCTCAGGGGCTGCACACCCCCTTTCACCAGGCTCCATCTCTCTCTCCCCTTGTCCCCCCCTCCTGCCGTGCTAATTGTGAGGTTTGGGAGCGTTCAGGAGGGCGGTGGGGAGAGAGGTGTGCGTCTCACTGTGCAAACCCGGTTGGGGGGCACCGACTAACTTGTATGACTGTGTGCTGAATGTACCAATCTTCTACTCCCTGTTTCTCTAGCCAAATCATTAAAACTGCAGGACTAACAGAAAGAAAGACAGAAATGAAAGAAATAAAGAAATGAAGAAAGAAAGAAAGAAAGAAAAGAAGAAGAAATGGTTGCTCTATAATCTACGAATTAAGTTTGCTGGTCCACAAGTACATTTTCATAATATTCCCATTCCCAAGAAACTTCATTATATGCATTCCATGACTTAACATCTATAAAAGCAGAGGGTCAAACTCTGTCTCACCACAGGAACAATCTGTTTGCATGTCTCCATGCTCTCAGCAGCCTATGAAGTCCCTAGCCATCTCTGGCTGCAATTCCCTTGTTGACCATAAGGGGAGGCGTAGCCCCATTTCCACATCTCCTAAAGGCACAGGACAATCACCCTCAGGGGCCTGGTATTGACATTGAAGCTTTAACACAACCAACACAGGAAGAGATGCTGAGACTTACCTGCCACTTCCACACACACACACACACACACACACACACACACACACACACACACACACACACACACACCCTTCCATCTCCTTAGGACCAAGCCCGTCTAAACAAATTTGTGAACTGCATGTTCATAAAGGGTTCTTATGTCATAAGGAAAGAAAGAAGCTGTGTTCGAAATTTTATACTACATGCTATATACTGCATACTGCTTAAGTACATACTGTGTACTGCATGCATGCTACACCCACCATAGTATAAGCCAAAGACTACTACATAATCATGTGACCAACAAAGACCTATCACCTTTAAGCTCCAGTTAGAAGCTTGCTTCCCTCGCTAGCTCGCTTCCCTCAATTGAAGTGAATGGTTAGCAAGCTAGCTTCTTTGGGCATTTGAATATAAAGCCAGTTGCTCACATGCTAACCAAAACTAAATAATTTCTCTCTCAAACGAACAAAGTACAACTATAACAGTCATATGTCCAAGATATATGTACATTTATGTACAAGTTAAAACAGTTATCGTGTCAATTATGCCTCCAATAGTTAAGTTTACAGCCACTCAAGTGGCAGCAAGACCACCACTACTGTCCGCCATTGATTTCTGGAAACTCTGGAACGAAAGATTGCGTTGCATCATGGGAAATTGCATTGAAGTATACGAGTAGTGAGCTCCTCTTATATTCTGCCGATTTGGCCGCCATCAGTATGCCTTCAGTATAACATCCGGGAAACATTTGCATACTGCTAAAATCATATTTTCCACATACTGCATATTTACTACTTAACCTCAGGATCAGTATACAAGTTAGTATCTAGTATGCATCTAGTTTTGAACACGGCAAGAGACTGGCAAGGCCTATCAATGAGAGTTATAGAGTCTGGGACCAGGCATTAGGATAACGCCTGACTGTTTTTCAGATTCTGAATGATAAACTGGTGAGTGAATAGACTTCCACTCTCATAATTCTTTTCCTTTTTAGCCTTTTTGCCATTTCAGTCTCTGCACATGTCACTGGCAAAAAACATGATGTGTCTGTATGTGCAAGCAAGCATGATTCAGGGTGCATCTAAGTGTCTATATGTGAGCAGGCATATAGTATGGAGGAGGGGGGGGGGTGCTGTGTTGCTGTGTTCCTGCATATCTTCAGATATCAAGTACTCCTTCAAACGTAACTTGATAAATGCCGAAGCCCTACTTCATTTCGTTAACATATGCACCAACAGGCACAAAGGGACATCGGTAGTCACCCTAGCTCAAACAGACTCAAACACAAACACACAAGCACACATACAGACACAGTGTCCTTAGTCCCTGGTGGGCTTGCTTTGTTTTTGCCAATCGGCAATTAAGCCAATTACGCCCACATAGGCCAGTGGCCATTCAATTCCATCCTTGAAGATGGATGGCAATAGCAGACACATTAACATCCCTCCTTATTGACTTCAATTCTCTCTCTCTGTTTTTATTTTTTTCACTTTGTCATATTTAAATAAACCAAAGGCATGGATTTGTTATATGCATCAGGCAGCACATTCATAAAATAAATAAATAAATAAATAATGCCATTGGCCACCAACTTTAGCAGCAAGCTAGGCTGCTTTCCATGGCCGCTAATTAATCATAATTAATTGTGAAGAGGGTGCTGTTAGTTTGGCTGTACTTCTGCTGGAGTCGAGCCAGGATGTGCCATTGCTGTCCTGATGAATAATTGAAAGCCTGAAAAGACAAAAAAGAGACATATTGCCTTTTTCGACAGTAGTGCAATTCCATAAATACAGCAAACTTGATTAAATGCAGAGTACTTTTTGTGGCTTGTTTAATTCCATTTAGTTTGTGTAGCACCATCTACCTTAAAAAAAAAAAAAAAAAAAAACAGATTTGTTTATAGAGAAAGGCAAGATGCCGACAGCTATTATTGTCTTACTCTCCATCACACAAAAGTGATTGAATGTAAACACTTAATGCTGACAGTTTCCTGAGTGACTTGTAGGTGTTCTTGTCAATTTCTGTGCGTAAAGATTTCCCAACGTTAGATAAACAGTGAAGACAGAGCCACTAAAACCTGTGTGTTCAATGCGGCTTATAATTGCCTTTATTCATTTGCATTCTTGCTGTGGCCTGCTTTAAACAGCTCTTTGACCTTGGGTGTGTTTAATGGTCTGTAAAACTATGTCAGTTTTAATGTGAGAGTGGATACTATTTAACATGTGAATGGAGCATCCTTTTAAACGTGAGAGGCTGCGTTTTGTTTTTTTTAAAAGAACATCTTTTAATCTCTTCCTTTGTTACGACTTCATGTTAGACCTACCATTTACGATCTCGGGGAGAAGAACCAACTTAGCCGTGAACACGATAAAATAAAAGTCTCGGTGAGAGAGCGGCGGCTCCACCGATAATTACAATGCTGTGTTGCTCTACTTCCATGCCTTCTAGCAATCGACACAGCAAATTAAAGAGGAATCCCTGGGATTAAGGCGCAGGAGGAGGAGAGAGGAAGGACATCCACAAACAGCAAAGTACTAATGGAGATTTTATGGCCTCCACTCTGGAGGAGAGCAGAGGGGTTTTTAATGGAAGAACCAGCATGCATCTGTTTCACCACCGCTGTTGGAACCGGGGGACTATTTAGTGTAGCCAGCACTCAGGCCAATGGATACCCAGATGAATTACTGAAGTTAAGGTGTAAGCTTGGTTAGGCCTTGGGTATACTAATGATAATGTGAGACCTTTTAGGGGAAAAGGTTGCTGCGGGAATATGATGTTGGCTCCATAGTGCTGGAACATGGACACCATGCTGTAGGATATGCCGTCCTTTGGATGAGAAATTTAGCCAAAGTCCTAACTTAATGTGGATATTAAGGATCCCATGGCAATTAGTGCAAAGAGTAGGGCATTCCCCAGCGTCCTAAATTCCCAACATGTCCTTAATCACTGCCCTGTGTAAATGACTTATTTATTCATTCTCCTTTAGATCACAGGTTGGTGTACAGTGTGTATTCTGGGCTAAAGGCTGTGCTGGCATGCAGCACCCATGTGACTGCTAATGAGTGACCGACCGTGATTGCTAAAGTTTGATGGTGGTTGGATAAGTTTGCCTTCCATGTAGAATGCTCTTGGTGTCTTGATAAAATGCAATATAAATGTGTTGTCTTGTTGTCATTGTAGAGATAATTGTTTCACTGTTTTGGTAGCAGCTTAGAATATATGGATTTGAATATATGGTGTCACCTACATATAAACTAAGGCCTCATTCACATAGAATTCAGAGGGGATGTTCACCCAGGACATCAAACAGACTAGGACCGCCCCTGGCAGTGACTACTTAAGAAGATGGAACTAAGCAAAAATAGTTGATTATGCCAAATTGATACAATGTTGCTGCAGATCAGTAGCTCAAAGAAAAAAAGCACGTTTGGCTTTCCAATTTCCAAACCTGATGTCATGTCATGATTTCAAGTCTCCAGTGCAACAATTACATCAAGCACTGGCCTGCAACTGAGTCCTAGTAGCTTCGTCCATGGAGCATTGTCAACTGGCTTGACTAAATCCTCTCGTCACATGCTACACTAGCCTGGAAGTGAGAATAAAAGAGGAAGTTATACATATATCATTTCCTTGGCCTCATCCTCCACAGCGGGACATCACTGTACAGTGCAGCCCCAGTTGCAGCCAATTCATAGCAACACGTGAAGTGACTGAGGGAAAATACTGTAGGGCTGAGCAGGGGCGTAGCACCAAATTCTGGGCCCTGTGCAAAAACAGTGGCCATATGGGCCCCCCTCACCGTCTGGTATACAATTCCAGACTCCTCAAAGACCCTCCCCCATCTTGGGGCCCTGGTAACTCAGCCCCCCTTTCCCCCCCACTACGACGCCCCTGGGGTTGAGCATGTAGACTGCACATACAATGCCTACAATCTAGAACTGAGAAGCTGCATGATACAAAGTATGTTGCCAAATATGTATCTTCTGCTTGGATTTGTGAAAGGGCCCAAGATAGAAGGCAATACAGAGCGTATTGAAAGAGAAAAAGAAAGATGATCTTTCTCTGATTATCTGAACTAAATGCCATTTCCAATAACCATCTGTATTCATATTTCTCAACTCGCATTTCTATGCGGTCTGATTATGTATAATGCCTTTAATCACGTGTAATTTGACCTATTGTTTTCCATTCACTAATCCTATTGAGCATTCTCTTCTACATATTTATGCGTATGCTGTTCACTGTTGTATGTAATTGACACCAATGCATTCTCATTTAAAAGCAACGAGCCCAGTAAGATGAAGTAAATAGTAGGAACATAAGAAAATGAATTCCGAAGCAAATAAAAAGCTTAAGAGAAGAACTGCAAAAGGCAGACTAAGGATGTGTCTAGAGCGGGGGAGTAAGAGAGAGAAGTGGGAAGGATAGAGGGATAGAGAGGGGTGGTGTAAGACTGATGTAAGCGGAGTCCTGGTGAAGACGGGGGGAGGCTGAGCTAGAGCTGGCTAAAGTGTGGTAGCTCAAGGCTAGGAGACACTGAGGAGCAGAGAGAGAGAGGAGAGGAGAGAGAGAGGAGAGAGAGAGAGAGAGAGAGAGAGAGAGAGAGAGGCACATAGTCAGCACACTGGACCACTCCAAAATGCTGAATAAAGGCTTTAACATTGTTTGCATGCTTCATCTTGGGCATGAAAACCTTCTCACACACACCTTCCTTTTCAAGCCAACCGATGTTGTGTAACATTTTGGAACCACAACATACTCATATTCGTAGCATACGCACACACACACACACACACACACACACACACACACACACACACACACACACACACACACACACACACACACACACCTGAGTATAGCAAAAGTCTCTATGAGACATAATTTGACATTTTCTCTATCACAAGCCATCACTAGCCAACTTGCTTGCTGACAAGTTAGGTTTTGACCAAGCAAACAGCGCATCAGCTTGTGTCTCCTCTAGTGGCCATTTTGCCCTCAGCTATCTTTTGTCAAACATGCTGCTGCTGCTGACAAGTCAGATTGACAGTCTGCTAGCTAAGCTCAGCCATCATATGCGGCAATGCCAAAACAAAATGTTTATGGAGATGAAGTATAGCAAAATTAGCCCAAACTACCTGTGGAACTGCAGAAAAGACACAAAGACAGGACATGTATGGAGATAGATTTTGTACAGCAGTCCATAGCCTTCTTGTGTACCTAATTGTTATTGAAAATAAAATAATTAAAAAGAACAAGAACCCAAAACAATATGGCCACATCCTTCATGGAATTAAATGTTGACAAACATAAAGTTGAGAAAAATGATTATTTTTTAACCTAAATCTATTTGGTGCGATATATGGTTCACAAGGAAATTAAAATGAAAGTCTCTCTCTCTCTCTCTCTCTCTCTCTCTCTCTCTCTCTCTCTCTCTCTCTCTCTCTCTCTCTCTCTCTCTCTATCTCACACACTCACACTCACACACACACACACACACACTTCTCCTGACAGGTGATGTTTATTTGCAAGTCCCCTATGATCAAAGCAAAGAGATGTATGCTGCACCAGTCACCCGTAACTTTTACAATAACACAATATTTCTGTACATACAGCACACATTCATCCAGTCCAATACACAGGGGAACACACACACACACACACACACACACACACACACACACACACACACACACACACACACACACACACACACACACACACACACACACACACACACACACACACACACACACAGACAGACAGACACACACTCTCTCTCACACACACTCTCTCTCACACACACACACACACACACACACACACACACACACACACACACACACACAGCAGAGAGAAAGAGAGAGAGAGAGAGAGAGTGCTGTCTCAGCAGTGGGTTGGAGTTTGACAGGTTTTGCTCATGATAAATACAAGATGGCAGCTTTCTTTCTCAAAGCATATGGATTCACAGCTCCCTCCACACATACAGGCAGGCAGGCAGGCACACAGCACAGACAGAGGCACCTGGAGCCTGTAGGTGTGCCCACAGCACACATGTGCCCTAGCATGTGTGTGCACTGCACAATCCCATCCGGAGAGCTCTTTAATGAGGCCATCATGGCCCTGTAATCCACCTCTCCACATGAACCCATACTGGGTTTGCCTTGATTGTCTTGCCTAAGGAAAATAAAAGTGTGAGAGAGAACTTTTACAGAGCCTTAAGGGAGACTGACTGGATGGATGGATGGATCGATGGTTATTGATGTCTGATGGTGTTCTCTATACAGCCCAACTCCCTACAGTACTTACATAATTACCCTATACCCCTCTAAGTTTGGGCTATACACTGCTATACAACAAAGCAGGCCAGATCTGGTTCAAATCATTGATTACTGGCACACCCCTGGATTGAAGAGTTGTCTGTGCTATATGGTTCATTCTTGCTTGTTTCTTCTCTTGGTAAATCACTTCTTTGCTAGGCATGTTTCATTTGCTTTTGGTTCATTGCATGGCTTCTTCTCCACTGCCATATTCTCGTTTAACACCCGGTGGAATGAAATACTGTTTTCTGATTGCTTGACAGGTTGTCCTCTTTTTCTTGATAAGTAAAATATTTCACCACTATTCCTTATCAGTGTAGAATGGTAACTATAACAACAATAAGCAGCCTCATGGATCTTGGAGCTGTATGTTTTTTTTTTTTTTTTTATTTATGTTAAAAACATGTGCTTGTAGTCTATATGTTTGAGTTGCAACCGCAATCTGCGTCATGCTTGTCCTACGCCTCCAACTCGTCCATTATTTCCCTATTGTATATCGGGACACCTTGGCGGCCATTATGCCTAACTTAACAACTCTCCTTATGTCCTGAGTTCTGAGTCGACCATAATTTACTCTAAATTACTGTTATTGTTTCTGTGATGTTTATAGAAAAGGAAGATAATTACAACATTTTTTTTTCCACAGCGAGATATTTCACTAGGTACAAAGTATAATAGCCATTGCAACAAACATGACATGAGGTCATATATGTTTTAAAATTGTCCCGGTCAGTTAAATTCAGTTCAATTTTTCTGCCTCATTGTTCATAACTTGCGGGAATACGTCAGACTCTGAGACAGACGCAGTGCGCTCGGTCACAATAAGTTATTGTTGATATGCTGGCAGGATCGGCAACCACATTATCATGGTGCCACTAAAGAAAGCCCTATCCTAGCTCTACATTCATTGTGCATGTCTATCAGAGTGAATTCATTAGAGGCTAATGGAACAGTGAGGAATTCTGTGACACCAAAGTCAATCAATCTATTTGGGTTTAAGTACATCCACATCAAAGGGAGAATTGAGAGAGAGGTAATTTGACTTGGTCCATTAACTATCATGTGCAATCTCTTCACAAAGTTGTGAGCTGTTTGATAACATGGCATATTTATATGGGAAGCACTGAGATGAAAGGACACACACACACACACACACACACACACACACACACACACACACACACACACACACACACACATACGCGCGTAATGAATGGTACCCAAACGAAGTTGTAGTTTGTAGGTGAAATGCGGAGAGTAATGATATGACATTCAGCTCTTCTAGTGAGTGAAAGAGCAAGAGAAAGGTTGGAACTAGCCTTATTCTGAACCATGTAGAGGCTCAAGGTGAACTGAAATGGATTATCTGTTGTTTGTGATAACAGTAATGTGGGTCCTAACCCTGTCCAGGCTGTGCAAAGACTCTCTGTCAGGAGCACTGCAGAGAGACAGGGACAGATAGAGATATTACACAGACCAAACACTAACTAAAGGATAGAGTCCGGCGTACAGGACTTTGAAAATCAAAAAGAACACAACGTTTTTCTGTTTTGGTTTGGAAACAAAATAATAAATGAATGAATGATAGCCTCCAAGGATTATCTTATTACCTGTTTTCCAGCTTTTTCCAGATTTGTCAGTGAATGTCAGGGTTAAATTGCATTACACCATTTTAATAGCTGGGTTAATTTGTCAAGTATTTATATTTTAGTAAATCTAAAAGATGTATAGATGTACATGTTGCGCATATTAATGTGTGCTACATAAGTGCAGTGTTATTCTCCATTTATTATACATCATCAGCTAATCTCTCTCTCTCTCTCTCTCTCTCTCTCTCTCTCTCTCTCTCTCTCTCTCTCTCTCTCTCTCTCAAAGGTATAACATGAGTTTGAGAGACCATCGGAGAGAAACGATAGAAATGACAGTTACCTCATAAGTGATCTGCTCCATTTTTCTTGGAGGACTCCTCCAAGAGAACATCTTCAGCACACTAGTATTCTGCTGCTGTTCATCTTTATTTCAACAGCCCTGAGCTGGAGGAGAGAAGGCAGGGGGGTGGAGGAGGAGGAGGGGTGGGGGAGGGATAAGATGGAAGAAGCATACAGACGGATGAATGTCAACCCTGTCTTTAGTAATGCATTTAACAAAGCCTTGGTCCGTGCTTTACATTTCAAAGATCATATTAATGTTAATAGCGCACATCTGAGTAATCCTACTGAGCCTAACATGGGCAGACCCCTGGACCACTTGAGTCTGTCTCGTCCAACTGACCTTTCCATACAGGCAGGAGAACAACCAGTATTGGGGTCTCAATGTAACGCTAGAGAAGATAGGCTGGCTTCACTGCTGCAAGAAATGAGAAAGGATAAAAAATGTCCACACTCACACAGACACACACACACACACACACACACTACACACACACACACACACACACACACACACACACAGAGAGAGTGTGTGTGTTTGTGTTCACGTAACCATTATTCCACTTAGACAAAGCATGCTTAACCTGAAGATGTTGACTCCATGTATGTTTGTGGTAAATTGAGTTACATCTAACTTCATTTAGCACTATAGTTGTCCCCATGTGTGAATAGGACGGCTCTACCAGATTCGCTCTCCTGCGTGTGCAGCAAAAGCAGGTCCATTTTTCTCTCCTCACAACCTTTCCAAGATTACACCTGCTTCACACCGGCCTTTTTGCTGCAATCCATCTCCATTTCAGGCAGCATGCAGCTGCAGCCCCCAGCACAGCACAGCAGATGTGCTCTAGCATGGGGAAAGACTTGGGGAAAGTGTGTGTGTGGTGTGTGTGTGTGTGTGTGTGTGTGTGTGTGTGTGTGTGTGTGTATATGTGTGTGTGTGTGTGTGTGTCTCTCTCTCTGTGTATGTGTATGTATATGTGTGTGTGTGTGTGTGTGTGTGTGTGTGTGTGTGTGTCTGTGTGTGTTGGGGGTGTGCGGATGTTTTGGAAAGGCGGATGTTTTGAAAGAGAGAGGTTGAGAGGGAGGGAAGGGGGAACAAGCTAAAGTTGAAGTTTACCCACAGCCAACTCAGCCCTAATGAGCTCCAACTTTTGCTAGCCCTGCAGAAAAAAAGTCAGTCTGTGGACATTAGCACTTACAAGAAAAGAACAGAATAAAGAAAAAAAAAATGCAGACAAGCAATCGTATATCTTATGCTAA
The DNA here is from genome assembly GCA_027497455.2 of Sardinella longiceps. NCBI lineage: Eukaryota > Metazoa > Chordata > Actinopteri > Clupeiformes > Clupeidae > Sardinella > Sardinella longiceps. Next base: position 11,699,457 of record JAODXP020000004.1, on the reverse strand, counting down.
GACGCATTACCCTGAGCCGTTCCTCCCAGCCAGACTGGCGCTGGCCATGGTGCTAGTCCTCCACCCAACTGGAGCCTTATGCATCTGATCTCGGACTTCTGTCTCATGCTCTTTTTCTTCGCGGTGGAATGTGTTGGCAGAAATACAAGTCTGGCCTAATCCAGTCAAACCCCCAAAAGGTATGATCCAGTAGAGACAGCATATGTGCAGAAAGAGAATGGAGAGAGGGAATGGAGAGAGAGAGGGAAGAGGAAAGAATGAGATTAAAAGAAGGGAGGAGGGATGAGGCAGGAAAAGGGAGCAGTGGAGGTAAGACAGATATAAAAAAACTAAAGCCAAATAACAAACCAGGAAGTCAGCAAAGACGAGACTTGCAGAAGTGCAGAAGTGTTGCTTACATGGCAGTGAGGTGACTTGTGGGGACTCTTAATGTTTGAAACTTTCATTAGAGGCAGACGGAATATGTAGAGCACACAGAAAATAAGGACTGAAGAGGGAACGTGTGTTCTCTACGTGTCATCAGTCTGTGCCAAGAACAATCTTTGGATTCTTCTAGAATTGTACGGCAGGAGATGTCAAGGTCCCAGAGCAATCAGTGAGAGTCTTCAAAGTGGAAGGTCCACACAGTGCAATGGTGAGTTGTTAATTGTAGCTTAATGCCCATGGATGCTGATGGCCTATCAGTAGCCTAACTGTTGACCTAGCTCTTCCCTTACAATGATTAAATAGCCTTTATTTCATTGGGAGTTTATGATGTGCATTTTTTTTTTTTTTGTTCATGCAGATCTGTCATATTTCAAATAAAGCAACACAGCAGTGCTGGACCAATCCAGACACACACACACACAAAAATTAGATTTTTTTTCTGCATTGTTTGACCGCTATTTGCTCTTAAACCAGAATAGCTTTCAGCATGCCCAGGGCATTTTGATTGATGAATCCAATTTTTTATTTATTTATTTATTTTTATTAAAAAATTAAGAGGGCTCAACATAGCATGACACTTTGCTGGAAGTATTTTAAGGGTCCCTACACACAGAATTGAACATTGATGGAGTTTATTAAAAATATTGCAAACTATATTTAACCCTTGGATTAAAATGGTGCATTGGGTGGAATGTGGGTGGATTGAATATCAAAAAGTGGACTGGGTGCAATGTGGGTGGATTTAATATCCCTCTCCTATATGCATGGTTGAGATGCCCTTTTGGAAGGCACCTAACCTAGCTGACCACAGCTCCAGGATAGTGTGTGTGTGTGTGTGTGTGTGTGTGTGTGTGTGTGTGTGTGTGTGTGTGTGTGTGTGTGTGTGTGTGTGTGTGCGTGCGTGTGTGCGTGTGTGTGTGTGTGCGTGTGTGCATTCACTTACTGTGTGCTGAGTGTCTTTAATCAATGGAATAAATGCAGAGACCACATTTCCCTCATAGGATCAAATGCTTCTGCTTAGTGTAGGCCTATTTACCTCAACCGTCAGTGGTTTTATGTATGATATTCCCATTAGGAGAAATGAGCAACACTTGACTTCTAATTATATTATAAACAAACTGTCACAGTAACTTATGAACTATAAAGCACTACCAAAATTAAATATATTTTATTCTGCAACATGAGCGTTATTTAATAATGTTGAAACCAGTTATTTATCATATGCAAATTATTATAATCAGGAGTTACCAATAGCAGTAGCCTATTGTTCAGGAAAACAGCCTATTGTTCAGAAGCCTCAAGTTCCAGCTTTTCTCATTCTCTTGTGAGCTGCATTTTCTGGTGTGTTTGTGTGTGCACACTTGTGTGTGTGTGTTTTGGGGTAGGCTGGAAAGCTTGCTTTCCTTGAGACTAATAGCAAAAGCAAGGCTTTTTTTGATTATCCTCAGTTCATATCCAGGTCCCCCACCAAGTATTAATGATACGGTGAGTCAAAGAGAGAGAGAGAAAAAAAGAATACTCATATAAATTTCAGGTATACAGTAGAGGTAAATGAATAGGCTAATCATTGAGTGTAGCTATCCTTGAGTTCCTGAACCGTACCCAAGACATTAAATTCTAAGAATGCTAATCAGTGGCCATAGTGGGACAAAAGCTGAAGAGTAGGCCTGGTTATTCAGGCAAAGATGTGAGTTACTGTGCACACCTGAACTGAGGTCTCTTGCAGAAATGGCGAGAGAAATGATGACAAAGGAGAAGAAGAGAACTGCTTTCATAACATTGATTCCAAATGTCCAAACACTCTAGAAAAAAAATGGGAAAGAAGAATATATTATCTGAAAAAAAACCTTTATAGAAAGTTGATGTGATCTAAGTTTTGAAAACTTCAGAAAACTAATTTATCTTCCTCCTCCTCAATTCAGTGGTATTGTCAGCTTCAGTGTCATCTCTCTGACTTTTAATTTTTTTTCTGTAATGGCTGCACAATACTCAAATAAACCACTCCACTCTATTGAACCATGTAACAGCAGATAATGCCAGACATACCCTGACAAGCCTTATGGTGTATGGACATTGTTTTCTGCAGAAATGGATCCACAGTAAGCAGATACTGTATTGCAGGCTACTTGTCTCAAAACAAGACACAGAGAGAGACAGAGAGAGAGAGAGAGAGAGAGAGAGAGAGAGAGAGAGAGAGAGAGAGAGAGAGAGAGAGAGAGAGAGAGCTGCTTTGGCAACACTATTCTCTATGGTCATGCCAATAAAGCTATTTTTGAATTTGAATTTGAATTTGAGAGAGAGAGAGAGAGAGAGAGAGAGAGAGAGAGAGAGAGAGAGAGAGAGAGAGAGAGAGAGAGAGAGGAGAAAAGCAAAGACAAGGATGGTGTGCAAACCTGTGCATGGTGGTGCTCTGTGTCTTACCTTTAGCGTGGCAGTGGTGTGGAATGGATCAGGATGAAATGAGATGAGACTGATGCTTAAGCCTGGCTCTGGGCCTTTGGCGGCTCACAGGAAAAGCTGCTGGAAAAAAATAATGGAGCTCTGAGATCCCCTGGAGGAGGAGGCGGCCTGAGCCGGAGCTACAGCCTGAGCTCCTCCGTGTGGAGGCCCTGCAGAGCATCAGAGCTGGCACACACACACACACACACACACACACACACACACACACACACACACAGACACACACACACACACACACACACACACAGCACACACACACACACACACACACACACACACACACACACACACACACACAGTGCTGCACAGTAGAGTAGAGCTACTGCCTGCACAACAACTCCTCCACAGTCACAGTGTCAGCCAACTCCAAGAGCAAAGTCTATGGTAAGCATCAGTTAGAGAAAACAACTAACTGTATGAGAGAGAGAGAGAGAGAGAGAGAGAGAGAGAGAGAGAGAAGTAAATGGATAGAGTGGCTGTAGAGGGAGAGATTGAGAAAAAGTTAAATGTGTGTGTGTGTGTGTGTGTGTGTGTGTGTGTGTGTGTGTGTGTGTGTGTGTGTGTGTGTGTGTGTGTGTGTGTGTGTGTGTGTGTGTGTGTGTGTGTGTGTGAGAAAGAGAGAGTTAGTGTGTGCTCCACACTAGCCTGAGGTGCTAAAGGCAGGCATATTATAAATATGCATGGTTGCAGCATCTCATGCCATATGAATTCTATCTCTATCTCATTTGCATTGTCGTTGTGGGGCAAGCAGTCCGTCTGGTGTTTGCACTGCAAGAAGAAACTGCAGAAGCAGTCAAGGGGTCAAAAGTTCACCCCAGTCGAGTCGTCATCCCGGCCCAGTAACATACTTGATGGAGCCATAAGTGACACTCCTTCACGTAACCAATAGACACACTATAACACTATAAGTGGAACCAAATAAGTGGAACCAGCTACAGGAAGTTTTAAAACTGAACCAACTTGTGTCTGCAGACAAATTTAAGGCATTGATAATTGATATGAATCCTGTACATAAGTGTTCTTGTTTTTGAATTGTTTATTATTATTATTATTATTATTATTATTATTATTATTATTATTATTCATTTTATTCTTACTTTTTGTTTTCCCTTGTGTACTTTTGTTTGCTTGCATCTTTTTTTATTGTCAAATCAGGGCAATGCTGTAAAAGAGCTTGATGCTCAGTCATTTTTCCCTGAATAAACAATGGATGATGTTGATGATGATGATGATGATGATGATGATGATAACACAAATTAGTCCAAACATCAGATTCAAATTTTTCAAAGCAAACGATACATTAGACTAGCCTAGAACTCTAGACGCACTCTAGCGGTAGCAAATTGAATTTGCTCAGCGAGTACATCTAAGGGACGAGCCATAGCTCAGACTTCGATTGCGTCTGAGCTGTTTCTGAGCTGCCTGTTTTACGCTCTTGGTTGTATTCAGACATTGTGGTGTTTAGCTAATCACAACGTTATATCTGAACAGAGAGTTATTGGGTGGGCTTCGTTGTTTGAATCGCTTGTTAGTTGCTAGTCGCGCAGATTAGTTTTAGCAGTTTTACCTGGGCGTCTCCAGACTATACATCCATGTTATAGTCTGGCGTGTCAGGCTAACATGAGACTGTTTTATTAGACATTGTGAATGACTTCATCAGGTGAGTCAGTATGTATATAATGTTTTACTTTTTTCTTGTTGTTGTTCATCCTTTTGTTGAGTGTAATCATCATTATCATCCAGCGCTCAATCTTCCCCATGCTCTGCTAATCAGCCTAAATTGCAGCTCCTTCAAGCATAACTGCCCTGCTGAGAAAATGGGCCCTATATGGGGGAGCATGTGTCTACATGTTTATTTAGCCATGCTTACGTATACATGTCCATTATGTGTGTGTGTGTGTGTGTGTGTGTGTGTGTGTGTGTGTGTGTGTGTGTGTGAGAGAGAGAGAGAGAGAGAGAAAGTGAAAGAATGTGTGTGTTTGTGTGTGTGTGTGTGTCTTGTGTGTGTGTGTGTGTGTGTGTGTGTGTGTGTGTGTGTGTGTGTGTTTAGGTGACATGATCTGCTGTGGATCCCCTGTTGACAGTTTTCTAATGGGCTGGCGGGAGGCCGTAGACATCGCCTTGGCACGGCGGGAAGTAACGACGCTAATTTCCTCTCCGTCGTCTGCATCTGCTGCTCCGCTTCCATCTGAGCCGCAACACAAATGGAGGGAGGGGAAGCCGAAGGGGCAGGTGGGCGGTAGGGGGTGGATAACTGAACTCTTTTCCCAAACACATACACAGACACACACACACACACACACACACACACACACACACACACACACACACACACACACACACACAAACACAACACCCCACCGGGTTTCATTTTAAACACACATCCCTGAAGCGACTTCTGAGACATGTTTATGATAATATATCTATCATCCTTACTGAAGGTCAAAACGGACAATGTGCTTTGCCACTTCAATTACCTGCAGGAGATTCTTTTATCTTTTTGGGGTGGGGGATGCACTGTTGGTCTGACCAGATCCATTTTGAAAGATGCACTGCCCATACATCTGAATATGAAAATATATATGGAAAAGCCAAACCAAATAGAGGGTGAGCAGAGTTATTGGAATATATCACATTTTAATCCCTATAATAAAGATGTTACTGACTGACTTACTGACTTTTTTATGCTAGCAGTGCACTAATAACGTTTTTATATTAATCTTTGATGATTTTTAGAACTTGAGAGTGAGCTCTCAACTCATTCATGTCTGCTCAGAGAACTTATGTGTTGTGTGTGTGGATTTATATGTACTGTATGTGTGTGTGTGTGTGTGTGTGTGTGTGAGAGAGAGAGAGAGAGAGAGAGAGAGAGAGAGAGAGAGAGAGAGAGAGAGAGAGAGAGAAGGGTGCCTGCAGATTCAGAGAGTCTCTGCTTTTGGCGGTGGCGGTGGCGGCGGCGGCTTGCAGATGGTCCTCTAATGGAGGATAATGAGCAGGAAGACCCGCATGTCGCGCAGCTACACAGGGAATGGCCCAGAGGAGAGCGCTGATCAAACAGACTCCATACATCAACAACCAGACCTTCCCAACCACCCATCAACCACCCCTAACACACACACACACACACACACACACACACACACACACACACACACACACACACACACACACACACACACACACACACACACAGACCTCCCTCTCCAACCTCCCACTGGGCCTCCCTCCCACAACTGACACTGACACCGCTGTCGCCATGTACTCACTCACTCACTCACACACACACACACACACACACACACACACACACACACACACACACACACACACACACACACACACACAGAAAGAGGTCCTTATTATTAATTTGCTGACATGCTTCAGTACAAATCATGTTCATTACATAGGCCTAATGCAGATCTTGTGGCGTAAGTTGTTCTCCCAAGACCACATTGACGAATTCCCAAAACACACCATCCATACACAACCACATCACACTGTGATATCCAATCAGAAATAAAGTAGTTGTCTGTGTCTACATGTGTTTCTGTCATAAAGAAGATCAATGCTTTTTTCTCATTGATTATAAAAAGAAGGATGAGAATAAAATGAAGAGAGAGAAGAGAGTTGAAAAACACTTAATAACCTTTTCATCAGACACAACTGTGCATCTTTATACATTATTCATTTGTAGAAAGTTTGGGGTAAAAAAAAGCCACAGGCAAACATCATTGCTTATCATGATCAGTTCCGCTTAGGGTGTCCGAAAAGCTTATGCTGCCTTGACGGGCATCAGGAGTGATTCGGAATGTTTACAAAGGATTATGGGGGATTCTGGCGAGCACTTGGGAGCCGTGTGCATCCAATACCAAGCGAAGGTTCCGGCACATTTCAGCTGCTTGTATTTACTGTTCGGCCACCTCCCCATTTTCAGGCCACCAAACAAAAACACAAACACAAGCCAGCAAATGCCACCCCCACTCGCACACATATGCACACAAACACTCCCACCATCCACAGTCCAGGCAGCCTGCCTCCCTCTATGTCTTTCTCAGTCATTTAGAAACCTCTGCAAATTCCGAATAAGCTAATCCAAGGCCCATCGACAAATGCAATTTTCAGCTTACTGTGAACCGCAACCAAGCATGCAAATACTGGCTTTCATTCTGTTTGACACTCAGAGCATTTATCAGAGAGGCGGATGGCTGTTTGTTTGTTTGTTTGTATGTGTTTGTGTATGTGTGTGTGCGTGTGTGTGTGTGTGTGTGTGTGTGTGTGTGTGTGTGTGTGTGTGTGTGTGTGTGTGTGTGTGTGTGTGTAAGCTTGTATGTAGTATAGTGTTGGTGTGGGCAGCAGGGACGGATGATTTCTTTAAGAGACTGATCTAGGCTTGCTACTGTCTTGGGGATTCTGCCTGTAACCATGGATAGGAAACAGGATTGCATGCTTCAAGTTAACAAGGACTAAATTAACCTACAGGCCAGGGCCAAAGGGAGTAACACAATCCAAGCAAGGGTAGAGAGATGGTGAAAGTTTAGCAAGATATATTCTTAAGCTAAAGAGAGAGAGGGACTATAGTACCTAACTTTGAAGAAAGAAAAAAAAAACTCTTAGAAATGTGAGAATATAGGGCTGTGGGAACATAGAGCTGTGGGAACATAGAGCTGTGGGAACATAGGGCTGTGGGAACATAGAGCTGTGGGAACATAGACACGCTCCCAATGTGCCAATAGGAAGGTTTCCATTGAACTTGTAATGCACGTCATGCAAATATCAAATCCTTGGATGGAAACTCTGCAAATTCAGATCATGTAATGAAAATATAAATCTAATTCTCCTGAAGGGGTGGATTACAGTAACTTTATGTGAATAAAACATAATTTGATTTAGATTGAAACAATTTAATCTATATGTTGTATACTGTCCATACATCCTGGTGACATTACTTTACAACAGTTGGTGGGAACACATAACTTGATTAGCGTCATGTTCATTTTTTATTCCCATAACACAGTTGAAGGAAACACATGCAGATGCAGATATTCATGAGCAGAATAACAGTTAATGTGAATATGAAACGAAAATAAGTTGGATGGAAACCCCTATAGCGATGGTGCATGTGACTTGTGTTAACTTTATACTACATATGCAGCCTAACTGTTATCTCTTTATTTTGAAAAAAAAAATTGTAAATTATTACACATTAACTACAATTTGATGATGAAGTGTTGCAAGTGCATGAACTACAAGAAGTGAGTAGACCAGGGCTATTCAATTAGTTTTCCAAGGGGGCCACATTTAGAATCCAAGAACTTGAGCGGCCGCAAACATTTCGCGGTCACTATTTTCAAATAATCAAATCGCAACACATTGATAAAAAAATGCATATTTGCTTTGTTTTAACAATAACTTTGCATGTTAACAATAGCTACAAATTATTTATTTACAAAATTTACATTTTTAAATTACCAGAACAGAATATTTTAATACCATAACTTTGTTTTTAAGTGAATTATTTATCCCTAAATGTCCTATTACAGAACGTATTTTGCAGTCCAACAGGTAGGCTAAAAGAAAAATTTAAAATAATATGTAAATACGCAATGACTCAAATATAAGTACAGTTGTCATAATATATGAGGAAATGCTGCATCAATAGACCAAACCGGCTTAAAAAAATAAATAAAAAGGCTGCGCAACAGCGCCAAAATCCTCTGGTGGCCGGAATTACATGTACTTGCTTAGAATCGCCATAGAGAATGAACAGTGGAAAATACCTTAAAAAAATATTTCCTAATGTGTTAATGCCACTTAAATTGACGTAGTTTGGGTATATATTATCTATTTATTAATATTCTGAAAATTATAAGGTATATATTAAGCTTTGGAGACTGATGACGGTATTTTAGTTTTAAAGGTGATGAATCGCGTCGACCGCATCTGGGCCGTGTCCGGGCCGCCAATTGAATAGCCCTGGAGTAGACTGACACATTCAGGTAAGGCCTCATAGCCAGGTTTTGGTTAAATGCTACTTTTGCTGCCTTTCCTCCTTAGCTTTGTTAATTTGTATACAACTTAAATAGAACTGGGTTTGGAAACATAACTCATAATCCTACTGGTCTATTTGAAAAGATGAGGTTTATTTATTAATCCAAATGAGACTGCACTAGTGTTTCACTTGCGCAAATTGATATGCAAGTCTGAATCTGTACGGAAAAGTGGAACTACTTCATAGCCGTGCAGTTACCTGAAAAATAATGCATGTTCAAAATAGCGCATCACAATAGGAAAGTTGACCAAGCAGTGGTATAATCCAAATTACTCCACGGCGTGCAGTTGTATAATCCAAATTACTCCACGGCGTGCAGATATAGAAAAATAATGCACTTATCGAAGTTGTAAGGCAACTCGGCTGGCACCTCGTTTGCCTTAGAACTTCGAACGTGCATTATTTTTCTATATCTGCACACCGTGTCGTTCATTATCCCTTACTTAGACTGCTCTAGTGTTTCACTTGCGCAATTCAGAATTTTATGAAAGTGAAAATTACTTGTGTCCAGTGAAAATGGCAGGGTTTAATGCATCCATTATTATTATTATTATTATTATTATTATTATTACCTCCGCCAAGGAGGTTATTTTTTCGCCAGCGTGTGTGTGTGTGTCTGTGTGTCTGTCTGTGTACAAGATAACTCAAAAAGTACTGCACAGATTTGGATGAAAATTTCAGACAACGTGTATATTGGGACAAGCAAGAACTGATTCGATTTTGGTGGTGTTATATTGTGTCTGTGACCACATTGCCTTGGCGGAGGTTTGCGCTGTCAGCGCTTTTCTAGTTATTATTATTATTATTATTATTATTATTATTATTATTAATAATAATATTAATATTAATATTATCGTTGTTGTTGGTGGTGGTATTGTTTGCACCTCCAGGCCCTCATCAGTTGAACATAGCTCGCTGGATTCCATGCAGTGTTGTTGAGTCCTAAAACAGAAAAGAGCAGACCCACAGTGCCCAGTATGCAGCAACCTCTGCTGAAAATGATGAAATCCGCCAGTGAGCCAATAACACACAAGATGCAGAACACATGGGTGCTGGGTGGGTGGCTGTGTTTTGTATTTCTATTTTTTGACTGAAATATGAATTAATCCTCTGTTTTCTTATGTGAACATGTGTCTCTCTCTAGGCATGTATTCTGTTGCAATAATTCCATTGAAACGATACCAATTCATTGTTTGGTAGCATTACTCTTGCAAGGGCAGTGATAGAATTCATTTAAATAAAAATTGAGTTATGTTGAGGAGTCTCCTTTACGTTACCTTACATCAAATCTGTCTTTTGAAAATGTTTGCTCATCATTGCAATATCCACAGAAAAATGAGTTCATTAATACATATAGTTTGTGAATGTGAGGTCTCTCCTTTTGTGTAGAAATTCTTATATCTAAAAATTGGGCTATTTGTCAGTGTTGTCCACATAAGCCAGAGCATTGCAATGGTTGTATGGCTCCAAACTGTGCTGTAGATATCCCATCTGTGGTGAGCCTGTAGCTCCGCTCTGTCGGGAGGCCTCATTTAGATGTTCTGGTTCTTACAGCACTGGTCTATCTTGTGGGCAGGATGCATTATGCATGGCTTACAATGCTCAGAAATGAGGCTGTAGTCCTGGAGTGCTGTAGTTAGCAATCCGGCCTGACCAATGCTTCTCTATTGGAAAAAAAAGGCAGATGTTCTTTGTTTATATGATGTTTTATACCCTTCAAGTAAAATATTACTTAAGAATATATTTACTCTATTTGCAGAATAACAAAACTCTTAAGTAAATGCCACCATTAGCCATAGGCTCGTACTTAACTGTTTCTTACAGTAAGTTAACATTCATATTGAAACCCAGCAGACCTTGACTTCTCTGTCTCTGTGTAAATATTGGTGTATATTCATTCCTATAGTAGGCCATTCTGCAAGTATGAATTGTAACTTTAAGTGGTGTATCTTCTGTGTCTTTCAGTGCATATCCTCTTCTTATGTATACTGTAGGACCCACAACACTGACAGACATTCTCTCTCCAAGGATTGGACAAGGCCGGTTTGTTTATGTCCTTCTCTCACAACCTGAAAACAAAGATGAATTCCTTTAATTCTTCAAACTGAATGCAAAGGTTTTTTTTTGTCTCTGAATCTCTTTCTCCATCTCACTCAACACTCACCTTCATCTAAAACAACATAGTGGAAACACAAAAGAATTCAAAAGTAAGAGTAAGAGTTTGATCTACTTGTATAAAAAGCTGCCAAGTCTTTTTTTTTTTCTCTCTTTCAAAGAAAAGATCAAATGTTAACCTTCACTGCTTTCTTTGCTTTCAGACACAAACACAAAGTCAATAGAGAAGAGTTTGGGCCTTTCCCTGTGCATGTCTACAGTCTTGCCTACAGGCTTGAAGTCACCAGTGGAGTATCCATTAGCCCTTACTTACAGAATACATGTTTGCATTCTGGAACATTCATCATCTTCACCACCATGTCAACGCCATATTTATCATTACTTAAAGCATGATGATGATGATGATGATTAGTATCATCATTATTCTTCATATGATCACATCTGACATCTAACATCATTTACAATCATCAGCAACTTTACATCATTATATTTGTATTTTATTCTATTTCAGTTGGAAAATGAAAATTAGACTAAATGCTATTAGTCTGCATTAAGCGGTGCAAAGAATCAGACAAATATTTAATCAAATTAATATCAGCACAGATTGTGAGAAATTTAATATTGGATGATATTTAATGGTAATGCAAATGATTCGCTCCAAGGACTCGCTTTCTCTCTCTCTTTCTGCTTTTGTCTGTATGTGTATGTGTGTGTGTGTACATGTATGAGTGTGTTTGTGTGTGTGCATGCGTGTGTGTGTGTGTGTGTGTGTGTGATTTGTGTTTGTGTGTGTGTTTGTGTGTGTCCATAATGTAGTAGGCTGTGCTGTGTGTACATGTATGAGTGTGTTTGTGTGTGTGTGTGTGTGTGCATGCGTGTGTGTGTGTGTGTGTGTGTGTGTGTGTGTGTGTGTGTGTGTGTGTGTCCATAATGTAGTAGGCTGTGCTGTGTGTATGACATCTCTGGCCTGGTAAACATTAATCATTAACCCCTCCATCTGGCCCGTGCTGATGAAGCTGCCTGAATCAGCATGACTCCTGTCCCTGGAGAGAGGTTCAACAGACCAGACACATGCACAAGGACACAAAGACGCACCCAAATATGAGCATGTATACACACACATTACGACACAGAGACTGAGGAGAGAGAGAGAGGGAGAGGGAGAGAGGGAGAGAGAGAGAGAGAGAGACTCTGGAAGTATGCTATTAGACAGTCCAAGCCACACAGGGAGGAGGAGAAGAAACAGGACAGATCATTTATGCCCAGATTCTGTTGTGCTTGGATGGCATCATACCGTAGTAATATAAAAGAGATACAAGAGGTCAGCCACTCTTATCTGCTTTGGTTTGTTGTTGTTGTTGTTGTTGTTGTTGTTGTTGTTGTTGTTGTTGTTGTTTTCCCAAACAGAAGTAATGGACAAGATGGAAGTAGCAGAGCTGTTTCTGCTGTAAATGAGAACATGATGAAGGTCATTATCCCAGACAAGATTGCATAGTGTACTCTGTGCTACGATACACTTCTGAAACATTTGTCTTCTCAGAATTCCCCAGTGTTTCTACAAATGTTATATGGTTATGTCTGTGGTATTATGGTATTTACCATTGCTGTCCCTGTGTTGTGCAAGAAAGCTCCATTACCAAGTACTCATGTTGTACATAATGGAATTTTATGTACTTACACATCCTTAGTTCACGTTGACAATGTTAAAAAAAAAATAGTATTGCAGGGAAATACAGTATTTTGCCAAAAGAAAGTGCTTATTTCTTTTAGGCTGTTATTTCTAAAAGCTGTTATATCTGAAGCTCCAAGTTAACTAGCTTATTGAGGCTGCATTCAAATTTATATGAGGGATGAAAGTCACCTACTGTATGTGAAACAACAACCACAAATAACCACTTTATTCCTGGTTCATGATCATCAGGCCTATAGTCTGACTCTATCTCTGTCTAACACACAGACATGCGTACATAAGTACGTGCTGTATTGTCAATTTCTAACAACAGGTCAAATTTGAAGGAGATGGCACAAGTTGTTTTGCATGTCTGTCCTCTCCTCTCCTCACTCTTAAACAGCAGCAGTATGTCTTTAGTCTGGCCATAACCATCCCTCAGGGCATACTCACATTAGGCAACAAATCATACCGTATCCGAGTACACTTTACCCCTGAAGTCCGGTAATCGCATTGTACTGTTCTGGGGTACGGTACGCTAGTACACTTGGAAAAAGTGAGCATGGTTCAGCTGGACTCGGGCACGGTATACAGTACATAGTGAGGCAATGACCAGACTAGTCTTTCTTACATTGCCAACTCCGGCAAAACAAATGACATTCATTGTAACATTTGGATATAAATGAAATAAATAATTAAAAGGCAGGCAGAGAATAATATTATTTCCATGCAATGGAATAAGCTTGTCAAAAAAAAGACAGTTTTAGTGTTTTCCCCCCATTACTGGTAGAAGAGAGATATACAAGGCAGCCATTTCAGTGTGTCAGGCACCCCACTGAGTCCAGGAGAATAGGGCAGGAGAAGTGATTCTACAACAACTTTTTACTTTGACACCAGAACACATGCTCTCTCTAAGCACTCTCTACTTGAGGTCGCCTTTTTTCATTCACACAGGGAAATAGAGTGTGGAATATATGTGTGTGTGTGTGTGTGTGTGTGTGTGTGTGTGTGTGTGTGTGTGTGTGTGTGTCTGTGCATGCACACAAAAGAGAGGGATATTGAGTATCTCTGCTGTGCCACATATTCAGTAAAGTCTCTCACAAACACAAACAGCAAGCACACAGGCTTTTCACGACCAGACAAGCCCATCTGAGGGACAACACAAATTGGTCTATTTTCAAAGAAACGTAGTTAGGTAGGTCTATGCTGTACTACTCACTCTTATTGTACAGAAGCCTAAAAAGTTTGCAGACAATGTAGTTCTTCTCAAAGAAACATCCAGTCAATCAGTCCCATCCCTGTTCTTTGATGCTACCGAGTGCTAGGCCAATCTCTAGCTATTTGGTTTGCATTGTAAATTTGGCATTCTCAATCCCATTGACAACAGTACTTAGTAACAAGGCTACAAGTTGATTCACTCTGGATAATTCCTTTAATAAAAACAGAAGAAACTGAAAACTAAACAGATTGACAGCTGCTCAAGGAAAAATCTAACTTCACTCACGTCAGATGCAGCGTCCTCTTGGGCACAAGCATCTGATGTCGCCTCCATTGAAAGGGATTTCAGGATCGAAATTGAATGGATGGACCAACAACCAGGAGACCGTAGGCAGTGTTGGGAGTAATGAGTTACAAGTCTAATTACTGTAATGCATTGCTTTTTGTTGGTAATATAAGGCATTACAGAAAAAAAAAATTGGTAAAATATTACTCGGTAAAATTGTCAGTAACTCAAGTTACAATGCATTTTTAACTTGGAATGAAGTGGTGTTTTTTTCCTTCATACAATTTCTCCAAAAATCACTGAGAGGTCAGCAAGGATAAAACGTCTGCTGTGCCGGAATTAATGTAGAACTTTACAGTCTCCGCTTGTCATTTTCAACATTGATAACGAATTAGTGAAGGTCATAGACTACCGGAGGGCCCTAAAGTAACTTAAATGTAATGCAACAGTAATGTAATGCTTTACATTTTCAAAACACTAATATTGTAATGTAAGGGATTACTGTAGAATGTCAGTAACAAGTGATAAATAACGCATTACAGTTTTGCTATAACTTGCCCAACACTGGCCGTAGGTACCGCCGGGCGGGATTTTTGACGTAGCTCATCTCTTCCAAACTTATAAAATACAACTAACATTTATATGAAAGAGATATCTATATTATGCAAGTTAAATAGATTATTGTGGCAATCATGCCGCAGATAATGGCGTTTATATTTGTTTGGAAGAGCTGAGAAACAAGAAATTGCATTGCGTCATGGGATGCAATGGGTAGGTTTCGATGTAAGTTGTTGAAGTAAGATGACAGACAAGTGGTTTGTCCAATTATATGCAAGATTTTTTGATGATGTCCAGTCTTTTGAAGCAAATCTCTTATGGAGCAAATTCAGATGGAGTAGCCTGCTAGAAGCTATGAATAATGTGATGTGAGTGAGGTTAGGAGAAATCTGCTCTGCAGCCTGCAAAGTTTAAGGAATTTGCCAATTAATTATTTTAGGGAGCTAACATTTACTGGTGGTCTTCATACTGTGAATCTGTTGGTTAAGAAGCAATACACATGGACTTATTAATACAGACTTTTTACTAATATTATTCATTGTTAGCTTGGGAATTCAGAGCATGGTGACCATGGCCATTTTTCTCGCCAGCTTTCGGTATCCAATCGCAGAACAAAAAGGGATTTGTACGGCCCTCGATTGCATTTTACGTCACGTGGTGGCTCTGGTATTGGCTCCGAGGTATGTACAGACGCTATGATAGACATTCGTAGCGCCCAATAAACGGCTATGGACAATTGTAAACGATGCTTCCGCTACGAGAAATGCAATAGGTAGGTCCCCAGACTAAATATCACTTGTGATTTTAGTTTGGCATTCGCCAGGCTAATTCATTGTTGTTTTCTTTGTTAATGGTTGGGTGGTATATGTGACTAACTAACTAACAAGCGAGTAGTCTGTCAGTCTAGCTAGCGAAGGCTAAATGACGGTTACAATATACTGTATACAAGAAATTGTGTTTCTGCCAGCCCAGCATGTAAGACAGTCTGTCTCTTGGCATTGGGTACCATGCTCCATGTCTGAAATCTTCAGAACCCATGTCCACCACACCTGTTTACATAGTTTGAAAGCAAGTCAAAAACAACAAAGCTGTTCAGAAGATGCAGCTTTGCTGCAGAAGAGAGCACATGCTGCAGCTTCAGTTATTGTTATAGCCTTGCTCTTGGAGGACACATCTTATACTCTGCACGGCTATGTACTTGGCACACCTTACACTTTGCAGTGCTGTGTTGGTGTGAAAGCTTGGGTAAGATTTTATGGCAGGCAGATTCCTATTCTGAGTGAGAATCAACAGGACAGGTTTGGGAGTGTTGCTTGGAGCAGAGCAGACTATGCTGTCTCCCCCAACCCCACCCTCCCTTTTTCCCTTCCATGCATCATTTCATCTCTCCATACATCTCTTTCCCTCCACTCTTGTCTCTCACAGCCTCTTTCCCCCCGTTCCCTTGAAGAGTAACGATGTTGTTCTAGTGCTGTACTGTGTACCTGTTGTTCAGGCTGATTCAGAAACAGCGAGCGTACTAAAGCATGGTCGTTTAATATCCTCCATAACTCACCCGGGACAAGAAGCTTCAGGTCTATTGCTTTTAAATGAGCTGCCTATAAATGCATCTTAAGAACAACACTTTTTAAAATAATAACCCACCTAACTGGCCTCCTCAGAGCCCAGGGGAGAGGATATGAGCTAATTTCTGTTTTAGTGTGTGTGTGTGTGTGTGTGTGTGTGTGTGTGTGTGTGTGTGTGTGTGTGTGTGTGTGTGTGTGTGTGCGTGAGAGAGTTTGTGTGTGTGCATGAGCTTGTTTGTGCACACACTAAGGTGGTTGATTGTTTATGTGAGTGAGTATGTGTGTGTGTGTTCAAGTGCAAAGTGCTACAAATCAGTGTGTGTGTGTGTGTGTGTGTGTGTGTGTGTGTGTGTGTGTGTGTTTGCATACAAAACAAGCTAATAAAACATAATATACCCCAGTGCTTTCTCCCTGACAGCAGCAGGCAGTAGTTTGGATGCAAGGAGAAAGGGTTGCGGTTGGAGTCGATAGTATTGGTGATTGGTGATGTGGTGTAATGGAAGCCTATTGGAAACACTGATGAGAGTCCCAGCATCCAGCCAAGTCAGACTATAGAGTCTATCAACAGCAGTTTCCATAGTTACACCAGCAATATATAACACTGTTCCTTTTGAAGTGAACAACAGATTGAGAGCAACTCCTACATCAGCCCACTTACCATAAGTGAAAATGTAACAAAATATTGTATTGGTACATAATATGACCACTATGATATGTATGTGGACACACTCATACATGCGGAAACACACACACACACACACACACACACACACACACACACACACACAGCTCTCTTCCTCTCTCTTAGTAGCCTAATTTATTGCAGTTAAATGTCTACAGAAACATCTCGCCTCTGTCACGTCGTGCTGAGACTTCACCTTTGTCTCACATGGAGCAAAGCCTGGATAACCCGCATCTTTCCCTCCAGGTCAAAGTGCAGTCGATATACACACTGTATTGTGTGTGTGTGTGTGTGTGTGTGTGTGTGTGTGTGTGTGTGTGTGATGGAAATGTAAAGCATGGATGAATGCATTTCAGGCATTTCTAAATGGCTACATTTGGGGATCTTTATTTTATTTTTTCATTCAATGGTGGATGTAGAAAAGCTGTTTATCCCATTTGTTTTGTTTCCATGGAGACAGTTACCTGAGAGTAAGTAGAAAGTTGCCAGTTTCAATGATCAATGCTGCATCACTTATATTATGTTCTCTGCATGATTATTAACATTATTAACACATAATGAAACTTACAGTAGCCTACATCATCAGGGGGCTTACAGGAGCTCCCACACACTTCCGATATATTATGGCCCTGTGTCAAAGAGTGCATTTACATTACATGGACTATATACTACCTCTATATTGTGCAAATTCACCAAAAAAAGAAATAGATAAAAAATTATATTCTCTCGTTCACATACTGTATACACTCAGCAACACTCAGCAACCTCAAAAAATAGCTATGGGTTGACTGAATCTGGATTATTATGCTATATTTTTTAAGTTTAATGTCCTCAGCTACATTTGTAAGTGGTTCTTCAGATATAAACATGTGCATGTGTGTCTACTGTTAAAAAATAGTATACAGCAAGGTTCCAACAGCATGATATCTAAATACATGTGCATATACACAGTACTTGTTTCTTTGAAGGTACCCCACCCCATCCCCCCTTTCTATTTCCTCTTCTTCATCATTCTCTCTGTCGTTCCTTGTTTTTTTTCAAACTCAAAAAAGAAACCCCAGGCGCCAAGCGGGGGCTCCATTCTTTGTCTTGTCTTCTGAGACTGGGAGATGAGAGGCTGCATCTCAGCCTCCCTGCGTCCGTCCCGTCCCCTTGCCCCTCAGGGGCCTTTTGGAAAGGGTGAGCCGCAGGGGCGCCCTGGAGCCTCTAACTGATGAAAATCAAAGGGGCAATTTGTGTGAAACGCCCGCTCATAATTCCGACACCACACACAAACCACCACCACCACCACCACCACCAGCCCTCATTTTGCATTCAGCAGCTGCAATAGTGCCAATGGATTTAATTAAAAACACAAGAGAAGTACCGCTGGACTTACTCAAGCACATGAGAACACACTCACTCACTCCTCACTGTATTGGATAGATTAGGGAGTTCGCTCACACCCTTACACAAATCCATTCTGTGTTTGTGTGAGAGTGACACATTTCTCATGATGATTCCTTACGTCACAGTCCTTGTTCCTGTAGATGCCCATTAGTGGCCATGCAAGAGCGAGATGTGATTGATAGAAGTGGCCTTGAGGCACAATGTCAGAAAAGGCTGTAGGAGCAAGATGGTGGATAGGCTGGGGAATAGGATTCCTGACAATGGAACAGCAGTAAGTCATGGTAGCTTATGTGTTGTGTGGTCAACTATGATGTGTGGGATATTAATATTTATATGAGGCATGAAAGGAATTCAGCAAGACTTGAAAATGATAGCATACAGTCTTTGGGCTTTAGACCAATACTAGCCTTCTTATTAATAGGAATCACTGCCCTATTCACAGAGATGAATGCCACCAAAGAGATCTATGTAACCTCTCATTACTGAGACAAAACCACGGAAACTGCATATTTATCAAAAGGGTTCTCTTTTTATACACTTAGGCCAACTGAAATTTGAATGTGTCTTTAACAAAGCCTCCAACAAAGACCAAGCTGTGCTCAAAGGTTCCGATGCACAACTGACGACGGGTTTTCTTTTCATTAGGCAAAAAAACGAGGATCAGTTAGCCTTCCTCATTTGATTTCCTTTCTAAAATGGACCCCCAAGCAGGTGGGATGCCTGGCGGTTTTGCTTTGACTGAAACCCCAGGCCAATTCCAATTTCATCTCGTGTCACACTTTAGCTCCTCTGGCAAGCCGATTCCAATTAGCAGTTTTTCATGGCACCTTTGCAACAGGAGGGGGTGGACTCACTACGAGATTGAATCAATAGCAGCTATGACAGTGGTGACCACTGTTACAGTTAGCCCTGGCATACAACTCACTGTGCTCCCGAGTCCCGCACCCGCTATAGATCCCCCGATGACTTTCAAAAGAGGATGAGCAGGTAAGGTATTGCAGCTTTTTGCATGTGAGAGACGTGTAAAAGGGCTTTGGAAAGTCCGATGAATCTCTTGGGCTCAACTTCGATGAATCCTGATGACTCGGAACCAGCACACCTCACTCAAGATAATTAAACTATCAAATAAACTCCCCCCATGGGCCCGGTTTCCTCCCCGATTGCCTCCGAGCAGACGTGTCCTTTTAATATCGGCCCCAGCAAGTGTCCCTGCAATTTGGAGGTGGGGGAGACGAGTCAGACCCCCAAA
This sequence comes from Sardinella longiceps, assembly GCA_027497455.2. Lineage (NCBI taxonomy): Eukaryota > Metazoa > Chordata > Actinopteri > Clupeiformes > Clupeidae > Sardinella > Sardinella longiceps. The sequence goes on along the minus strand of JAODXP020000004.1, from coordinate 11,679,791 downwards.
CCCCTCGCCTTGCTTCGTCTACTCTCGCGCTGGTGCATATCGATCTCAGATGTGATAACCGCCATTAAACGGCGTTCAATGGGAATGTGCTTGTCATTGGCGACGGAAGATTGAAATACCCCCTACTGCCCGGGCATCTGAATAAATAAGGGAGCGAGCCGCTGCTGTCCGATCAGATAAAAGCCCGCCCTTTCTGCCTCCTAATACCCCATTGTGCAAAAAATAGAAAAGTGGGACGATGCTATCACTCTCCGACACATCTAATGCTCAGAAAAGAACTGCCATGCTCGGATGAAGCCATTTATTTTGTAGCCCCATTAAAGAACAAGCACAGAGAGGAAATAAAACACAGGCTGCATGGAAACATCTCTCAGGACGTTCTCTGCATGCATTGCCATTGGCTCGCTCTTGGACAACACCTGTGGGCCTTGGTTTCTGACATGTCTCTGGCATGAAATATTCCACAGGATGTGATGTTAAATTCATTGCATTGTTAATAATGTGGATTGACACACATGTGAAGGCACGCCTCACTCAGTTCTGATGAGTGTGAGCTGAATGTGGTAGTGTTCAGTCTCCCTTGCAATCCAGCAGTCATCTCTGCTCACTTCAAGTAAAACGATGGAGGATGATTAAATCTCTAGTTATTATGAATGACAACATTAACTACTACAGTATAGGCTAATGACATTTGTACAATATAATTGGGATCAACCTGGTTCTGATAACAATAAAAACCTGACACCTGAATTGTAGATTCATTGACATGAGGAGAGATTTTACTCTAAAACTCTATGCTATTTGCTTGAAAACAGATAGCTGACATATTCATGCCTGTCCTGCATTGACATCTTTGACATATGGACGCTTATTTTGAATGGTGCAGCATGATAAAGGAAATCTATAAGCTCCGTTCTTCCTTCACATGCTCATAGTCACCTAAAGCTAGTCTGTCTATACGGGAACGCAAAGACATTTCTGATGATGATCCAGACCTATTGAGTTGTGCCATGTCTAGGCTAGCCAGTTTTTGTTTCTTCTCTCTCATCTGCAGGACTTGCATATTAAACTTATTCCTGTTTTCATCGTCTCTATCGTGCCCAATTGGTGGCAATAAATAGAATTTATTTTATCCATATATATCTATCCATATTTTTCTATCCCGTTTATGTTGACTATGATTGAAATCTAGATCTATACAAAAGCTTTTACCTTTTACAGTTTGTTAGCACTGAGGCTAACATCACAAGTAAGTTTTTTTTTTTTTTCCTGGAACTCTGTGTTGGAGTAAACATGAGGCCATGTCCATATTATGCAAAGTCACAGCTGATTTCTGAAGCCACCCTGAGAAGATGGCACAGGCTCAAGTCTAGGGGCCCGGTCCCCCTCTACACTGCCAGTGGAGGTCAGGGGGGAGAGCAGCTGAAGCTAACCCCAGTGCCTTAGTCGCTGTGTGGGCTGCCTCAAGCCCAGATGTCCTGGAACAGACGTAGGGACCAGATGTCTGGCATCAGGAGAGAGGGATGCTCACGGAATTGGACATGAGGAGATCAGCTATCCATCACCAATGCCAGGAGATGGAGGCTTCTGTCTCTTTCTCTCTCTCTCTCTCTCTCTCTCTCTCTCTCTCTCTGCCTGTGTGGTTTGGAAAGGAAACAATGTAGGAAAAATGGGCACTCTGTGATTGATGCTACACCCTATACAGATAATGCACAAGTCCATGGTCAGAGTTATCTTTTTTATATTGCAATTATATAAAGCACTGCACTATTGATAATTAAATGCACTAGTCGTATCAAGAGAGGCACTATAAATGATTATACTCTCATGCAAACTACAGTACCAATCCGCAATGGTTGTGTTATCTTCTGACATCCTTTGTATAATTGTCTGACCGTTGCATACAGTAGGTTTGTGTGTGGAGTGCCCTACGTCAGTCATCATGACAGGAGCACAAGGTTTTTACGGCGGGACAAAATGAAGCATGAATGCAAAAGTGACACGCTTCAAATGAATGACTTTTGCAAGGGGGGCTTATGGTTGAGAAGAGCTAGCGGACAACGCTCAACTCGCTCCCTAGTCTCATTACTCAAACTGACACCATTGTTAGTCCTTCCTCCATGTCGCCGAATTATTCTCTCATTTACAGTGGACATGATAAGGTCAGTGCTTGCACAGCAAACCACCACCACAGTGCATAACTCAAAGTCATTTTCACATGAGGCTGTGTGCACTTCAAAAAAAAAAAAAAAAAAAAAAAAATTGAATGAATAAATAAATAAATAAATAAAAACTGTCCATCTCCGGTATTGACAGTGGAACTGAAAAGAAAAACAAGACTTTTTTTTTTTTTCTTATTTGGACAGTTTTGAAAACTCTCTGAGGTCTCTCCTTAGAAGCCCTTTTGATATTGTTTTTATTGTTTGCATAATTTCCACCTCACTCACCTTTTAAACGCAGTCAGTGAAGCATGTTGTCCTTGCCTGAATATTAATGTCCCACTGCAAAATGTCATTGGACCAAAAAAAAAAATGCTGGCCCTGTCAAATGTATTTTACTGGTTTTGACAGGTTTTATAAGGCAAACCACTAAAGTGAATTTTCTTCTTCAAAGTGCCCATCTTTTATCATTAATGTCAAAGCTTCTTGAACTTCTGCAGCCAACCAATTACATTTCAAATATGAGAAAGTACACGCATGGCTGTGTGGGAACAAACAAACTATCACACACACGCGCATGCACTCACTCACACATGCTCATGTCATAAAGTTTATATGTGTGTGTGTGTGTGTGTGTGTGTGTGTGTGTGTGTGTGTGTGTGTGTGTGTTCATTTACCCTTGTTTGCATCATACGAAACACACACACACAAACACACACACATTTACACAGACCAAATAACTAGCCCAAATGCCTCTATTACTCTGATAAGAAGTGAAATGTTGTCTTTTGTGGTTTTAGATTTAGCCTCACGTCAGCCTGTCAGGTCTGACAATGATGATCGCAGGGTGGATGACCCCTGTGCTGCCGTAACTGTCACACACATGCATGGAGTCACACACACACACACACACACACACACACACACACACACACACACACACACACACACACACACACACACACAAATACACATCGAACACTTCTTTATGAGCTGTGGTTGAATAAAAAATAGAGAAAAAACATGAAAGTACTTGGCATTTAGCCATAATAAAATTGCAGAGTTGTCTCATGTGACTGCATAGTTCTCTTTATAATGAATACATCATACGGTCTGGAGTGGGTAACTTTGCAAGTCGATATATATAGATTTTTTCTTCCATGCTACCAACCAATGCATAATTCATATGTCAGTCTGCATGTGCATTTTTATTGCAACTGGCCATCAGCAAGATCAAACTCAAGCTCCAGTCATCATCCACTGGGACTATGAGCTCTTGATATCAAATGCCTTAATCACTCAGTTATGATCAAGGTTTTTCAAAGTTAAAATAGACTTAGAAGAGCTGCTCAGCACAATCACTGCCATGTTTCAATCACAGCCATGTTTGAATCACTGCCATGTTTCAATCAATCAATCAATCAATCACTGCTATCAGCTTTAGCAATCAAGTTGCTTGCATTCCATGACATGTACAATTGTTGCTAATATTCTGAAACTGGAAGTACTTGTATAATTTTGTTCCATTGTGATAATAATAAGTGAAAAGTAACTTGGACACACTTACTGTGGGTTACTTTACTTGAACTCCTTGATATTATATATTTTTTTATCCATTGATTTACTGTATATTCAAGGATACATGGTCATGTTGATCTTTACTCTTTCTTTCTCATGTGAAGTGCTGATGAAAGCGAACCTCAAGGTCCTGGAGTCAACTACCCTGACAGGAGAAGAAGGCAGCAACTCTCTTCACCATGAGAGGAGGAGACCGCTTGCATTGTTGACCGCTGTTGCTCTGTGAAATGTGTTGGGAGTTTTGTGTACAGAGAGGAGCTCCGATAAACAAACAAACAAACAAACAGTTCTTGACCCCTTGCTACTGAAACACTTGATTTCTTCTCTATCAAGACTTTTGTTGTTGTTATTTTTATCGTTGCTGTTGTTATTGTTGCACTCTACACAGTCCAATTATCTTCACAAATTGCGAAAGATTGTGGTTGAAAGAACCTAAGAGGAGGGCATATGGGCAGTCCTTGGGATTAGAAATGGCTGTTAACTGTGCACCTCTAGTCAATCCTCAGGTAAATATGTATCTTCAGAAAGCTTAGGCTTCCAGGCTAATTCCTTTTATCAGAGGGGCCTGATTGAGATATTTCTTGATGGATGGGTCAATATCGACTTGACCCCACGGTCCCTAACCTAATCTTGCTCTCTGCCTGAGCGAGCATGAAAGTGTGTGCCTGTTAAGCCCACTGCAGACTCATAGAGGAAACTCAACAGAGATTAATATCTTGACAAACTTCTCTGTTATAGGATGGGAAGGCAATTACAGTAAGCAGGATGAGCTGAGTGTGTGTGTGTGTGTGTGTGTGTGTGTGTGTGTGTGTGTGTGTGTGTGTGAGTTAAATAAAGAGAGGGAAAAAGAGTTTGTGTCTGTGTGTGTGTGTGTGTGTGTGTGTGTGTGTGTGAGAGGGAGAGAGAGAGAGAGAGAGAGAGAGAGAGAGAGAGAGAGAGAGAGAGAGAGAGAGAGAGAGAGAGAAAGAAAGAACGATAGAGAGAGCAGGGGGAAAGTTGAGAAAGTTGACAGACATGTTAAGTGTATCCACTTGACTTGTGAAAAAGAAAGCTTAATTCCCTCTGGGCCTTGTGGAGCTCACTATGTTCAGTGGAATCCTTTCCTTTCACTGCAGCCTGTGATCTCATCTACCTGCACATGCTGCTCAGCAGATTCTACTGTATGGGGTGGCGATGGGTGAACAACTCAGGCACAACTACATGATGAGTGTTTGATTTTGTTCACGCTTCTCATGCTGCTGCTCCGAAAGCATTGATCATGGTGAATTAGGTTAGCACTACATCAACACTTTAATACATGCAGCAATACGCTTTCCATCTGGACTCTGTCGGTGCGCACCTAGGGTGGAATGGACGTGACTGTACTTCAATCGCTAAAAGGTAAAATATATAATGCTGTGAATTTGTTTGACTGAGAAGTGCTGTACAGCATGGCAAAGGAATGCTTTAGATTATAGACTGTGAAGTACTAGTAAAGAATAACAGAGTAACAAAATGTATCAAGGGATAAATGATAGAGTACTGCTCTGTACAAATGTAAACTTAAGTATGCTAAGTAAACTTCAGGCTCCTTTTTTATTTTATTGTGATTTCTGTATGAAGTATAGCAATATTGACAACCAATAGTGGCAATGGGACTAAAGTGGCCCACTGTTCTAAATGCTATACAGTAAAATACCAGTTTTGTATATTCTTTTAACACTCCCACCCTGAGCTTGAAGCACACACACACACACACACACACACACACACACACACACACACACACACACACACACGCACACAATCTGATTCCTTGCTCTGCAGCTGTATT
>JAODXP020000004.1:11644051-11674141 GCA_027497455.2 Sardinella longiceps | reverse complement strand
TCAGTGTTGTTTTCTTTGTAAATGGTTGGGTGGTATATGTGGCTAACTAACTAACAAGCGAGTAGTATGTCAGTCTAGCAAGCGAAGGCTAAATGACAGTTACAATATAGATACAAGAAATTGTGTTTTTGCCAGCCCAGTATGTAAGACAGTCTGTGTCTTGGCATTTGGTACCATGCTCCATATCTGAAATCTTCAGAACCCATGTCCAGCACACCTGTTTACATAGTTTGAAAGCAAGTCAAAAACAACAAAGCTGTTCAGAAGATGCAGCTTTGCTGCAGAAGTGAGCACATGCTGCAGCTTCAGTTATTGTTATAGCCTTGCTCTTGGAGGACACATCTTCTACTCTGCAGGGCTGTGTACTTGGCACTCCTTATACTTTGCAGTGCTGTGTCGGTGTGAAAGCTTGGGTAAGATTTTATGGCAGACAGATTCCTATTCTGAGTGAGAATCAACAGGACAGGTTTGGGAGTGTTGCTTGGAGCAGAGCAGACTATGCTGTCTCCCCCAACCCCACCCTCCCTTTTTCCCTTCCATGCATCATTTCATCTCTCCATACATCTCTTTCCCTCCACTCTTGTCTCTCACAGCCTCTTTCCCCCCGTTCCCTTGAAGAGTAACGATGTTGTTCTAGTGCTGTACTGTGTACCTGTTGTTCAGGCTGATTCAGAAACAGCGAGCGTACTAAAGCATGGTCGTTTAATATCCTCCATAACTCACCTGGGACAAGAAGCTTCAGGTCTATTGCTTTTAAATGAGCTGCCTATAAATGCATCTTAAGAACAACACTTTTTAAAATAATAACCCACCTAACTGGCCTCCTCAGAGCCCAGGGGAGAGGATATGAGCTAATTTCTGTTTTAGTGTGTGTGTGTGTGTGTGTGTGTGTGTGTGTGTGTGTGTGTGTGTGTGTGTGTGTGTGCGTGTGTGTGCGTGAGAGAGTTTGTGTGTGTGCATGAGCTTGTTTGTGCACACACTAAGGTGGTTGATTGTTTATGTGAGTGAGTATGTGTGTGTGTGTGTGTGTTCAAGTGCAAAGTGCTACAAATCAGTGTGTGTGTGTGTGTGTGTGTGTTTGCATACAAAACAAGCTAATAAAACATAATATACCCCAGTGCTTTCTCCCTGACAGCAGCAGGCAGTAGTTTGGATGCAAGGAGAAAGGGTTGCGGTTGGAGTCGATAGTATTGGTGATTGGTGATGTGGTGTAATGGAAGCCTATTGGAAACACTGATGAGAGTCCCAGCATCCAGCCAAGTCAGACTATAGAGTCTATCAACAGCAGTTTCCATAGTTACACCAGCAATATATAACACTGTTCCTTTTGAAGTGAACAACAGATTGAGAGCAACTCCTACATCAGCCCACTTACCATAAGTGAAAATGTAACAAAATACTGTATTGGTACATAATATGACCACTATGATATGTATGTGGACACACTCATACATGCGCAAACACACACACACACACACACACACACACACACACACACACACACGCTCTCTTCCTCTCTCTTAGTAGCCTAATTGATTGCAGTTAGATGTCCACAGAAACATCTCGCCTCTGTCACGTCGTGCTGAGACTTCACCTTTGTCTCACATGGAGCAAAGCCTGGATAACCCGCATCTTTCCCTCCAGGTCACAGTGCAGTCGATATACACACTGTATTTTGTGTGTGTGTGTGTGTGTGTGTGTGTGTGTGTGTGATGGAAATGTAAAGCATGGATGAATGCATTTCAGGCATTTCTAAATGGCTACATTTGGGGATCTTTATTTTATTTTTTCATTCAATGGTGGATGTAGAAAAGCTGTTTATCCCATTTGTTTTGTTTCCATGGAGACAGTTACCTGAGAGTAAGTAGAAAGTTGCCAGTTTCAATGATCAATGCTGCATCACTTATATTATGTTCTCTGCATGATTATTAACATTATTAACACATAATGAAACTTACAGTAGCCTACATCATCAGGGGGCTTACAGGAGCTCCCACACACTTCCAATATATTATGGCCCTGTGTCAAAGAGTGCATTTACATTACATGGACTATATACTACCTCTATATTGTGCAAATTCACAAAAAAATAATAAATAAAAAAATATATTCACTCGTTCACATACTGTATACACTCAGCAACACTCAGCAACCTCAAAAAATAGCTATGGGTTGACTGAATCTGGATTATTATGCTATATTTTTTAAGTTTAATGTCCTCAGCTACATTTGTAAGCGGTTCTTCAGATATAAACATGTGCATGTGTGTCTACTCTTAAAAAGTAGTATACAGCAATGTTCCAACAGCATGATATCTAAATACATGTACATACACACAGTACTTGTTTCTTTGAAGGTACCCCACCCCATCCCCCTTTCTATTCCCTCTTCTTCATCATTCTCTCTGTCGTTCCTTGTTTTTTTTTCAAACTCAAAAAAGAAACCCCAGGCGCCAAGCGGGGGCTCCATTCTTTGTCTTGTCTTCTGAGACTGGGAGATGAGAGGCTGCATCTCAGCCTCCCTGCGTCCGTCCCGTCCCCTTGCCCCTCAGGGGCCTTTTGGAAAGGGTGAGCCGCAGGGGCGCCCTGGAGCCTCTAACTGATGAAAATCAAAGGGGCAATTTGTGTGAAACGCCCGCTCATAATTCCGACACCCCACACAAACCACCACCACCACCACCACCAGCCCTCATTTTGCATTCCGCAGCTGCAATAGTGCCAATGGATTTAATTAAAAACACAAGAGAAGTACCGCTGGACTTACTCAAGCACATGAGAACACACTCACTCACTCCTCACTGTATTGGATAGATTAGGGAGTTCGCTCACACCCTTACACAAATCCATTCTGTGTTTGTGTGAGAGTGACACATTTCTCATGATGATTCCTTACGTCACAGTCCTTGTTCCTGTAGATGCCCATTAGTGGCCATGCAAGAGCGAGATGTGATTGATAGAAGTGGCCTTGAGGCACAATGTTAGAAAAGGCTGTAGGAGCAAGATGGTGGATAGGCTGGGGAATAGGATTCCTGACAATGGAACAACAGTAAGTCATGGTAGCTTATGTGTTGTGTGGTCAACTATGATTTGTGGGATATTAATATTTATATGAGGCATGAAAGGAATTCAGCAAGACTTGAAAATGATAGCATACAGTCTTTGGGCTTTAGACCAATACTAGCCTTCTTATTAATAGGAATCACTGCCCTATTCACAGAGATGAATGCCACCAAAGAGATCTATGTAACCTCTCATTACTGAGACAAAACCACGGAAACTGCATATTTATCAAAAGGGTTCTCTTTTTATACACTTAGGCCAACTGAAATTTGAATGTGTCTTTAACAAAGCCTCCAACAAAGACCAAGCTGTGCTCAAAGGTTCCGATGCACAACTGACGACGGGTTTTCTTTTCATTAGGCAAAAAAACGAGGATCAGTTAGCCTTCCTCATTTGATTTCCTTTCTAAAATGGACCCCCAAGCAGGTGGGATGCCTGGAGGTTTTGCTTTGACTGAAACCCCAGGCCTATTCCAATTTCATCTCGTGTCACACTTTAGCTCCTCTGGCGAGCCGATTCCAATTAGCAGTTTTTCATGGCACCTTTGCAACAGGAGGGGGTGGACTCACTACGAGATTGAATCAATAGCAGCTATGACAGTGGTGACCACTGTTACAGTTAGCCCTGGCATACAACTCACTGTGCTCCCGAGTCCCGCACCCGCTATAGATCCCCCGATGACTTTCAAAAGAGGATGAGCAGGTAAGGTATTGCAGCTTTTTGCATGTGAGAGACGTGTAAAAGGGCTTTGGAAAGTCCGATGAATCTCTTGGGCTCAACTTCGATGAATCCTGATGACTCGGAACCAGCACACCTCACTCAAGATAATTAAACTATCAAATAAACTCCCCCCATGGGCCCGGTTTCCTCCCCGATTGCCTCCGAGCAGACGTGTCCTTTTAATATCGGCCCCAGCAAGTGTCCCTGCAATTTGGAGGTGGGGGAGACGAGTCAGACCCCCAAACCCCTCGCCTTGCTTCGTCTACTCTCGCGCTGGTGCATATCGATCTCAGATGTGATAACCGCCATTAAACGGCGTTCAATGGGAATGTGCTTGTCATTGGCGACGGAAGATTGAAATACCCCCTACTGCCCGGGCATCTGAATAAATAAGGGAGCGAGCCGCTGCTGTCCGATCAGATAAAAGCCCGCCCTTTCTGCCTCCTAATACCCCATTGTGCAAAAAATAGAAAAGTGGGACGATGCTATCACTCTCCGACACATCTAATGCTCAGAAAAGAACTGCCATGCTCGGATGAAGCCATCTATTTTGTAGCCCCATTAAAGAACAAGCACAGAGAGGAAATAAAACACAGGCTGCATGGAAACATCTCTCAGGACGTTCTCTGCATGCATTGCCATTGGCTCGCTCTTGGACAACACCTGTGGGCCTTGGTTTCTGACATGTCTCTGGCATGAAATATTTCACAGGATGTGATGTTAAATTCATTGCATTGTTAATGATGTGGATTGACACACATGTGAAGGCACACTTCACTCAGTTCTGATGAGTGTGAGCTGAATGTGGTAGTGTTCAGTCTCCCTTGCAATCCAGCAGTCATCTCCGCTCACTTCAAGAATGACGATGGAGGATGATTAAATCTCTAGTTATTATGAATGACAACATTAACTACTACAGTATAGGCTAATGACATTTGTACAATATAATTGGGATCAACCTGGTTCTGATAACAATAAAAACCTGACACCTGAATTGTAGATTCATTGACATGAGGAGAGATTTTACTCTAAAAATCTATGCTATGTGCTTGAAAACAGATAGCTGACATATTCATGCCTGTCCTGCATTGACATCTTTGACATATAGACACTTATTTTGAATGGTGCAGCATGATAAAGGAAATCTATAAGCTCCGTTCTTCCTTCACATGCTCATAGTCACCTAAAGCTAGTCTGTCTATACTGGAACGCAAAGACATTTCTGATGATGATCCAGACCTATTGAGTTGTGCCATGTCTAGGCTAGCCAGTTTTTGTTTCTTCTCTCTCATCTGCAGGACTTGCATATTAAACTTATTCCTGTTTTCATCGTCTCTATCGTGCCCAATTGGTGGCAATAAATAGAATTTATTTTATCCATATATATCTATCCATATTTTTCTATCCCGTTTATGTTGACTATGATTGGAATCTAGATCTATACAAAAGCTTTTACATTTTACAGTTTGTTAGCACTGAGACTAACATCACAAGTAAGTTTTTTTTTTTTTTTTTTTTTTCCTGGAACTCTGTGTTGGAGTAAACATGAGGCCATGTCCATATTATGCAAAGTCACAGCTGATTTCTGAAGCCACCCTGAGAAGATGGCACAGGCTCAAGTCTAGGGGCCCGGTCCCCTTCCACACTGCCAGTGGAGGTCAGGGGGGAGAGCAGCTGAAGCTAACCCCAGTGCCTTAGTCGCTGTGTGGGCTGCCTCAAGCCCAGATGTCCTGGAACAGACGTAGGGACCAGATGTCTGGCATCAGGAGAGAGGGATGCTCACGGAATTGGACATGAGGAGATCAGCTATCCATCACCAATGCCAGGAGATGGAGGCTTCTGTCTCTTTCTCTCTCTCTCTCTCTCTCTCTCTGCCTGTGTGGTTTGGAAAGGAAACAATGTAGGAAAAATGGGCACTCTGTGATTGATGCTACACCCTATACAGATAATGCACAAGTCCATGGTCAGAGTTATCTTCTTTATATTGCAATTATATAAAGCACTGCACTATTGATAATTAAATGCACTAGTCGTATCAAGAGAGGCACTATAAATGATTATACTCTCATGCAAACTACAGTACCAATCCGCAATGGTTGTGTTATCTTCCGACATCCTTTGTATATTTGTCTGACCGTTGCATACAGTACGTTTGTGTGTGGAGTGCCCTACGTCAGTCATCATGACAGGAGCACAAGGTTTTTACGGCGGGACAAAATGAAGCATGAATGCAAAAGTGACACGCTTCAAATGAATGACTTTTGCAAGGGGGGCTTATGGTTGAGAAGAGCTAGCGGACAACGCTCAACTCGCTCCCTAGTCTCATTACTCAAACTGACACCATTGTTAGTCCTTCCTCCATGTCGCCGAATTATTCTCTCATTTACAGTGGACATGATAAGGTCAGTGCTTGCACAGCAAACCACCACCACAGTGCATAACTCAAAGTCATTTTCACATGAGGCTGTGTGCACTTCAAAAAAAAAAAAAAAAAAAAAAAAAATTGAATGAATAAATAAATAAATAAATAAAAACTGTCCATCTCCGGTATTGACAGTGGAACTGAAAAGAAAAACAAGACTTTTTTTTTTCTTATTTGGACAGTTTTGAAAACTCTCTGAGGTCTCTCCTTAGAAGCCCTTTTGATATTGTTTTTATTGTTTGCATAATTTCCACCTCACTCACCTTTTAAACGCAGTCAGTGAAGCATGTTGTCCTTGCCTGAATATTAATGTCCCACTGCAAAATGTCATTGGACCAAAAAAAAAAAATGCTGGCCCTGTCAAATGTATTTTACTGGTTTTGACAGGTTTTATAAGGCAAACCACTAAAGTGAATTTTCTTCTTCAAAGTGCCCATCTTTTATCATTAATGTCAAAGCTTCTTGAACTTCTGCAGCCAACCAATTACATTTCAAATATGAGAAAGTACACGCATGGCTGTGTGGGAACAAACAAACTATCACACACACGCGCATGCACTCACTCACACATGCTCATGTCATAAAGTTTATATGTGTGTGTGTGTGTGTGTGTGTGTGTGTGTGTGTGTGTGTGTGTGTGTGTGTGTTCATTTACCCTTGTTTGCATCATACAAAACACACACACACACAAACATTTACACAGACCAAATAACTAGCCCAAATGCCTCTATTACTCTGATAAGAAGTGAAATGTTGTCTTTTGTGGTTTTAGATTTAGCCTCACGTCAGCCTGCCAGGTCTGACAATGATGATCGCAGGGTGGAGGACCCCTGTGCTGCCGTAACTGTCACACACACACACACACACACACACACACACACACACACACACACACACACACACACACACACACACAAACACAAATACACATTGAACACTTCTTTATGAGCTGTGGTTGAATAAAAAATAGAGAAAAAACATGAAAGTACTGGGCATTTAGCCATAATAAAATTGCAGAGTTGTCTCATGTGACTGCATAGTTCTCTTTATAATGAATACATCATACGGTCTGGAGTGGGTAACTTTGCAAGTCGATATATATAGATTTTTTCTTCCATGCTACCAACCAATGCATAATTCATATGTCAGTCTGCATGTGCATTTTTATTGCAACTGGCCATCAGCAAGATCAAACTCAAGCTCCAGTCATCATCCACTGGGACTATGAGCTCTTGATATCAAATGCCTTAATCACTCAGTTATGATCAAGGTTTTTCAAAGTTAAAATAGACTTAGAAGAGCTGCTCAGCACAATCACTGCCATGTTTCAATCACAGCCATGTTTGAATCACTGCCATGTTTTCAATCAATCAATCACTGCTATCAGCTTTAGCAATCAAGTTGCTTGCATTCCATGACATGTACAATTGTTGCTAATATTCTGAAACTGGAAGTACTTGTATAATTTTGTTCCATTGTGATAATAATAAGTGAAAAGTAACTTGGACACACTTACTGTGGGTTACTTTACTTGAACTCCTTGATATTATATATTTTTTTATCCATTGATTTACTGTATATTCAAGGATACATGGTCATGTTGATCTTTACTCTTTCTTTCTCATGTGAAGTGCTGATGAAAGCGAACCTCAAGGTCCTGGAGTCAACTACCCTGACAGGAGAAGAAGGCAGCAACTCTCTTCACCATGAGAGGAGGAGACCGCTTGCATTGTTGACCGCTGTTGCTCTGTGAAATGTGTTGGGAGTTTTGTGTACAGAGAGGAGCTCCGATAAACAAACAAACAAACAAACAGTTCTTGACCCCTTGCTACTGAAACACTTGATTTCTTCTCTATCAAGACTTTTGTTGTTGTTATTTTTATCGTTGCTGTTGTTATTGTTGCACTCTACACAGTCCAATTATCTTCACAAATTGCGAAGGATTGTGGTTGAAAGAACCTAAGAGGAGGGCATATGGGCAGTCCTTGGGATTAGAAATAGCTGTTAACTGTGCACCTCTAGTCAATCCTCAGGTAAATATGTATCTTCAGAAAGCTTAGGCTTCCAGGCTAATTCCTTTTATCAGAGGGGCCTGATTGAGATATTTCTTGATGGATGGGTCAATATCGACTTGACCCCACAGTCCCTAACCTAATCTTGCTCTCTGCCTGAGCGAGCATGAAAGTGTGTGCCTGTTAAGCCCACTGCAGACTCATAGAGGAAACTCAACAGAGATTAATATCTTGACAAACTTCTCTGTTATAGGATGGGAAGGCAATTACAGTAAGCAGGATGAGCTGAGTGTGTGTGTGTGTGTGTGTGTGTGTGTGTGTGTGTGTGTGTGTGTGTGTGTGTGTGTGTGTGTGTGTGAGTTAAATAAAGAGAGGGAAAAAGAGTTTGTGTGTGTGTGTGTGTGTGTGTGTGTGTGTGTGTGTGTGGGAGAGAGAGAGAGAGAGAGAGAGAGAGAGAGAGAGAGAGAGAGAGAGAGAGAGAGAGAGAGAGAGAGAAAGAAAGAACGATAGAGAGAGCAGGGGGAAAGTTGAGAAAGTTGACAGACATGTTAAGTGTATCCACTTGACTTGTGAAAAAGAAAGCTTAATTCCCTCTGGGCCTTGTGGAGCTCACTATGTTCAGTGGAATCCTTTCCTTTCACTGCAGCCTGTGATCTCATCTACCTGCACATGCTGCTCAGCAGATTCTACTGTATGGGGTGGCGATGGGTGAACAACTCAGGCACAACTACATGATGAGTGTTTGATTTTGTTCACGCTTCTCATGCTGCTGCTCCGAAAGCATTGATCATGGTGAATTAGGTTAGCACTACATCAACACTTTAATACATGCAGCAATACGCTTTCCATCTGGACTCTGTCGGTGCGCACCTAGGGTGGAATGGACGTGACTGTACTTCAATCGCTAAAAGGTAAAATATATAATGCTGTGAATTTGTTTGACTGAGAAGTGCTGTACAGCATGGCAAAGGAATGCTTTAGATTACAGACTGTGAAGTACTAGTAAAGAATAACAGAGTAACAAAATGTATCAAGGGATAAATGATAGAGTACTGCTCCGTACAAATGTAAACTTAAGTATGCTAAGTAAACTTCAGGCTCCTTTTTTATTTTATTGTGATTTCTGTATGAAGTATAGCAATATTGACAACCAATAGTGGCAATGGGACTAAAGTGGCCCACTGTTCTAAATGCTATACAGTAAAATACCAGTTTTGTATATTCTTTTAACACTCCCACCCTGAGCTTGAAGCACACACACACACACACACACACACACACACACACACACACAATCTGATTCCTTGCTCTGCAGCTGTATTCTCTCTCTCTCTCTCTCTCTCTCTCTCTCTCTCTCTCTCTCTCTATTCTGCCTTCCATAAATAAAATGTGAATTCAGGTAAACTGATCTAGTTTAAATTAGTTGAGTAAATACTGCCACCTTGTGGCCAAAAAGGAAATTACGCTAGTAACGTAAGTTACGCTTCCACAGAGTTGTTTAGTTCTAAAGTTTTCTAAGTGAAGGAAGCCACGTTTTTGTATGCTGCTACCGAAGTCTGAATTACACTCGAGCCTTGGACATATTTGTCTGTAAGTGAATACAATTATCTTAGAATATGATTTTCTGCTAGAACTGTAATGTAACTTTAGGTTTTCTAGCTCTACAAGTGATTTAAGTTTGCATTACTTAGCGGCTAATTCAGTCATGCTAGCTCTCGTGACGTCCGTGTAGGATATTGAAGCAGATACTTCTGAATGTATTTTTATGTGAAATTTATGTTTCTTTATTTCTGTATTTGTTACAGTTTTACAAACAAGAAAGCAAAGCAAAGTGCAATCTTTGTAACGAATGAGTGCACCGAATATTCCAGTAAATGCAAGAAAGGAAAGATTTGCCTCCTGGATTTATTCAACCACCATTCAAATGTTAGCTAGCTGTCTAGTTCTGCAAGCTAGGAACGCAGCGCGAGGGCAGCATAGTATAGGGTGACCAGATTTTCGAGATCAAAAACCGGGACATGTAAATGAACGCGCACAGGAACGCACATGTAGCCTTTAACCATCTTTGTTATAATATCAACAGAATAACAAATAGATCAAAGGTTTTTTTTTAATGTTGTTGCCCTTTTAAGAAAAAAAATTTAGCCCACTCGTCTGTCATTTAGATTCGTTGGGGTGACAGAAAGAAAACTTAGGCCTATATCCTACCCTACTGAACATAGCGTTAACAGCTGAACTGTTTGAGAAATATAGCCCTGAAATGAAATCAGAGACCTGCATTTGCTAAACCGGCAAAGAAGTTTAAAGGCCATTTCCGCGGTTCCGTCAAGTGCGTAAAATGCGCAAAATGGATTGGCGAGGACAAAATAGAAATGAATGTTGATGTTGGGAATGGGACAGGTGGCAACTCTATAAGGTATGGATTAAAACTGTAGCTCAGTTGCAACTGGCTGGGTGTTTTTTTTTTTTTTTTTCCCGGACCTGTGCCACTGGGACAGGAGGTAGGCTATCGGTAGGCTACTCGGCCAAAATCGGGGACATTTTCGGGGACAGGTGCAGGCGGGGACAGGCCATCGTCTGGTCACCCGAATCTAAACTCAGATCAGCTAAGATCGGTGTAGATAGGCTATAGGGTGTTGTATGCCTGTAGAATAGCTACGGCCAAGGTTCGATTTTTTTTTTTTTTTTTAATGTTTTCCCTTCGCCCTCAGTTGCTTTCATTAAACTATTAGGCCTACTGGCCAAAATAATTGAGATAGCCTAAGGGTTGTCTGTTAACTTGCCTTTGTAAAAAAAAAAAAAAAAATAGGCTAAAACACAAGACTGATCATGTCACTTTCTCACTCTCCCACCTTCACATCCGTCTCACTGCCGTTCTCGCGCTGCATGTGACTATTATCCCACTCACGGTAACCTAATAATTTAAAACTTGCTGTAAGATTGTAAGATTTACTTGAATATGCACCCAAGGAGCCTCCTAGTGCGCTGTATTTGTTGTAAAATTAGTAAAATAGTTTGTCCGTGAAACTCATATGATCACATTGACTTAATGCTGGAATTTGGTAGTGATGGTTGAAAACCGGGACACATTAGCGTCCCGACGCATGTTCACCGGGACATGGGACATAGTTAGTCAAAACCGGGACTGTCCCGGTCAAACCGGGACGTCTGGTCACCCTAGCATAGTAAAAAGACATCAGAGCTGCGGGCTCAAGTAAAAAGACATCTGCGCGGCGGGCACGAGTAGAAGACTACAGCAGCACGCCCCAGTAAAAAGAGAAGTAAAAAAGAGATTAGTGCAACGTGCTCAAGCTACAAGACTAGCGAGGCAACCATGAGTCACCACTCAAGCATACCAGTGCTGGATGCCGTCGATCAGGCTCAAGCCACAGCTGCTCAAGAGCTAACCGGAGATACTCGTCAGCCAGTTGAGAAGCAAGAGCCGTTCCAAACACCAGACGGTCAATCACAATATTCAAAGAAGTCCCACCGGTTATCGCACCATTCGGACAGCGGGTCAACATCTACAGCCGCTGCTAAAGCACGTGCCAAGTCTAAAGCTGCACAAGCCCAGCTGGTATACGCCGAAAGGGAAGCTAGCGTGATGAGGCAGAAAGCTGAACTCGAAGCCAGTCTCCACATTCTGAATAGCCAAAAGATAGCTGCTGCCGCCGAGGCTGAAGCTGCTGCCTATGAGGAAGAGGAGAATGAAAGCGGGGAGCAGCGCCACGGACCAGATGTTCCAGAAAAGCCTCTCACATCAGCCGACCGAGCCGGTAACTTCGTCCAGCAACACGCCGGGCTGTTTTGCAAAGAACCTCCACCACTGAAGTATACGCCAGTGGACCCCTTCAAACTATCCAGACCTCAAAATGGCGGACCAGCTGTTCGTCAACTCCCAATGCTGAATGTCACAAACATCAAAAAAGAGCCTCCAAGCGAGAGGTCTCCACCCAAGACTTACCATGATCAGTTCCAGCAGCCCACCAACCCTCATAGAGTTTTCTCACAAGAGCCACAACAGGCACAAGACCTCGCCAGGTATCTTATGCGCAGAGAACTCGTGAGCTCGGGTCTTCTCCAGTTCGATGACCGTCCCGAACATTACTGGTCATGGAAAGCATCCTTTGTGACTGCCACGCAGGACCTACACCTGTCCCCCAGAGAGGAGCTGGACCTGTTAGTCAAATGGCTCGGAGCCGACTCAGCAGAACAGGCAAAGAGAATTCGTTCAGTGCACGTCCTCAACCCTGGTGCAGGCCTCAGCATGGTGTGGCAACGCCTCGAGGAATGTTATGGCACACCAGAAGTCATAGAACACGCACTGCTTAAGAAGATAGAAGATTTCCCTAAGCTCACGAACAAAGACAACGCTAAGCTCCGTGAACTGGGTGACATCTTGCTGGAGCTAGAATGCGCCAAGGCAGAGGGATTCCTACCCGGCCTCGCCTTTCTGGACACAGCTAGAGGGGTGAACCCCATCGCAGAAAAGTTACCCTATAGCCTTCAGGACAAATGGATAGCCAAAGGGTCCAGGTTCAAAGAAGAAAACGGGGTAGCTTTCCCTCCATTTCCCCTCTTCTCACAGTTCGTCCGCCAGCAGGCCAAAGTGAGGAACGACCCCAGCTTTGCATTCGCTGCCTCCGGTGGCTACACGCCATCGAGACCAGACAAGACCGTGAGGCCCAGTCAGAAAGCTACAGTGAGTGTCCACGCAACCGATGTTGCATCTAAATCCAACGACAGCGACGTCAGCTCCACTGAACAGAAAACCATCGATCCAGACCGTGAGTGTCCTATACACAAAAAACCACATCCACTTAAAAAGTGTAGAACATTTAGATCCAAGCCTATTGAAGAACGCACAGCCTATGTGAAAGAAAACCGCATCTGTTTCAAGTGTTGCGCATCGACTCAGCACATTGCAAAAGACTGCAAAGCGCCTATCAAATGCATCGAGTGCAACAGTGAGAAGCACATCGCAGCCCTCCACCCAGGTCCTCCTAAACCCGCAGAGACTGCCATAGCGGGTAAAGAGGAAAGCGGGGAGCCCAAGGAGAATACACCAACCGCCGTGTCCAGCTGCTGCACTGAGGTTTGTGGCAACATGGACAGCCCACGCTCATGTGCTAAGATCAGCCTGATCAAAGCATATCCTGCTGGGAAAAGAGAGAAAGCAATCAAGATGTATGTGGTGCTGGACGAACAGAGTAACAAGTCGCTCGCGAGGACAGAGTTCTTCAGCCTCTTCGAAATCAAAGCCAGTCCAGCCCCGTATACACTGAAGACCTGCTCGGGGACAACTGAAACCTATGGCAGGCGAGTCAACAACTTCATGCTCGAATCAATGGATGGGAAACTACAACTCCCTCTCCCCACACTAATTGAGTGTGACATGGTGCCTAATGATAGATCAGAAATCCCGTCACCAGATGTGGCGAAGCATCACACACACCTCCAGCAAATCGCCCACAAGATCCCCGCTGTGGACCCTGACGCGCCCATCCTCCTGCTCCTGGGAAGAGACATCCTGAGAGTGCATAAGGTACGGGAACAAATCAACGGGCCACACAACGCGCCCTACGCGCAACGACTCGACCTGGGCTGGGTCATCGTGGGTGAAGCTTGTCTGGAGGCAGTTCACAAACCAGCTGAAGTCAACGTGTACAAGGCAAATGTGCTAT
The DNA here is from genome assembly GCA_027497455.2 of Sardinella longiceps. Classification (NCBI taxonomy): domain Eukaryota; kingdom Metazoa; phylum Chordata; class Actinopteri; order Clupeiformes; family Clupeidae; genus Sardinella; species Sardinella longiceps. Next base: position 11,660,244 of record JAODXP020000004.1, on the reverse strand, counting down.
CCAACGGCCGTTCGTCCTTCCTCCGCGCCTGTCCAAACAACATCCAGGTGAAGGAGGACTACAGCGGCAAGCCACACCGACACAAATGCCTTTCCTTTGCCCTTGGTGAAGAAGCGGACCAAGCAGTAAGCATAGATACGCTGGGGCTATCAGTGTTTGAGAGCTCCAGAGATGACAACAAACCAGCATTGTCAATGGATGACAGAGAGTTCCTGACCATCATGAACAGTGAGGTCTACCAAGGTGATGATCACAGCTGGGTGGCGCCTCTGCCGTTCCGGTCACCACGGCGACTGCTTCCCAGCAACCGCGAACAAGCAGTGAACCGTCTTAACTCGCTCAGAAAAACATTGGAGAAAAAGCCAGAAATGAAAAGCCACTACACCGAGTTCATGCAGAGAATGCTGGACAACGATCAAGCCGAACGTGCGCCACCACTGGAGCCAGGTAAAGAACACTGGTACCTGCCCACGTTTGGTGTTTATCACCCGAAGAAGCCAGGCCAGATTAGAGTAGTATTTGACTCTAGCGCTGAATGTGAAGGCATCAGTCTCAACGACGTACTCCTCAGTGGTCCAGATCTGAATAACACTTTGCTAGGAGTGCTCCTTAGATTCAGAAGACACCCAGTAGCTGTTACAGCAGATGTGCAGCAAATGTTTTATTGCTTTGTGGTCAGAAGTGATCATAGAGACTACCTCCGTTACCTCTGGTATGATGAAAATGACCTAAACAAGAATGTGGTGGAGTACAGGATGAAAGTCCATGTATTTGGAAATACACCGTCCCCTGCCATCGCCATATACTGCATGAGACGAGCCGCCGAGAAAGGTGAAGCGGAATACGGCTCAGATGCAAGACAGTTCGTGGAGCGTCAGTTCTATGTCGACGACGGGGTGACCTCGGTGGCCACACCTGAGCAGGCCATTGACCTCATTACCAGAACCAAACGCATGCTGGCAGAGTCCAACCTGAGGCTACATAAAGTGGCGTCAAACAGCGAACAGGTAATGGAAGCCTTACCCGAACAAGACCGTTCCAAGGAAATCAAAGACCTGGAACTCGGCGTAGATCCTCTCCCTCTCCAAAGAAGCCTGGGCCTGTCCTGGAACCTGGAAACAGACAGCTTTACTTTCCTGGTGTCTCAGGAGGAGAAGCCATACACCCGGAGAGGCATCTTGTCCACAGTCAACAGTCTGTACGACCCCCTGGGGTTTGTTGCTCCAATAGTCATGCAAGGAAAAGCATTAGTGCGTGAATTGTCATCAGAGCAGGGGTGGGACACTCCTCTTGACGCAGAGAAAGAAACAGAGTGGAACATGTGGAGAGATTCACTAAAGGCTCTGGAAGACCTGCATATAAAGAGGTGCTATATCCCCGTACAGCTGTCTTCAACACAGAAGAGAGAACTCTGCATTTTCTCAGATGCATCCACAGTAGCCATAGGAGCTGTGGCCTACCTGAGAGCAGTCGACGCTGACGGCAAACCACATGTGGGCTTTGTTATGGGTAAGTCCAGGCTGGCTCCCCGGCCTGCCCATACCATCCCCCGCCTCGAGCTCTGTGCAGCCGTGCTCGCAGTCCAGATGTACGAGCTCATCAGAGACGAGATGGACATCAATGTGGACGCTGTTAGGTTCTTCACTGATAGTAAAATTGTACTTGGCTACATCCATAATTCTTCAAGAAGATTCTATGTGTATGTATCCAATAGGGTGACTCGTATCAGACAATCCACCCACCCAAACCAGTGGTCATACGTCCCCACGGACCGAAATCCTGCGGACCATGCTACAAGATTTATGCCTGCATCAGAGCTCCAGCAAAGTAGTTGGCTCTCTGGACCCACTTTCCTCACCCGTGAGAACACAGAGGAAATCCCAGAACACACCATCTTCACCCTGGTGGAGCCTGAAGCAGACGCTGAGATCCGGCCTGATGTCACAGCTCTCGCCACCAGAGCCCAAGATGCCCACCTGGGCTCACAGCGGTTCGAAAGATTCTCTGATTGGAGAAATCTCTGCAAAGTGACAGCCAGGCTCATCCATGTTGCAGCATCCTTTAAAGGTAATCCAGCCAGCTCAGAGCGCAAGAGGTGGGGCTCTTTCAAAGACACACTCACCACAAGCGAACTGTCACACGCTGAGAAAGTGATTATTCGTGCTGTTCAACATGATGCTTATGAAAATGAACTGAAATGCCTCAAAGAGGGCAAGACACTTCCTAAACAGAGCCCACTCAAAAAGCTGAATCCAGTGACCGATGAAAATGGCCTGCTGCGGGTCGGAGGTCGTTTGTCATCCGCTCCTGACCTGTCAAGAGAAGAAAAACATCCTCTGATTATTCCACGCACCCACCACATCGCCACTCTTCTGGTAAGATACTACCACAAAGAAGTAGAGCATCAGGGGCGACACATAACAGAGGGCGCCGTCAGAGCAGGAGGGTACTGGATCATAGGAGGTAAGCGTCTGGTGTCTTCTGTTATCCACAAGTGTGTGACCTGCCGCAAGCTCCGTGGGCGGCTACAAGAGCAGAAGATGGCAGATCTGCCAGCCGACAGGCTCACGCCAGAGCCTCCGTTCACCCACGTAGGACTCGATGTCTTCGGGCCATGGGCCATTATGACACGCAGAACAAGAGGTGGAAGCGCAGACAGTAAACGCTGGGTAGTAATTTTTACCTGCATGTCAACCAGAGCTGTCCACTTCGAGCTCATTGAGTCTATGACGACTGACAGCTTCATCAACGCCTTAAGAAGATTTTTCGCCATCCGTGGTCCGGCCAGGCTTCTCCGCTCCGACAGAGGGACTAACTTTGTTGGAGCCTGTAAAGAGCTGGGCATCAACACGGAAGACTCCACAGTAACAGCCTACCTCCAAAGCAAGGGGTGCTCTTGGGTTTTTAACCCGCCACACTCCTCGCATATGGGGGGCTCCTGGGAGAGACTTATCGGCGTCGCCAGGCGCATCCTGGATGCGATGCTGCTCCAGACTGGACACACTCGTCTGACACACGAGGTGCTGAGCACTCTTATGGCTGAGGTAATGGCCATAATGAATGCGAGGCCCCTGGTGCCTGTGTCCTCTGACCCCGACACGCCCACAGTCCTCACCCCAGCAATGCTACTCACCCAGAAGATGAGCACAGTCTCAGCTCCCTCTGGAAACTTCCAGATGGCAGAATTGCATGGCAAGCAATGGAAGCATGTCCAGTGCCTTGCAAACACCTTTTGGAAGAGATGGAGAAGAGACTATTTGTCCACACTTCAAGGCCGACGAAAGTGGACCGACGAAAGGCCAAATGTCAAGACCGGCGACGTTGTCTTAGTCAAGGACAGTCAAGCCCACAGGAATGAATGGCCTGTGGGAGTGATTGTCAACACTCTGCCGAGCGGCGATAAAAGGATCCGGAAGGTGGAGGTGAAAATTGTGAAAGAAGGAACTGTGAAAGTGCTTTTGAGACCTATCTCAGAAATTGTGGTCCTCCTATCTGAAGAAAAGTAGTTGGACATTTGCTAATGTTTTAGAAATGTAATGCATTTTGTGTTTAAGTGAAGTTTATAATGGCACAAAGTTATTTTGCCAAGCGGGGAGTATTCTGCCTTCCATAAATAAAATGTGAATACAGGTAAAGTGATCTAGCTTAAATTAGTTGAGTAAATACTGCCACCTTGTGGCCAAAAAGGAAATTACGCTAGTAACGTAAGTTACGCTTCCACAGAGTTGTTTAGTTCTAAAGTTTTCTAAGTGAAGGAAGCCACGTTTTTGTATGCTGCTACCGAAGTCTGAATTACACTCGAGCCTTGGACATATTTGTCTGTAAGTGAATACAATTATCTTAGAATATGATTTTCTGCTAGAACTGTAATGTAACTTTAGGTTTTCTAGCTCTACAAGTGATTTAAGTTTGCATTACTTAGCGGCTAATTCAGTCATGCTAGCTCTCGTGACGTCCGTGTAGGATATTGAAGCAGATACTTCTGAATGTATTTTTATGTGAAATTTATGTTTCTTTATTTCTGTATTTGTTACAGTTTTACAAACAAAGCAAAGCAAAGTGCAATCTTTGTAACGAATGAGTGCACCGAATATTCCAGTAAATGCAAGAAAGGAAAGATTTGCCTCCTGGATTTATTCAACCACCATTCAAATGTTAGCTAGCTGTCTAGTTCTGCAAGCTAGGAACGCAGCGCGAGGGCAGCATACTCTCTGTGTGTGTGTGTGTGTGTGTGTGTGTGTGTGTGTGTGTGTGTTTCATTCCACAGGAGCCATATTGCGTTGGAGTTTGTGGGTTGTGAGCTCTCTGAGCGGCTGTGAGGTTATCAGGGTGAGTAGAGGAAATGAAGAGCCAGTGGTAATACAGCACACTGTGGGACTGGCGGGCAGGACACAGGTGGCACACAAGCCCTGCTTCATCCACCACTGATGCTCTCCTCACCTCACCTCATCTCTCCTCTCCTGTCTCCACAGCATATCTCTCTCCCTCTCTCTCTATCTCTCTCTCTCTCTATCTCTCCAACTCTCTACTACCCCCTCTACTGCTGCTGCCTGTCTATCCACCAGCCTCAGCAACACACACTCTCTCTCTCTCTCTCCTCTCTCTCTTTTCCACTCTTCCAACCCCCCCCACACACACACACACAAACAAACACTTACACACACACACACACACACACACACACACACACACTGCTGCTGCCTATCTGTCCAGCAGCCTCAGCAGCAGTGACTCACTGTAGAGTTGCTGTAGAGAGAGAGAGGAAAGAGGCTGACAAGTTTGAGCACCAGGGCTTAACTTAGCTAGACTGCTCCATGCAAAGATTTGCCTAATCGGGGGGTTTTAGATGTGAATATACAGTATGCTTCTTTCAGATCAACTGTCAGAATTCATTGGAAATGTTCTATATGGGAGAAGGGTACACATTTCCATTTCTGTATAGCCATTCACCAATGCAAAAAGCTGACATTTTATTTACATAATCCATACATTCAACACATAAAGGTCAGTCTTTCAAAAATGATTAACATCACATTGCATGTTTTTGCAGTGTCTATGGAAAATGATCCTTATTCTTTGCAATCAAGGCTACGCCTACACTACAGCAGCATCTTTTTTCTTTCTTTTCTTTTCTTTTTTTTCTTTTTTCGTTTTTATAAACCAAACCACGCTGATTCCCATAAGGACTAACCTAAAAAATGAAGCTCGTGTTCACATAAGTGGTGTGAAATTTTAATGAATCATTTAAATGTGTGAGAATTATTAGTTACTGAATAGACAAATGTAAAATCTGCATGAACTTGACTTCTGATTTACATTTTAGAAGACACATAAAGTAATTAAGGTAATTAAAACAAAAAAACAAAAAACTAGCAAATTAAGAGGTCTTATGTCATTGTCAGACTCAGACAGATTCATTTTGTGCTCTTTTCGTAATTTAAGAGTGAGACATCATGACATTTGCCATTAGGCTATTGAATGTTTATATTCACAAATTACTCATTATAAACCAAATTTACACATTGATCACAGAGTGAAGCTAAGAGCGAGAAGTCTGAAGACATAATCACGTCCAATTGAGTGCAGAGGAATTTCGATAGGCACCTTGGTATCCACTGGTGCTGCCTCATGGATTGGGAAGATCTGTCGTTTCCTTTTTCGGTGACCTTTTTCCACATAGAAGTTCATGAGAGGCTAAAGTGTAGCAGACTGCTCCTATAAACACTTTCCAATCTAATGTATAGCACTGTGATTTAGTATTCAGTAGGTACATTGTTATGAAAATTGACTGTTATCATTATGATCTTGGACTCATAATAATAATAATAACTCCTCAAAGACTTTGAACAAAGTCCTTACAGTCTTGCTGACTAGGATGACCACCTCCAAAATGTGGGGCATGTAGCATTTTTTTAAGTGGGATAGTGGGACAGACATATTAACTTTAAGATTGATATATAATGTTTATGTCATTGCCAAGATACATTTTATTTTGGCCATGCGTGGACTGGTACTAGGACATACAGGGTGCTCGATGGTCCAATGGTCAGTTTTGGGGCTCGGGCTGCCTTCATTTATTCATAAAATATTCAGGATATTGGGCTAGTCCAATTAAATCCATCATGTTAATGCAATGTGTCTAATTCACAGTGTTATTTTAGCTTGCCATGAAGCAAAATAAAATGTTTTGGTCCCAGTCCAGCTCTGATCATCTCCACAGACCAAAAGATACAGATACTGAAATGTTGCTACAGCTTAAGCTATATAAATGCTAAAAAACAGTATAATTTTGGATTTTGTCTTTAATTGGACACTGCACAGCAAAATTCTCTAAGGGCCCGGGCATTATGCAATTCAAATTATGTCATAGTTTCATCAAACTCAACTTAAAATGCAAGACACAAAAAATATCAACCCTTGGCTTTAACTTTAACTACTTCTGTGCTACAACGGTATGTTTGACCATTATTTTCCAAAGAAATGGTGCTGATTATTAACTAACACTATCACCCTGTATAAATGGCACCTGCTATTTAAGACATGCACCAAGTTCCACTAAAAATATGCAGATAAGGTAAGATAAGTACTTTCTTCGTCTCGTGGCAAATTCAAGAAGTAGCGGGCTACATTACCTTGTCTTCAGATATTAATTCTCAGGATTGAGCTTTAATTAAATGGAGATGATGATGTTAAAGCTTTTATGCTTTGGCACACACATAAATGCATAACATCATATTCTGTCAATTAGCGCTTTTCTGAACTATTGGACAAAAGTAAAGAGTACTTTATTTGGATGAAACATTTAGACCTAATTTATCTTGATTTTCCCCTACACCAACCACATCCTCACATTTAGTCTTGCCTGTACATTATAGCAATGCAAAAAATATTCTCTGACCCCTGTCTGTGATAGAGCAAGGGAATACACCAGAAATGCAATTTCAGTATCATGGACAGCAACAGAAAAAATAGCATGCATCTCTGTATCTACAGAGATTGAGAAGAAGGAACTTCTGTTTGTTTGGTCACCATGCTATATCATTATAGCCATTATAGCCAGTTTATAGCATTGCCATTGAGTATACATAGAACACAGCGGTTCATCTGCCTCAGTTTCATAACAAGGAGCCATATGGTTATCCATTGTAAAGACAGTGAAATGCCATATAAATGCCAACATTGTTTTCTGTGCAATGAAAAATTAATGGAAAAGAAAAAAAAAATCTGTAGCCTACTGTGCATGTAGGCTACATTTTTTTTTTTTTTTTTTGCGAAATGTGAAGCCATAGTATATTCACCATCATTATTCTCATATTGCCCAATTTCAGGAAACCTATCCTACCCTATCCTACCTACTTTATAAGGAGATACAAAGTACAAAGTACTTCTATTGGAATGCTTCATATGAATAGATATCTGCAAAATTGTTGAAGACTCAATAAAGTTTTCTTGATACTAAGGCTGATGTAATGACTACTCGACCACAAAATTTTGCGTCAACTACGTTTTATGGTCGACATCGTCAGATTTTGGAGCTGTTATCTAGTCTTGCCTGTACATTATAGCTGTGCAAAAGATATTTTCTGACCCCTGTCAAGAAATGCAATTTCAGCACCATGGACAGCAACAGAAAAATTAGCATGCAGCTCTGTATCTACTGAGATTGAGAAGAAGGTTTGACTTCTGTTTGTTTGGTCACCATGCTAGGTGGCCAGCTTACAGCATGTGCAGATGGCCCTTATAATGACAGAGATTATACATAAGATCTTAAAAGTAGGTAGTGAAATTAGCCTGAAAAGAGGGGCCTATAGGGTCATATGTTATTTTGATGACATTTTAATTCTTTAAGGTTTTTTAAAAAACATTTTGGTCTCCGGTGAAATATTTGACATCATTTTTGAAACTTTTTGATTTTTTTTTTTTGCTCTTCTCTTCTTTGTTCTGCAGAGCATGAGTATCTTTAAACATGAAATGTGCTATAAAAATAAAAGTGCCTCACCTTGTCTCCTGCTTGATCCTTGTGTACTTTTAAGAAAAGGGTTCAAGGAAAAACTCCCTTCTATTTGTGGTAATTCTTTTTAGGAAGAAACCTTGGGCAGATTCACACCTCATGGACTCAACTCAACTGCCAGGGGCTCAGTACAAGTACACAGCCCTCTCAAAAACTTCTGTTCACTATAGACTAGAGCAAAAGATTTCAATTAGCTGCACAACAGAATGTCTGTTTTAACTGCCCATTTGATGTGATATAAATAATAGAGGAAGTAGCTTGGGAGGGAAATTGTATATTCAGACATTGTTTCGTTTTACCGTTGAGACTTATACTGGGTCTGCCCATACTTCCTGTTGCTGCATGAAATTTCAGGATCAAGTCAGTATGGCCAAGGAGGCAATTTCCTCAACTGTTGAGCCCAGAAAAATCAGGACCCGATGAGAAACGAGCAGGCTGAAGGAGGCTAGCTTATGATGACTCTCACCAGCTCTGTCCCATAACATTGATAGAAATTTCAAAGTATTGATTGATCTTTAGATTAATCCTGTCTGGAATTCCCGGGCAATGCTGGCTTTGAACGTGGTTGCGCAAGCCAGGCTAGTTGAAATTGAAAACCAAATTCACACTACTAGACAATAAGGAGCAAATAAATTATCTAAAATAATTATTTGGGTAATATAACAAGACTATTTCAGGTGAAACAACCACAGGTGACAAGGCAATACCTAAAAACTTTTAGGCAACAGGTGAAAGGTGACAATCGATTAAGTACATACATGCACCCATCTTAACTAGATTGCAAAGTGTTCCTTCCAAAAAAAAAAAAACAGCCGGCTAAATACAATATCGTTCGAGGTTTACAAAGTCCGGTACATTGCACCTCAAGGAGGATGGTATGACTCGACATATGCCCTTTTAATAATAATAACAATAACTAGAAAAGCGCTCAGAGAGCGCAGACCTCCCCCAAGGTAATGTGGTCACAGACACAATATAAATTCCAGATCATGTTCTGGATCACCAATCGCCACCAAAATCCAAGCAGTTCTTGCCTGTTCCAATATACACATTGTCAGAAAATTTCATCCAAATCTGTGCAGTACTTTTGAGTTATCCTGCTGACAGACAAACAAACAGACAAACAAAGAAACCAACGTGACCGAAAACATAACCTCCTTGGCGGAGGTAATAAAAATAATACATATGTTGTCATTTTTAACATTAATTTATGTCATATTTTGCTCTTTCTTGTTCTCTGCAAACATTAAAGGTTGACATGATGTCTTCATCATTCATTTCAAAAATTCTCAAATAAAAATCCAACTTTAAAATTATTCCAGGGAGCAAAAACATTCAAAAGCATAGCCCATTCATGAATGATTATGTAATGAATTACTGTTTATAAAATACATTTTATAAAATAAGGCCTCTAGAGAGCTGTGTGTGTGTGTGAGCGTGCATGTGTGTGTGTTTGCACATAGTATGTGTGTTTGTGTGTGTGTATGTGTGTGTGTGTGAAAGAGAATAAAGTGGGTCTGCAGCTGACTCTGTGAGTCTTGTGGTTTCAGTGGTCAGCACAGAGGGGCTGTTATTTCAGCGGGGCTGCAGTCGGTTTGAGGTCAATCTCATTCCTTGAAAGTGATGACTGGCCATGACCAAACCATCCCCCCCCCCTACACACACACACACACACCCATCATCACCCCCACCCCTTATGATCTCCTTCTTCTTCTCCTCCTCTCCTCCATCCACCCTCCCTCTCTTCTCTCTCTGTATCTATCTCTCCCATGTGGAGGGAGGAAGAAGGATGCAAATCGACATCCTTTCATCCAGATGCTGTCATCAGCGGCCAGACCAGAGCCATGTCCTGCACCCAGTAAGAGAGAGGGAATGGTGAACAGATAAAAAAAGTGAAAGATAGAGAGATAGAGAGACGAGGAAAAGGAGAGGTATTGGGTGGGGGACTCATACTGTACATACAGATGTATAAAAATAAAACATGCATGCACACACACACACACACACACACACATATACAATATACAGATATACTGTACACAAACACTCCCACACACCTAAATAATATCACTACCGTTTATCGGCCTCTACAACAACAGAACATTACCTGACAAACGACAGACAGACACACACATGCTGGCGAAAACATAACCTCCTTGGTGGAGGTAATTAAAAAAAATGTCCAGTGTTGAGGTTGTGAGACTCCCGTGTCTGGCAGGGTGGCTGTAGCAGACAGCAAACACAAAGCGAGTGAGCGGTGCGACTGCGATGAAGAGAGCTCCACCTTTAATTATTCAGGAGCTGTGGGCCGTGAGCTCGTCCTCCAGATCCACCCACATCTTCTCTTCCCTCACACACTCACACAGCTCCGCTCCTGCAATGGCCAATGATGCCTGCTGTGAAGACCGTAGCCTATGGAGGTGTGTGTGTGTGTGTTTGTAAATGCAGAGAACATCTTCTGTGAACTCCATAGCAACAGTAAATGAATAAAAGGTGAACTTTTTGAAGCATGACAGACATGTCAATATTGTGAGAAAAATGGCAGCCTAGAAGATAATCCATAGAAGTTTAAGAAAGATTGTGGTTAATCAGGATACCACTTAAGTCAAAGGCGTGCACACACACACACACACACACACACACACACACACACACACACCGAGACACACACTTCATTGAAGTCAATATGCAGCAGAGTAAACATTGCCTCTCTGTCCTCACGTCAGCCAGTCTGCTACTTTGTTTAGTCTTCACCAGGCCGTGACGTCCTTCCTCTGACACTGACATTTGTGGGCGCTCCATCCCACACTTTAGACCCATCCCATCCCACACACACACACACACACACACACACACACACACACACACACACACACACACACACACACCGCCCAACCCGGTCCATCCACTCACGTCACACCACCACTCTCAGGAGGTGCTCAAGCCAAGTACGCCACTTCAGTGCTGACCTCACTGCTTTTATGAAGATGTCCTATTTCATGGTAAATTTGACTCTCCGACTGAAACCGGGCTCTTTCAAACACCCCGATAAAATCCCACAGGACGGGAGGGAGGGAGACAGGGAGGGAGGGAGGGAGGGAGAGTGACAGAAAGAAAAGAGAAAGAAAGAGGGGCCTGAAATAGACTGCATTTTCTTCCATTGTCAGAACACCAAGAGGGTAAAAAATGTACATAAGAAAGGTGGTTAAAAATGTACATTTTTAAAAAATTATGTTCAAAGACAACTCAATCAATGACAGAGGCATTGATGTTTCTTCTCCCAAACAAAAACATTTAATTGTCAACAGATAGCTATGTTTATTTGTTAATCTGGTTCTTTTGTTACTGATGAGCGAACACACTTTGTGGTCTTAGAATGGGATTCATAGTTTTCAGTCTTATAGTTGTCTCTGGTTTCTGATTATTTTAAAAAGCCAAAAAAAAAAGTATCGTGTATACTGTAGGGCTTGCATACAACATGAAAATAAAGGGAAAACACAGAGTCTGATAATCATAATATTGCAATCTTACCACAATCTTACAAACACATTGCATAGAATCTGTAAGAAAATATATCTTTGTTCACATTTAAAAAACAAAACAAAACAAAACAAAACAAAAAAACTGCAGGGTCTTCCTTTTTTATGTACAGCATGGACCACAATAAATACTGATCCCCCATCAGAGACACCAACCACAAGTGAGTGTCTATATGTGGGGGGGAGTATTAGTAATCCTACTTGCTAACAGCTAAACATTGTGGGTCAATATCAGTACTGTTCCCCATGACTTGGGCATAAGTCTGGTATGAAGCACCTCTCCATTGCCATGCGTGGTTGTTGCTACTGTGGTGGTAGAGGCGGGCGCTGGAGTAGATTTTTTGGAAAAAAAAAAAAAAAAGTGTAGTGGGTCCCATCTCCATCCTTGGTTTCCGGACCCCTCTGTAAGGGTAAAGTAGGTCTGTGGTGAGTGGATGAGAGCAGCTGGCGTTTACATCCAGGTGAAGAGATGGAGGGGTGGGGCATAACCCCACTGGTCTACGTCCCCACTGGTCTGGACGTGACCTTGCCTCGTGAAAGGGCATGCCAGGATGGACATTCCAGGTGAGAGATTTGACCATTCTGTTACTGCTACTCAAATCATTTTGCTCATTAACCAAGGTCAAGATAATTCTATGGTGGTAAAAACATGATCCATGCAATGATGCAGCATTAGGCTATCTGAACTGTGTTGCCTGTTAACTAATAACTTACTGTAAATGAATCATGGGAGGGGCATAAGACTCTTTTATAATATTGTTGTTTGTATCTGACAATAAGCACTGAAAATTGATCATTCGTGTTGTGAAAAGCATAAAAATTACTGGTCAGGAACACATTTAAACCTCAAGGCATAACAGAAAAATATGCATTACCATGGAAACAACAAGAAGGAGAACCAGCTGTAGAGCATTCGCGGGTACAGTGTTTAAAATAAAACTGTTATTGTTTTATTATTTTTTTTATTGGTATTGTTATATACATGGCATAATTTGTGCTTTTGTTCATGTTTTTTTATTTCCTTTCATTTTTTTTTTTTTTTAAAAGAGAGACATCAGAAGAAAAGAGAGAAATCATACTATCCTTCCAGTCTATATGGAGTTAATCTCTTTTTCTCTTCTCTGTCTTTTTTTTAAAACACCAATGGAGAGTTTTTGTTTCTGGATCAACAGAGAAAGAGAGAGAGACAGAGAAAGAGTGGTCCACTGTGGATGACTTGGACAAGTTGGATTTAAATGTGCTTTACCAACAGTAGCAAAGGCACCTGTGTATCGCTTCTTTAAGAAAAAAAAGTCTAAACAAAACACACACACACATACATACACACACACACACACACACACACACACACACACTCACAAACATGCACACACACTGTAGTCCGTGGGGCTTGTCTTTATATGTGTGTAAGTCTCTGTGTTTGTATGTATGTGTGTGTGGATGTGTTGGAGTATGTGTGTGTGCGTGTGTGTGCACGTGGGTCTGCTCCGGAAGAGACCGCGAGTCCAGATTCATACGGTGCCACACCAAATCCCCCCCCCCACACCCCGTCATCCATCCCTCCGTCTTGGACAGAGTTCCATACAAAAATAAAACCCAAAATGGAAAACCACAACCCAAAAGCAAACAAACAAATATGTGTTTATATATATATTTATATATATATTTTAAATCTGTTTTTGCTCCATGTACAGTCAACTTCGGAAGATGCAGCTTTTCCCAAGCTGAGTTATTTATAGCGATTCCTGATTTTCATTGGTGGAGGAGAGAGAGAGGGGTGTGTGGGCGGGAGAATGCGGAGGGGAAGGAAATTGAAGGACGAGAGAGAGAGAGAGAGAGAGAGAGAGAGAGAGAGAGAGAGAGAGAAAGGATGAAGAACTATGGCAGAAAGAGAAAATGACAAGATGATTCAGACAAACAAAAGACAAAGATAGAAATTCAGAGTCAGTTCAAATCAGATAGATAGAAAAAAAAAACAAAAGAAAGAACGAGAGATAGAGAGACGAGATGACATGATCACTATAGCAGACTGCTGGGTGCAGATGTGTGTGTGTTTGTGTGTATATGTGTGTGTATTTGTGTGTATGTGTATGTGTGTGTGTGTGTGTGTGTGTGTGTGTGTGTGTGTGTGTGTGTGTATATCTGTGTGTATATCTGTGTGTGTATGTGTGCCCATGGGTGCGAATGTGTTTAGGTTCATGTGGATAGAGACAGGGCTGGGCTGGGGTGCCTGGGGGGCTTGCTCTCCGGCTTGCTCTAGCCGGACTTGGGAGAGCGGACTGTGGGAGGAAGGCCTTTCTGGTGTTGGGGCGGTGTTCATTTGGGGCGCGGGGTACGCAGGGTGGTGGGGTCGGGGGTCAAGGGTCAGGGGTTGGGGGATGGGGGTCACTCCCCTCTCTCAGCTCCATAAACACACACTGTTGGTGGTCTGGCAGGTGGAGGAGCTCTCGGCTGGGGACAGGTAGAGCTTGCCGCTGGGGCACACGCACACCTCGTACACAGTCTGCTTGGGATAGGTGGTGCCCGGGGCCAGCAGGGGGTCTGCTGTGCCGTGAGGAAGGTTCCCCAGGCGGATTGTGTTCGCGTTTAAAAAGATCTGCAGAGAAGAGAGAGAGAGAGAGAGGGAAGGAGAGAGAGAGAGAGAGAGCAGAGGAGAGGGATTGAGAGATGGAGAGAGAGGCCAGATGAATGATAGAAAAACAGGAGAGAAAGGGGACAAAGAGAAGAAAGATTTTAAAGGAAAGATGGAGGAAGAATAAACAGATATAGAGAGCCTGTGTCAGTTTCAGAGGGAAAAGAAAGGGAGGTCATTAGATATCATTTTGAGGCAGCGTAGGCGTATGTCATGTTCTCAATCAGTCATCATTATGAATGCCCAATAACAGGATTCATCAGGCATTTGTAAAGATGGTTGGATTTAGCAGACAACTCGCGGTTCCTCAGGTTTTGGATAATATGCCAGATACAGAGCAGACACAGAGTATAAGTCATACATTTTATTTCTTCCTTATGAAATACATAAACGACATTATTTTGTGGTATCATGTTGTACATTCGTTTAGTTTAGATCATTTAGTTCAGAAGAAAGACACAAAACAAGTTAGTCTGTAAAGCGCTTTGGATCAACTGAGTTGTGTTAAAATGCACAATATAAATACATGTACACTTGACTTGACTTGACCTGACTAATATGTCACTATTATTAGGCCTATATGATGAGATTTACTGTATTAGGTACGGACACATACACACACACACACACACACACACACACACACACACACACACACACACACACACACACACACACACACACACACACACACACACACACACACACACACACACACATGCATTGACACACACACACACACACACACACACTTTCTTACACAGCAAGACAATGAGACTTTTACTTGGCTGTCTTTTCAAAAACAAGCTTTTGACAAGGCAGAGGCAGCGAGTGTGTTGGGGGGACATCAATTCAAATTCTTTTTTATTTAGTGATTTATTTATTTCATTTCATGATGTATTTTCTTTCAAGCGCCCCCACCCCCTTTCCTTCCCACAAAGAACACACACACACACACACACACACACACACACACACACACACACACACACACACACACACACACACACACACACACACACACACACACACACATTTCCAAACTCTGCTGTCTCTGCCAGTGCAAGGAAGACAAAGTAATGCTTCTTGGCAGGTGAAAGTTTCTCTGTTCTTTGTGATGAACAAAACACCACAGCAGAAGAAGCGCAGAATAAAGCGTGGAAAAGAGAAGAAAGCGGAGAGAGATAGACAGAAGGGTGACCGACGACAGACAGGCACCAATTACTGAAACACTGACGAGCCGTATCTATGAACAACACAAACATGGCCTTGACAAGTCACGGGTTGCACAATGAACATCCTTATCCATGATCTCTCTTAGCCTCCCTTTGTGTGCCTCTGCACCTCCATAATGGCAGGTTGCTGTTATCCCATCTCTCATCTGCCAAGTCATACAGCAGTTCAGCTTTGGAAGTGCATGGGCTTTAATCAAAAGTAACTGCACACTTGTCCATGCCGCAGCAAATGGGATTTTAGATCCCATACTGTATGTGTGTGTGTGTGTGTGTGTGTGTGTGTGTGTGTGTGTGTGTGTGTGTGTGTGTGTGTGTGTGTGTGTGTGTGTGTGTGTGTGTGTGTGTGTGTGTGTGTGTGTGTGTGTGTGTGTGTGTGTGTGTGTATTAAGAATCCTTCCTGTGCTTGTGTGTGTATTAAGAGTCCTTCCTGTGCTTAGCTTAATTCCATTAGCCGATAACTAATGAAACTAGCCTTTGCCGGTCTCTCTCTCTCTCTCTCTCTCTCTCTCTCTCTCTCTCTCTCTCTCTCTCTCTCTCTCTCTCTCTCTCTCTCTCTCTCCTTCTTCTCCTTATAGCCCTGCAGCTTCCAGCTCTGGAAGTAACTAATAGGTGCAGCGTCTAGCAGAATTCCACAGTGCCAGTGTCAAAACTCCCTCAATAGGATCAGCGACTCTGGGAAAAACCTAATCCAATCCTGTTTACCACACGGACATCTCCGAGCCACTGCTGCGAGTCCCGGGAATACTCCCATTTTGGAAGGGACGGGGAAAGGATGA